>CM068368.1:670904398-671531461 GCA_034769895.1 Magicicada septendecula | reverse complement strand
GTTTGCAAAAGACAAATGTCATATTCCTTAATAAAGATTGAGCTTTGCATATATGTGAGCCTTAGTTCCTTGATGAAGGACTTGGACATCTTGATACAGCGCTACAGTCAAACAATTACTCTGCTATTGAGATAAGTAGAGCCATGCGGCCATGCAAATCTACCTGAATGAATGCGTATATCATACATCAGGAACATCAGGTGGTCAGCACGGCATTCTTACCGTATGTCAGGAGTGTAACAGACCACATCTCTTGACATACCACGCATTTATATACTTTCCTTGTGCGGGGTATACAGAGCGGGCTATGTTCTTGTGGGAAATATATTGGGAAAAAAGTCTGCTATAGCGGAACAACCGCCATGTAATGAAGACCATACAGTCTTGTTTGGTAAGACCCAGATCCTGTCCCTGACTCTATACATTGCTCAGTTGCAGAGGGAGGCAGTTGAAATATATAAGCATGACAACCACAGCATAAATAAGAAAGAGGCGTCTTTAGCGCTTAATAAATACTGGGAACCAACATTGAAACTTGGTGAAATAAGTGAGCCAATCAAAAAAGGGATGTTATGTGATTGGCCAAAAAATGACCAACTAGCACCTTAAAAAGTGTATAAATAAAGTACATCAATGGGACAGAACAGTCTCTGTTTATATTAATGCGTGGTTGGTTGTAATCTGTGTTACTGCACCACTATTTGTATTCATTTGTGGGTATTGTTATATGTGTGCCTGCACCACTGATAATGTCCATCATCGGTACAGACAGTGGCGTACGCAGGGAGGGGCTTAGGGGGCTCAAGCCCCCCCCCAACCACAAAAAATGTAATATGCACTTCCTTAATTTACTTAGGCTTTCATTTAAAATTACAAAATTGCATATTTAGGCCAATTTGGATGGGGATATAAATACTAACAAAATAAGTAGTGTATAATAACAATTATTACTTCAGTTATAATTTATAGTTCATTGAGCGGTGTATTACGCTGAATG
This sequence comes from Magicicada septendecula, assembly GCA_034769895.1. Classification (NCBI taxonomy): domain Eukaryota; kingdom Metazoa; phylum Arthropoda; class Insecta; order Hemiptera; family Cicadidae; genus Magicicada; species Magicicada septendecula. Next base: position 671,530,464 of record CM068368.1, on the reverse strand, counting down.
TAACATTCAGTAAACTACCTGTTTTCTTTCTCTCTCACTCTCATTTGACGGTGCCACACCGCCCACTAGTACCAGAGAGCGCTAAGAATTTTTACTTAAGTATTAAATAATATTTTTATCCTATAATATTAAGCGAGCAATAATTGTATGTATCTGTTTTTTTTTTTTTCTCGAAAACGGCTCTAACGATATTCTCGGAAGTTGGTACTTAAGGGTATTTTGACACCAGGAATAGATTGGACTCGGGTCTTATTTTCCACAAAATTCATGTAAGGGCCACATCTGAGGGCCTTTATTCTAAAATATCGCGGGACCGATACCGATACAATTATTGAAAAAATTGTCTTTAAACAATTAATTATTGCTAGGCAACTGTAATTTCTAACAGAAACCGTTGATAAATTAAAACGGTGCATTATCAATATGTTTATATATATGAAGAAGAATAAATAGCTGTTGCAATCAATGTAAATAAATAAATAAATAAAATATACATTACTCTAGTTACATTGCAAATAAACAAAATAAGAGTTGATACGAGCAATAATTGTATACCCTATATAATAATATTAAGCTAGCAATAACGTATTTAATTTATAACGTGTTCCCTGTGTTTTCTGTGTTCTCTGAGGTAAGTATTAATACGTGGACACCTCATGGACAAAAAAATTCAAGGATTGTATTGAAACGTTCGGAAAAGGTTTTTAGTAAGCTAAAGTTAATAATAATTTATGAGTTTTTTGAAACTGTTGCTTTTGCTTCTTTGTGACTTAGAACAGAAAGGTACATTTTATTATAGAGTAAAATGCTCGGGTTGGTAAACGAGCTTATCGAATAATTGCTTATAAGTTAAATACTGGAGCCATAGAAGGTAGGAATTTTCGTTTCTGGGTGCAACGATACAACATGGATGATATAGAGGGCTATGAAAACCAACAAAACCAAGAGTTTTTAAACATCAACGAAAATGCTGCCACCGGAGAAGAGATTTACCAACTTCTTAGAGGAAGACAAATAGAAATTGTCGACGCAGTCCTAAACTCAATGAACTGCCTAGTCCCAGAAGTTTCCGTACTTTCTTGATTGTCCTGGTGGTGCCGGCAAAACGTTTGTTTATAAATGCCTGTATTACATATTAACTGGACGAAAGTATAATGTCAAGTGCATGGCGTTTACTTGGATAGCGTCTATTCTTCTTCCTAATGGGCGAACGTCTCACAAGTCTTTTGGACTAAGGTTGTATTTTTACTGAATTCTATCGAATTTTTCTTTTAAATTATTTAAATAATAAATCAATAAAATTTTATTTTTTGTTGTAGGTGCCATTAAATTCTGATTCAATTTCAAATATTGAACCTGGATCTTCTAAGGCAAAATAACTAGCCAAAATTAATGTCTTCCTGATGGATGAAGCACCCATGTTACCTAAATATGGATTACACAATATGGATCAACTACTTCGTTCTATAGGAAATCCTAATATACCCTTTGGTGGAAAGATTGTTGTCTTTGGAGGAGTTTTCCGGCAATATTTGCCCGTTTAACCTTGTGCTAACCACAGTGAGTTGGTAGACCTTTCGATTAAGAAAAGCAGTTCTTTGGCGTCATTTTAACTTCTTTTCACTGACAGAAAATATGCGTGTGGATCCAGAGCAAAGAGACTTTGCTGAATATTTATTAAAAGTTGGCAATGGAGATTTGTCAGTAAATGCTATGGATGAGATTGAATTAACAGAGGATATTTTTTCAAACGGAAATCTTATTGAAGAAGTATTCGGAGACTGTATGGCTAATAACAAATATGAAGATATGAAGGACAGGGCTATACTAGCACCATTAAATAAAGATGTTAATAAAATTAATGCAGAAATTATTGAAAAGCTTCCTGGAGAGTACAAGGTTTACAAAAGTTATGATTCTGTCAAAGATCAACAAGAAGGAGGTCTCGAATTTACTTCTGAATTCCGCCAAAATGGCTGATCTACCACCACATGAACTAAAAGTTAACAAAAATACAATAATAATGATCTTGCAAAACTTGGATGTCTACGAAGGGCTATCCAATGGAACAAGGTTAATAGTTACTCAGTTGTATAACAATATTATTAAATCAAAGATTATCACTGGAGAGAATGCAGGCCGAGAAGTCAATTATATCCCAAGAATCACATTAGATTCTAGCAAAACTTTTGCTATAACCATCCACAAAGCTCAAGGACAAACATTTGAATTTGTTGGTATCTACTTACTTATATCAGTTTTTATCCATGGAATGTTGTATGTAGTATTTTCTAGAGTAAAAAGACGAAGCAGCTTAAAAGTTCTTTTGCCACCAGAAAATCCTCACCATACACAAAATGTTGTATGGAAATAAATACTAAATACTAGAAGACTAGGAATACTAGAAGACTTTATTATAACTTTCCAATAATTTTGTATTATACTGTATTTTATATTATTATTCTATTTACTTGTATTTTTTTATATATGTATAATGCAATTGCTATTATTTTAAATGTTTATACAATATACATATAGTTTCTGTTTATGTTTACAAATTTCCCCTTATGTTTACAAATCCTAGACAATTTAATGTCAGAAAAATCGGTGTGTGTGTGTGTGTGTGTGTGTGTGTGTGTGTGTGTGTGTGTGTGTGTGTGTGTGTGTGTGTGTTTTCAATCACTTTCTGCTACAGTTCGTTTCTTGATATATATAAAGTAATTTAAAATGTATGTTTATATTACCTCAAGATGTTATATTTTTCCTATTCGGAACATGTTTCGAGAGCTCCCGTGCTCTCATTTTCAGCCTTCGCGATCTTGCGTCTGGTGAAGTATTTGTGTGTTGACTGGATGCTATTAAGGTTTCTTGTTGGTCTGTGGTATTTTAAAGTTGTATTATTGTGTGTGATTGTGGTATATGTATTTGTATTTTGTGTATTTTCGATGTTAAGTGCTTTGAATATTGTGTCATGTTTTGTATTGATTTGTATTTCATACCTGACAACTTTTACGGTTTTTCCGTAAAATTTACGGAATAGCGTGTGTTTTATGGCTTTATGGATGAACTACGATATTTTACGATTTTATGTACGAAGACCTTATTTTCAAAATTCGCGCCAAAATGAGCTTCCGCATGCTACCGGTACATGTTGTGTGACCATCGATATAATATATTATCTCGATATGTGTGACCCGTGAGTATTCGATACATCGCATTTTCCGGTCGTTACAGTTTTCGACCATGAATACATTCCTATATGAATACAATGCTTTCCGGCTGAAGTGCAGTCGTTCTATATCGATATATTTGAGTTGCGAGATCGACTAGTTGGTTCGCAAGCCGCTCTGATTGAAGCGTGGTTAAAGCATTCTTTGTTTCGCTGACTTGGCGTGGTTGGATGCAAGTTATGTTGCTGAGATTGTATATTATAGTTACGGAATAACGTGTGAATTGCGCTCGTTGCATTTTCTTCGTGTTTTATGCAACGTGTTGGGAAGTCAAGGTTGTGCTGGAATTGTTTTTAAAGAAATCGTGAATTGTTCTCGTCGCTTGTTTATCTTCATTTTATTTGCACCATGTGTTTGAAAGCTGAGAATATGTTGTGTTGTAATTGGGGAAAGACCTTGTGAATCGTGCTCATCGTTTATTTTGCATCGTATTTTTCTCAACGCGTTGGGAAGTCGAGGTTATGCTGCAAGTTTGAAAAAAACGTGAATTGTGCTTGTCGCTATTTTTGCTTCATTTTTGTCTTCACTTATTTTGATACAAAGGTTATGTTGTGAGTTGTGGGATAACGTGAATTGTGTTTGTCGCTTTATGACTGTGTTGTTTATCAGAAATCATGAGTGAATTCATGAAAAAACAGTATTTTCAGGTGTTCAGGGAATCCTATTCTTTGGAATTCCCATGCATCTTGAAATCCAGAAAAGGAGAAAAATTTGTGTTTTGTACCATGTGTGCGTTGTGAAGTTAATTACATTTTAATACTAATAGAATTACATAGAATTATTTGATCTTCCACCTACCTTGTTTAGTCTTCCGCCAGGGTCCGCAACACGAACATTAAAATGCAAGTATTATTATAGGGTTACACAACAAACGCACGCCACACTCATTTGTTTGATGTAATAAAAAATTTATTATATCATTACTTAATTTTAAATAAAATTTCAACTAACTCAAGTTTTCTCTCTTTTTTCAACAGATAAAACAGGCACATTTATTTAAACATTTTCTTATTCTAATGTATATTTTATTAATCAAGGCGAACCCAGCTTGCCACACTCTCGCATTCAGACAATTTTTTAAAACCCCCACATTTACTTAAGTTAGGCCTTTATAAGAAAATATTTGAATGGAATACTGTAACTTGTTGCAGTAGCGTCCCCGGCGACCTCATGGCGCGTCCTGTAACGTTCTCCCACTATGTCCAAACGTTTGATAGTTCACTTTTTGTTTTCTACACACTCACTTGATTTTTACATCGTTACATATTACTCTCAACTGTTGAATTGTTTTATAAACTCTGATACCAACTTGGTTAGTCGGCCGACTTAATAAAATGAAAATTTGCCCGGGCAGAAAGTTTAGATGACCGCGCGCGGTCTGTATTGGTAGTCGACTGGAACTTGTTTTTTAAGTGGTTTAAATAGATAGGCCCATTTAATCTAGGCCTATCTTGCACGCCCGAGGCCACTGTTTAAATTTAAATTGCACACTTTACTGTCTGAAGCTGCTTACTACGGTGTGTTGTGCACTATCTGATGACAAACTGTAGACTGGGTTTCACACAAGCCTGCTGCTGGGTGGTTACGCAATCCGTCTGGGCAATTGTTTAGGCTGACTGTATGTATGTTGCATTGGGGCTCCCCACAGGTGAAAGTCTGGCAATTTGGAAAGTGCTTAACATGATGATTTCAATTAATATAAAATTAAACTGGGGTAGCTTACATACATGAAGTGAATTTAAAATCTTTATAAAATCAAGACCAAAATCAATAAAATAAAAAACCTTCTAATTCGACCCATTACAATACCCCCCCAATGAGAAATCTTCTGTCGAAACAGAAGAATTCTCATTGCTAAAACCCCTAAGAGGACCGGTGAGGATATGGTGCCAACAACCCCCTCTTTGTTCTTGTACATCATGGGTACACGACCCCCCTGGCTCGGCGACCATGGACGCATCTGAACGAGATTACTGGACTTCTCTGGGCGAGATCCCAACACCGAAAAATCGAACAGACACGCACCACCGTGCACCTCGCCTTCTATCATGTTTCCCCAAAAATCCAAATCCCTGGCTTATATCATGCCAGATCCTCAACCGATATGTTCCCCCTTACATGCAAACTGGGTCGCCTTTGGCAAATACTGGGCGCATACATACCCCTATAATGTTTTTAACACAAACTCATCATTTAAAATTTAAGTCAAAATCAGATTGTATCAAAACAAAACAAATCTCTTATCTGAATAGATTAAATCTGTTTATTATTACTGAAAAAAAAAAACAAATAAATTGGGTATTTAATTAAAACATGGACTGCCCTATCCTAACATTTGATTATACATATATCCTAAACAATATAATTCAATAACACTATTAATACTCATAGACAATAATACAACCAAAAATGCAAAACATCAATTTAATGGCAGGCACAAAAGTATATACAAATATATAGATATATATATATTTTTTTTTTTCCTACCCCCCTTTTAATCCCTTAACCCCCGATACCCGTTACATATTAATGTGTTCTGCGCGAGGCTTCTTGGCCTTTTTCAGCCTCATCCTCGCCGTAAACCACATCTCCCTCGTGACCTGTAACTATGTCACCGCCCATCCACACTCACTATTACCCCCCCTAGACTGTAGCGTCTAGTTGCTTTCACAAGGACTGATGCGGAAGGGGTGGACATTTTTTTCTTTTATTCCACCCCCATCCTTGCTTCGGCGTTACAATAAAATTCGGTATTATACCTACTAGTTTTTATTTATACACCCCTAATGGACTACCACCCCTATCTGGGTGAAAATAGACCTGTTCCAAAATTAGGTAGATTCCCCAAAAAATAACCCCCCTACTAAATCTAACAAACCACCGGGTTAACAAAATAAAACAAACCACAAGCCGGTTATATCAAGTAAAATTTATGATTTGTCACAATTAACTACTTTCACGGTCATGGTCCGGTGAGGCCATGACCGCATTTAAGTGGGGAATCTACAGTTAATACATAAGATATAGATTAACATTAATAAAATTTATATGAACAGTAATATACACATCTCATTTTCCCAAACATTTTTAATAGCATTCACACAAAATTTCTTCAGGTTCCAATTTAAGTAAAGTACATATTTCATTTATTTAACAATTACATTTGAAATATGGATCAGAATAAATTTAAATTTGTTATTAAAATCATCTTTCCAATTAATTTAATTACCAAATTAATTTAATTTTATTTAATTTCTCAAACTCTGGTTGAATACAATAATTACAATAATTAATAAGTTTACATAATTACTAATTATTACTAATTAATAATTAATAATAAGTTACAATAATTACCTCATTATTATTTTGTCTGTAAAAATTTAATTTCAATTCTTTTCTGTCACAATAAGATTTTACTCAAGATACTGATTCAGCAGACTACAACATTTTTTGTTATTGTCACCAAGCATGACTGTCATTATTGTCACAACATACAACCTGTTTACATAAACACTTGTGTGCCAGACGTGTTTTCATAAACACAGTTATAACCACTCAACATTCTGCTTACCTCACCTCTAACAGCTGTACTGCACTTTTCAATTTTTATAAATCTTTTAGATAACATATTTGTCTCTTAAATTTTTTATTCCAATTCAGATCAGATATATTTTAATTCACCACAATTACTTTAATAGCATTATCACAATTCATTTATTATTATTGTTACACTCTTTTCACACCTGTAAGCGTTTTATTCTATCTGATTGGTGTTATAAACTTTATACTTACAATACATTATCCACTTATTGACCTGAACACAAAATACACCCCACACACATACACCAATATCTCCACGTAACATCTGAAACATTTAACAGCAATGTTATTTCATACAAACAATTTAACATTTATTCATTAATATCAAATCTCATAAAACAATTTACACTCATTAGAAAAATTCAACCATCAAGCAAAATATTTAAACATTTCAAATTATTTTAATTAGATCAGTTATTGAAAACAACATTTTTAATTACTTTCACCCATTGCAATAACTACAACTCATTCATTATCTTCTTCCAAATTGTTTTTGTTATTTATTTAGGCTGCAAAATATTAATATTATTATTATCATCACAACAATTTCTACTACATACATACATTGTTTATCTAACATTTTATAATACATACAAATAATTTCACTAAACATGTATTTACAATTCTTCAGCAATAATTATTCAGTTATATCACACTTCAATATCAAAAATCAGCTAGGTCATTACCATATATTAACATATTTAAAATTGTTCATTTATGAATTTCAGCCTCCATCGTCAAAAATTAGTCGGGGTTTCACATAACAATTTTCAATTTTATTTACATTCCGTATACGGTTATCTTGTGTATAGTAACCATAAAATTTCTGTTTATTCATTTTACCATAATAATCATATACCAAGTCAACATTAAGTACATCGGTTAAGTCTCCATCAGTAATTACATTCATTATCAAGTCAGTTACTTTTTCATCATAAGGTAAATTATTATTATTTAAAACTGTATCAACAAAATAATCTTCACTCTCTATTTTAACAGGTAAGTACTTCAAATCATTTAGCATCTCTTTCAACTCATTATAGTCTCTCTTTAATTTATATAATTCTGTCTCTCGATCAACACACAACTCTCCATCTAAATCTCTCTCATCATAACACCATATCATACTTTCTCTCTCATTCCATGCAGAGGGTACAAAATTATTCAACAAAAATAAACAACTCAAATCTTTCACTAATAAGGGTCTCTTGCCCTCCAATAATAACACTTTTGAATACCTTGGTTCATCACAAATAAGGGGAAAATTTACCCTCTGCCCTACACATTCATCTACTCTTTCTTTCCATTCTTTTTCATCAACAACACTAATTATTACTTCATCACAACTTATCATTTTCTCACTCTCACTTACTGTTTCACTATCTATTTTCAACGTATCACTTTCTGATACCACCCTTTCAATCACATTACCATTTTCAATATCATTATTAACACTTGTTACCTTACTCTCTAATACCACATTTTTAATTATATTCTCATTTTCGACATTATTGTCATCATTTGTAAATGTTTTATTATCATTATTATTTTTACTTTTACTCTGTTCTCCTACTGACTCTACTATTCTCTCAATATCTCGTTTCAATTCATTACAACTAATTTCGCATTTTGTTTTTACTTCATCAATGTCAAATTTAAGTACATCAAATTTACAATTGAATTCGGTCTTAATTTCATCAAAACGATTATTTAATTCACTACTTTGTCTGTCTAATTTTATGTCATTGCTATCAAAACGTTTATTTAATTCGTTAAATTTGTTATTCTGTACTTTGCTTTGTTCTAAGAGTAATTGTAACATACTCATTACATCACTATTGAATTGGACGTTACATTTCGTTGAAGTCGGGGTCAATTGCACACCCGAATCTTCAGTTACATTACTCTGGTCACTTTAACTCTGTTTTCTCTTGACTCGCACTTGGAGTCGAATGTATCTCAAAATTACTCATGTTTGACTCGTCAAAATTTTCGACACTAGTCGTTTCATTTATGTTATTTTCGTTATCTGCCATTTTTATAAATTTATTAATCTAGATTTACTTACATAAAAACATCTACCACTTAACTCTTAACCTCTATACATTGATGTACTAATTTGTATGTGCTGCGTAATTTTTACGTAGTTATTCAACCCTCAAATCAAACTTGCATTTATCGTAGGTGTGGAATTTTAATTATTCAAATTCGAGTCCCTGTTCGGGCACCAAATGTGAAGTTAATTACATTTTAATACTAATAGAATTACATAGAATTATTTGATCTTCCACCTACCTTGTTTAGTCTTCCGCCAGGGTCCGCAACACGAACATTAAAATGCAAGTATTATTATAGGGTTACACAACAAACGCACGCCACACTCATTTGTTTGATGTAATAAAAAATTTATTATATCATTACTTAATTTTAAATAAAATTTCAACTAACTCAAGTTTTCTCTCTTTTTTCAACAGATAAAACAGGCACATTTATTTAAACATTTTCTTATTCTAATGTATATTTTATTAATCAAGGCGAACCCAGCTTGCCACACTCTCGCATTCAGACAATTTTTTAAAACCCCCACATTTACTTAAGTTAGGCCTTTATAAGAAAATATTTGAATGGAATACTGTAACTTGTTGCAGTAGCGTCCCCGGCGACCTCATGGCGCGTCCTGTAACATTCTCGCACTATGTCCAAACGTTTGATAGTTTACTTTTTGTTTTCTACACACTCACTTGATTTTTACATCGTTACATATTACTCTCAACTGTTGAATTGTTTTATAAACTCTGATACCAACTTGGTTAGTCGGCCGACTTAATAAAATGAAAATTTGCCCGGGCAGAAAGTTTAGATGACCGCGCGCGGTCTGTATTGGTAGTCGACTGGAACTTGTTTTTTAAGTGGTTTAAATAGATAGGCCCATTTAATCTAGGCCTATCTTGCACGCCCGAGGCCACTGTTTAAATTTAAATTGCACACTTTACTGTCTGAAGCTGCTTACTACGGTGTGTTGTGCACTATCTGATGACAAACTGTAGACTGGGTTTCACACAAGCCTGCTGCTGGGTGGTTATGCAATCCGTCTGGGCAATTGTTTAGGCTGACTGTATGTATGTTGCATTGGGGCTCCCCACAGGTGAAAGTCTGGCAATTTGGAAAGTGCTTAACATGATGATTTCAATTAATATAAAATTAAACTGGGGTAGCTTACATACATGAAGTGAATTTAAAATCTTTATAAAATCAAGACCAAAATCAATAAAATAAAAAACCTTCTAATTCGACCCATTACAGCGTGTGATATTAACATAGCACATGGCGGCAAAAACGACATTACAAATCATATTAAGTGTGCTAAACATCTCAGTAATTTGAAGTCAAAGGCAGAGAATCAGAAAATTCATAGTTTCTTTACCAAAGCTGGAGATAGTAATTACGATGTTATTCAAGCCGAGTGTTTTTTTTTACCTTTTCTAATAGAGCACAACATACCACTGGCTGCAGCTGATCATGCAGGAGCCTTGTTCAGAAGGATGTTCCCTACATCGGAAATTGCTAAAATGTATGGCTGTGGTCGCACGAAAACAACGTGTGTTTTGAACGAAATGGCACGTTGTACAACCCAAGAAATTGTCACACGTCTACAGAATGGACCATTTTGTTTGTCCACAGATGGAAGCAATGACACTAGTTCGAAGCTGTATCCGATAGTGGTTACATTTTATGATGCTGTGCAAGAAAATGTTACAAGTAGTGTACTATCGGTACCAGCATTGGAAGGAGATTCGACTGGAAGCAACATTGGTAAGCTGCTACTATCGCAATTGGAATTCCACAAAATACCAATTAAAAACTCTCTTGCATTCTGTTCGGACAATGCTCCTATTATGATTGGACAGAAAAATGGAGTTCTTGCAGTTCTGAAAGAAGCTCATGCAGATATTTTTGGCATTGGTTGCAGCTGCAATCTCATTAATTTAGCTGCTGAGAAAGCTGCAGCAAGTTTACCACTCAGAATCGATGAGATTCTTGTTGACCTTTTCTATTACTTGGAGAAGAGTGCCAAGAGAAAAGAACGGCTTCAGAAATTTCAAAGTTTGCATGGAAAAGAAATAAAGAAATTGTTGAAGCACGTGTGCACAAGATGGCTATCCTTAGGCAGGTGTTTAGACAGATTATTAGATCAGTGGGATCCACTTCTTTCGTTTTTCAAGGATGAAGTAGTGAGTGCTCCAAACATTTCTGCCAGTTTGTCATTCTTCACCATTCCTAAAGCAGGCCGCAGTAGATCTGATGACAACCAGAAAAAGAGACTTCTCGATTGCTCCTCCTCATCTGAAGCCAAAAGAATGGCACGTTCTTCCAAATGTGACACGCCAGTTCTGCGAAACTTGAATCCCACTACATCTCGCGAAGAAAAGCTGTTCATGTTTCTTTCTTTGGACCTTAACAAGGCTATTTGCACTTTTCTGCATGTGACTATCCCATCATTTGAAAGAGTTAATACAGTCCTTCAGAGTGCTTCCCCGCATATTCACATATTATTCGACTTAATGATGGATCTGTTGAAACAGACGCTCACTAAGTTTGTGAAACCAAGTGTAATTAAAGGCTCTGCATTGCTTGATGTCCAGTATCACCCTATCCAGAACCAGAAAGTTGACGAGGAATTGATTATTGGCATTCAAACCCAGAACTTGGTTAAGACACTGAAAGATGAAGACAAATCTCTATTTTTTTCATCTGTCAGAAACTATTTCTGTACCGCCTGTGATTACATGGTCAATAAGTTCCCTTTCAGGAGTGATGTCCTGAAGCATGCACAGGTTGCAAAACTTGACAGCATCGAAGAAGCTCAGTTTTCTACCGTTAATTTCTTTTTGGAGAAGTTTCCCATTATTCTGTTGCGGAAAGGAAATTAAACAAGAGATGATGCTGTCAATGAACTCCAAAGGCAGTTTGCAGCCCTTCAGATAGATGACTTGTCTTCTGTTGAAGGTAAACAGGGTTCGGTTGTTTCTAAATGGGCTCAGGTGTCCAACATCCTTGAAGCTGATGGACATCATAAATTCGACAGAATCTCTAGATTCATGTTGTCTATTCTTACAATACCGCATAGTAATGCAGAATGTGAGCGGATTTTTAGCCTAGTTAAGAAGAATAGGACTCAGTTCGGGTCATCTATGTCCGTGGAACTCTGGAAGCCATTTCCATTTTGAAGACGAACAGTTTTGAACCATGTCATAAAAGCACTTTTTCTAAAGACTTTTTAAAGAAAGCTAAACAAGCTACCGGTTTATCCTTTAAATCGGACTAAAGGAAGTGCATGTGATTGTAAATAATATAAATAACTTCAGTGTACTGTATATAATTATCTTTTTGGTTTGAAGTGCAGCAAGATACTCTTTTCTGCAAAATTTTCTTCGGTTGTGTGCATAGTCTACGAATAATGTTGGGTAAGTGGATTTCATTGATAAATTTTACAAGTACTTGTGGTCGTTTAATTCACGTTAAATATTTTGTCCTTTAGAATATTGTATTAATGCTATAGAACTCTAATTACCTGAAGTGAAAAATATGCATGCATTTTGTGTTGTTAAACTGCATTTTGACGCGCGGGTTCTTGCGTGTTTCGACGCGCGGGTTCGGATGTATTTTGACGCTCGGGATTTTTACTGATTGGCCTTTTGGAAAGTTGGCAGGTATGGTATTTGTTCAGATATTAGTTTGTTTTGTGTTTTATGTTTGTATATTTGTAAATTTTCCCAAATGTTCATTATGGTGCCTTTGTGTGGTATATGTATTATTAGTGTCACATTGTTCAAAGGCACCATAACATTTGGGAAACTTTACAAATATACAAACATAAAACACAAAACAAACTAATACCTGAACAAATACAAATCAATACAAAACATGACACAATATTCAAAGCACTTAACATCGAAAATACACAAAATACAAATACATATACTACAATCACACACAATAATACCAGATAATACACAACTTTAAAACACCAGAGACCAACAAGAAACCTTAATAGCATCCAGCCAACACACAAATACTTCACCAGACGCAAGATCGCGAAGGCTGAAGATGAGAGCACGGGAGCTCTCGAAACATGTTCCGAATAGGAAAAATATAACATCTTGAGGTAATATAAACATAATTTTTAAATTACTTTATATATTTAAATTTCAAGATATATATATTGTAACATTATAACTGGTGCGTCTCTGTAAAATGTATACCAGTTTTGTATGTGTATAAAGTGTTAGTGCGTTCGTCTCGCACTGGGGTCGTTATATCAATTTTGCGCTAACGATGTCCGTAGCGTTGTGGTAATTACCAGTATAACACGGCAGTAACCTTACCTGTTTATAAATATAGGGGTGTGTTAATCCCGGCTGGCGCCAAATTGTTTATTAAAACAATTAAAATTACTTAATAAAGGTTTTAGCAGTGACGGTCGGGGCATTCAAATAATTCCCGCTCGTGCCGCCTTCTGAATCGTGTAGACAGCTGTGTGAATGACAACTCGAGCGCTGCTCATCAAACATAGTCTTCGTAAATAAACACAAGTAATATAATGCACTCCCTATGAAATAATAACAACGGTTACTCCCTGTAATAGTTATTTTTAATGGGTGATAATTAAAATGTTTAATTTGACAATTAGATTATAATAAATTTGCACCAACTTTTTACATGAAACACTTCCTCTCAAGGCTGACGAATCGATTAAGGAACGAGGTATTTACTCCAGCATGGCCGCTGAGGTGTTTAGCTATTATTATAATTTTCGTTCCAAAATCGTTGGATTCTTTTGATTATGAGATAAAGAATTCCTATGATTACAATAAAAGTATTTTACCTTACTCTAAGTGTACATAAATAATAAGGTGTGTTGTTACAGTCTGTTCTGTAGTGTCGTTAAATGTGTTTCGAAAGTTCATGTTTACACAATAGGTTAGATTTTATGTTAACAAATTTTCAGTGTGTTTATTTTTCTTAAATAATCTTTGAAAGAGAAATATTTGGTTTATAGTGAGATCAATTTACCTTTAGCAAAATTTAGAGTGGTTTGGGTTTTGGAAATAAAGTAAGTCAATGGTACTTAACACATCAGCATGACTTGGTGTTTTCTTTCATTGGATCGGAATAGGATTGGGCTGCAATAAGTTCTTTTTTCATTGATCTATGGACTTAAACAGGTCTGGCGTCCTTTTCTTATAATATCTGGTCATAATTGTCTGTTAATTCTCAGTTGTATGGTCCTGGATCTTGCATGGACTGCTCTAATGGTTCGTCAACTTCTTATACAGTCATGGTTATGAACTTCGTTTACTGTTTTACCTTATTTTATTAAAAAATTGGTCTTCCAAACTTTGGCTTGTGTACTGCTTGACTGACGCTTTACGAGTAACGGTATTCAACGGTAATTTCATCTTCAACGGTCGTTTAAATGGTAACGAAAGAATTCTGATTGGCTGATACTGATATAAATCCATTGTTATCAAAATTTGAATTCCTTTCAAAATCCTCGTATATCTTCTGACTGCTGTTATTCCTCTATCTTCCTTCCTGATTATTAAATATTGTTACTATAGTATGTATTTCCTTTCATAGATTATTTTGATACCCCACAAGTTTGGGTTGTTTTAGATTTTATGTTTCTACAGTTATGTTAATACTTGTTAATTACATTTCTGTTTGTATTCCAATGCTTATTATAATATTTTGTTTCACAAATGATTTACAATTTATTCTGGGTGATTCCCTCACCTCGGATTTGCTAATTTCTTTGTTAATTTGTTATAACTTGTAGTTGTTTGTTTCTGACAGTTAGGCATTTTCATAGGCCTAAGTAGCCATTATGGTATTTGACTTATTTCATTTAAATTACATTTCATTTCAGCCTAATGGGCTTTATTTTGTTATTATAATTGGTTGTGTTGTGTTTTGGGTCTGTTTATGTGTTATTATCTTGTCACTATTATTTTATACATAATTGTTTACCATTTGGTTTCCACGTTTTCTAGTCATACATTTCTTAACTTTTATACTTATTTCCTTTGCCAATAATAACAGTGTGGCTATTATTTACTACTTTTTGATCTAATTACATATAATAATTAGGCCTATGGTCTGTATAATTCTTACAGCCGTATCCCATTCATAAACTTGCTTGAATAATTATCTAACTATTATTTGCTAATCTTTGTTTACAATTCCTCTTATTTTATATTATTTTTTAGTGTGATAAACAACATCACTTTTATGAACTTATAACGATCCCTTATAACATGGGTGTTCTTTGATTTGTTATAATTACTTAATTTTTAAACAATCTTTACTCTCCCTCCATGTTAACGCTATCTGGTTTTTCCCTTCAAGGCATTCTTCCTTTTAATCATAATGGTATTTACTTAAATTTAATAATAACATTCTTTCTTAAACTAGTTACTGTCTTATCAGTTTATACTGCTATTCTTAATTACTACTATTTTTCACTTTTAATTATTTAGTGTTTCATTTGGATTTATTAATTGTTAATGATTTTATCATTCACTATTTTTCACTATATTACCATTCTTTATTTTACACTATTCTCATTCAATCATCACCTTCACTTTTAAATTATTTATAGTTTATTATAATTTAATTAGTGTACTTTCTTTATCACTACACTCTGGGGTTTTTACACTTTCATTTTGCACTTCTCAAATGTTTTCGTTTTTTAAGTGTTTCTGAATGGGTAATCCCTCTAATTACTATCTCACTACCGTACTCTCTCTTTCATTACAATATTTCACTAATAATATTAACAATTTTATGTCCTTGCATTTCTATTATTATATCTAACTCTAAATTGTGGGTTTGTTTGCTTTTTTTTATTTATCTTTAACATTGTTTAATTGGGTTTCTTCTATAAATTATTATTGTCCCTTAATGGATAACAACATTTACTTTTTTTTTTTCATAGGTTGATTATTGGTCTTGGTTCCAATATTACATTTGAGTGCATTATTTCTCCTGCTCATATTCTTTATTACTTGTTTGTGTATCATCATTGGTTTTCATTTTTATTTATTTCCCTTCATTTTGGGTTTGTTTCTTTTTCATTTCCCTCCTTCTTCATTTTCATTGTATTTGTTTAATACTTTGGTTTTCCACCTTCTCCTTTGGGTTCAATTTTACATGTTACATTGATTCATTCAATTCCATGAATTTGTTTCATTTTTGTTTGGTTTTGGTGTCTCTTCCTTTCTTCTTTTGGTTTGGTTAATCACTTTCTTCTCTTCTTTGGTTTTATTCTCGTTTGTTTTTCGTGGTTCCCTTCTTCTTTTGTTTCCTTTTGTTGGGTGAATCACTTGGGTTGGGTCATGTCGTCGTTTGTCGTGTCATTGTCTTTACATTTTATTTATATTAAGCATTTTATTTAATATGAAGTATTATTTTATATTTAGAATCATCTTTTTTATCCCTGGTATTGGGGTGGCTTATTTGTGTTGTAACATTATATATATATATATATATATATATATATAAATGAATATCAAAACCAAGCAAAGAAAGCTTGGTCGCCCAATATTGAAACTTAAATAAGTACATAACCCTTTTTCATAAAAATATTATTTAATACTCAAGTTAAATCTAGCACTTTTTGCAGATATCAGTCGATAAATAAAACGAAAATTTTAATAATGTTCCTAATTTCATATCTTGAATAATGCTGCAGTAATAATGAAAAAAATTACTTTAAAAACACTTTATATTTATACGAATATTTGGAAAATTTTTTTTCTAATTTTTGGGTAAGCTCCCAATCATGAATAGTTAACACATTTTTAATAAAGAAAATGGTAAACCTACTGAAAATAATACGTCTACTAATAAATTGTAACCATTAACTAGCATACGTATATACCCTATCTTATACTATAAGTTGTAGGAAGAGTAGGCTAATATATGGATTGCTAAGGTTCAAGCCCCCCCCCCCAGATTGATTTCTGTGTACACCACTGGGTACAGACAACACATCTTGAGGCAAACATAGACAGTCTAAACCATGGCCTAACAGCCTGGAAAATTGTGATAACATTGATGTTTGTTTTCTAATTTCCTCAGGTAGTACTGTATTTTTTGTAATGTACAATTGTAAGTGAATTACGCGGCATTTATGTTAACAAGTATAAAAAATATATGTTAAAACACCTCACATTGTCCACTTAGATTTCATTATATTAAGGTAAAAATCTCTTTTACATGAATTATCGTGAGCAGTAGTTACCAATTTAGTACAGTAGCGTTGATTTTTGGATTATTCTCTGCGATTTTGCATTATTTTAGATTTTCCAATATACCTGTGTTTTACATGAAATTTTGTTTACAGAGAAAAATAATGGGTCTCCATCACTTTATGTTAAATGTTTTCCACTGTACTTTGTCTGAAAATAGTAGGAGAAAACTTTCTGAAAACTTTAAGATATGAATTAGTGACAAATATCTAATGAGTAGGGAATGGATTTTTAGGTGCTAAAAAAGACTGAAATTTTTTATTTTTTATGTGTTAAAAAGCAAAAAAATCTTTGTTAAAAAGTTAAAAATATTTCTTTCAGTTTAACATAATAAAACAGGTTATAACAGAAAACATGTTTTTAAGTACTCAGCAAACATGCTCGTTAACTTGTTAGTTTTTTCTTGAAAATTGTTTGGAGTTGCAGTGTACAATAAACGCCATCTCCCAATTTTCCATTACAATTGTCTGCCAGTTATCACAGAACAAAGTCTGTCATTGGGAAAAGGTCCATTCTATGTCACGTGAAGTCAGTCTGGCATACTTAGAAAGAAGAACATCATTTACACTTACGTTTTCAATGTCTACTAGGTGACCTTCTAGAACTTGGGCAATTACTTCCAATTTCAAATCCAGTGTTTTTTCAAACACAAATTTGAATTTATTTTACGGTTTATATTTTTGACCCTGTGAGAGAACTGAATTGCTTTCAACAAAATGTATTGTGTTAACAGTTTCTGTTAAGAGGTTTGCTGTTTTTTTGAGTTCCTTTTTTGTTGACTCACAAAAGAAACTCAAATTAGCAGAAATATATGCCAATTCATTTCTTCACTGTTTGTTAATTTTGAAGGATTGTGTAATTACGTTTTATTTATAATTTATTATAAAATTAATTATATTTAAAAGTCAATTTATTACATTATTATGATAATGTATATTCTTAGCAGTTATTTGTTGATAATTTATTAGCAATTTATTGATAAATAAATTCTTAGCAGTAATTCTTACCATTGAACGGGTCCAGGATCCTTTTATGCGAACTCACAATCTGTAAAAGGAGCTAATGGTTTCGTTACGTAATAACAACGCTCTTTGACTATATAAATTAAGTTTGTTTATTATTCCATCTCAACATTAGATTTGATATTCTTTTAAATTTACTCACTGTTCATTTTGTCTAAAAAATCATTTTTGTTACTTTTATTTCTCTTTCTTTTCAACAAAATACAGACAAGAATTTAGATTATTTTAATATTCTTAACGCCCTTATACTAATTCATATCTTAATATAGCATCTTAAAATTTATGAAAGCAACCCAGCAATTGCTCACACACAACATTCATTCATATTTAAATTGACCAAAATTTATTTTGAGCGCTCTTTTAATGTAGATTAATCAAATTGGGAAATGGTTGTCTTCTACTTAACTTTCGTCGTCCCTCTCATCACCACGTGCTGCGCTAGTTTGTAGGTCCAAAAGTTTTAATTTATCACATTTTTTGATTCCGATTTAAATACTGCACTCACTGTTCATTTTTAGACACCGTTTCACCACTTCTATTCTTTTCTATTAATAATTAAACAATTTACTTATGAGCCACGTGTTGATGGGTGACTGCCTAGGGTGTTAACAAAATGCCCCATTCCAAAAGTTGGACAAGACGGAAATTACAATGCCTGCTGGTGACAAAATGTTCGTCCACTTACAGGGAACATGGGTTGTTAATGTGTGTTCTGTGGTGACGATATTGCACTGGCATTCGTCACGTGATTCTGGTAGGTGTGGTTTTTGTCAGATTTCTGCCAGTAATCGAACACGTGCTGATAGAAACTTAGAGTTTCGACATCTTTGTTAGCATCGGTTGAAGCTGCTTAGCGTCCTGTCCACACGCGTGCTCAAGTTGCGCGCTTGAGTGCGTAACACACCACTGAAATTCCCGGAATGGTAATGCGTCTTGCCATGCCCGCTTGCAAAATTACAACGTTGTTCTTTGTCTGACTGAAACCATTTTCTGCGTGGGATTACAATTTAAATGAAATAAATAAAATAAAATAAAATACCCCATTCTGTCCCATTACAATACCCCCCCAATGAGAGGTCTTTTGTCGAAACAGAAGAACTCTCATTGCTAAACCCCTAAGAGGATCGGTGAGGATATGACGCCAACAACCCCCTTTAATTTTTAACACATCATGGGTAAACTACCCCCCTAGTTCGGCGACTATGGCTGCACCTGACCGAGATTACTGGACTTCTCTACTCGAGATCCCAACACCATAAAATCGGACAGATACTCACCACAGTACACCTAACCTTTTAACATTCCACCCCAAAATCAAATCCCTGGCCTTATACCATACCAGATCCTCAACCGATATGTTCCCCCTTACATGCATACTGGGTTGCCTTCAGCAAGTACTGGGTGCGTACACATACTCATTATTATTGAATAATATAATGTTTCTACACTACTTTGTTGCTTTAAAGTTTATAAAAACATGTCATACTTGAATTTTAATTACTTCTCTTAGTATTTCATCGATTAGACATTATAATTTCATCTGAAAATAATTAAGCAAATCCCCTTAAATCATTTACATTCTATTAATTCAAAGAAATCAATCTACTTCCATTATCAAAATGTTATATTATCATCAATTCCACTTAAAATACCAAAATCTGTTATATGAATTTACTATTCTTCGGCATTAACTACTAACAATCATAAAAGACACATAAATTGAACATCTTATTAAATCATAAATTCACTTATCCTAACATTTGGTTATACATACATACTAAACAATATAATTCCCTAACCACACTAGTAATACATATAAACAACAATATACTCAGAGAACCGCAAACATCATCTATATGGCAGATATAAAAAATAATTTTTTTTTTTTTTTTTTTAATTTTAATTTCCAAAAATATTTCTTTTATCAGCATCAAAAAATAAAATTATTTTATTTAATTACTTAACAAAACTGCATGAATTAATTACTAGAAACTGGTTCTGTCCCTAACATCAACCATCAGCTGATCTCGCTGGGTCATGTGAATGACCTTGACATATATATGCTACACAAAGCTACACCATAAAATACATGAAACATGTTTGTAACATTTTACCATCAAATATAATACAACATAATAAAATGGATAATACTCATACATAACATTGTTGTCACTACTTTACAATAAACAATAAAATTCACATTTACATTTGATCAAAATTACACATTTTATAGCTTTGTTTTATTTTCAAATTCTCTTAAAATCTTTCACTTGTTTCAATTATTATTACCTTTTAACTCGGACTTTCTCTCTTTAACATTTTCATTCTCAGCCTTTGGGTGACTCTTAGTTATTCATAATAATTAGATTTACCTACGGGTGTTTAAATATAACCTCAACCCCCTTTTGACTCTGATACTCGCTTAACAGCTTTCCCTAATCTGACACCACTCTCGCAAAATATTTAACAATAATCTTCTAACTCCATTCACAACATTCTACCCTTATAACAAAATACTCTTTACCCTCTTTGTACTCAGGACGTGTGTTCCCTTCCCAATACTCATCCCCTTATTGGTCCCTGGACTTCCCCTAGGCAACCCCGCCAAACCCCATTTAAAACTATTCACCTCCCGCCACAACGCTTTTCGTTGAGGACTCCTTATCACACCACCCCCCTTACAAAATTCCACCATCAACTAATTACTCTCCGATTACATCCCTTTCATATTCTACAAAATATCCCCATCTCTACTGTGTCATTATCAATTCTCAATTTTCTACATTACTTTTACTCCCCAGAATCTTATTCTGCTTAACACCCCTTTAACGTTACCTTGGACTGATTTAAATGTCCTAACAAAATAATAATCACCCAAATTCTAACCTTTACCACATTTTACATTACATTAGCCCTTGAAAATTCAAAACTATCTCAATTCATTGTACCATTTAATTCAAAATCTCTTAAACACATGGAAAATATTACGAGGGTAAGTCAAAAAGTAAAGGCAAATTTTTGAAAAGGAACTTTTTATTGTGAAAACAAGATGACAAGTAACATCATTTCTCTACATAATCTTCCTCAACTTCTATGCACTTGGTCCATCTCTTGACAAGCTTCGTAATTCCGTCCTGGAAGAAGATTTGTGGCATCGTGCACAGCCACTCGCGCACCACCTCCACAACCTTGTCATCCGACGAAAACTTGGATTCACGCAGGTGCTCCTTCTTCGGACCAAAAAGGTGAAAATCACTTGGAGCTAAGTCAGGACTGTACGGCGGATGCTCCAGCAGCTCAAAACAAAGTTCTTGAATGGACTGGATCGTTTTCCCCGCAGTACGAGGACGGGCATTGTCCTGAAGCAAAAGCACACCTTTTGAAAGTTTTCCTCGCCTCTTTGTTTTGATTTTGGGTTTCAGATCCCGAAGTAGCTCACAGTAGCTATCACTATTCACTGTTTGACCTTTAGGAGTGTAATGAATTAGAAGTGGACCTTTCATATCCCAAAACACTGTCATCATCAACTTTCCTGCAGAAACTTGTCTTTTGAACTTGTTTTGCTGTAGGCGAGGATGGATGTTTCCCCACCATACTCTGCCGCTTACTCTGTGGTTCGAAGTGATGGACCCACGTCTCATCAACGGTTACTAAGCGACTGAGAAACTCTTCTCCTTCCTCTTCTAAACGCCTTAAATGTGATTTCGAAATTTCCAAACGTTTCTGTTTGAGCTGGTCTGTCAGTCGATGTGGTACCCAACGAGCACACACTTTGTGATAATTTAGTGATTCGTGGATGATTGCAACTGCTGAACCATGGCTAATGTTCAACGCATGCGCAATATCATCATTTTTGACACGACGATCATCATGAACATTCGCTCAACTGTCTTGATGTTCTTGTCCGTCTTGGAAGTGGATGGCCTACCTGAACGCTCTTCATCGCGGATAGATACACGACCATTTTTAAAGCGATTTATCCACTCATAAATTTTGCGTTCACTAAGACAGCTCTCACCGTACTGCTGCTGCATTCTGCGAATAATCTCCGCAGGTTTAGTCCCTTCAGAGTGCAGAAAACGTACCACTCCCCTCATTTCTTCTTTGGTGCACACGGACAACGGGGCACTCATAATAAAATGCCTTGAAATCACTACGAATGGAGCTAAGCACTGAAACAACACAGCTAAAGAACAAAAAAACTTTGAGGTTATGATATGTCATTGTTCAGTCAGTGCTGCCATCCATTGCAGCAGGGAAAATAAAATTTGCCTTTACTTTTTGACTTACCCTGTATATTCAAATATTTAATTAAATTGATAAAATTATGCATATCACTTATAAGTGACATACTACATTTATAACCCCAGCAGTCAGCTGATGTCTCATTGTCATGTGAATGACCTTTCTCTAGCTACATTTCAAAATTATATAGATTACGCATGTTTACAATCCTTACCCCTAACATACTACATACAATTAACACAAATACACAAAATTATACAGTCATCATAAAACATTGTTGGATTTAGAATCCTTACCATTAAATCTAGTACTTAAAATCTTTTTGCTCTCATAGGGACATACATCGCTACTCATTGAGTCATAGTTATAGCAACAGTTACTGAACAGCTCTTTGGATTGTCAACCCCCAACTCTCTCTATAGAGTCGTATTATAAGCTGACCGCCCGCTGTTTACAGAGGTCGTCACCCTCTCACTGAATTTTCAGCTACCCTCCTACTTCATCATTTGCTTAAAGTCCCCCTTATACCCCTGGCTTGTAACTGCCAGCTCCTTTTCCACACACACTATTGTTTCCTGCTGGTGGACTGTGGCGTCCATTTGCATCCCCAAGAACTGAAATTTACATATATAAGGTATAGACGCTGCCTATACCGTTCTTGGTTCAGCGTTATATAAAATTCGGTATTACTGATGTCCGAGGACACCAGTAATCCTACTAAAATGATTCACACACCCTTATTACGGCACTATCGCCACCTTTGACGATAGCCGCTGTTCCATAGTTATGTAGTTTCCCCTGTGTTACCCCCCTGTCAGTTTCAATGTTCACCAATTTAGTATCTACTTACATAATTCCACGGTCAGGGTTTGGTGAAATCATGACCGCCTGAAATGTGGGGAAACTACCAAAAGACATATAAGGCTCACACTGAAACCATTACTACAATTCACGGATGGTCAACTCTTATATGTTTGGTTATTTATGAATTGATTACATTTTCATGTTTAATATCTTTTAGATTCACATACATTTTTGACTTTTAAACATCCAACATTTCACTTTTCTTAAATTGCATTGTAAATTTCATACTTACAGTACATCACCCAACACACCTGCTTCCTATTACTGACATAAAATTATAAACAATTCATCACCAATATCACGTACACAATTCCATGTACCTTCTGCAACATTATAACATTCATAAGATTCCACAAACCAAACACATTTTGACATTTACTTACTCATTATTTATTATCAAGTTTCAATCTCATAAAATCATTTAAATTCATCATCAAAATCTCTTTATATATCATTTTAAATCAATCAAAATATTTAAACATCTCAAATTATTTTAATTCCATCAAGTATTGAAAACACAACATTTTAATTACATTACACCAAAACAATTACAATTTATTTATTACTTTCATAATTATTCTTGTTATTTATTTAGTCTGCCCCAAAATAATACTATTATTATTATTACATCAATTTCTACTACATACACACATTGTTTACATCAAACACCTGTTACAATACAAACACAATTAATTTCACTATAAATTTATTTACAATTCTTCATCATTAGTTTTCTGTTTACCACACCTCATCTAGTAAGTTAGCAAGGTCATAACCATAAACTAAAATATTTAAAATGTCCATTCACTGATTTTTATTTTAGCCCCCATCATCATGTATGAGTCATATATTTGTAACACAAATCATTCTTGTCAACATACATTAGATTGTAATGATCATTATAATGACTACTTTCGTTAATAACATTAACACAATAATTAACTGCATTTGTGTCTACCATTAATTCATAAAGCCTGTCTACATTGGTGATTCTAGTTCTGTCCCCATCAGTATTTTTATTCAACATAAGGTAAGTTATTTTATCATTATACTCCTCCACTATATCAGTTACATCATTAGGTAAGTGTTTATCGTTTATAAAGGTATTATCAAAATAATCATCTATCTCCTTCAATTCTAACTGCTCTTTCAACTCATCATAATTTCTCTTTAACCGAAATAACTCTATTATTCTCTCTCTCTCGCAATACTTCTCACAACCCCCTGAACTATCTCATTCCATGCAAAGGGCACCACAGAACCACTAAAATACTTTCTGGCTTTACCAGATACAAATACATCACTACAACAACTTAAGGGACCCTTTGAAGACACCATGTCTCCTACATAACTTTTGGAGGAATCTTTGTCCTCATAAAATACCTGTGAACATTCCATTTCACAATAAACTTGGGGAACGCTTGCCCTTTGTCCATCTAACCTCTCCACACACACTCTCATAACCTCATCAACACTTTCTCTGCTCACAACCTTACACTCTAACACCACGTTTTTAATTTCACCACTGTTATTACTCGTTAACCCATTGTTATAATTATCGTTATTACTCACCTTATTATCAGTCATTTCTTCACTAATTACATTCCCACTACACTTACCGGTATTTCTTGTAGTGTTACCTACATCCGCTTGTATTCGTTTTATAGCGGTCTGGAAACGTTCATCAATACGTTTACACAGTACATTACTCAGATAATCAAACTTTACATTTATACTCTGCTCAAACTTAATATTTTATTCTTTAAGTTCTTTAAAATTGATATAATTTTTAATATTCTGTTGTTCACATTTTATTTTCTGATCTTGTATTTCGTTTTGCAACTTATCAAATTTGTTATTGAAATTACTATTTTGAATGTCAAATTTGGCGTCGAAACTACTCTTTTGATCATCAAATTTTCTATCAAAGTCATTGCTTAATTTATCTAATTTGTTCTCAAACTTTTCCTCATTACTATCTAAACGTTTACTGATGAGGTTAAACAGGTCATTCATTGACAACCCTTTTTCTTTAGTCACTATTGGAGTAGATTCTGCTTTTGCTTTACTAATTATTATAGATTCATCTGTCAGGTTTGGAGTTGTCTCCATTCCTGAATCGTTTACATTATCTACTTCATAGAAAACATTCTCTTTGCCCCCATTCGATTCTGAATGGCTTTCTACCTCCCCCGTTACCGTACTGACTTTACTTTCATTGTTTTCCATTTTTATAAATTTAATTATTCTTTACGAGATTTTACTCTTACACAAATTTAGTCTTACACTTATCAATCATATTCCAACATTCTCTTATTTTAATTTTATTCTATAAATATTTCTTGTACTTAATTTTCGTTCATATGTAACTCCCATTAGCGTCTCTTACCTTGTGAGTAGGCATAGCCTATACAAAATCTGATTTATATCGACTGTCCCTGTTCAGGCTCCATCTGTGTAATTACGTTTTATTTATTATTGTATTTATTATTTATTATAAAATTAATTATATTTAAAAGTCAATTTATTACATTATTATGAATTACTCGGGCGCCATCTGTGTAATTACATATTAATACCAACTAATAAAAGACACAGAATAAATTCTTAGCAGTAATTCTTACCATTGAATGGGTCCAGGATCCTTTTATGCGAACTCGCAATCTGTAAAAGGAGCTAATGGTTTCGTTACGTAATAACAACGCTCTTTGACTATATAAATTAAGTTTGTTTATTATTCCATCTCAACATTAGGTTTGATTTTCTTTTAAATTTACTCACTGTTCATGTTGTCTAAAAAATCATTTTTGTTACTTTTATTTCTCTTTCTTTTCAACAAAATACAGACAAGAATTTAGATTATTTTAATATTCTTAACGCCCTTA
Source organism: Magicicada septendecula (assembly GCA_034769895.1). NCBI lineage: Eukaryota > Metazoa > Arthropoda > Insecta > Hemiptera > Cicadidae > Magicicada > Magicicada septendecula. The sequence goes on along the minus strand of CM068368.1, from coordinate 671,504,305 downwards.
TACTAATTCATATCTTAATATAGCATCTTAAAATTTGTGAAAGGAACCCAGCAATTGCTCACACACAACATTCATTCATATTTAAATTGACCAAAATTCATTTTGAGCGCTCTTTTAATGTAGATTAATCAAATTGGGAAATGGTTGTCTTCTACTTAACTTTCGGCGTCCCACTCATCACCACGTGCTGCGCTAGTTTGTAGGTCCAAAAGTTTTAATTTATCACATTTTTTGATTCCGATTTTAATACTGCACTCGCTGTTCATTTTGAGACACCGTTTCACCACTTCTATTCTTTTCTGTTAATAATTAAACAATTTACTTATGAGCCACGTGTTGTGGTTTGCCTGGCCAGTTGATGGGTGACTGCCTAGGGCGTTAACAAAATGCCCCACTCCAAAAGTTGGACAAGACGGAAATTACAATGCCTGCTGGAGACAAAATGTTTGTCCACTTACAGGGAACATGGGTTGTTAATGTGTGTTCTGCGGTGACGATATTGCACTGGCATTCGTCACGTGATTCTGGTAGGCGTGGTTTTTGTCAGATTTCTGCCAGCAATCGAACACGTGCTGATAGAAACTTTACAGTTTCGACATCTTTGTTAGCATCGGTTGAAGCTGCTTAGCGTCCTGTCCGCGCGCGTGCTCAAGTTGCGCGCTTGAGTGCGTAACACACCACTGAAATTCCCGGAATGGTAATGCGTCTTCCCATGCCCGCTTGCAAAATTACAACGTTGTTCTTTGTCTGACTGAAACCATTTTCTGCGTGGGATTACAATTGAAATGAAATAAATAAAATAAAATACCCCATTCTGTCCCATTACAATACCCCCCCCCCAATGAGAGGTCTTTTGTCGAAACAGAAGAACTCTCATTGCTAAACCCCTAAGAGGATCGGTGAGGATATGACGCCAACAACCCCCCTTTAATTTTTAACACATCATGGGTAAACTACCCCCCTAGTTCGGCGACTATGGCTGCACCTGACCGAGATTACTGGACTTCTCTACTCGAGATTCCAACACCATAAAATCAGACAGATACTCACCACAGTACACCTAACCTTTTAACATTCCACCCCAAAATCAAATCCCTGGCCTTATACCATACCAGATCCTCAACCGATATGTTCCCCCTTACATGCATACTGGGTTGCCTTCAGCAAGTACTGGGTGCGTACACATACTCATTATTATTGAATAATATAATGTTTCTACACTACTTTGTTGCTTTAAAGTTTATAAAAACATGTCATACTTGAATTTTAATTACTTCTCTTAGTATTTCATCGATTAGACATTATAATTTCATCTGAAAATAATTAAGCAAATCCCCTTAAATCATTTACATTCTATTAATTCAAAGAAATCAATCTACTTCCATTATCAAAATGTTATATTATCATCAATTCCACTTAAAATACCAAAATCTGTTATATGAATTTACTATTCTTCGGCATTAACTACTAACAATCATAAAAGACACATAAATTGAACATCTTATTAAATCATAAATTCACTTATCCTAACATTTGGTTATACATACATACTAAACAATATAATTCCCTAACCACACTAGTAATACATATAAACAACAATATACTCAGAGAACCGCAAACATCATCTATATGGCAGATATAAAAAATAATTTTTTTTTTTTTTTTAATTTTAATTTCCCAAAATATTTCTTTTATCAGCATCAAAAAATAAAATTATTTTTTTTAATTACTTAACAAAACTGCATGAATTAAATACTAGAAACTGGTTCTGTCCCTAACATCAACCATCAGCTGATCTCGCTGGGTCATGTGAATGACCTTGACATATATATGCTACACAAAGCTACACCATAAAATACATGAAATAAGTTTGTAACATTTTACCATCAAATATAATACAGCATAATAAAATGGATAATACTCATACATAACATTGTTGTCACTACTTTACAATAAACAATAAAATTCACATTTACATTTGATCAAAATTACACATTTTATAGCTTTGTTTTATTTTCAAATTCTCTTAAAATCTTTCACTTGTTTCAATTATTATTACCTTTTAACTCGGACTTTCTCTCTTTAACATTTTCATTCTCAGCCTTTGGGTGACTCTTAGTTATTCATAATAATTAGATTTACCTACGGGTGTTTAAATATAACCTCAACCCCCTTTTGACTCTGATACTCTCTTAACAACTTTCCCTAATCTGACACCACTCTCGCAAAATATTTAACAATAATCTTCTAACTCCATTCACAACATTCTACCCTTATAACAAAATACTCTCTACCCTCTTTGTACTCAGGACGTGTGTTCCCTTCCCAATACTCATCCCCTTATTGGTCCCTGGACTTCCCCTAGGCAACCCCGCCAAACCCCATTTAAAACTATTCACCTCCCGCCACAACGCTTTTCGTTGAGGACTCCTTATCACACCAACCCCCTTACAAAATTCCACCATCAACTAATTACTCTCCGATTACATCCCTTTCATATTCTACAAAATATCCCCATCTCTACTGTGTCATTATCAATTCTCAATTTTCTACATTACTTTTACTCCACAGAATCTTATTCTGCTTAACACCCCTTTAACGTTACTTTGGACTGATTTAAATGTCCTAACGAAATAATAATCACCCAAATTCTAACCTTTACCACATTTTACATTATTCATTTTGTTTTAATTGTCTCCAAGTCACGTTACTAAATATTTAGAATTAATATTAGGCAATTACCTGTATTAACTTCCGTCTTGTGACTTATTTGGTTTTTTCTTAAAACGACGCGTTTCGAGAATAAATTTTCATCAGGTTCCAATACTATAAAAACATCAAATTCACCCAAAAGGGGTCGTCAACTAGTTAAAATACACAAACACAAAAACACCACACATAATTTAACACCGACACAGTCACGGCACAGTCCGATGCGCATCATCTCATTGCCAACGACCAACTGTTGCACTTTGTCTTATACGACCGTTATCATTGCCCGCTGACCCATCGATATCGATGGCCGTGTTGTACAGCAGATTCGATCGGAACGAAACTTTGTCATTAAGTAGCTGGTCCATTTGTAACTTAGAAGCCCTGTACATCTCATATTCCTCCACAGCTTTCATGTATGCACCCTTTTTACAATTATGAAGCAGTTTGAAGTTTGTTTGGAAGTCTGAGTACTTATGATTATACAGCATTAAATGCTGAGCGTAACTGGATTTAGTTTTCGAGATATCACTTTTGGGCAGGTGTTCTTTAATACGTTCGGCTGACGGCCTGCCCGTTTGTCCTATATAGAATTTGTCACAGTCATCGCTTGACTGTTCAAGCTAGCCAGTTATGATTCAAGCTTGTACACTCCAGTTTTCTCTTCAGCCGGGATATGAGTTCTTTGTCCCAAACGTTTTTTGATGTTATTTGTGGTTTTAAAGGCCACTGTTATTTTACGTTTTTTCAGCTCATTCTTTACAATGACTGGTAGTACATTCGTGTACTCAGTTACTATAAACTTAGTATCTTCTTTAGATGGGCCGGTTAATCTGCTTTTACTATTGATTTTTACCGAGTGTTTTCTTATAAGCTTGTCTATGATTCCACTGTTATACCCATTAGCGATAGCTATACTTTTGATTATATTAGTCTCTTCCACTCTGTCTTTTTGCTCAAGGGGAATAGCAAGCATTCTATGAACGAACGCGTTGAAGGCTGCCATTTTTTGGGAATATGGATGGTACGAATCAGCATGAATAGTAATATTCGTGGTGGTGGGCTGTCTATAAATTTTGAATCTAAAACGGTCATTATATTTGCTGATAGTGAGATCAAGAAAGTTCAGGCAGTTATTATTCTCCATTTCTAGGGTAAATTGGATTTTCATGTTTATGCTGTTCATATATCCTTTCAAATTTGCTATTTGTCTACTCGTTCCATTGAATATCATAAAAGTGTCGTCAACGTAGCGTACGTAAAATTTAATTTTGTCTCGCTGTTTATTAAGTCTAGGCATTAAAAATGTATTCTCAAAGTGGTTCAAGTATAGATCCGCTAAAATTCCCGATAAAGGTGACCCCATTGCCAGACCATCCTCCTGCATGAAATACTCATTATCATAAGAGAAATAATTTTGTTTGAGTATTGTTTTTAGCAGTTGCATAAATTCATCAATTTCATTTCTACCTAACCTATTTGTATTAATTAAGCTATTTCTGAGAATTGTCATTGTCTCATCTACCGGCGTACAGATTAGTTATGTCAAATGAAGCCAACCTATAATGTGGTGCTGATTTAATAGTTTTAATTTTTTCAACGAGATCGTAGCTGTTTTTTATGCTGTAGTTATTTACTATGTCAATGTTCTCTTTTATGATTTTTACTAATCTTTTAGCCGTCCTATAACCAGGGGCAGTCGTGTAATTTACAACCGGGTGTATTGGCATATCTTCTTTATGTATTTTGGGTAAACCCGTAAGTTCTGGGGCCCTGGCATTTATGGGTTTTAAATAACGTCTAGTGCTTTCATTGAGGAGATTGGGGCATTTATTTATAGCGTTGTTTAATTCCTTGACATAGGCGCTGGTGGGATCCTTGTGTAGCTTTTTAATATTATTGTTTTTTATGAATTCCTGTACCTTATTGGTATATATATTTTTTTTAATAATAACTACCGTATTACCCTTATCAGCTGTCGTGACGATAGCGTTATCATGTCGAAGTTTTTCGTAAACATTCCGTGCAATACGCGCGTCACGTGTGTACTTATTTTGCAGGTTAGCGATGTGGGTATCCTTCTTAATAACTTTGTTTATTTTGCTATTTATGATGGCACGCGTTTCGTCCTGATGCGAAATATTATCAATAGTTTTTATGGCAGCTTCCGCGCATATTATTTCACGGATCATAAAGTTCTTATTAAAAGAGGGAATGTTATACATCAAACCTTTGTTCAATAATGTCATTTCGTTATGTTCAAATTTAATTCCGGTGTAATTTGCAACCCGCTGATGAAATACGTGGCTACGTTCTACTGTATTATTATCGTCATTGTGTTGTTTTGTATACAGGTTTTGAGACTTTCTTAACTGTTTACGTTTAAGAGAACTGACGAATTTGTTTATCTGTCTATTGACAATGTCGAGAATGTCGTTTATTACTGCCGGGTGAAACTCGTTTAAAATTTCCAGGTGGGCTAGATAAAGCTTAGTATTTAGACCACTTTTTAAAATATAAAGTTGTTTGATCTCTTCCTTAATCCAGATTGATTTTATTTTTTCGGAACAGTGTCTGCTGTTGATGTTGGAACTTATGTACTTCGGTGTGATGTTGTAATGAAGGCATCTTTTATTATACTTGATGTTCTGCGATGCCTGAGTCAATTTTTATTTGATGTTTTTAAATTTATAGACAATACGTGCCTGACTGGCTTCTAGATTCATTTTGTTTTAACTGTCTCCAAGTCATGTTACTAAATATTTACAATTAATATTAGGCAATTACCTGTATTAACTTCCGTCTTGTGACTTATTTGGTTTTTTCTTAAAACGACGCGTTTCGAGAATAAATTCTCATCATCAGGTTCCAATACTATAAAAACATCAAATTCACCCAAAAGGGGTCGTCAACTAGTTAAAATACACAAACACAAAAACACCACACATAATTTAACACCGACACAGTCACGGCACAGTCCGATGCGCATCATCTCGTTGCCAACGACCAACTGTTGCACTTTGTCTTATACGACCGTTATCATTGCCCGCTGACCCATCGATATCGATGGCCGTGTTGTACAGCAGATTCGATCGGAACGAAACTTTGTCATTAAGTAGCTAGTCCGTTTGTAACTTAGAAGCCCTGTATATCTCATATTCCTCCACAGCGTTCATGTATGCACCCTTTTTACAATTATGAAGCAGTTTGAAATTTGTGTGGAAGTCTGAGTACTTATGATTATACAGCATTAAATGCTGAGCGTAACTGGATTTAGTTTTCGAGATATCTCTTTTGGGCAGGTGTTCTTTAAAACGTTCGGCTGACGGCCTGCCCGTTTGTCCTATATAGAATTTGTCACAGTCATCGCATTCAAGCTTGTACACTCCAGTTTTCTCTTCAGCCGGGATATGAGTTCTTTGTCCCAAACGTTTTTTGATGTTATTTGTGGTTTTAAAGGCCACTGTTATTTTACGTTTTTTCATCTCATTCTTTACAATGACTGGTAGTACATTCGTGTACTCAGTTACTATAACTTAGTATCTTCTTTAGATGGGCCGGTTAATCTGCTTTTACTATTGATTTTTACCGAGTGTTTTCTTATAAGCATGTCTATGATTCCACTGTTATACCCATTAGCGATAGCTATACTTTTGATTATATTAGTCTCTTCCACTCTGTCTTTTTGCTCAAGGGGAATAGCAAGCATTCTATGAACGAACGCGTTGAAGGCTGCCATTTTTTGGGAATATGGATGGTACGAATCAGCATGAATAGTAATATTCGTGGTGGTGGGCTTTCTATAAATTTTGAATCTAAAACGGTCATTATATTTGCTGAAAGGTGGAGGAATATGAGATATACAGGGCTTCTAAGTTACAAACGGACCAGCTACTTAATGACAAAGTTACGTTCCGATCGAATCTGCTGTACAACACGGCCATCGATATCGATGGGTCAGCGGGCAATGATAACGGTCGTATAAGACAAAGTGCAACAGTTGGTCGTTGGCAACGAAACGATGCGCATCGGACTGTGCCGTGACTGTGTCGGTGTTAAATTATGTGTGGTGTTTTTGTGTTTGTGTATTTTAACTAGTTGACGACCCCTTTTGGGTGAATTTGATGTTTTTATAGTATTTGAACCTGATGATGAGAATTTATTCTCGAAACGCGTCGTTTTAAGAAAAAACCAAATAGGTCACAAGACGGAAGTTAATACAGGTAATTGCCTAATATTAATTGTAAATATTTAGTAACGTGACTTGGAGACAATTAAAACAAAATGAATCTAGAAGCCAGTCAGGCACGTATTGTCTATAAATTTAAAAACATCAAATTAAAATTGATTAAGGCATCGCAGAACATCAAGTATAATAAAAGATGCCTTCATTACAACATCACACCGAAGTACATAAGTTCCAACATCAACAGCAGACACTGTTCCGAAAAAAAAAATCAATCTGGATTAAGGAAGAGATCAAACGACTTTATATTTTAAAAAGTGGTCTAAATACTAAGCTTTATCTAGCCCACCTGGAAATTTTAAACGAGTTTCACCCGGCAGTAATAAACGACATTTTCGACATTGTCAATAGACAGATAAACAAAGTCGTCAGTTCTTTTAAACGTAAACAGTTAAGAAAGTTTCAAAACCTGTATACAAAACAACACAATGACGATAATAATACAGTAGAACGTAGCCACGTATTTCATCAGCGGGTTGCAAATTACACCGGAATTAAATTTGAACATAACGAAATGACATTATTGAACAAAGGTTTGATGTATAACATTCCCTCGTTTAATAAGAACTTTATGATCCGTGAAATAATATGCGCGGAAGCTGCCATAAAAACTATTGATAATATTTTGCATCAGGAGGAAACGCGTGCCATCATAAATAGCAAAATAAACAAAGTTATTAAGAAGGATACCCACATCGCTAACCTGCAAAATAAGTACGAACGTGACACGCGTATTGCACGGAATGTTTACGAAAAACTTCGACATGATAACGCTATCGTCACGACAGCTGATAAGGGTAATACGGTAGTTATTATTAAAAAAAATATATATACCAATAAGGTACAGGAATTCATAAAAAACAATAATATTAAAAGGCTACACAAGGATCCCACCAGCGCCTATGTCAAGGAATTAAACAACGCTATAAATAAATGCCCCAATCTCCTCAATGAAAGCACTAGACGTTATTTAAAACCCATAAATGCCAGGGCCCCAGAACTTACGGGTTTACCCAAAATACATAAAGAAGATATGCCAATACACCCGGTTGTAAATTACACGACTGCCCCTGGTTATAGGACGGCTAAAAGATTAGTAAAAATCATAAAAGAGAACATTGACATAGTAAATAACTACGGCATAAAAAACAGCTACGATCTCGTTGAAAAAATTAAAACTATTAAATCAGCACCACATTATAGGTTGGCTTCATTTGACGTAACTAGTCTGTACACCAATGTGCCAGTAGATGAGACAATGACAATTCTCAGAAATAGCTTAATTAATACAAATAGGTTAGGTAGAAATGAAATTGATGAACTTATGCAATTGCTAAAAACAATATTCAAACAAAATTATTTCTCTTATGATAATGAGTATTTCATGCAGGAGGATGGTCTGGCAATGGGGTCACCTTTATCGGGAATTTTAGCGGACCTATACTTGAACCACTTTGAGAATACATTTTTAATGTCTAGTCTTAATAAACAGCAAGACGAAATTAAATTTTACGTACGCTACGTTGACGACACTTTTAAGATATTCAATGGAACGAGTAGACAAATAGAAAATTTTAAGGATATATGAACAGCATAAACATGAAAATCCAATTTACCCTAGAAATGGAGAATAATAGCTGCCTGAACTTTCTTGATCTCACTATCAGCAAATATAATGACCGTTTTAGATTCAAAATTTATAGAAAGCCCACCACCACGAATATTACTATTCATGCTGATTCGTACCATCCATATTCCCAAAAAATGGCAGCCTTCAACGCGTTTGTTCATATAATGCTTGCTATTCCCCTTGAGCAAAAAGACAGAGTGGAAGAGACTAATATAATCAAAAGTATAGCTATTGCTAACCCCGACAGAAAATCAGTAGGCCTGGCTACTTAGAAGGCAGCCCCTTCACCAGGCTTTGGGTGCTGAAGGCCAATAACCTACACACCCGAGATTAACTCATTACAGAAACATCAATGAATAGAAGCCGGATGGATAAAATGGAGACCTGGCCCGAGATCAAGACGATGGCGCGGAACAGAGTCCGGTGGCGGAGTTCATTGATGCCCTATGCTCCACTTAGGAGATGCAGGAATAATGATGATGATGATAGCTATCGCTAATGGGTATAACAGTGGAATCATAGACAAGCTTATAAGAAAACACTCGGTAAAAATCAATAGTAAAAGCAGATTAACCGGCCCATCTAAAGAAGATACTAAGTTTATAGTAACTGAGTACACGAATGTACTACCAGTCATTGTAAAGAATGAGCTGAAAAAATGTAAAATAACAGTGGCCTTTAAAACCACAAATAACATCAAAAAACGTTTGGGACAAAGAACTCATATCCCGGCTGAAGAGAAAACTGGAGTGTACAAGCTTGAATGCGATGACTGTCAAATTCTATATAGGACAAACGGGCAGGCCGTCAGCCGAACGTTTTAAAGAACACCTGTCCAAAAGTGATATCTCGAAAACTAGATCCAGTTACGCTCAGCATTTAATGCTGTATAATCATAAGTACTCAGACTTCCACACAAACTTCAAACTGCTTCATAATTGTAAAAAGGGTGCATACATGAACGCTGTGGAGGAATATGAGATATACAGGGCTTCTAAGTTACAAACGGACCAGCTACTTAATGACAAAGTTTCGTTCCGATCGAATCTGCTGTACAACACGGCCATCGATATCGATGGGTCAGCGGGCAATGTTAACGGTTGTATAAGACAAAGTGCAACAGTTGGTCGTTGGCAACGAGACGATGCGCATCGGACTGTGCCGTGACTGTGTCGGTGTTAAATTATGTGTGGTGTTTTTGTGTTTGTGTATTTTAACTAGTTGACGACCCCTTTTGGGTGAATTTGATGTTTTTATAGTATTGGAACCTGATGGTGAGAATTTATTCTCGAAACGCGTCGTTTTAAGAAAAAATCAAATAAGTCACAAGACGGAAGTTAATACAGGTAATTGCCTAATATTAATTCTAAATATTTTACATTACATTAGCCCTTGAAAATTCAAAAATATCTCAATTCATTTTACCATTTAATTGAAAATCTCGTAAACACATGGAAAATATTATATTCAAATATTTAACTACATTGATAAAATTATGCATATCACTTATAAGTGACATACAGTAGAAGCCCGATATAGCGCGGTCCGATATACCGCGGATTCGGATATAACGCAGTGAAGAGTATGTCGCCCGTTATTAGCGAAAATTCTTACTTGTAGAGAGTGAGTAAATTATGAATTGTTTATCGTGACTTCCGTAGCCACATTGGAATGCGTTGCGTTTATTGTAAACAAAGGCTTGTTGGAAACCGCGTTGGAAACAACAGCCAGAATTGCCAGTTCAAGTGTACCTGTAGACATAAACAATTGCCCTGTATTTACAGTCTCTACGTTTCTAAGAATTCATGCCAAGGCAAGCAGCCAACTAAATCCCTTCTCTCCCTCATACTCTTATATTACAGTATAAGATCATACTCTGATATTATCTTATCAAAGTGTATAGTCTTTGTCATAAATTCGCATAGTGTAGAGTTTTGTGATGTCGCGGAAAAGAAAAGCATATTCTGTGAGTGATAAACTCAAAATAATTGATCGTGTGAAGAACGGAGAGTCAAAGGCAAGTTTATCACGTGAGTGTGGCATCCCAGAAGGAACAATTAGAGGGTGGATGAAGGAAGAAGATAAACTTAAAAGTTTTGTGAACACAGTTGAAAGTGAAGTGGGGTTGCAAAGAAAAAAGACTAAAGTAGGTAAGGATAGTGAACTAGATGAGTGTCTGTACAGGTGGTTTTTAATAAAACGAAGTGAAGGTGTGCCACTGTCAGGACCAGTTATTAGAGCTCAAGCTGTGAAATTCCATAGTGATTTACATGGCAACAGTGACTTTAATGCATCTGATGGGTGGTTTTCGCGATGGAAATCTCGTCATGGTATAAGCCAGATAAGCATTGAAGGGGAAGCACGATCATGTGACAGTGAAGCTGCAGCACTTTTTCCTCAGGCATTAAACAAAGTAATGATCGATAACGATTTAAATGACCATCAAGTGTATAACTGTGCTGAAACTGCTCTGTATTTTCGAATGCTTCCTACCAGAACTCTGGATGTGAATAATTCAATAAATAAATCTGGATTAAAAATAAATAAGGATAGAGTTACCCTCCTGTTTGCCACAAATAAATCAGGCAGCCACAAAGTTAAACCTCTCTGTATAGGGAAAAGCCGAAATCCTAGATGCTTTCAACATGTTAACATGACGTCATTACCCATCACATATCGTAATACAAAAAATGCTTGGATGACAAGTGATATTTTCGGTAAATGGTTCCATGAAGAATTTGTTCCATCTGTGAGAAGCCACCTGCGGTCACTCAACCTCGAAGAAAAAGCTGTACTGACCCTTGACCACTGTCCAGCACATCCACCTGCTGATATGCTACAGTCAAGAGATGGGAAAATCGGAGTCATGTTCTTGCCGAAAAACACTACAGCACTGATCCAGCCATTAGATCAAGGCATCATAAAAGCATTTAAAGCGCATTACCGCCGTGAACTTCTGAGTGCTATAGTGAATTCTGATGAGGAAATGGAAATTTACCTTAAGTCAATAAACCTGAAAACAGTTGCGTATTCAATAGGTCTTGCATGGGAAAGTATTAGTACGGCTACGATTCAGAATTGCTGGAAGAAATGTTCCTTTGAACAAAACATCGCCGATGGAAATTGCTCTGTTGCCGGATTCACTAATAGTGATGTACAGTCTGCGAGTAGTGCTCTGCATTGCAACTTCACTCTAGATGACTTGAATGACTGGGCAGAAGTTGACAACGGTGAGCCTGTTACAGAATGTATAGGAGATAAAGATATCGATGCAGTCCGAAATGCAAATTGCGAAGAAAAAGAAGACGATGACGATGATGGAAATGAAAATGGGGTGGAAGTGAAAGAAGTTATTCCAAATGTTAGTGAAGTGATAATACACATAAACAAAGTAATTTCGTGGATGGAGAGGCAAAGTGAATCTAATAATGTTCATCTGCTGCACCTCGCGTTTATAAAACAATACGCGGAAAAGAAACGCTGTGCATTATCCCGTCAAACAACAATTACGGACTTTTTTAAGACCAACAATTAGGCCTACAGTAGGTCGAGTGAGCAATGTATAAATAGTGTATTTTATATTCCATTGGATTAAAATAGATTAAAATATTGGATTAAAATACAGTTTTCTTATTTTTTATTTCTACATTTGGTGACATAATTTACGTACAGTATATAGTAGTGCATTATGCTGTAGCCTTTTTCCCGGTCCTCCCTCCCCATCATTTGCCACTGTACAGGTCACCTTCCGATATACCGCGGTTACGCCTATAACGCGGGGGAAAGTATGTCACCCAACAACCGCGCTATATCGGGCTTCTACTGTACTACATTTATAACCCCAGCAGTCAGCTGATGTTTCATTGTCATGTGAATGACCTTTCTGTAGCTACATTTCAAAATTATATAGATTACGCGTGTTTACAATCCTTACCCCTAACATACTACGTACAATTAACACAAATACACAAAATTATACAGTCATCATAAAACATTGTTGGATTTAGAATCCTTACCATTAAATCTAGTACTTAAAATCTTTTTGCTCTCATAGGGACATACATCGCTACTCATTGAGTCATAGTTATAGCAACAGTTACTGAACAGCTCTTTGGATTGTCAACCCCCAACTCTCTCTATAGAGTCGTATTATAAGCTGACCGCCCGCTGTTTACAGAGGTCGTCACCCTCTCACTGAATTTTCAGCTACCCTCCTACTTCATCATTTGCTTAAAGTCCCCCCTTATACCCCTGGCTTGTAACTGCCAGCTCCTTTTCCACACACACTATTGTTTCCTGCTGGTGGACTGTGGCGTCCATTTGCATCCCCAAGAACTGAAGTTTACATATATAAGGTATAGACGCTGCCTATACCGTTCTTGGTTCAGCGTTATATAAAATTCGGTATTACTGATGTCCGAGGACACCAGTAATCCTACTAAAGTGATTCACACACCCTTATTACGGCACTATCGCCACCTTCGACGATAGCTGCTGTTCCATAGTTATGTAGTTTACCCTGTGTTACCCCCCTGTCAGTTTCAATGTTCACCAATTTAGTATCTACTTACATAATTCCACGGTCAGGGTTTGGTGAAACCGTGACCGCCCGAAATGTGGGGAAACTACCAAAAGACATATAAGGCTCACACTGACACCGTTACTACAATTCACGGATGGTCAACTCTTATATGTTTGATAATTTATGAATTGATTACATTTTCATGTTTAATATCTTGTAGATTCACATACATTTTTGACTTTTAAACATCCAACATTTCACTTTTCTTAAATCGCATTGTAAATTTCATACTTACAGTACATCACCCAACACACCTGCTTCCTATTACTGACATAAAATTATAAACAATTCATCACCAATATCACGTACACAATTCCATGTACCTTCTGCAACATTATAACATTCATAAGATTCCACAAACCAAACACATTTTGACATTTACGTACTCATTATTTATTATTAAGTTTAAATCTCATAAAATCATTTAAATTCATCATCAAAATCTCTTTATATATCATTTTAAATCAATCAAAATATTTAAACATCTCAAATTATTTTAATTCCATCAAGTATTGAAAACACAACCTTTTAATTACATTACTCCAAAACAATTACAATTTATTTATTACTTTCATAATTATTCTTGTTATTTATTTAGTCTGCCCCAAAATAATACTATTATTATTATTACATCAATTTCTACTACATACACACATTGTTTACATCAAACACCTGTTACAATACAAACAATTAATTTCACTATAAATTTATTTACAATTCTTCATCATTAGTTTTCTGTTTACCACACCTCATCTAGTAAGTTAGCAAGGTCATAACCGTAAACTAAAATATTTAAAATGTCCATTCACTGATTTTTATTTTAGCCTCCATCATCATGTATGAGTCTTATATATTTGTAACACAAATCATTCTTGTCAACATACATTAGATTGTAATGATCATTATAATGACTACTTTCGTTAATAACATTAACACAATAATTAACTGCATTTGTGTCTACCATTAATTCATAAAGCCTGTCTACATTGGTGATTCTAGTTCTGTCCCCATCAGTATTTTTATTCAACATAAGGTAAGTTATTTTATCATTATACTCCTCCACTATATCAATTACATCATTAGGTAAGTGTTTATCGTTTATAAAGGTATTATCAAAATAATCATCTAGCTCCTTCAATTCTAACTGCTCTTTCAACTCATCATAATTTCTCTTTAACCGAAATAACTCTATTATTCTCTCTCTCTCGCAATACTTCTCACAACCCCCTGAACTATCTCATTCCATGCAAAGGGCACCACAGAACCACTAAAATACTTTCTGGCTTTACCAGATACAAATACATCACTACAACAACTTAAGGGACCCTTTGAAGACACCATGTCTCCTACATAACTTTTGGAGGAATCTTTGTCCTCATAAAATACCTGTGAACATTCCATTTCACAATAAACTTGGGGAACGCTTGCCCTTTGTCCATCTAACCTCTCCACACACACTCTCATAACCTCATCAACACTTTCTCTGCTCACAACCTTACACTCTAACACCACGTTTTTAATTTCACCACTGTTATTACTCATTAACCCATTGTTATAATTATCGTTATTACTCACCTTGTTATCAATCATTTCTTCACTAATTACATTCCCACTACACTTACCGGTATTTCTTGTAGCGTTACCTACATCTTGTATTCGTTTTATAGTGGTCTGGAAACGTTCATCAATACGTTTACACAGTACATTACTCAGATAATCAAACTTTACATTTATACTCTGCTCAAACTTAATATTTTGTTCTTTAAGTTCTTTAAAATTGATATCATTTTTAATATTCTGTTGTTCACATTTTATTTTCTGTTCTTGTATTTCGCTTTTCAACTCATCAAATTTGTTATTGAAATTACTATTTTGAACGTCAAATTTGGCGTCAAAACTACTCTTTTGTTCATCAAATTTTCTGTCAAAGTCATTGCTTAATTTATCTAATTTGTTATCAAACTTTTCCTCATTACTATCTAAACGTTTACTGATGAGGTTAAACAGGTCATTCATTGACAACTCTTTTTCTTTAGTCACTATTGGAGTAGATTCTGCTTTTGCTTTACTAATTATTATAGATTCATCTGTCAGGTTAGGAGTTGTCTCCATTCCTGAATCGTTTACATTATCTACTTCGTAGAAAACATTCTCTTTGCCCCCATTCGGTTCTGAATGACTTTCTACCTCCCCGTTACCGTACTGACTTTACTTTCATTGTTTTCCATTTTTATAAATTTAATTATTCTTTACGAGATTTTACTCTTACACAAATTTAGTCTTACACTTATCAATCATATTCCAACATTCTCTTATTTTAATTTTATTCTATAAATATTTCTTGTACTTAATTTTCGTTCATACGTAACTCCCATTAGCGTCTCTTACCTTGTGAGTAGGCATAGCCTATACAAAATCTGATTTATATCGACTGTCCCTGTTCGGGCGCCATCTGTGTAATTACGTTTTATTTATTATTGTATTTATTATTTATTATAAAATTAATTATATTTAAAAGTCAATTTATTACATTATTATGAATTACTCGGGCGCCATCTGTGTAATTACATATTAATACCAACTAATAAAAGACAGAATAAATTCTTAGCAGTAATTCTTACCATTGAACGGGTCCAGGATCCTTTTATGCGAACTCGCAATCTGTAAAAGGAGCTAATGGTTTCGTTACGTAATAACAACGCTCTTTGACTATATAAATTAAGTTTGTTTATTATTCCATCTCAACATTAGATTTGATTTTCTTTTAAATTTACTCACTGTTCATTTTGTCTAAAAAATAATTTTTGTTACTTTTATTTCTCTTTCTTTTCAACAAAATACAGACAAGAATTTAGATTATTTTAATATTCTTAACGCCCTTATACTAATTCATATCTTAATATAGCATCTTAAAATTTATGAAAGCAACCCAGCAATTGCTCACACACAACATTCATTCATATTTAAATTGACCAAAATTTATTTTGAGTGCTCTTTTAATGTAGATTAATCAAAATTGGGAAATGGTTGTCTTCTACTTAACTTTCGGCGTCCCACTCATCACCACGTGCTGCGCTAGTTTGTAGGTCCAAAAGTTTTAATTTATCACATTTTTTGATTCCGATTTAAATACTGCACTCACTGTTCATTTTGAGACACCGTTTCACCACTTCTATTCTTTTCTATTAATAATTAAACAATTTACTTATGAGCCACGTGTTGTGGTTTGCCTGGCCAGTTGATGGGTGACTGCCTAGGGCGTTAACAAAATGCCCCATTCCAAAAGTTGGACAAGACGGAAATTACAATGCCTGCTGGTGACAAAATGTTCGTCCACTTACAGGGAACATGGGTTGTTAATGTGTGTTCTGCGGTGACGATATTGCACTGGCATTCGTCACGTGACTCTGGTAGGCGTGGTTTTTGTCAGATTTCCGCCAGCAATCGAACACGTGCTGATAGAAACTTTACAGTTTCAACATCTTTGTTAGCATCAGTTGAAGCTGCTTAGCGTCCTGTCCGCGCGCGTGCTCAAGTTGCGCGCTTGAGTGCGTAACACACCACTGAAATTCCCGGAATGGTAATGCGTCTTCCCATGCCCGCTTGCAAAATTACAACGTTGTTCTTTGTCTGACTGAAACCGTTTTCTGCGTGGGATTACAATTGAAATGAAATAAATAAAATAAAATAAAATACCCCATTCTGTCCCATTACAGGATCTCTATTGATGAGGCATCATCTTTGTCCAATTCATCAACAAGCAATTTAACATGATCACAATTATCTGCATAATACAACAGTGCAGAAAGCCAGGTCCCCCAGCGAGTGACAATGGATTCTGGTGGTAATGGAGGTTGGGATTTTTCTTATTGATAAGATCAGTTCTCGTAAAGGATTTAACAAACACTTTATTTCCATTTGATACCAATGTGTTCACATTAGGATACAAGGATTGGAAAGTCTCACACACTCTGTGAAGAGGATGCACAACAGAGGTAACATGTATCAATTTCAGATAGCTGACACAAAGGGCTTCCACTGATTTTTTTTATATACGATGCTGCGTCGATAATAAAGAGCAATATATTATTGTATTTAATACCCTGTAGCCACAACAAATGCATACTTTCATTGAACAACCTAGGGACTGTAACATGATTTCCAGCCGTTATTTGTTTACAAGCCATCAAAAATTAAAATGAAAATTTGGAAACTATTTCGCTATTTTTAAGCACACCAATAACTACATTTCCCATCTCTTCCTGTCGAGTCCGGTGTTGCATCAACACTTACCCATATTTTTTTCATTTTCACACATAGCTCTGATATTTTCTAATGTTTCTTCATAGCAGTTTGGGTATTTTATTTTATTTATTTATTTTTTAATCTATGTTTGTGTACTTCACCAGAAAGTTCCTAAGCACTGGGTTGTTTACTTTGTGTAGAGGATTGTCTGCTGAAATGAAAGCTCGGCACAAATCAGAATAATATTAACGACATTTCATAGGTTCCAAATGTGAGGTCCTGTTTTAACTAAAAAGCACTTGTATAGAACTAGAACATGAAGCCGCAGTGATATGTTTATTGCTGGATAGATGCTGCGTAATTTGAGATCGTTGTTCCGCTTTTGTGGATTTTCCACAAGGTTGGCAATATAGTATCTTTCCATCTGAGCTGAATATGTCTTTAAATTCTGTAACATTCTGCTGTAACCAGGCACTTTCACTACATTTTACTTTTAGCATTCTGGGAAGCACAGTACACGATGCAACAAGAACAATAGCGTGTAATACAAGAACCAAAGACCAAAGACAAATAAATTAGGTAGTTAGCTGCTTTAGCACTTGCAAAATGAACATACCCTATATCCTCCTACAGTATATAGTTACTACAGCACTGTTTACAAACTTATAATATGTAGCATCACAAGATGGTACAAACCAGGAAACTCAATTTAATTATCAAAAATATAGGGAAACTACTCAAATGGATAAATACTATGTAACTGAATGAGGAGTGCAATAGAGAATGAGTGGTCAAATGAGAACAACCAAAAATAATGATATAAAGGAAGAATTATAATAACTAAACCAATAAACCATGAATAATAAATAAAGAATACGGTTACAGATGCATGAATAAATTAAAAACAGGAATTAGCCTTGCAAACAAACATAATAAATAACTTGACAAACAGACATAAAAAAAGACTAGACTGGTTGGTGTTTTGACACAAAAAGTACCCAACAGATAGGGAAGTGATTTTATATATCTTGTTATAATATTGTAAATAGTAATGTTTTAGTATGTAAGTGAGAAATGTATTTACGGTTAAGAAAAATCATTTGTATAACCAGCCTAAAAGTCAAGCTAGGTCTTAAACCTAAGGCTGTATTTGTAATTAGCTCATAGATAGTGTCATGGTAAAGACAAGATAATTATTTTTATAATTGTGTTTATTCGAATAGAGAAGTGATAAATAATGATAATGAAACACTGCAAATGACAATGTAAACAATGATAAAACTATAAAGTATTGTGAACCAAGTATGACCATAAGGTGAGAATGGCATGTATTTTATATGAAGTGAACAAATAACAATAAAATCAACTTCATTATGTAATATACATACTGGATTATCTAAATAATCAGGAAAAGTAAGGTTATATTAAAAACTTATGTTTACTGGAGGCAGGTAAAACAGTCCTGAGACCGAAAAATACACCAACAAACCAAGGCCTCTTATAGATGAATCTAAAATTGATTGTTACAAGGAAGAAAGCTTTGTCTAATGTTGGTATCCCATGAAGCAGGAACAAATTGAAATAGTTGCCAATTCAATCAAGATTAAATAAGAAGAGTGTAGTAAAATAGCCAAGTAAAGTTATAGAAATCATCACAAGTGAGTGACACAAACTTATTTTGAACTAACAAAAGTGTAGAACTCATAGAAATTTTATTAAACATTCAATATTGTGCATCCAGCTAAAAAGCAATATGGCGTCTGTTATTTTCTTAACGGTGAAGAAAGGGTACAGCAGCGCGCCATGTTGAGAAATAATGAACTATGAGATATAGCATAGAAATTTAAATTTTTATTTTATTTTATTTTGTCAGTTGTATTCCTAATGTCTGATAATTAATTATTTTCATTGTTTTATTAATGTTATATTTGTAATGGGTAATATTAGGTTGTAAAATTATCTAATTGATTTCTTTTGTATAATCACAAGAACTCATATACAACCATCATACACAACAACGATTATTTACTACATCTTCAAATTTTTTATTCATGTATGTTATTAGTATAATACTTGTTAGGTGAATTTATAATATTACTGAAGACGATTTGTTTATGTTGTTAAAACCCTGAGATATAAAAAATTTTTCATGCATCTGAGAGCTAGATGGAGCCTTAAAATAAAAGGGAAATGATTTGTTAATTAATAGAAAATAAAAAAGGGGGACTTATTATAATAAGAAAACAAGGAATAAATATCTAATGATTCAGAGCAGCAAAAGAAGTGTGTTCTCATTTGTAGTATAATTATATGAATACCCATTTAAAGAAAATTAATTACACATTTGTTAGAGTATATTTTATATTACAAATTGGGATCCCAAGGACATAGGGCATCGAAGGCGTGAAAAGGTTAGTATAACCATATCAGTTACATACACCCCTTATACACATTATATTTAAAAAATACCCAGACTAAAATTAAATATTACAGAATTGGCACCAACAACTTGGGGTTCTACAAAATACTACTGTGACATTTGAAAATTAATTAACTAATTTTGTGACTAACAACGTCACATAATAATATTCATTTTTGTTGTAGTAGGGAAACAAATTCTTTTATGTTTTATATTTAGGGCCACTTAAGCATGAAATTATGTCTACCTATGCCTACCTATATAGTGTTTAGTTTGACACCATAGTTACATTAGGAAATTCCTGCTTTATATACGAACAACAGGCACATGAGTGAATATACTAATACAAAATGACTCATTCTCTTGCAAAAGTGGCTCACATAGAAGTTATGTTGGCCCACCAATATTATGCAATACTGTGTTTGGTATGTTGAGGTTATTCCCTGAAAACTTTTCCCCTCTTCCTTCTTTTGGCATGTGAATGTGCACACCAAAATTAAACTCTTTATAATAAAAAATCAACGCATTGCGTTGAGGTGTTAAAAATATGTTGATAACATATTTATGAAAAATATTTAATTATATGTAATATTATTTATTTACTTAAAAATCTGTTCCCTACTAATGAGCTACATTAAAACATCTTCTCTTACGTAAGAGTCCTCTATGTAGCTAGATATAATTCTTATTGAAGGTATGCACTCTAGATAATTACTTCAAATATAATTTTAAGTGACATCACTAACTTATACAATAGTGTATTATGAATCCAGTGCCATCATTTTTAGTTATAAGTATTTGTAATAATGGAAACCAAACTTATTTCATTCTGAATCCTATTACAAGTAGTTCATTACAAAAGTAGGTAGGATAAATAGGTGTGAAGTGTGTGTGTGTGTGTGGGGGGGGGAGAAATATGTTTTCATAGTGAAAAACTGTTACCATGCTGGAAAGTGTCAGTTGCCTTGTGTACAGCAAGAACCAATCCACCATGCCCTATGATATTTGATTAATGTCAGTTTGTAATTTTTTATTGACTCCTGCATATTGTTCAAGTGTGCATTTTCCAGTAGTGAATAAGAGATTCACTATCATCCCTTTGTTTTATCAGGTATGTTAAAAAGAACTGATACTTGAAATTAAACAAACTTAATTATTTTTCAAGCACATTGTGGAATATTATGTTTCATACATGATTATATTGGCAACATTCTTAATCAGTTTATGTAGTTGACTGGTGACAGTTAACCTATTCTTACATTTACGTTTGTAGCATCATTACACTCAAATACCACAAAATACAACAGTAGAAGTTTATCATTTTTAAACTTTTATTCAATTAAATGATATTTGTTTGTTTGTTATTTCTTAATAACTTTTGTTTGTATATATATCTGCAGGAGTTTGATCAAATTATTTTCTTAGCTGTTAATTTTCTAAAACTTTCATGTCTATTATTGTTAGTTTGGAAGTTTATGTTTGGTGTTAAATTTAGTACTTATGTGATGTAATTTTATAAAAAAAAAAAAAAACTATGTAACAAGAGATTTTATGATATCTTTTAATTTATATAAAATTTATATTTACACAACTGTTATTCAATCATAATGTGTAGTGTGATATGAACTTACATAATTTGATTAATATTGTACTAGCACACAGTTGATTTAAAAGACTGTGTTATTTAATGTCTTATGTATACAGAGACTCAAGAAAATAATTAAGGTTCCAAAACTAATTTGCAGATAAAATTTTTTTCTTTTCTTTTGATAATACATTTGGTATTTTGTCCAACCAATATAATCAAATACCCACATTATCTGTGTACACTTATCAATTGTGTTTATTTGAATTATGTTCTTTATGTGCCACAAATTGTATGTTATCACAAACTTTATTTTGTCACTAGACCAGAAGTTCCTAAAACACATGAAAACAAGTAATTCACAAAAGCATGGTTATAGAACATTAAACGCAAGCTTGTACATACGAGGGCCATTTTTTTAAGTAAGAATCGTTTTGCTACATAGCCAAGAAAACTTTATTGATAAATAAAATTACAAATGGAAACATAAGCTACAACATTACTCTACTTTTCTACATAGTCACCATTAAGATCGTAGTACTTGTTCAGACATGGCACTAGTTTATTTAAGCGTCATCAAAGAAATCTACTGCCTGTCTGTTGAACCAAGTAGTGGCAGTTTGTTTCAATTCATCATTGTCAGCCATTCGCTTTCCTCTTAAAAATTCCTTTAGCTTTGGGAAAGATGGAAGTCTGAAGGTGCAAGATTAGGACTACAAGGTGGGTGATGAAGCTTTTCCTATCCAAACTGATCCAGTAGTGCTGTTGTCCTTGCTGCAGTGTGTGACCAAGCATTGTCATGAAGGAAGCAGACGCCACTTGAAAGCAATCCATGGCGGCAGTTTCCCATCCAAACTGATCCAGTAGTACTGTTGTCCTTGCTAAGTGTGTGACCAAGCATTGTCATGAAGGAAGCAGATGCTACTTGAAAGCAATCCATGGCAGCAGTTTCCCATCCAAACTGATCCAGTAGTGCTGTTGTCCTTGCTGCAGTGTGTGACCAAGCATTGTCATGAAGGAAGCAGACGCCACTTGAAAGCAATCCATGGCGGCAGTTTCCCATCCAAACTGATCCAGTAGTACTGTTGTCCTTGCTAAGTGTGTGACCAAGCATTGTCATGAAGGAAGCAGATGCCACTTGAAAGCAATCCATGGCAGCAGTTTCCCATCCAAACTGATCCAGTAGTGATGTTGTCCTTGCTGCAGTGTGTGACCAAGCATTGTCATGAAGGAAGCAGACGCCACTTGAAAGCAATCCATGGCGGCAGTTTTGAATGGCCTGCCAAAGCTTAGTGAGTGTTTCACAATACACTTCTGCATTTATTGTCATTCCTTGTAGAAAGAAGTCAACCAAAAGAACACCTTTCCAATCCCAGAAGACTGTAGCCATGATTTTTTGGGCCGATAGAGTCTGCTTGGATTTTCATTGTTTTGAAGGTGATCGGAAATGATGCTACTCAGTGGATTGTCATTTAGTCTCTGGTGTATAGTGACAGATCCAGGTTTCATCTCCAGTCACAATATGGTTCCAAAACTCATCGCCATTCTTGTGATACCACTCCAAAAACATCAAAGAGAGGGCCGTATGCTTTCTCTTGTGCTTTTCTATCAGCATTTTTGGTACCCACTGTGCACAAATCTTTATGTAGTGAAGCTTCTCAGTAACAATGTCGTAAATGACAGATCGTGATATGTAAAGAAATGGCAGGTGCAACTCATCAACAGTGAATCACTTGTTTTCAAGAATACAGTTGTCGACTTTTTTGAGCAAATCTTCAGCAGTGACAGTAAGCCGTCCAGACCTGTTCTCATTGTGAACATTGTTCCTTTCTTCATTGAATAATCTACACCACTTATGCACATTTTCATTGGTCACAACATTATCCCCGTACACCTCTATGAGCTGCGATGAATTTCAGCAGGATAAACATTTTTTGCATTCAAAAATCTAATCATACCACACACTTCACAATCGGCGTGATTATCAATCATCATGGTGGTGAACATTGCTGCATAACCAAACAACTAACGCACACAGACCATAGACACTTGACACTTAGTGGCTGCATAGTGGAGACCCTGCCGACCTTGCATGACCTTATTGCTACCTCCGCCATCGGCCTGCACGATCAACATACGCAAATGGTTCTTACTTAAAAAATGTGCCTCGTAATTTTAGTAGACAATTTTTTTCATTATCAGCACATTACTTAATAGAATACATAAATAATTAATATTGAATGGAACATAAAAAATTAGTTTTATATTGTTTATTTAAATTTTCTGCCACGTCAGGTGAGACTCATGAACTTCATGCAGCATCTGGTAGTCAACCTGGAATTGTTGTACATGTATGTGAAGAAACTGGAGGCAAACCACATCCTCGCATAAGTCACACTCGCTGTCCAGAATAACAAGCAGACTAGACTTGAGAAGTCGTGTCTACACAACGATTGAACACATCATTTTACAACACTGAAGATTGCAATACACCAGTTTCTGCTCTTTTTTTCTTTAGGGTACAAGTTGTATATAATAGTGTAGAGATTATTTTAATTTATGTAGTCTTGTCTTAATTTGTAATGTTTGTTACTAAAAGTTAGTATAAAGAAGCAGTTATTTATTATTTGTAATATAAAATTGTTTAAATATTAATTGTTATTTAAATGAATATAATAAGTTAAATAGTAAAGAACTGGGATTGAGAAGTTGATATATCTATATTTAATTTTCATCAACTGTTAATATTTAAAATAAACAGGCCTGTAAATTTTTTGTTCATAAAAGCTTTTTTAAAAATTTAAACTGAATTTATGTTTTTCCTTTTTTTGCACTGAATTCGAGTATGACACTTTTTCGTTATATGTTTTTCCACATCTTTCTGAGTTATTTTTAGCTGTCATAAATTAATTGCAAAAATTGTATAATTTACTTTTGGTATAAGCTAAGTACATTCATTCATTAGTAGTATTAAATTATGCCTTCAAACATCTTTACATTATCCACTGAGTGTAGATAGTACTTTTCCTTTGCCTTTAAGTTGTCCTTGTTGCTTTTCCTTGTTCATGGTTTTGAAATTATTGTTTTATTTTCAGAGTATAGCATCCTGTAAATTTTCTATTAACCCTGGTATCTGTCTTCTTTCTACCAATTTGGGTACTTTCTTTCTTTTGTCCCCTTATAATCTTGATGGAAGTCACTCTGACTTTATCAGTCACTCTGTGAAAAGTGTGTACGCACAACATAAATTTTATTTTTCATTGAGATCTTAAGGTTCAAACTCTTTTAATGTATTCTGTACAATGCCTGCAGTCAGCTTTGTGTTTCCTTATAATTATGGTGTAGCAATTCGATCATCTGTTTCATCTTTCATGATAAGCAGGAAATTTTTGTGTTACCTTAGTCTTTTTTTTATTGAAAGTGATAATAAAAGTAGAGGATTATTAAGTAAAATATTAATAATGAATAGTCTACTAGGTAAACTATTATTGTTTGTCAATATATGCATAATAAAAAGGTTAATTTTGTAAAAATCTGTACATGATGTAAAATTGTTAGTGTTATGTTTGAATGCAGTGCTGAAAGTACCATGAACATCAGCAAAGATTTTTAAAGAAGTTTTTCCATCACAAACATGTGATATGGGTAGAATTTAGAGTATTATGTTGGCCATAGCATAATGCATTTGTAGGAGAGTAATGATCATGCTTTTAGGGAAAAATATTAGAGTGCTCAAGTATGTAAGTAGATGAAAGCTGTTATAATAATTTATTTAGTATTAAAGTCCTGCTCTTTGTATGATATATTGGTCAAGTCTAATAGCAATATTAGGCAGTAAGTAATACATGTATATAATTTTTTTAAGTTCAGTGTTAAGATACGTTTTTTATAGATCTGACTATCTTAAAACTGTTGAATTTTTATTTTGTCAGGAATTAATTTTTTCATTATTGTACCATATTTTAAGTATAATAACAACTGCTATAAATTAATTTTGTTGTGATTATGTAACATTTGTTACCACAAATTTGTTGATAGAATGTAATTTATTTTCTAAAGATCTTTTCCTTCTTTAAGTTCTGAATCAAAAAGACTAATATTTTATTATAACAAATTGTTAAAGCTGGCTGTAGTTTTTATATAATTTTAGGTTTCAGTAAGATTTTAAATAAATAAATGGTTTAGTAAGTTGTATTTTTAATGTACTGAGCAAAGGACAGTTTAATTGTTGACTTTAAAAATTATCAATTAAATAGTTTGTTGTTTGTATTCAGCTTATTAGAAGTAAATTAGATTTCATTGTATTAGTATGATGTGGAAATTAAGTTAGTATGGCTTATTATTTTTATTAAACACGAGTGGCTAAAAATACGGCATTATCATTCAGTGATGTAGCGTATTTATATAAGAAAAATCATAACAGGTAATTATTTGAATTGTAGACAATGAATATGCATTCACTTGAAACTAAGTTTAGTGTGCATTGCACACACATCAGTAATCTGTATAAGCCTTAGGAAAATCAGCATGTGCAATTTTCATTTGCTACGAACATGTACGAGGGATATCCAGAAAGTAAGTTCCAATAGCTTATTAAAACAAACCAAGAATATACTTGAAAAACATTTTTATTGCTACTTGAAGCACACACCTTAAACTACTTTTCTACAAAATTTTTGTCATTGTTGAAGAACTTTTCGTAGCAGATCATCGTGTATTATATATCTTCATCGTAGAAATTTCCCACCTGTGATTTGAACCATGGATTATAAGCTTATTTGATATTGTTGTCGTGGACCTGTTGTTGTTATCCTGGCCACCAAGGAAGGATTTTTAATGTTGAAAAGGTAATATTCACTTTTGCGAGGTTCGACTTGTAAGGCGAACAATCAAATTGTTCCAAGTCGAAGGTTGTGAGGAGATGTTGCGTTGTGGTGGCAGTGTGTGGACGGGAATCAACACAGTGCCATGGGTGATTATATTACGTTGCTTTTCTTGAATCGCACAACACAGTTGACAAGTGTTTTGCAATAGACACTCGAGATGATTGTCAAGCGTTGAGCCAAGAAGTCCTTAAGCAAAATGCCTTTTCTGTTCCAAAAGCCTGTGCACTGACTTTCCGAGAGGAAAACATTGACTTCAGTTTTTTTCTTTGAGCGTGATGAAGTGTGTCTCCACACCATGAATTATTGTTTTCATTCAGAGGTTGCGTGTGATACACATGTTTCATCCCTGGTGACTATACAGCTCAGAAAGCCATCCCATTGATACTTGCCATTTCATTTTGTGTTATTTTGTAACCATTTTGGAACCTAGAGTTAACACAATTTTCAGTAGTTTAGTTTTTCAGACACAATTTCATGAAGAACTGGACATGAAATTTTAGAAAATGCAGGGAGAGCGACATCATAGTGAATCATCTATTCTCTGTAATCTTCTCTTCATGGCTTGCATCATTTCGTCATTCGCTAAAGTTGGCCACCTGCTCTATTTATCATCGTGAACATTTTCGAGTCATCTGTTAAAAAGCGATACCCATCTCCCTACCACTGAATCAGTCATTGGTTCTTTTCCATAAACATCGCAAACTTGATGGTGAACTTCAGTTGGTTAATGCAAGAAACGAATTGCACACCTGCTTTCACACGTGGCGGGCATCTCGATTTTCTCAGACATTATAAAAGAAGCTTACTTAATGCACAGTTGTTTACAAATGGCATTATTGCCTTGCCAACGAATCAACAAAATCAACAAACGTGCCGTTTATATGGAACAGTGTGCCGTTATCGATACCATGGCAGCATTTATGAATGGAACTTACATTCAGGATATCTCTCATAATTTGTAACCTTGCTGTTTCTCACATTCAAGCAAGTACCTCATTTTTTCTGATAGTCATTGCTTCACCAAGATAGTGATTCCATACTTTATTGTATGTTGCATCAGTATCCGTTCCATTTATAGTTTTCTGAAAATGTGCTGGAGCTATTAATTTGAACCATTAGCAAGAAAGCAGTATTCAGTAAAGCAATGTAAAGGTGACTATGACTAAATCAATTTTCTATGAAATGTTGAATAATACGGCAATGTTTGATACAAGAAAGAGTGATTGACCCATGTTTCTCTTTACAATTTATCATAATAGCTAATAACAATTCTTCTTTAATGTGACAATTAGAAACATAAATTATTGTTAACAGGAAGAGTTAAAAGTGTGATAAGTATGTACTTCCTAAAAAAGTGTTATAATTCCTAAAGCGTTGTGGATTTTGATATGCGATATTTGTCCTATCTTGTACTTGAGGTTTGTAATCAGCAGATTATTGTAAAGTTTATAAATCATGTTTTTTTTCATTTATCAAGGGATCCACATTTGAACAAAATATGTTTCCTATATCAGAAATTAAAAGACTGAGAGCTGGACTGCGTGTATCCAAGGTACACCACACAATTTCAACAGTCAATTTGACCCTTAAAAGTATATTTTATGTTGTTTTGTGCACTTTTGCATTATTCCTATATGCTTGCAGTAAATTCCAACTTTCAAAAACAGTACTACATCTTACCTACCAGATGTCAACAAAGTGCTTTCTTATTACTGTTCATAAATTATCAGTTGTATGCCACTTTTTTTACATATATTGTATTGAATATCCTGTTTTACAAATATATCCATATTTTCTTTTTTAATAGTAATTTGTTCTTCAAATTTCTGATTTATAGTTCATCAGATTTAAGTATTCTGTAGACCTGACAGCAGATTTTGAACACTGACTTCAAGATGTACACTGGACAAACACCTCGTTGTGATGCTAACAAAATTTTTATTCATTTCACACATGCGCACAACAGCCTTGTACAGTGTTTCATACTGTGTACATTGGCAGCAGTAAGGCTGGCGATAGCATCAGAGGCATGCAAGTGTTATTGTGAAGCAACAGTGTGTGACAGAGAGCGTTATTGTGTAAGTGAGAAAACAGTTATTGCATAATCTCCTCTCTAGGCCAGTACTTTTAAGTGGGGGAAATTCTATTTGCTCTGCACATTCCACTGCTCAAGATAGGCTATCAGGTTTCTACGTATATTTGTGCAAAGAGTTTTCTGTGTCTACTTGCAAGTTTTTGAAAACGTCTTGCATATGTGTTATCAAAAATATTTTCAGATTGCCAGAGAGAATAACAAAATTTAAAAATATCTCAGTAGAGTGAAGTTAAAAAAGTAAGAAGAAAAAATTATGAGAAAAACAATTTTAAAGAAAAAGCTACACAAAAAAATGTACAGATCATTAATGTGTGGGTAGCCATGTAAAAGCACTTGACGAGCAGTTGATAAGTCATCATTCTCAGTTCTGTAGCATTAGGTCTGTGCCTGTGATTTGTTGCATCCTCTAGCTGTGGTACAGCCCACACCGCACCACTGCCAGAGACATGCAGTGACAAGCTACAATGGGGAGAAGTGTTTTGTATGTTCAGATGTTGGTGTTATTGATTAAATCCCACCTACGTCAGCCATATTGCCCAACATTACTTAATGGTAGACTTTGTTACATTCACTCAACCTTGAGCTTAACCTGATGGTACATTGTGATGAATGAATCCTATGCAAAGCAAGCTCCTTGCCATTAAAATCTTAAATGAAGATCTCCAGTTAACACACAAACCGTGGGTTTAATGTTTTAACAACCTTATATAGTAAAAGGTAGGTTATATTGTTTGAAAGTACAATAAATGTGTAATAGTAAACATTTAGCACTTATATGTGTCTAAGTACAGTAAACAGCACTGAGGGGTGTCCGTAAAATCGAAAGTCTGTTAAATCGCAAATTTTGTTTTTTGAGGATATATTTAAATCAAATAGGCCTATAACACTTGAAATTTTAATACTATTAATATCATGCAAATACCGTATTGTTCCGAATACAAGCCGCACTTTTTCTCCTAAAAACATGGTCGCTAATTTGGCCTGTGGCTTGCATTCGCGCGCTAAGGAAATTCGAAGTTATACCTGACTTCTGGCGGGACGAACGCTTTTCGTATCTATGAGTTGTTTACTGCCTGAGCAACAGCAGTTTGCCTGGCTGTAGTTAACTCTGGCGTTATGATTTATGACTACAACCGAATGTTTTAACAGCAAACTGAAGAAAGAATAGGAAGATAAAGTGTAAGTGCGTGTGCACGCGTGCGTGCTCGCACCCTTCTGTAGGCAGCAAGACAAAGGATGAGTAGAGGGTAACATGTTTCTAAATAACAGGTAAACTGCCAGTGTGGTTTTCTATTGTAACAGCGACAACATCGCTTATCTATACTTTGTTTTCATTCGGCGTTTTTGTAGTGCGTTTGCGGTATGAGTGATATTGTGGAGACTAAAGGCACGCAGTCAAATCAAATTAAACATAACCCGTACGATGCGAATTATAAATTAATTGTGATACAAAATGTAGAAAAAACATGCAATCGCGAAGCCGCAAGGAAATTCGATATTGATGAATCCTGTATTCGACGATGGAGAAAACAGAAGGAACGACTTTTAAATGCAAATACTGCGCAACGAGCATTCGTGGGACCTCAAGTTGGCGTTTTGTAGCAGTAGAGTCCAGCGTCTGTGAATACGTACAGCTTTTAAGAAGGCAAGGACTCCCTGTCACTAGACATGTTTTAAAATTAAAAGCTTTAGATATTGCAGAAGAATTAAAAGTCTCCTGTTTCAAACCCAGCTTCGGGTGTATAAGACGAATGATGCAGCGAAATGGATTTGCGCTTAAATGACATACATCACTTGCGCTAAAACTACCGAGTGACTATGAAGAAAAACTCCTACAGTATCAGCGGTTTGTCATTCATTTACGCAAGAAGCATAATTATTCACTTGAACACATGGGAAATGCCGATGAAACGCCCATATTTTTTATTTATGTATATTTATGGTGGACCAAAAGGGAACCAAATCTGTAACAGTAAAGATTACGGGAAATGAAAAATTACGTGCCACTGTAATGCTTGCTGTATTAGCCGATGGACGAATATTTCACAGTGAAATAAGATGCATATCAGTGTATATTGTCCAGTGTTAGTCGTCATGATGTCTTCCACTGTGCGACGCCTGTGTCAACAACAACGCAAAGACAGGGATCGTGAAGAATTAAATGAATTCTTGATGAATACTCCGTTCTCATCAAATACAATTGAAGATGAGAAAATTTGCGTGTTTCAAAACAAGAAGAAAAGAAACGAAAGAATGCTGCGATAGCCAAGCAATATCGGCAGAACAGGAGAGTCTGCAGTTTATGCACATTATACGTTTCAAAAGCCTAAAAACATTATCATGCTTTGATGTTTCAGTTTTTTTTTTCTGTCCGTTAAATCCGAAGTCCGTTAAATCGAGGGTTTACTGTACTGATTTTCTCGTAACTAACAGCAACATTATTTATTGCAGAAGAACGTTCAGTTTTTAGCAAAACAAAAACTTCCAAATGTGTAAGAATAATTAATGGTATGCTCATATTGGAAAAAGTGACTTGAAATGAAATTTCAGTTACTAAGTCTGCAATAGACTGTGTGTGTGTGTGTGTGTGTGTGTGTGTGTGTGTGTGTGTGTGTGTGTGTGTGTGTGTGTGTGTGTGTGTGTGTGTGTGTGTGTGTGTGTGTGTGTGTGTGTGTGTGTGTGTGTGTGTGTGTGTGTGTGTGTGTGTGTGTGTGTGTGTGTGTGTGTGTGTGTGTGTGTGTGTGTGTGTGTGTGTGTGTGTGTGTGTGTGGCTGGCTTTGTAAATCTGTTCAAAATTTATTGCACCTCCAGTATATTGTATTAGTAATTTATTTGTTTGTGCAAATATATTTTACTTTGTTTTTCATAAACTGTGTAGATTAAATAACATCATCACAGACGTGCAAAATGTATTCCATTTTATAAGGACAGAATTCACTTTATAAGTCTTAAAATGCTAATTTAATATTTGTAACATACACATGGTACATAGAATATACAGTAAGGATCATGCACAGGCCGCTGTGTAGCAGTGATGTCACGTGTATCAGTACAGCCATTCCATGTTGTATGTACCCTTGGTTTTGCTTTTTTTCTGTATTCTATGACATGACGTACTGTTGAGTAATATGTGGATGTGATTAAATTTTCAAATTTTAACAGTTTAACCACTTGCCTTACTAACCCGAGTGTACTCGGAATTAGGGGGTGGCTGTTTATATTGTTACGACGATCTACTCGATCGTCGTAGGTACAGTGGAAACAAAATAAGCACAAGACACCAATTAAGTCACTAATCACACCTTTAATTGTTACAGGAAAACAGTTCGTAATTAACAACACAGTCTCTACAACAAATCCAATGAAAATTGTTCACACCCAATAAAATGTCCACTAATATTAAATCTCAATTGTATTACAATATACCGTCCGATTATAAAACGCAACACTTCACTAATAACTACTTGAACGTACACAGTAATAACTCGAACCGCTCTGGAAATATATCGCACTAATACTCTCGAACCGCACTATCCAATATCTCGCATTGAACTGAAAACTAAGGCCGCTACCCCATGTATTTATAGTCCCGCTCACACACCAGAAGCTTCCAAACTGCGTCTTATCTCTCGTGTGAACTACGTAATTAACTGCAGCCTTGACACAGGCCGAGCGCCCAAGCGAACCCCGGCACAGTCGAGAAGATTCTCGCAAAATGCGTCTAGCAGCACGTACGCCACACACTTACATTCTGGATCTCTCTGGAACGTTCGATAAACACTGTAATGTAACGAAACTAAGGTCCCCTACGTTACATAAAGATTTATAATTATCAAAATAAAAAAAACGCTAATCGTCCGTGGTAATAAAGGTCAGAAAAGTAAACCCTTATTAAATAAACAAATGAATAACACCAAATAAGAGTACAAGGTAATAGAAAAAAATAAAAATGTTTATAAATACAAATTATGAAGTGGTCAGTGAAAAGTGTAAGCGATAAACATAGTGTCAAATAATGTGAAAATAATATAGACAGTTTAGACTAATCAATTAATTAACTGAGAGTAGACTAATTAATTGGTATTTAATTTATTTTATATTAATGTGCATGTTATTATGTTTTATCATGTTGTTTTGTTATCATGGTATTTATGTTGTCTTTTGTATGTAACAGATGTGAAGCAATTGCTTTAAGAAAGTATCAATTAATTGATGTTAATTTCATTTATGTTAACGAATATGACACCATAGAATTGGTGTTAAACTTTATAAGAGTAAATATTTAGGTACTCACATTAAATAAATAATAGAGGTATTAGATTATATTTGTAAACTTGGCCAGGAAGGTAATAATTGTTGATAAGATGCCAAAGGGTTATTGTAATTATGTTATAAACAGATGAAGGGCTCTATACTAAAATAAGTAATAATAAATTAAATTCAGAATGAAACAAAAATGGAATGATTGGCCATAAGCCAGTGACACATTGTACAGGAAGTCAAGTCAGAAAAGTTAAATAACTAAAAAATGTAAAAACATTAAATGTAATATAATAAATTAAAAGAAAGCAGTAGTAGTAATTAATAAAACGATAAGTGACTTAAAATACAATAAAATCATAACACATGTAATAGAACAAATAGGCCCAAAATTAGTATTTTGTAATGAGAAGATAGTACTTATTAGACTAAGAAGATCAAGAAGAAAATATAGCAAAATGTATATAATTTAATAACAAAGATTATGTGATAGTTTTATATGATGTAATGTAACTTTAGTAAGGGAGTATTTTATTAAGTAAGTGCAAGAACATTTTTTAATTACGGCTCTAGGATAACAAATATTATCCAATAACAGAACGAAGACTGGTTGTCAAGGACGACAAAATGCAAGAAATTTTGTTTATTCAATATTCAATTGTTATATATGAACGAGGACAGTTCAGTTGTCATGAATCGAGAAAGAAAAAGGAAAATCTAAAGAATAAATTTATTGTAAAATGCTAATAACTATTAACTAATAAAAAGACAGTTGATCGACTTCCGAGGGTTATCAATCAGAGAATATAATTCAACCTACAAATAAAATTAAATAAAAATTCTGAAGAATAAAATTACTAATCAACTACAGTCAAATGAGTAATAATGAAATTTAATAATAAATAAATGAAGACAACCCAAGACCTGAAGAAATCAAAGTAATTAAGTATTTTAAAAAACGGAAAGAAAGAAAAATTTTAATTATGCCCTGAACCTCACTTTTTACGACTAAGCGAAGAACTAATACTACACAAAATCCGTTGGGACCCGTAACCACCAGAAACGCAAACATTAGCGAAGATCAAGAACTGGAACTTCCACTACATCCTGGGACACAAACACCAAACTTTTATTGAGAAGCTGGAGACTGACATATTTCAGACATTTGTTCATCATCCGACTAACAGCACCAGTTTATCGGGATGCGGCCATTACGAGTAACTTTGTCAACATATGGTAAAACTCAGCTTATGTTTAAATATTAATTAAAAGATTTTATGATTAAATTGTAATACCTTGTAATCTTATCTTGCATTTTCTGACCTTCCTAATAGTCACAAGAACTCCATGTACCCTGAGATTAAGAAAAATTAACAATATAATTAAAATTAAAACATCTAAACCCGAATTCAATAACTAATCGATTCATTCCAGTGTGATCGATGTGTTGTATCTGTGCCAAGAGAAAACATCTGTTTTGAAAAAATATAAAAATAAAGAATCTTGCTTGAACTGATGAGTTATTATTATTTGTTGACGATTTAGTGTGTTTTCAAGAATTTATAGCGTATAGAGGGAGAAACGAGAGGAACACGAGGCTTAAAACAACTTAACCTATAATAACCGGCTGACAATACACCACAGCGCTAGCTTGCGTACAGCTGTTGAATTACGAGAGAAGAGAAAACCAATTTACGGCTACTACTCTCCTCTCTCAATGCTTGTACAGACTAGGCCTGAATAGTAACAACACAATCATACAATATACTAACTCATATTGTACACTACTCGGTCAGAACGGATTTTATTAATATAAATTGTTAGAGATAAGAACATATTATACTTCTCATTAATTTTTTATTACAAATTAACACTCACAGCAGGTGACTGGCCATCAACAGAACAACAGTACATTCACTTACTAATAACTTATATGTCAATAAACAGAGTGAAGAAGGATAAATAAGAAAATCATATACGAGAAGATTCGATTGCTTTATAAATTGACGCCGACAACGTTGGGGCTTTTAAACATTCTCTAATTCTAGCACTAACTTGCTAGTTTTATTACAAATTGGCAAACCCAACCGTGGGGCTTAAGAAAAACATAAACGAGAAAATTCTCTATCACTCAGTTACACGATAGATATTACAACACGTATATTGTTCTGTGACGTCGTAACAGTATTATTAACCCGAGTTGTCCCGTTTTGTGCCTTTCATTTTACTCTATAACCAAACTGACTGGTTTCAATATGAATACACTGTGAAATGTTACTTTATAAAATTATTATCTATTTTTAGCTGTATGTTGCATGTGACCTTGATGTTTCATAATGTCAGTGGTGCGGGTGTTTTGGACCACTGAATTGTGTTTTGCGAGAAAGGATTGGCACCAATTGCTCCTCGGAAGAGATTATTGTTGCACAGACAAAACTATGCCAATAATAAACAAAGAAATTCTGAGATTCACTTGTTACGGAACCACATGGGTGGCCAAAAATTTCCAGCCCCTTGCGGTGAAAGGTAATTACCTGCGGTAGCCGTTTACGTACAGCCCGGTTTACTCTTTTGTTATACCTGTCATTGCTGCTGTTGTAAATGTATTAGTCTGACATATTTATGATTAAATAAATAATTACCTTAATTTTATCCACCAAGTGATCTTCTTTTACTAAATTACAACATGTTTCAGGGCTTATATCCCCATCTTCAGGTAAAAACAAAAGCTACCCTATTGTTAGGGTTTCGTTAGTTTTTTAGGGTAGATTTTGTTTTTACCTGAAGATGGGGATATAAGCCCTGAAACATGTTGTAATTTAGTAAAAGAAGATCACTTAGTGGATAAAATTAAGGTAATTATTTATTTAATCATATACAGTGATCTGGAGACCATACAATAACTATGTATATTTATGATGTGTAAATTCCAGAGCCTTTTTGAAGTTGATGCGACATTGTGTGTGTGTGTGTGTGTATGCGTATGCGTGCGTGCAAGAGTATTTTGTCACAGTGATATGAACCTTTGTGCAGTTATATCTGTGGTCAACGGCTCTGTAGTACATTTCGTGTTTTAGTATTCAGTGTTTTGTATGTGTTTTTCAGTGTGAGATTATAGATTTCAACGTTTATTTTTTTATGTTTATAATATATCTATAAACACATGTATTTGTAGTAATTACTAAAATATTTATAATATATATTTAAAGTGATTTTTAAGCATCAGTGATTAAAAAAACTAAGTTTTCTACAAAAATTACAAAATGTTTTGTACTTTCATCTCTTACGAGTAAACACGGGTTAATAATTCATGATGTTTTTGAAGTAAAATTATACGGTTATTTTTGAAAATTATTTTTTTTTCATTCATGTTTTCTGAAAAGGCAAGTATCTGTTATTAAAATTATTAAATAAAAAAATACAATTTTTTAGGGATGGTAGTATATGAAAAACTTGTAAGGCAAGTGGTTAACAGCGTGCAATCAGCAGTCAAACATCATCATTCATCATTATTCCTGCATCTCCTAAATGGAGCATAGGGCATCAATGAACTTCCGCCACCGGACTCTGTTCCGCGCCATCGTCTTGATCTCGGGCCAGGTCTTCCCTCCTTTCTCCATCCCTTCCGCTATTACACTCCTCCTCCATGTGTTCCTTGGTCTGCCTCTTCTCCTGCTACCTTGTGGGTTCCATTCCAGGGCTTGTCTTGCTATGTTGTCTCCATCTCGTCGTAATGTATGCCCAATCCACTTCCATTTCCTACGACGCATCTCAATGTCAATGGGTGTTTGATGGGTTCTTCTCCACAGAGCAGTCAAACACATCAATACTTATGTTTCACAATTTTCACACTGTAACAGTTTCCGGTTGTTATAATTTTAGAAGCACTTCTGCTAAGAAAAAGGGATTTTATTCTTTGTGACACTGTAGTTGGCAGAGGTTGTTCATAAAACCAGCCAAGACTCCTTATTTGTAAAATGTCCAAGACCAGTCAAGAACCCTTATATGGTAATTACCCAGGAAAATATAAGAAATAGCCTTCACAACAGTTTTGTCTTTCAGTTCAAGTTACTAAAAGGTGGCTTTCAGAAGTTTTGTAAGCAAGATCTGTGCTTTTTCCTAGGTTTACCAAAATATATTTTGTAATTTTCTTTCCGTTGACAAGCTGGTAACCTTCATGTAAAAGATGATTCCTCGTCAGCTTTAAAAGGTGAGGGATGGAAACCCCAATTAACAGCAAATAAAGTGTTTTTATGCTAGTGTTTTCATGTGTTATACCAAGGTTAAAGAAACGTTTTCTGTTTAGGCAACCCATGTCGCAAACAAATGCTCAAACTCAACATCCTGCCAATTTGGTGACTTTTAACAACTTTGAAAAATAGCTCTGTTGTTACATCCTTAAATTTTACATCCTTAATCACAGTTGTGTGTTTGGTGACAGCAACAATTGTCCTGAAACGTCGACACAAATAAGTTAAAATTTGTGTTATATTTTTTACCGATCCTCACAAACCCTTCACTGAAAAATTCATCTGTTACAGTTGGATCAAACTGATAATAAATAAGCTGTTCCCACTTCCCCTAAGCTCCGAACAATCATGACCTGAACATTGGCATGTGGTCCCCTAAACATGTCTTGAACACAGTTGCAAAAAAATCAGATATCACTTTGTCACAACCTTTTTTATTGTTTTTTATTTCATCACAATATCACAACCTTTTTGTCCATATAGTAACTTCACTAGGTAGAGGGTAATTTAGAATTTCTCTTATGTACAGCAGTTTTTTTTTTTTAGAAATACAATGAATAGTAACAAATTTAGCTCTTGTCTTCAAAAGACCAATTTTCACAGATTATTTTTAATACATATTGTTGTTGGCAAGTAGAAAACAGGTATTTTTGTAATGACTGTTTTAAAACTGATATAATTTTGCAAGCAGGCTTTTAATTCATGGAGAAGAATTTCATTTTCCCATTTAAGGGAAGAATTTTCTTTGAATACTGTTTGTACTGAGTCTTTCCCATAAATGAATAAAGGCTCATTGATTCATTACTTTTTTACCGATTAAATGAGGAACATTGTTAATGGAACTTTCAAGCAAAGATCTTATTATTTGTTCACTTTCTCATATTACAATATAGTTAGTTTTTTGGAAGGTAGGAAAACTGCTATGGGAGCATTAAGAGTGGAAAATGCATTGTCTTTAGAACATGGTTTTTGTGGAATGTTTTACAATTCCAATTTCAAATCTCTTTCAAAATCACATGGAGAAAAATGGTCAGAACAAAGCTATGCTATTCTGTAATAAAATTCATTATTCCTGTTACAAAATTAAATCACTGTTGTGTGTGAAGTTATCATTAAGAAATGCCTGAAATAAATTCCTAAATCCTTTCTTTTGTTACTATAATTTGTGCAGCCCACTACTGCCAGCACGTTTTTATATAAATATTGTTAGGCTGCAGAACACAAAACAGTATAATGAGAATAAAAACTTATCTATATCTATAAAAATGAATGTTTGTTTCTTTCTTTCTTTCTTTGTCCCGTATGCGTTCCTATACCATTCATCCGATTGCGATGAAACTTCGGTGAGTTGTTGTGCGCACGCCCGCGAAGGTTTATGAATTTTTTTCGATGGGGTCCTATGGGGGGTTCTTGGGGTCTTCCACATCTCCTAAACCACTGGACCGATTTCAACCAAACTTGGCACAAATATTTTATGCAACGGGAGAACCAACATAGGGTAGGTGTTTTTTCGATGGGGTCCTTTGGGGTCTTCCACATCTCCTCCTAAACCACTGGACCGATTTCAACCAAACTTGGCACAAATATTTTACGCAACGGGAGAACCAACATAGGATAGGTGTTTTTTTCGACGGGGTCCATTGGGGGGTCCTTTGGGGTCTTCCACATCTCCTCCTAAACCACTGGACCGATTTCAACCAAACTTGGCACAAATATTTTACGCAACGGGAGAACCAACATAGGATATGTGTTTTTTCGATATGATCCTTCGGGGGGTCCTTTGGGGTCTTTCACATCTCCTCTTAAACCACTGGACCGATTTCAACCAAACGTGGCACAAATATTTTACGCAAAGGGAGAACCAACATAGGATAGGTGTTTTTTCAATGGGGTTCTTTTGGGGGTTCTTTGGGGTCTTCCACATCTCCTCCTAAACCACTGGACCGATTTCAACCAAACTTGGCACAAATATTTTACGCAACGGGAGAACCAACATAGGATATGTGTTTTTTCGATCTGATACTTCGGGGGGTCCTTTGGGGTCTTCCACATCTCCTCCTAAACCACTGGACCGATTTCAACCAAACTTGGCACAAATATTTTACGCAACGGGAGAACCAACATAGGATAGGTGTTTTTTTCGATGGGGTCCTTTGGGGTCTTCCACATCTTCTCCTAAACCACTGGACCGATTTCAACCAAACTTGGCACAAATATTTTACGCAACGGGAGAACCAACATAGGATAGGTGTTTTTTCTGACGGGGTCCTTTGGGGTCTTCCACATCTTCTCCTAAACCACTGGACCGATTTCAACCAAACTTGGCACAAATATTTTACGCAAAGGGAGAACCAACATAGGATAGGTGTTTTTTCGATGGGGTCTTCCACATCTTCTAAACCACTGGACCGATTTCAACCAAACTTGGCACAAATATTTTACGCAACGGGAGAACCAACATAGGATATGTGTTTTTTCGATATGATACTTCGGGGGGTCCTTTGGGGTCTTCCACATCTCCTCCTAAACCACTGGACCGATTTCAACCAAACTTGGCACAAATATTTTACGCAAAGGGAGAACCAACATAGGATAGGTGTTTTTTCGATGGGGTTCTTTTGGGGGTTCTTTGGGGTCTTCCACATCTCCTCCTAAACCACTGGACCGATTTCAACCAAACTTGGCACAAATATTTTACGCAACGGGAGAACCAACATAGGACAGGTGTTTTTTTCGATACGATCCTCTGGGGGGTCCTTTGGAGTCTTAAAAAACTAACTTATTAGATCTGGTTACTATGGCAACCCAATGGAATAGATTCTGTTCTAAATATATTATCGCATTAAATTGAAGACCACGCGAACGAAGTCTTTATATATTATATATATACAAACACTTTCTTTCTTTGAGTGGCATTGCAACGCATGCCGGGTACTCGCTAGTTAACAATAATAACAACATTGTATAGCATCATGTGCAACCTAATATTGAACTAATCAAATGCTATACTAGCCAACAATGGTACAGATGACCTCACACTCTACTGTGCAGCCTATCGTGATACCTACCGTGTATCCTATGTACCATACGTACCGTACATAAGACAAAGTAAAATACGTATGCATAAGAATATAATGTATGTGTATGCATAAACATGTGCACATGTGTTTTAACTCAGTACAGTCCTTATCTTGGCATATTATATTGTTAATATTTTTTATGATGTACTAGTAAAGATGTCACTACAAGTACGTGTTACGAGGCATGCAAGAGAACATGGTGTATGAAATACTAAGATACTTCAATGGAGAATGAAATACTGAACATAGTGGAAATATAAATGATTTCATATTAGCAGTAGCTTGAATTCTTTACAAACATAGAATTACAGGGGAAGTAGTTGTCTTGCAAGTAGACACAAGTGAAATAGATAAAGTAGGAGTGAGCTCTAAAAATAAAAAAACATAATATGCTCTGGGCATTTTATGAATAAGAAAATTATTGAAATGTCATGTCAAGTGATGGTAATATTCACTAGTTTTATAGGAAATCAAGAAAACGAATGTGTACAAAATAATTTTCACAACAACTGCACATACCAAATGTTTTCTGAATGGTGTGTGTGTGCGTGTGCGGGTACGTGCACTTGTGCTTTAAGGAAAATAACTTCCACTTTGATACAGTGCATATATTTAAATATCCTAACCTTGAGACAGCCAGTATAATGTCTAGGTTCCACATTTTCCTCAGTTTTTACTAATCTCGTATGTTCTAGAATGGTATTGTTAGTGTCCTTATTGTCCATGAACTGTATTGTGTCATCATCTCAAGTTTTTAACTGTGTAAATGTCATTTTGTTGTTTTTGCTATGAAAGTTATTTTCTATGTGTACCCCAAAGTGAGTCACAGGAACAAAATTGTAGAATCACTATCTCTCATCCATAAATTGTTTTCATACCTAACCTGTGTATAGAAGGATAGTTTTGGCAAAGTTAGAGCAATAAAAATCATGCCAATTATACATTTTTAAAGAGTTTTTATTCGTTAAAATGTTTTGCCAATTCTTGCTCCTTGATTATCAGTGTTTTGTGCCATGTTCTCTCATAATTTGATTGCAAGTTTGTTATGTATTGGGCCTAGTACTCATTAGCAATCACTGGCTCGCATACATACAAGTAGTTATATGTGATTAATATGTTACTGTACATGGGCTGTATCTGAACTCTCCATCATCCCCTCCACTTACACTTCGCTGTGTGTTCTTGTTTCCCAGTGAGAACAGAAAAAACAAAGTTGTATCCTGATGTTTGTGCAATACAGACACAACTCCTTCCCACCA
This sequence comes from Magicicada septendecula, assembly GCA_034769895.1. Lineage (NCBI taxonomy): Eukaryota > Metazoa > Arthropoda > Insecta > Hemiptera > Cicadidae > Magicicada > Magicicada septendecula. The sequence continues at coordinate 671,463,056 of CM068368.1, read as the reverse complement.
ACCCCTACTATACCAACCTTGATTTTCCACCTCTATCTTGTGTACAGATGTAACACATAGACGGTTGGTGTGCAGTACTTGCTGGAGATATTTTTGCTTGTGGTATTGTTTTTGGATTTTGTTTATAATTTCTACATTTGTAAAAGCATAAAATACTATTAAAATTATTGAAGATACTCAAAAAAAATTATAACAAAAAAGTTTCTGTTATCATTTTCAGTAAAGGATTTGTCACAGAAATTTCCCTAGTATCCTTGTGTGTGTGACCAGTGCCAGACCCAAGAAAGGAATATGGGTCCCTCCCTCCCCCCAAAGTCATTTAATGGTTTTTATATCAACATAATATTACATAAATAGTGTTTTGGCTTTAATGTATGTGACACTTATAATACTGTCAGTGAAAATCTAGGGCGACTATGAAGTTAAAAATATGTAGGAAAAATTTTTAAATGTAAGCCTATATATAACAAGTCATATTAATTAATATAATAATAATAATATCAAATTAATAATGAAAAAAGTTAGAATTTGTTGGAGAATAAAGTATGGGAGATTAAAATAACTTACAATTAAATGCAGTACATGAAAGTGTCCAACTGATTATTTATCACAATTCTATGTGAAATATGCTCCTTACTGCCCCACAAATGGCGGAATCAGGAGCCTTCAGTTTGGCACATGACAGTGCTGCGTACGCAACATCTAGTGCCTAATATGTATACTATATCTATGGTATGTGTGCACAGGGTGTTTGTTTGTGACATACTGCTGCACTCCTTCACGGCCTGTGGCATATACCTGAACATGTGTGCATCATTGCTTAATTTTCATCACGACAGTCTGTTGCTTTACTTACCCTTTTAATATAATTAACATCATAAAAATATTTTTAAACGACTTTTCAAACTTACCTCGTTTTGCCCTCTTAACCCAGAATTCGTCACACGAACGTTGAGATGCAAGTGTGATTATAGGTTGTGTTAATAACAGACGCAACTCGCATTTTATGAAGAGAAACAAACTAAGATTTTATTTAATTCATTAAAATTGCAACATGTTATTTATTTACCTTTTCATTTCTTTACTATCGGATACTACTAAAATTAAACATATTACCTTAATGTAGGCAGCCCAGCCTGCTCACACACACACATTCGCACATTAAAATTCCCCTTATTATTTTATTGCGAGCTCTTTTAATTAAAATTTATTAATTGTTTAAAATGAATTTACGTATCGTGATCTCCTTTTCTGCCAATCTAGAGGTCACATGTTGGAAGTCTTCTGTTTTGCTGGTTCACTGTGTACGTCCGAAAAGTTCTGTTGATTGAATTCCTACGTAATTTAATTATCACTGTTTTCACGTTTTATTTATTTCACTTCATATCTTTTTTTTTGTTCATATCCGGGAAGTTTACTACATTTTTGATTCCGAGCCTTTTATGTCGAATCGGCCGTAGCCGACACTACGTACCCACAAAACTGTTCTATATTCACATTTTTATATGTGGGCGAGATGGAAAACTGTGTCCAGTCGGCGGACACACCCACAACCCACGTCCGGCACTTCTGGATGTTATTTTCCGACTGCCGTTACATGCAGGCGGACATCACTGCCTTGCCTGCGAACCAATTTCGTCGTTGTTAACAGCCTTCGTTCTCAAAGTCTCATTAGTTGCACACACGACACATGGGATTTTCGTGTGTTGGACGTTGATGAAATTTGGTGTCCACTAGTTTACGTCACTGTAGTAGGCGTGACTTAGTTTCGTTTCCGGCGTGTCCCTGAGTACATGCTGGACAAAATTCTTCTCCAGGCCATCTTGTGTGCCTTTTACTTAGCGTGGGTTATGCGCTCCGCCGATGTTAGTGCGTTTGGGCGCATTACACTGTTTTGCCGTTCTGAGAATTACGAAGCTGTGTGCGACACGCACATTCCATTGTAATTGTTTCATCACCGTTCTTTGTTCGCGACGATTTAGATTCAACCTGTGACTGGCCACGCATATGAAATGAATTGTTACAAATATTTAATAAAATAAAACCCTCCCTTTTGCCCCGTTACAAGTCACAAGAACATGCCACAGAATATACAGACACATATATGAAAGTAAGTATTTAATAACTTTGAGATGGATTTTTTTTTTTTCAATAAACTCATTAAGAAAAATTGTATAAAATGTTCTGTTTCATATACCATTATGTAGTTGTAAGCATATTCTTTCCTTGCTGTTTAAACTGATTATTTGAAGACATTCAGTAAAATTTAAATATCGGTATGGAGAACCATACATGACTTCCATATTCTAAGATTTATATTTAAAATCATTTTCAGCCAAACAGCCAGGGAAGGAATTTTAACAAAAAAATACTTCTTTGTTGCCAATAATGTAGTACACATATAAAAAAAATTATCCCCTCCCCTTCAACTATAATTTTGATTTATAGAAAATTACCCCAGCCCATTCAACTAGCCTCTTCATTTATAGATATTTCATCTACGTTTCTACAGTGGATTATTAAGATCTTATCAGGATACTTTATCAAAATTAAGTACTTTACTCATGTTACAACAAAAAAGGTTTCAGGTAAACTGCCCTTTCCCCGTAACCGATCTTCACCAAAATCAACAGACATTGAGTTCTCTATAGCTCAGGCATATATGTAAAAAGTTATTTGATTCTGTTTGAATTTACGGCAGTTATGGTTCGTCATATAAAAAATTACCCATGTTAAAACATAAAACATGAGATTTATAAAACATATCTAAGATTTATATTTAAAATCATTTTTGAAATAAAATATTTTCATAGAACCTACTAACGCTGGGGAAATCTGAGGAGCCAATCAGAGTTGGGCCTACCTGTCACTCTGCTGAATTTGGTGGAAAGCCCTGTCACTGTCGTCAAGTCCCCACCTCAATGAAGAACCAATTGTTTTATAAAAATATATTTAAATTTTGAAAACTGAAAATTCTTTTCTTGTAAATATTTATATTTTATAATCAAAATGACTTTATTTTTGTTACCTGGCAACAAAATTATTTTATTTTCAACAATTACCATTGTTTCAAAAAGTTTAAATAAATTTTCAAGTACTTTACTCTTGTTAAAACGTAAAAGGTTGCAGGTAAACTACCCCTTCCCCTTAACCGATCTTCACCAAAATCGAAAGTCCTTGAGACCTCTACAATTCAGGGATGTATGCAAAAAATTATTTGATTCTGTTTGAATTTGCGGCAGTTATCGTTTGCTATAGAAAAAAAAACGTTGCAGGTAAACTACCCCTTCCCCTCAACCGATCTTCACCAAAAACAATAGGTCTTGAGTACTCTACAAATCAGGGCTGTATGCAGAAAATTATTTGATTCTGTTTGAACTTGCGGCTGTTATCGTTTGCCATATGAAATACCCTTGTTAAAAAAACGTTGTAGGTAAACTACCCCTTTCCCTTAACCGATCTTCACCAAAAACAATAGGTCTTGAGAACTCTACAATTTAGGGCTGTATGCAAATAATCTTTTGATTCTGTTTGAATTTGCGGCTGTTATCGTTTGCCATAGGAAATACCCTTGTTAAAACATAAAACGTTACAGGTAAACTACCCCTTTCCCTTAACCGATCTTCACCAAAAACAATAGGTCTTGAGAACTCTACAATTCAGGGCTGTATGCGAAACATTATTTGATTCTGTTTGAATTTGCGGCTGTTATCGTTTGCCAAAAAAAAAAATTTCCCTTGATAAAAAAAAACCGTTGCAGGTAAACTACCCCTTTCCCTCAACCGATCTTCACCAAAAACAATAGGTCGCGAGTACTCTACAAATCAGGGCTGTATGCAAAAAATTATTTGAGTCTGTTTGAATTTGCGGCAGTTATCGTTTGCCATAGAAAAAAATCTACAGATAGACACACAGACAGACACACAGACACACACACAGGCACTTTTCGGAAAACGACTTTTTTTCATGTTTTGAGTGTAGTAGAATCAGAATCTGCAATAATCTCGAACACGATTTTTTTTGCCATCACCATACTTCCATTCCCTAAGGAATATGGAAGTAAAAAATGATGCATAAACGTAACTTATTTAGCATCATTTACTTTTGATAGTGTTTGTAAATGGTACCAGCTTTAACAAAAGTTTTGTTTTTGAAGTTAGACTCAAAAGATATGTAGGTATCATTTTGTTCAACATATGAGGAGTAAATACAAAATGCATTATTACGTTGTGTGACTATTACATCAAAAATGTATTATAATGGTGACAAAACTATAATCGAAGTGGGGAGGCTGAATAATTAAATTGTTAATCTGAGAGAAAATATATTTTATTAACTTTATATAACTTTTTTAATTCTGTTGAACATTAAAAACATTCATTTTATGTAGGCCTATGTATGAGTATTCTGTATATAAATGAGTGAAAGAAATTTAAGTAAATAATGCTTTTTTTCTTGTCTTTAATTATATTTTAATATCATTTTGTATTGTAATAGACACATTTTGTACAAGTGAAGGATAATATTATTTCCTACATATCCTGTGTAGTTTTATTACTAACATTGTATGATTACACATTAAGTATGTAAATTTTTATAATGCAGTTGATATAAAATAAGCATTAATGCTTATTAAATATTTAAAAATTGTTAATGTTTTGCACATTTTGTTAATAATTGATGTAATTACAAAAAAATCTACTTTTAGATGGCTAAAAATTTAACCATATTTTTGTAAATACGTGAAGTACATATATCATCAATTATAACAAAATCAGCATATATTTATTGTTGTTATTTGAGTGTCAGAATTGTATTTTAAATGTTTGTACATAATCATTGTGTCCCCAAATGTCTGATACATTATTTTGCAAGGAAAACTGAAATAGTGTTGTGAAGAATTAATTTATGAAGGACTTGCAGTGTGAAACATGTTTCAGATGTGTTTTTCATTTATAACATGATTTGTCTCAAATTGGGGAGGAGATTGTTACATTGAATTGTAATTGTCGCGCTGTGTGTGCGGGTGTGTACGTGTGCGTGTGTGTGTGTGTGTGTTTACACAATTGTACAAAAATCAAGCATCCAAACTAAGAGCATTGGTTATCTATAAAATGTTTTGCAGCATTGTTGTTGTGGGCTGACGAAATAAGCAACAGGTAACTGAAATGTAATGCAAATAGTGAGCATTTGAAGTGTACATGTAGCAGATGAAGAAATTATTTTCTTTCATCAAAGAGATATATTCACTGTCATCAATTCTTTAAAGTTTTGGAGAATATTCTTCTGTTCGTCTCACCATACCAGAGTGTGTAAAATTTGTACTTAACAAGCTACATAATATAAAAGTTGTAGTAGGATTCAGTAAAAATTAATTATGTTTCTAATTAAATATGTGAAGTTATTTGTAAGTATGAACACCATAGTAACTCCATAAGCAAGGCTGTGAAAAGTGTAAAGTCAGAAAATGCCTACACTTGTATGCTCTACCACCTATATCATATTTATATTGTAATACAGTTGTCGAAGTATTTAATAAAAAACTGGTTATATCTTTTATTGTGTAAGAGGCGTGCATTATTAATTTATTTTTTTGTACTCTGTGTATTAGTTCTTATATTTTGAAGTACTGCCATAATAAAATAGTTAATAAATTGTTAGGTTATGAGACATTGCATGCTCTTTCATTTCATGTCACTGGTAATTCTTGTAGTACACAATGTTGTGGTAACCCGGTGTTTTTATATATAGTTAATTATATAATTTATTTCAAAAACAAATTTGCAGATATACAAATATTAGATGTTTACTGTGTTATTAATATATGTACACTACACGTGCAAATGTTTTTTATTGTAAATCATATAGTAGACAATCACACTGTGCAAACACGCATACATATATACACACGACTATTTAGTAAACAGTTTTTATATATAGTACAGCAGTTTTTGTATAAGTCATGTGTTCTACATAAATCAATGAATGAGATAAGAAATTAAGTCTGTGGATGTAGTATATTCATTACTGACACATTGTATTTTACATTCATGTACAATTCTAAACGTAGTGCAAAACATATTTTTGCTAAATTGAGTTAGATGTGGGTGAGTGGCACCTGCTAAGGTAATTGGTTACAGATTACAGAACACGAAACTTTGCTAATTTTCTTTCGACAACTATATAAATGGATTATACATCCATCATCTCCACTTTTATCTGTAAGTCTGTCCAATGATGTCCTTGTCTGTAAAAATAGAAAAAACTCATCTTCCCTAAAGCATTAGTCAGTTGTATGGTCTATCGCACTTCCTAGCCATAGGACATCTCAACCACACCACCACCAGAGATGGATGATCTGCATGCTGGGGAGAGATGTCGTGTGTGCGCATTCATATAACACTGTTACCAGCGGAAGTCCAGTTAACTCGGCCAGACTGTCGCATTGCCACAGCACAGCATAATGAATGTGCACCATGTAAAGCACACTCTCTTCCACTGGGCTATCCCACTGTCTTAAAAAATAAAGACTTAAATTAAAATAAGGTAAATCAAGTTTAAGGTAAAAATGTATTTAAATTAAATAATCATTATATTATAAAAATATCTACTTAATAACATACATGTTTGGGGCAAACATTAAATTCTGACTTACTTGAAAACTTAATTTTTCAATAACTGATCTCTGAAATTGTAATCAGTTGCTTTTATAACTGTCATTTTAACTAGTATTTTATATTCATAAAATACTTTTAATTCAGATTCAAAATGAGGGAAGTCTGAATTTATTTCTTTTGAAGAAGGCTGGTCATTTGAAAAATGTTGATTAAAATATATTGAAAAGGAATGAAAGTTAAAATTTAAAAAGTAGTCCTAAATGTTTACACTTTTCTGTCATTTTGCAAAGAGATGATTTCTCCTTACAATCACAAAGCTAGTTAGTATTTTAGTCTGGTTACACTGTAGACTACCCAATTTTATATTTTCAAATACTGTCGAGGGAGTCATGTGGTCATCCAGTATTTGTATTTTCCCCCAATATTCTTTGCAAAAAATAGTTTTTTCTTCAATTCTACAGCATTCTGTTAAAAATGAAACCAATCCACCATATCTTTGTATCTTTTAATTAATTTACATAAGTGACGGTAAAAATTGTAAGTGTTTTTGGGAACAGTGTTGTAAAATTCAAAACAGTTACAAGATAGTGATAGCAGTGAGAATAACACAATAGCTTCATTACATACAAATAAAAGAAATTTCTAGGTGGAAGTGTGTCCTTTAAATTATCATTCTCACAATTTTCCAGGCTGTTAGGCCATGGTCTAGATTGTCCATGTTTGTAACCCTACGTTTTTACGAGCTAATAAAATTTACTAATTTTATAAAAACTTTTTACGGCTTTTCTTACCTTCGGGTTATTTCCGGGGTCCTATAGACAAAAAAGTTGCAGAGGGATTATTTGGGTTTGAGTTGCAAAATAATTGAGCTAACACAAATTTTTCGGATTCTAACAAATTAGTTTTCTTTTATTGAACAAAATTATTTCCCAATTTCTACGTTTACTTTCTTCACATTAATTAATACTTTCTTTCAGTCAATTTTTTAATGTCCTTGACATCACAACACTTCCAAACAAACTTCAAAAAAATATAAAATTTATTTCTTATTAAAGGCTATTATAAGATTAATTAATTTAATGTTTACTAGTCAACCAGTATTTTGACTCTATAACTATGCACACTCTCTCTCTCTCTCTCTCTCTCTCTCTCTCTCTCTCTCTCTCTCTCTCTCTCTCTCTCTCTCTCTCTCTCTCTCTCTCTGCTTTACATGTTTATTCTTTTCCCTGTTTATTGAGATCTATAATGGTTGGGGACATCCCCGTATATGAATTTAAATGCTGTTACTGAGTTTAAATTAGAAATTGATTATATTGGTACAATATATATATGGCTGTGGCTGCGCCTATCCGACCTTACTGGACTTCCCTGGTCGAGATCCCAACACTATAAAATCAGACGGGCACATCACCACAGTATCACCTGACTCTGAAACATTCAATTAAAATATCAATAACCGGCCTTCCGTTACTCCATATCCCCAACTGATTCGTTTCCTCTTAGTCGTACTGGTATGTCATTAACAAAGTACTGGTTGACTGTTTTCAAAGCACTGGTTGCTTTTTTATTTTGGTAATATACAAATACCTCAGTTCTACATTCATACACAGTCACATAATACTCAATTCAACCCTTTATGGGTCACCCTTAAACAGGATATAACATAATACACATTTCAAATAAACCTTACCATTTTTACATTGACACAAATCTGTCACCTTTGAAATTGCATTAAAATTACAAACAAAACAGTACCTCATTATTCACTTCACATCAATAAATAAATTATTCAATTTTATAACATTTTCCATCTGTTAAATTAATTAATTCAACTCCAATTATTTAAATTCATACTCATACACTATCACAACAATTTCAATTCATCATGGTCAAATTGGCCACCAAGATTTCTAGCTTTTAAACATTTTACATTAGTTTCAAACAAACCTGTAACTGGACTACATAAAATATAATGTCCTCATGGCAATATAGACTTATTATGTACTTACATCTAATACATATAAATCCCATAAAAATTATACACTGGTAATTTTCTCCCCTAACAAAACACTATTTCCCACCAAAATTACAAATTGATTACATAAAATACAAGTAAATAATAATCACCTTACTACCGAATACATGTTACATACACCAGAATACATTGTGACCAACTTGCAATGGCAAAATTACATCTTCTGTTTTTTCTTTTTTTTTTTTTACTACCCCCAACCCCCTTTTTTAACTTAGCCCCTGATACCCCTGTTACAATTGTGCAAGTTACCTCACGGGTATGCCGGTTTTGGTATTAACACGGTTGCATAAACATTTCATTTTATGCCCTGGCAGTAACATGGCCAGCACCCTTCCACACACACTATTACCCCCCCCTGGACTGTAGCACCCAGTTGCATCCACAAGGACTGAGGCAGAAGGGGTGAACATTTTTTCTTTTATTTCACCCCGTCCTTGCTTCAGCGTTAAATAAAATTCGGTATGGCTGGTCTATTTAGTACCAGTAATCCTACTTCAGTAATTATTAATGAGCCCTTGGGTGGTCTATCACCTCTTTCGGTGCCTAGCCTTGGATACAAAAAAATTTTTTTAGTAGATTCCCCTAAACTACCCCCAAATTAACATTCACAGTACACCAGATTGACAAGGGACAAACCATGATCCGGTTACAACAACTCTATTCATGGCTTGCTATAGATTAACTACTCCACGGTAACGGTTTGGTGAGGCCGTGACCGCATTTAAATGGGGAATCTACAGTTAAACTTACAATATAGGTTTTTCATAAATACTTTATCTCAACATAAACATTACCCAGATGATATTGACACACACATTTCCTCTTTGAATTTAAATAGAGTTTACAAATATGACCATTTTAGATTCAATTTTCAGTTTGAATAAATATTTTAATCGGTTTGTAGTAGTTATTATAGTTTTCTTTTATTGAACAAAATTATTTCCCAATTTCTATGTTTACTTTCTTCACATTAATTAATACTTTCTTTCAGTCAATTTTTTAATGTCCTTGACCTCACAACACTTCCAAACAAACTTCAAAAAAATATAAAATTTACTTCTTATTAAAGGCTATTATAAGATTAATTAATTTAATGTTTACTAGTCAACCAGTATTTTGACTATAACTATGCACACTCTCTCTCTCTCTCTCTCTCTCTCTCTCTCTCTCTCTCTCTCTCTCTCTCTCTCTCTCTCTCTCTCTCTCTCTCTCTCTCTCTCTCTCTCTCTCTCTCTTTCTGCTTACATGTTTATTCTTTTCCCTGTTTACTGAGATCTCATAATGGTTGGGGACATCCCCGTATATGAATTTAAATGCTGTTGCTGAGTTTAAATTAGAAATTGATTATATTGGTACTCAGCCTTCTTGTAGACTTGTCCAGTTGTTATCACTTTTCCCACCAAACACTCCGAAAGTAGCTTAAAATGTTCGAAAGTTTATTTTGCACGCTCGTTTGAATTGTTCTCTGTGTTATACATTATTTTACTGCTTTATCACCTTTAAAATATTAATTTTGTCGGCCGACATAACTTGCTCGCACACGGTTACTAGTTACTGGAACCGCGCGCTCCTTTACGACCCCGCGCGGCTCTGCTGTGTCTACTGAACTGGTCCAACTATGACTGACTGCTGCCTCCTGGCTTGTGGTAATTACGTATTTTTCAGTAATTCACAGATAGCCTGGGTTGCAAGCGATAACATAATACGTCTAGCCGGACTGTCTAGACATAAACAGACTCTTCTCTCATAACATTTTATGCATCTTTGGTAAAGCAGGGGTTCCTCACAGGTGAACACTGACTACTTTGAAACTTCTGAAAATTATTTGTGCCCCTGATCTGTCTGTCCCATTACATGTTTACCTCCAGATGTTTCGTCTATACTGATGACAGACATTTTCAGTGGCATGGGAACACATGTTCAGTATGGACGAAACATCTAGAGGTAAACATACCAATCTAGACCATGGCCATGGAGGTTTATGTTCATTTATGTGTCTTAAAGTTTGTGACCTCAAATAATGGAGTAACATTATTTATAATTTAACAGTTCTGAAATCCAAACTTTTTGAAGTAACCTGTGTACATTATTATAATCAAAATAATATTAAGGAATACAAATTTCATTATATGTATAAAGAACATACTAGAGTACAAAAAGTTTTAGATATATTGGCAACTAATGTATCAAAATGTTGTCTTCCAATGTGGAACAGAATGTTTATAAAATAAAAGTATCAATTCTCATTCATTGATTTATAAATAATTCTTTATAATCTTTTATAATGTTGTTCTTTTCAAATACATCAATTATTAAACTGGGTGAGTATAATGTACCCATGTTGAAATACATTATATTCCAAATTGTTTCTGCAATTTGTGTCATATTGACAAGTAATTTTGATTTTGGGTTCTGCATATACCACTCACAATAAACATTTATTTTTTTAATGTTATTTTTAATAATAAAGTATACATGTATTAAAAATCTGATACATATGAATATTGTACAGAAAAAGAAGATGAATGAAAGAGTTTGTACAGTTAATTATGTATTGTTGTATAACTACTATTATAGAAAGTGTAGATACTTAATTTTGTTGTAAATATTTCTACATGATGTAATTTGTTTTGTTACTGTGTATGTAGACAACGTGTAATATTGTTACTTATTTGTATGCATTACTTTTTAATTTATTTAACTCTATAAGTACTCCTTTAAAACTGTACAGTGTGTGGTTGGCCGTGAAATGAAGTGCTGAAACTATAATTTCAGTTTGAGTGAAATTTAGTATGTTTAAATAAAACAGTAATTTCAAGGAGTGTATTCTGTAATAATATACACAATGACGATACAATGTAATATTTGACTGTAATCTGAAGTGAATATTTTGCATAGTGTATTAAACTGTAAGAGTTAGATTAACATGTACACAGTCAGTCTTTATCTAGAGTATGGTGTGATACAATTTAGATGGATGGAGTGATATATTTAAAAAAAATTATTAAAATCCATGCAACCATTTTCAATTTTTATAAATTCACTGTAAATTTTAACAAATTTGGTTGCTCTGGTTGTTCAGTGCATCTGTATGTGGACATTGTTTTTGAAATGTGTTAACTTCATGTTAAATAATTAAATTTAAATCATAATAATCACTGTCTCTGTGTTGTTTATACCATCAATCCAAAATTGCTACTTGATTGTTACATACATACATATAAATGACCGAAAGTCACAGTCACGTAGTATTTTAAAGTACAGTAATTACATGTATTGCAAACCGTCACAGTTCTGTTCATTCACAATGCATAAAAAATAATAAATGAGCACGATCAATTTAAGGTGGTTGGCACAAAAATATAATTTAATATACTCCCATTAATAACCAATAGTTAATTTCAAATCAGAATTTAATGTAAAAGTTAATCGTTAAATTTAATACTGTTTTTAAAGAACACATGAACACAAAACATAAACTTGTGATAGGCAGATCTTTACTGTTGTAACATTTTTTTTTTTACTAAGTTAAAACACAAATATCCACAATTAATTCTTTTCTTCTTACCTTCTGGTCTCTCCAGGATTCTATAGACGAACGGTCACAGAGATGATTATTTGGGTTTGTGCGTAATGAATTACACTAACACAGGTTTCTGCTATTAACAAATGATTCTCTTTTATTCAAAATTAATTACAATTAATCTTTTACTTTCCTCAAATTAACAAATACTTTCTTTCATTAAACAGAAAAGATCTTCTTTCACTTTATCTCCACACAAAATTTCAATAAAAAAAAACAAGAAAACATGGATATTTAATCACTGTGTATAAACTACAAAAAATGACTTAAAAATAGCGTTATTTTAGGCAACCAGCACTTTACGTTCACTCTCTCTCTCTCTCATACTCTTAACTCCCTTACTGAGATCTCATTAATAAAATATTTTAATTTTGAAATATTCAATTGTAAATTGGATTTAAACTTTGATTAATTTTTATCAATGAATTGTGTTCGGTACAGTTACCCATCCATCCGTTGTTCCTATTGTTGTTTCACCACCTCTTGTTCCCCACTTTCTTCATTTAATACACTCCGAAACTAGTTTTTTACAGTTTAATTTTACGTCAGCTGTTGCTTATTCTTTACCACATAATTTACGTTTATTTTAACATAAATGCACCATTACATTCAGTCGGCCGATGTTACATTTTGGCGCCCAATGTGGGGCGACGATCATCTTGCGGATGCAAGATCCAGCCACGCCAGCGAGCTACCAGCCGGCACACCAATCAACATGGCGCCCAACAGACACCTCTACAAGATCCGGAGAAGAGCAGTAGGCTGGCTACCGGAGAGCATTCAAGACCCGGGGGAGTTGTGGCAACAGCGATTCATTACGTCTGCTCTCCGGTACCAGTGACACCTGAAGAATACGAGGCGAGCCAATCCGGCATCAGCAGCCGCCGAGACGTGACCAACTACGTGTTCGGAGCGAGCCAATCAGCGATCCCGGTTAGTTAATAAAACCCGGGCCGGCAGAAAATTTTGCGCACTCTTCATCGCCACGCCATCGGACGCACTTCACCCTCACCTCTCTCGGACGACATCGGCGCGGAGTCAGCTGGAAGGAACACCCGTAGAATAGAACCGGCGTTCTTGCGTCTTCGCCCTCCAGTTCTGCGCCAGCGATAGGATGTCGCTGGGCCGGCAACCGTCTCTACACCCGATGCCGAAAGAAGAGGAGGACTGCAGTACGCCACTATCAGCGGGCGCAGCCGCCGAACATCTTAGCGCGGCACAACCAACATCAGCATTCTCGCCACCAGGTCCTTTTTAGGGCCACAAAAAACACTAGTGTGCGATATGCACTATTTGTCATGCGGCAAGCCTTTTGTCCGGTGACAGTTTGCACGCGAGCACTTCGTTATGTATGACTGACCGGTCAGGACGTTGAGTGCCGACTGCCAGTTATTTCCCGCGGGTTGCATACGCACAAGGCGTCGGGCGTTGGCCGCGAAATGTTCAGAGTTTGTAACGCCTTCTCTGATTGGCTGGTGTAAGATGTTCTAGAAGCTGGGCCACAAATTCTGCAACTTTTGCCGCCTGATGAAATTGGCGTGTTACAATTGCGCATTTTCTGTAATTCACAGATGTCCTGAGTTGTAGGTGATTAGGTAACTCGTCTCGTCAGACTGGTGCCAGACACAAACACAGACGGGTTTTATGCCGAAGCATAAAAACTCTCATTGCATAAACCTAGGAGGACCAGCAAGGATATGGCGCCACGACCCCCCTTAAATACTCATTATAATCAAGGGTTACTTCCCCCCCTAGTTCGGTGACTGTGGTCACACCCGCATGACTTTATTGGACTTCCTGCTCAGGATCCCAACACCATAAAACCATACAGGCACGTGACGCCTCTGCCCTGACGCACCGGCCAGAACAGGTAGGCCCCCACAGTACCACCCGACTCTGAAACATTCAATAAAAATATCAGTAACTGGCCTTTCACAATACCATATCCTCAATTGATTTAATTCCCTCTTAGTCGTACTGGTTTGCCTTTAGCAAAGTACTGGTTTCTATTTTTAATACACTTTACATTGTTACACATCTATACATAATTACATCCTAAGCAAATAAACATTTATATTTCACAAAAACTTAGACGCAAAATACATTACTAACCTTAGGTTAGCATAAAACATTTCATCTCTGAATTTGAATAAAATTTACTAACATTACACAACTTTTAATTTCAATTTCTATTGATTAAACATTTTAGCTGTTTATCTTGCACAACTTTGACTTTCTATTAAACATTTTAATCATTTAATTTTAACTGTCTACCATTTATTATCCATTTCAAATCAAAAATAAATTATTCAACTTTATTACCCATATTTCCATCTTTTGCCACATTTTAAATTAACCAAATCATCACAGATTAATTTAATTCCAACTTTTTTCCAAAATACCATAAATTACTTTCATTACCTTACTCAAAACCGTTTCAATTCATTTAATTTCATCTTGCATTCATTTAATTTCATAACAAAATTCACAATTACATCCTGTTGATTGTTTAGTCAAATACAATAAACTCACTCAAACCTATAAATTGATTACATAACCTACAATGTACATAACCACCTTAACCTAATACACATACATTATTATGAAATTATAATAACAAAGTGACAACAATCACCAATCAATTTATATTATGAGTACAAATTTTTTTTTTAATATATATTCCCCCCAACCCCCTTCTTACCTTAACCCCTGATACCCTGCGTTACAATTGGTGTAAATGACCTCACAGACAAGCCGATATATGGTATTTACACGTTTGAAAAAATGCTACATTAATGCCCTGGCTTGTAACGTGGCCAGCACCCTTCCACACACTCTATGGCTCCCCGCTGGACTGTAGCACCCAGTTGCCACCACAAGGATTTTCTTTTATTTCACCCGTCCTTGATTTGGCGTTACAATAAAATTCGGTATGACTGGTATATCTGGTACCAGTGATCCTACTGCATTAATTATTCATAAGGCCTTAAACGGTCTATCACCTTTTTCGGTGTATAGCCTTTGCTCCAAAATTTTAGTAGATTCCCCTAAATTACCCCCCAATTAAGTTTCACAATTCACCGGGTTGGCAAAAGACAAACCATGGTCTGGATATAATAATTCTGTTCATGGCTTGCTATAGATTAATTACATCCACGGTCACGGTCAATGAGGTCGTGACCGCATTAGAATGGGGACTCTACAGTTAAACATATAACACAGATTTTACATAAATCCTTTCAAATTAATTTAATTACATTGTAACAATTCATCATTACATACTGTCAACTGCTCCCTCAAATGAAACATGATTACTGTCATAAACTCAAAACTATAACTCTGATCACACCCAATACAATGTACATAACAATGTAATTACTTTGATTGCAATATCTTGTAATGGGGCGAAAAAGGGGTATTTCATTTTATTTTATTTTTTATTGAATGTATATGTGATCAACGCAGAAAGTCCTAGTCGAAGTACGGTTTTATTCAAACAAAGAACAGTGCTATAGTTTTGCAAGCGGGTGTGGTAAGACGCAATACAATTTCCGAGAATTCAGTGTGGTGTTACGCACTAAAACGCGCAACTTGAGCACGCGCGCGGATAGGACGCACATCGGTCTGAACCGACGCCGAGCAAGATGTCGAAGTTGTAAAATTTCCATCACCACGTGTCTGTATGATGACGGAAATACAGGTAAGACTCCGCCTACCTGAGTCCCGTGATTAGTGGCATTGCAATATCGTCACCACCGAACACACATGGACAACACCGTACTTTGTATGAGTTGGCGAACATTTTGTAGCAAGCAGGCTGTGTATTCCGTCTGCGTATAGTGTTGTATCAGACAGCGGTAACGAAGTTGCCGCGCAGTCGACTTATAGCCGCGGCGTCGGCCAGGCGCTCGCTAAGACTCGTGGGCACCAAAAAACTTTAAGTTTTAACAGAAAGTTATAAACCGGCACAAATAAGTGAAATAATATCCCAGAATGGAATAAGTGAAGTGAAGAAGGAAGAAAAGTTAAAAATGTATGGGACTGACAAAACATTCGGATACATCTAGTGCAGCATGCGGCGAAGAGAAACACTGACCGTTACGTAACCAACCATTATCATTCAATCTTTAAATAATTTCACCAAAATTTTAGGGGATATAAAATGTATGTGTGTGCGTGTGGCAAACTGGGTTTGTCTTCTTTAGATTAAGGGTTAGACTAAGAATATGTAAAAAATATTAAGTAAAGGTTTTGTTTTATTTTGTTTTTCATAACTAAAAAATGAGGTAATTTGGGTAGAATAAATTAAAAGGTTCATTTTTTCTATAACCATGTGTTAGTTGTAGTTATTTCGTCGTTACCACTTCCTAGTGTTCTGTGCTGAAAAATTCGTCTAACGTTCCCGGGTATCTTCTGAATTATTGGGGGGTAGTCAGATTGCAAAATTATCCCTTTTGTTTTATTAAGGAAGAGTGTAAAGGTTTTGATGTATAGCCTAAAACATCGTGGCGACTCTGGACTTCTGATTGAAAATTATAAAAGGTAAGTAAGCGAGAAAAGATTGCAGGTAAGATTCTGGCAGTTTTGTTTTATTTATTTATTTCGATTTAGTTTGGTCATTAACAATCTTTGCCATTTATTATACAATTAAATTCGAAATAAATTTCTCAAATTTATTACCAAAGTTTCACATCTTTTAAATTAATTTACCCATCTCAAATTCATTCATTGTAAGTTACTGAAAGTTATTATACCTCACAACAATTTCAATTCATCTAATTTCCTCATAAAATTCGCAGTTACATCCTGTTAATTATTTAGTCAAATGAAATATTATTATTTTTATAAAATCAATCCCTACTACAAACATTTGTTACATAAAATACTGTGTACAACATAATGTATTACACAAATACATTTAACACCGATACAAATTTATCTACAATCTTCGTCATATCATGTTGTTGTTTACCATACCTCATTACATAAGTCAGCCAAGTAATCACCATTAACTCAAATAATTAAATGTTCATTAGCAATGTCTAACCACCATCATCGAAAATTAGTTTTATGTTGAACATGCACAATTCATTTTTATTTAAATTCATTGTATTACACTTTTTAATATAACGCCTCTTTAAATCTATTTCATCCATTAAGCCATAATAATAATAGGATTATTTCCCATCATTATTTTATCATATGCCATGTCTACGTTAGTATTTTTGGTCCAGTCTCGCTTAGTATTATCTGCCTCAGTTAAATAGTTTATACTTTCATCATCATAGCCATCAGCTGTTACTAGTACACTAATTCTCACACCAGGTAAGTGTTTATTATTATCCCTATAATCATCTACTACTGTGCTAATTACTTCAATCTTATTACAAGGTAAGTTAATTTTATCACCTCCCTCTCTAGTTAAAATCTCCACTAACTCTTTATAACCTCTCTTTAACTTGAACAACTCTATCTCTCGCTTTATAATCACTTTCCCAACCCCAATTCACACTTTCACTCCACGCAGAGGGCAATATAACACTATTTAACCTCCATCTGGCCCTACCAGATGCACAAAAAACCAAGGGACATTTTGAAGACCTTTTGTCTTCCACTGAGGAATGCTCGTCCTCTAACAACACTTGTGAAGCCTTTTCTTCACATATAACCCGGGGACAATTTACCCTCTGCACTCGATATCCTCTTACGCTCTCTTCGTACTCCCTTTCTAATTCAATAACACTCCTCTAACCTCAACTCTCATTATATTCTCATCACTACTATTAATTACTGTATCACCATTATCTTTATTCAATATTATTTCACTATCATTATAATCGTTACTTATTTTAACACCACCAGTTACCTTCTAATTCATCACCTGATTATTATTCATTATTATCTCACCCTTATAATTATCACTTGTCTTGTCATCTTTCACTTCATTATTTATATTCTCATTACACTTACCACTTCTGTGTCTTCATTATGATTAACCCTTGTATTTTCACTACCTTCACTTACTTCGTCAATTATTATTTCATCTGTACTTAAACTAACGCTATTGTTTGCAAAAGTATCGGCACCATTATTACCTCCACTATCATTATTCACTGTACCACTCTCTATCACTACGTTTTCAATTATGTCACCATTGTCACTTGTGATATCATGATTATTTTTATTCTCCTTACCTTCTATGTTAACAATCACCTCTGTCAGTCCAGTCTCCGGTTCGACGACCTCTGCGTTATCTTCCTCCAGCAACTCCTTTGATATGTCTGTTCTAATCAGCTGACTCCGATAGCTACACTCTTCCTGGACCCCGCTGCTACCTATTGACAATGGTTGGGTCCTTTCATCCACTGTCCCTGTTATTTTTCTGGTTGGGCGGCGGCACTGCCCTGCGAGTACCCGCCTCTACCCCTAGTTGCGTTTCCACCTCCCCTGGGCGCTCCTCGGCTGCTATCTTCTCCTCTTTGCTGCTGACTGTGCTGGTTGTACGCTATGTTGTTTCGCTGACAGTCCCTCGCCTTACTACACCTATAACAGGTCGTTCTTACAGAAAAATTTTCAAAATGCACTCCGAACATCGCCAGTCCTCACCTCTGTTGTTATTATTACCTCCCCTCACCCCTTTATAGGCGGTTGTTGACCCCCTCAATTGATTATAATTTCCATTTATGAGCGACGCTGGTGGATTCGGATGCCTACCTGTCTCACGGTCTCTTATATTTTGGAAAATGTCCAAAGTTTGTTCCAGTTCGTTTATGTCCGCCACTTCCCGTGTCATCAGATTAATGTGTATTTCTCGTGGAAGGTGTTTACTTACATGTCATACGAATGATCGGAATGGTAGCGGTGGCTCTAAATATTTTGCCTCATTATATAATCGCATTATGTACATAGTTACGTTACTCCTGTGGACCCCAAAATTACCGGGCCCCATGATCTGACTTCGTAATATTTCTTGTTTCTCCTCCGACCAATATTTACTTCTGAAAGCCCTTTCAAAACTTTGATAATTTAACCAATCTAACTTATGCACTTCTCCTCAAACCGCGGGGCTTCCTTTAAAACACTTTTAATAATTTCACTTCCCAATTATTATTGCAGAATTGATTAAAATCTTTTACTCTGTTTAGAAATTGCATAGGGTGTACCCCCCTACTGTTACCATTAAACTCAATCTCACTATCTGCGTCGCAGGTAATTACCACTCACTCACTGACACTATCTAGTTTTTGGCGTATTGCCACATTTAACTCATCTTTGACATTAATTAGTTTTTGTTCGATTAGATTAAACTTGTTATATTTTACGCGTTCAGATTGAATGCTAGCATTATTTACCATTTCTACAGCACCTTTTAATAACTGCATTTCTGACTTATAGCTACTTTCTATTTCACTAATCTTACTGTCAGTATTAAATTCTTGGATTTCGTTGTCCATGACGTGTCCGTTACTTAACTAAATATCACTATAATATTGACGACTCGGAACACAAAGTTTTTTATAAGTAAAAACGTAAAGTTTTACCTTACAGCCTAAACCAGCTTTCACCTATAGAAGGCTTCATCAGAGGCTGTCGTTAGTAGCGCTGCTCGTCTTGTTGTTGGCGACGAGAAAGTGTTTCGAAAGATTGAAGCTGTGTGTGTGTGGTGAGATGTGTTCGAATAATGCGTGCGATTTGAATTGTGTCTGTTCGTTTAGGATGTCGTTTTTATTTGTTTTTGTGTGTTTGTATATTTCTAATTGTTCTAGAGTGTCTAGTTTTCGGCCTTTTGTGTGTACGTGTAGTATGTTCATGTTATTGTCGATGTTTTTATATGTGTGGTTTGCTTCAATGAGGTGGTTTGCGAAGGTAGATTCTGTAGTGGTGTGGAGTGCTTTTGTGTGTTCAATGTATCTCTGTTTGAAGCTACGTCCTGTCTGGCCTATGTAGAATTTACTGCAATTTGAACAATTTAGTTTATATACACCGGGTAGATCGAATTTGTTTTGTGCTTTGGGCATGCGTTTTGATAGTGTGTGTTCTGTTTTGTTAGTAGTTTTGTAAGCGATTCTGTATCCTGCTTTTTTGAATTTGTGGGCAATTTTTTCTGTTTGTTTGTTGATGTATGTTAGTGTTATGAATTTGTTGTTTTCTGTCTTTGTCTGTTGTTTGTTTTGTGTTTTGTGTAGGAGTTTACTGACTATTGTTCTGTCATAACCGTTAACGGTTTAGTTATAACATAACTAACGGTTATGACAGAACAATAGTCAGTAAACTCCTACACAAAACACAAAACAAACAACAGACAAAGACAGAAAACAACAAATTCATAACACTAACATACATCAACAAACAAACAGAAAAAATTGCCCACAAATTCAAAAAAGCAGGATACAGAATCGCTTACAAAACTACTAACAAAACAGAACACACACTATCAAAACGCATGCCCAAAGCACAAAACAAATTCGATCTACCCGGTGTATATAAACTAAATTGTTCAAATTGCAGTAAATTCTACATAGGCCAGACAGGACGTAGCTTCAAACAGAGATACATTGAACACACAAAAGCACTCCACACCACTACAGAATCTACCTTCGCAAACCACCTCATTGAAGCAAACCACACATATAAAAACATCGACAATAACATGAACATACTACACGTACACACAAAAGGCCGAAAACTAGACACTCTAGAACAATTAGAAATATACAAACACACAAAAACAAATAAAAACGACATCCTAAACGAACAGACACAATTCAAATCGCACGCATTATTCGAACACATCTCACCACACACACACAGCTTCAATCTTTCGAAACACTTTCTCGTCGCCAACAACAAGACGAGCAGCGCTACTAACGACAGCCTCTGATGAAGCCTTCTATAGGTGAAAGCTGGTTTAGGCTGTAAGGTAAAACTTTACGTTTTTACTTATAAAAAACTTTGTGTTCCGAGTCGTCAATATTATAGTGATATTTGTCAGTATTAGTTTCTTGTGTTTGAATATTTTCATTAATTTCTTCAATTTTATTTGCAATATTGAATTTATATTCATTTATTTTATACTCAATATCAGTACTGTACTCATTTATTTTACTTTCACAATTGCTTTCTATTTCTCTACATTGTTTCCTAACTTGTACTTTTATTTTATCTGATACTTGTTCTTTTACATTATTTATTTTACTTTCTAAATTTTCATTCATTTCGTTAATCTGCTCATTGAATTTGTTGTTTACTGATTCTATTACTTGTTCTTTTATAGCATTCCAACGTTCATTAATCTCATTGATATACTTACTAATATCAACATTTTGTTGCTTTATTTCGTCTCTAATCTCATTAAAATGACTTTCATTTTGTGTATTCATTTCATTCATTTTACTATTTAGGTTGTTGAAATTACTATCGGTTTTAATATTTTGTTCATTGAACTTACTATCTAACATCGCTTGTATCATATTAAACATTTCATAATTATCATCTTTTTTAACTTGGACCGGCGTCGATTGATTCGCAACGCCATCCATCATTACAGATTCTGTTAAGCTCATTTCGGTTACTACCGTATTTGATTGATTTTCTGAACTATAGTTAACTGCATGGAAGTAGTATCGTCAAGGTCACACCGCTTACTTACAGCGTTGTCACTAAGCAACAGTTTCCCTTTCTTCCGAAAAATGCTACACTAGTAAGCAGGCCTACTTAATGTAAAGAATATAACAAAGTGATTTTTAAATTAAATATTTACTTTGTTGTTGTCAATAAGGCTTCCATTAAAATCATTTTTTGTGCTTTAAACTGTTGAACATTCTAAAATCAATGACAATAGAAGACTGAAAAAACAACGATACATTTTGAAGGTTCATAGATGCCTACTGCAGACATTTTATAGATAAAATTTAATGTTATTTAGAGTAAAAAATATTTTAAAACCTTACGATTATCACACAGTTGTTCTGATTTTGTAAGATAGTGTAATGTAAGGTTAACTTGCGTTTTACTGTATTTTTTTAAGTAAAATTTTATAGGGAGAAAGTTTCTAATACATACATTAGAATACATTGTTACATTGTCAATAATTCTTAATAATAATTACATCACAATTAATATATTGTTAATAATTAATTAACAATTAATTTCCGTAACTTATACATAACATTCAATGCGACGCGTCAGCTATAGTTTGTTTGAACGAATTTTCATACGCATCCTGTGTCTTAAGCTTGCCCCATTTAATTATTGAAGAGACACCGCACTGCACTATTCGTGACTCCGAAAAATATTCTATTTTTATTTCCTGCGCTGCTTATTAATAATTAAGTAAAAAAATTAGAACTATACTATAAGACGTTACATGCACAAGTAGCATAAAAATAATGGTATGTATAAACGTGAAACGAATTGGATTTCTTAAGAAAATAAGGATAATTTTATAAACAACAAATACAAATGCCTCATGAAATAAATTTAAAATTCCTTATTCATATATTAATATATTATAAATATTTAAAAATAGAATTTAAATTTATAATTCTATATTTTATGAATTGTCCTTACAAATTTTATAATTAAAATTTTCCTTTTTTTATAAATTACTAGATGACCTGGCAGACTTTGTCCTGCCTCTAAATTTTTTTTTCATTTTGCTGAGGCCAAATTTTTTAATTTAATAATAATTAGTAGAAGTATAACTATCGTCAAATGTTATCTAAATTGGCAGTTATTGATGAATGTTTGGCGTCGCGCAAGTTGATGGTGGCTGATGATGGACGTTTTCATGTGACAGACGAATATTATAAGCAGCATAGTGATAAATACATGGAGCATTATTATTAACAGAAACAACATTTTGTCTTTAAATTAATAAATTTATTTCATGTGTTTTTATATTAATTGAGTAATAATATAAATGATTTGTTTTCCATGAAATTTATTTTTTGCTTATTTTGACACTAATAATTGTGTTTTGAAAAAATAAAAATAAATGAAATTATTAAAATTGAAAAAGCAAATGTTTATATTTAATGTAAAGCTAAATCATGAACGATATTTGTGGTTTTGCCTTGGGGGGCGTAAACAAATAAATTTGATGGTCGACCAACACGGGAACACGCAACATATAATTGACCGCGTGAAAAACATGGGGTTTCTAAATCCAACCCGCATGTATCATTGTTTGACCCTTTATTTATAGTCATAGCAAAGGCCAGCCGGATAGGAAACTGTAAATGTTTAAATTGAATTGTTGAATCAGCGGGAATCATTGGTATCCTTAGCAACAAAACATGATCACCCTTGAATTTTCCATTTAGAATTGTTGCCTCTATTAAATTCCCCATTAATTTTTTGACGACTAATCTCGTTCCATTACACAGCCGTGGTGCATTGAGATTGCGCAGTAAAATGATCGGTGAACCAATTTTTACTTTGAAATTGTGTGGTGGCAAACCTGGTAAGTCCAAAGAATTAAGAAATTCCGTTGGAAAATGTACAGCTTCGTTTTCATCTACGACTGTATCAATTGACTTAAATGATATTGCTTCGCCGTGCAACATGTCTTGTATTTTAATATTCATGTCATCAACATCAACATTTTTTGCAGCCAGTATCGCACGTTCGCTGAGCCATTGATGATCACGGATATTTTCGCGAATATTTGGGAACACGTTAATTAATAATTCTTTCGTATCCATAATGTTACAGAAGCCATTCGGCAAATTAATTGTTCGAGTACCTTGATCCATAACAATTGTTCCATTTCCAATATTGAGTAGTTGTTTAGAAAATGAGTCAGCCAAAGGATCATTATGAAGCATTACACGCATGTAAGTTGTTAATTTTAATGTGCGCACGTTCCGCCATAAATTTGAAGATTTTAGGCATGCATTTATTTCGTCTGCATATGTCGAACGTGGTATAACTGGCAACGTTTGTCGGAAATCGCCTGATAACAAAATGAGTGCACCTCCGAATAGCCTG
The DNA here is from genome assembly GCA_034769895.1 of Magicicada septendecula. NCBI lineage: Eukaryota > Metazoa > Arthropoda > Insecta > Hemiptera > Cicadidae > Magicicada > Magicicada septendecula. The sequence continues at coordinate 671,438,830 of CM068368.1, read as the reverse complement.
TCATTTCCTCTTAAATCTTTGAGCGTTCTATCCAAGGCTTCCAATGAATGCTTATGGGCCATTGTGCATTCACCCCAGATGATGATACAGCATCTTTGGAGGACTTTAGCCATACTGGAATGTTTTTTAATATTGCAAACAGCGTTTTCGTTTGTTTGTATATTAATTGGCAGTTTAAGGGCGGAATGTGCTGTCCTGCCACCGTGTAATAAAGTAGCAGGAATTCCATATGATGCAATTCCAAGGGCAATGTGACATTGTGCACGTATTTTGGCCAAAATTAGTGATATCAGAAATGTCTTACCAGTTCCTCCTGGTGCATCAAGGAAAAAGTAGCCGCCTTGTTGAGCATCAACAGCATGCATAATTGTATCGTAAACCGTTTTTTGTTGTCGTGTCAATTTTGGTTCATTAATGTTAACATACGCAATCAATTCGTCTGTATTGTATGACTGCTCTCGTTGCATATCACGATTAAACAGATCGCTTGCTGTCCGATTCGGTGCAGGCATTCCTAAATTTACAAGTGCTTCATTAGCAATTTGCAAACAAATGTCCTCAATTAGAACCAATGATTCATTATAAATCTCTGGCGTGAAATTTAAATCGGTATTTTGCTGTATTGTACCCAATCGGTGCAATATGTCTTCGCTCATTGCATCTTTGTATTTATCCCATAAAGTGTCTGGTTTTGTTGGGAAGCATGTGGTTAATAAAAGTGCGAACAAATTGCGTATTTGGTGTGCTGATGAAGTAAGCGAAGCATCAGCCAATGTTAAATCCCAATGTGTATCGTCTTCAACCAGTTGCAATCCTCGGCATGTGTCATGATTTGATGCATATAATTGGCCATTAACGGTCCTTAAATATTCAAATGATGTTGGGCCACGGACATTAATTAACAGCAACCGCAATAAAAACATTCTCGTTGTTTTGGATGTACAGTGTATAATCTTCCTAATGCATTTGTTGAAAAAATACCGGGATAACCATCGACTGGTGTGCCTCTTTTCCTGGGTTCCCATTTTTTTGATGTTTTATTGAATGTGAAATATGTTGGAACTTGATCATAAAGTAATGTACGTGCAAATGCACCAAAAATGTTTTTCTGTTTGCATAATTCAAAAAACTCAGTTAATGTTGTTTTTGGTGCTGTTAATGCTCTCTCCAATACATTTTGTTCATTGAAGAATACACGTTGTCCATTTTCAAGATGTATAGCCAAGTGAATAACTGCTGGATCCCGTTCATGTATGGGAAATGATAGAATACGCCAAATGGCTTCATTGCTGCTTGTGTATCTGCCCATTTGATAGCGCGTAATTTTGTCATTTTCATTAACATTTTGAACAGTAAATACGGCCATATCACTGCCTTTATTTACGTATTTACATATATACTTTATTGATTTCACTGAACTGCAGAATTCAACATTTATGTGCGCTTTGTACGTCTTAGATAATAAAGGCGAATATGGAACCACCCACCTATTGTCGATTTCAACCTCATCTGCATTATTTCTCAAGTTCAACATAAACAATTGTCCACCATTTTCTCTGGATCTTCGACGATACAAAGGATAACCATCTATACCAGTGATCGTTTCCGTGACAAAATTTTTTGGAAATTTCTTTGTACATCTACCATTATCCATACACGGAGAATTCATATTTATCGAACCACATGGACCATGAATCATATTTCTTGTTACGATATCAAATAATTCTGGATCAACATTTGCATTGGGTATTTCAGCAGAGATAATTTTTTCAATTAACCAAATTAAAATGTGTGCATGCGGTAACCCACGTTTCTGCCACTCAACTGAATACATCCAGCAGCGTGTTTTTCCAAATACATGATGCTTTACAATAAAATCGATAAGAGATTTTAATTTTTGTTTGAACACTCTTGCAGTTACATCATGACGATCTAGTGGTTTTGTCCAGGTAGTAACAGTTTAGTAATTTCTTCCCTTTTGGATTGCAAGTGAACGTTATGAACAGATCAGACCGACCATAAGCACGAACATAAGCCATAGCGTCTTGTGTGTACTCTTGCATATGATGTGGACTACCTGTATATATGAAGATGGTAGTATGTACATATTTCCCACATCATTGATATTCATATTTGCATCATTGTTATTGTTAATAGCGTCACTGTTCAAACTTTATACTGTATTTATTATCTGTGTGTCGTAACCACTGCAATGCGACACACGCGGATGACGTCACTTGCTTATCAAGCGCTGCCGGCAGTCAAACGGACTGTCGGTGGACAAGTTATGTTTAGTTTCCAATTAGACTCTGAGCGGTACTCTCGCCAAAAATCTCTCTTCCAGCCGCGGCTTCTGGATCATTTCCAATTATCTTCATGTACAGTTTTCGCTAATTTACTCAGACGACTTTCGTCTAATTTACATGGATCTTGACCTTTATCAAAACTAAATTAATGGGCGTTATGGCCCTTAAACATCCGCACGTGTCGACAATGGCTTCTAAACTTTAACGTTTCAATAAATGCATATTATACAACAGAATTACAGTCCACTTCATTACGTTTCAAACCCAGCCCTTTCTACATAGCGTCTTTGGAACAATTCAAGAGCTTCCAGTGCGCAACATTTTTGGTCCAACCGAACCGGATTTCTTACTTTGTCCACATGAAATTAATATTTCATTTAATGGGCCCAAACGGCGTTTCGTTCAAGCCCCAACATTCTCAACTTTGAATTGCTGACAGTTGCGTGCCTCTATAAACTTTCAAAATTACATCACAATCAACACGACAAGATTCGGCAGAGCAGTAAACCAGAGACGACGGGACACGGCAGGACAGCATTTGTGATTCCACATCAAAAAGTTCCACAGCTTTAAATTATGGAGGGCTACAACATAAGGCGTCATCTGACCAGTAGAGACAGGAGGTGCAACAGCTCCTAACATGATCGAGCAGCGGGATTAAAGTCAGCTTCAGCACGTCTGGATCAACGTCCACGTGACTATGAACCTTTTACTTATATTTAACGTTTCAAGCAATATTTTACATTTAAAAGTTATTTTTTAACACCTTTGTGTAAACACACACCATCATTATACAATACACGTTAGTAAGTGGTTGGCAGTTCATTGTGAGTTCAAACATCAAAAATAAAAATATATGTATTATTATCATTTAAATTCATAATTTTAATAATTTTTAATTGCAAACAAAGTTTGATTAATAGAGAGAGAGTAAGCATATGTTCTAGCAAGTATTATGTTCATATACATAACGATCGCTAGCTACCGCAACGTATTCAGATTTATCAAAATTTAAGTTTATGGTGCACATGCTCTGCGCTCAAATTATTCCAAAGTATTTTTTAAATCGTAATAATGGCAGATGTAAAGGCTTTAATAAAAAAACGAGGCACCATTAAAGCTTCGATATCCCGCGTAAATACTTTCGCGGACAACTTCGATTTGGAAACCAGCGATCATCATGCGCTGAAAATAAAACTTCGGCATTTGATGGAATTATCCACCAAATACGATGAGATTCAATCCCAAATCGAATCCGAGGAAGCGGACTTTGCTTTAGCGAGTGATAGGGTACAAACTGAAGACGATCTTTGTAACATAGAGTGTAAATTGCAACACCTGCTAGAGCAAGCTGACCATGTGAACCAGAAACCCTTAATTAATGCTGAAAGTAAGCATCTTAAAACACATCTTAATCAGTTGGAACCGATCAAATTACCTCGGTTTGCGGGAAGTATTATTGAGTGCCAGCATTATTATCATATTTTTTTGAACTAATTCACGTCAGAGCCGATCTGATGGACATACAAAAACTTCACTATTTGCACTCGTCATTATCTGGCGAGGCGCTTAACGTAATAAAGTCATTACCAATCACTCATGAGAATTACGCGGTGGCTATCGATCTGTTGAAGAATAGATATGACAGTAAGCTAATTGTCTCCGCCCACCATGTTGGGAATGTCCTGGACCAATATCAATGCATTAAATAATCTCAACTTGCCAGTTAACACGTTCGAACTCATTGTCGTGCACTACTTAGCTAAAAAACTTGATAGTTACACTTTCCGGTTGTGGAAAGAGAGCTTGTCGGAACATAAATTCCCTGATTTTAATAATTTTATGAATTTCCTAAACTCACGCAGAAAATTGCTACAAAATCTTGATAGCGCAACTACCTCAACGAGCAAGTTAAATAACAGCAATAAGACTCCTTATCGCAAGGCAGTTAAACCGCTCGAAGGGGGGTATTCCATTCTCATATCGGAAATAATTTATGTAGACTATGTAACGGTAAACATAGAATTATTGACTGCTTACAATTCACATCGCTTTCGGTCCCTGAAAGAAAAAACGTCATGATAAAAAACAAACTTTGTTTAAATTGCCTTCGTCCGGGTCACGAAAGTTCGAAATGCCCATCAAACTTTTCTTGTAAAAAATGTGCAAGGCGTCACCACACCATGATTCATGTCCCCAACAACGACGGATCTTTCATCAATAACCAATGCTCACTAAAGTTGCAAACTAATAAATCAATATTGTTATCCACTGCTGTCTGTATGACCACTAATAAGGCCGGTAGAAAATTCCCCGTTAGAATTCTATTGGATTCCGGCTCGCAAGCAAATTTTTGCACAATGGATTTCGCCCGTAGAATGGGCCTTCAATTGGTTAAATCGCAATTGCCCATAACGGGTATAAACAACTCACTCTCCCAGGCTGACTTCAGTACAAAGGTAAGGCTACATTCTCGCTATAAACCCTTTACGTTAAACGTGCATTGTGCCGTACTACCCAGTATAACTAATGATTTACCGGCGGAATCGTTCGATCTCGCCTCTTTGAATTTACCCAAGCACGTATTCTTGGCTGATCCTCACCTACACTGCTCGTCGCAAGTCGATGTACTACTCGGCGCTCAATATTATCTCCAATTAATCGAACCTATTAAATTTATGCGCGGACCGCACTTTCCTATAATTCAGGAGACTAAGTTAGGATTTATTCTAGCCGGTAATTTACCCTTCAATGTCGACATAACTAAAACAGTTTCGTCCTTTATGGTCTGTAAGGATGATAGTCAGATTTCCTCGCAACTAAAAGAGTTCTGGAAGTTGGAGGAGGTCTCTAGTCGCGAACCCTGCTCTGAGGACTCGCCGTGTGAAAAACACTATCCGCAATCGCGAAGGGAGATTCGTGGTATCCCTGCCCCGCAGGTTAGATAAATCTCATTTGGGAGATTCTCTCCGCGGAGCTATCCGCAGGTTCCAATCGCTAGAGTTCAAGTTCAAGCAGAACCCTATCCTTTACAAGGACTATAGCGAGTTCATGAGTGAATACTTGAAGCTTGGTCATATGTCTCCACTTAATGATTACGATTTGTCGCTTGACAAATCAGATATTTTTTATTTGCCCCATCATGCAGTCCTCAAGTGCTCCAGCCTAACCACTAAGTTGCGTGTGGTCTTTGACGGCTCCGCTAAAACCACAAATAATCTGTCCCTCAACGATACTCTAATGGTCGGTCCTACGATCCAGCAGGATCTGTTCTCGATCATGGTTCGGTTCCGTACCCACCGATACGTACTTATGGCAGACGTAGAAAAGATGTATCGTCAAATTATGGTTAACCCAAAGGATTCAAACTTGCAGCGCATCGTTTGGCGTGACGCGCCTCATAAGAAACTACAACATTACGCTTTAATGACGGTTACGTATGGAACTGCTAGTGCCTCCTTCCTTGCTACACGTTGTCTGGCGCAGATAGCCTACGAAAATAAATCCGAATACCCTATGGCTTGTGTAGCCATCGCCAATGATTTTTATGTAGATGATCTTATAACGGGTTCGGATGATCCGAACGTGTTAGCTAAAATGAAATTCGAGGTCGTGAAGTTGCTAAAAAGGTATGGTTTCACGTTACATAAGTGGTTTTCTAACCATCATAAGATTATGGCCCTTCGCGCCCAAGTATCCCATGACTTCAGCAAAGGTCAAAACGTGCGTACATTGGGAATCCAATGGAACGTTGACAAAGATAATTTTTTATATACTGTTCGGGGTGATGATAATTTGACCGTGTTCAACAAAAGAAGCGTGTTGTCGGTCATTGCTGGGATTTACGACCCGCTGGGTCTTATTGGTCCCATTACATTTTGGTGCAAACATTTCGTACAACAGTTGTGGTTGGCGGGCACAAGTTGGGACGAACCCCTAGCTGGGTCGTTAGCCAATCAATGGCAGGAACTCTACTCTCAATTAGTTTCCGACACTCATTTTAAGATTACGAGGTCGGTTAAGAGTCTGAACAATTATCAAATTAGTTCATTACAGCTTCACTGATTCGCCGACGCCTCGGCTGAAGGTTACGCATGTTGTATTTATGTGCGGGCGGTCTATTCGAACGGCGCCATATCGTCAAACCTGCTGTGTGCTAAATCTAGGGTCGCTCCGCTGAAACAGATAACGCTACCCCGGCTTGAACTTTGTGCTTGTTTATTGCTGGCGCAATTAACTTCTAAGGTTTTAAACGCCGTCAACTACAATTTTGACGGACTATATCTCTATTCAGACTCGATGATAGCGTTGCATTGGATACATCAACAATCTTCCCGCTGGAAGATATTTGTGGCCAACCGTGTCGCGGAAATACAGCGTCTTGTTAGCAGTAGGGGAACTTGGCGTCATGTATTATCACATGATAACACTGCCGACATTTTATCACGCGTTTGCCTCCCTCGCAGCTTGCACTGTCATACTCAATGGTGGCATGGTCCGTCCTGGTTAGCCCATGAGTCAGCATCATGGCCCATTAGCGCCTTCGACATTCATGTTCCCTGTACTTACCCCGACCTTGAGCAGGAACGTCGTAAGCAGGTCCAAACATCACTGATTGTCGCCTCTTCCACCCAATAGCTATGTTGATTATTCATCCCTTACAAGACTCATTCGAGTCTTTGCATATTGCCGCAGATTTATTCGCAACTCTAGGCTCCCGGTTGTTGACAGGGTCACGTCCTTTTTGTCTGCTCAAGAGTTGCATAACACACTTTTGTTTTTTGTTCAGCAATCTCAGCAGTTGCACTTCGGCATGGAAGTTAAGGAACTTGAGGCACATCGTTGCCTTCCTCGCAGCAGTAAAATTCTTGCACTCAACCCCTTCCTGGATGACTCAGGTATTTTAAGAGTGGGTGGACGCTTACAATTCTCCCCATTTAACTATGGGAGCAAACACCAAATAATTTTGCACCCGCACTCTCATCTCACGAGATTAATAATTGAGTATGAACATATCCGTTTGTTGCACTCTGGGGTGCAATCAACTCAAGCTTCGCTCAGACAGAAATATTCGATCATTCACGACAAATCTTATATCCGCTCAGTAATACATAAGTGTATCATTTGTTTCCGTCTCCGTGCTAGAGGCGCGAATCAACTTTTAGGTCAGTTACCCCCTTCTAGGGTCACGCCTGCAAGGCCATTTTCCCAGTCGGCCGTGAACTACGCCGGTCCTGTACCTTTACGCCACGGCGGGCAGCGCTCAAAGTCCACGTCCAAGGCATACATCGCGTTATTTATATGCATGAGCACAAAGGCCATCCATTTAGAATTGGTGTCAGATCTCACCTCCAACTCCTTTATAGCGGCTTTAAAAAGGTTCATCGCGCGCAGAGGTATTCCCGCGCAGATATTTTCAGATAATGGTACGAATTTTCGTCGTGCCAACCACACCTTATACGATTTGTACAAATTTTTAAATTCAAAGGGAGTTGAGCAATCTTCTCAGGAGTTTTGCGGTCTCCGTGGTATCAAGTGGTCCTTTATCCCTCCTTCAGCCCCTCATTTCGGTGGTTTGTGGGAAAGCGGTGTGAAGAGTGTTAAATATCATTTGCGTCGCGTAATAGGCGGTACGATCTTGAATTTTGAGGAATACTCTACTCTTCTCTCTCAAATTGAGGCTTGCCTTAATTCACGCCCTTTATGTGCTGTGTCCGACGATGCAAGAGACCCTGAACCCTTAACTCCCGCTCATTTCTTGGTCAGTGCTCCACTGACTGCACTTCCGGAACCCGACTATACCCAAGGCAATACTAGTCATTTGGGCAGATGGCAACTGCTCCAAAAATTTACGCAGACCATCTGGAAACGATGGTCTAGGGATTATCTGCAGCAGCGCAACAAATGGCGCACGCCGTTAAGGAATTTGAATGTCGGACAGCTTGTCCTCATTTTGGATGATAATTCTCCGCCACTTCAGTGGAAGCGTGGGGTAATTACTAATGTTTTTGCGGGTCAAGATTCCTTAGTACGCGTCGCAGAAGTTCGCACCGCGCTAGGTATCTTACGCCGACCCATCCACAAATTATGCCCCCTTCCGGTGGCAACAGACTAGTCGTATGCGTGCCATACGAGACGTACTAGGATTGTGAACTTGTCACATTGCCTGGGATTCACCCGGAAAATTCCCGGGGCGATCATACAAGTTAATTGTATCATTAGCGTTGTAATTATTACTAAGTTCTGATAGCTATTATTGTAACAGTGACTGCGTTTTCATTGTGCTATCAATTATGTATTGTTATATGATTATATATTCAACTTTGAAAATTATTATTGTATCAATTATTGTATGTATTGTATTTTTCAATGTCATGTATTACTGAATTTTGTGGTCTTTATTATACTATTATGTACCTTTAATTATTATGTCAGTCTTTATGTATTATGTATACTCGAAACTCATGTTATGCTAAATATCACTATAATATTGACGACTCGGAACACAAAGTTTTTTATAAGTAAAAACGTAAAGTTTTACCTTACAGCCTAAACCGGCTTTCACCTATAGAAGGCTTCATCAGAGGCTGTCGCTAGTAGCGCTGCTCGTCTTGTTGTTGGCGACGAGAAAGTGTTTCAAAAGATTGAAGCTGTGTGTGTGTGGTGAGATGTGTTCGAATAATGCGTGCGATTTGAATTGTGTCTGTTCGTTTAGGATGTCGTTTTTATTTGTTTTTGTGTGTTTGTATATTTCTAATTGTTCTAGAGTGTCTAGTTTTCGGCCTTTTGTGTGTACGTGTAGTATGTTCATGTTATTGTCGATGTTTTTATATGTGTGGTTTGCTTCAATGAGGTGGTTTGCGAAGGTAGATTCTGTAGTGGTGTGGAGTGCTTTTGTGTGTTCAATGTATCTCTGTTTGAAGCTACGTCCTGTCTGGCCTATGTAGAATTTACTGCAATTTGAACAATTTAGTTTATATACACCGGGTAGATCGAATTTGTTTTGTGCTTTGGGCATGCGTTTTGATAGTGTGTGTTCTGTTTTGTTAGTAGTTTTGTAAGCGATTCTGTAACCTGCTTTTTTGAATTTGTGGGCAATTTTTTCTGTTTGTTTGTTGATGTATGTTAGTGTTATGAATTTGTTGTTTTCTGTCTTTGTCTGTTGTTTGTTTTGTGTTTTGTGTAGGAGTTTACTGACTATTGTTCTGTCATAACCGTTAGATTCTGCTAGATATTTTATCGTGTTTAGTTCGTTTTTGTAGTCTATTTCATCTAAGGGGATGTTGTTAAGTCTATGTATCATGGTTCTAAAAGCAGCTAGTTTGTGTTGTATTGGGTGATTGGAGGTGTTGTGTATTAGTGTGTCAGTTGTAGTTGGTTTTCTGTATATACTGAATTTGTGCCTGTGTTCTAGTTTTGTGATGGAGAGGTCTAAGAAGTTTATGGTATTGTTGTGTTCGTATTCGGCAGTGAAGGTTATGTTTTTATGTATTTTGTTTATGTGCGTTAGTAACTGTTCACATTGTCTTTCATGTTATGCATTTTTACATTGGATATGTCTACCATATCTCCATGTACCATTGAACTTTGATGTCATTATGATAACATTATGTACATATACATTGTTATGTTCTTATTATTTGTATTATTATATTGAAGCAGTGTTCAAGATGGTTTCTCTTATATAATTTAAGGTTTGTCACTTACGTTTTTGTTAAAGTTTAAATATATGTATTTCATATCCATATGTTTATGCTTCAAGAGAGATCATGTTTAGTTATGCAAAGACTCGTTTTTATCATGATTTTTTTTATTTTGTACCTTTTCTAACACAGAAATTGTTTTGTTTTGACTTTGAGCTTTTCTGTTAGCTTAATGAATTTTGTTTTCTACAGATTTTATGTTAGAAGTGAGTTACTTTAATTCAAGGGTCAATTTAATGTATAAGCCCTTTAAGTATATTATGTATTGTTTATATATATAACATTGATAATATTTTGTAATATACTGTTCCCAATTAATTTAAATTTCAAAATCGTCCCGATTTTGAGCGGGCAGTATGTTCAAACTTTATACTGTATTTATTATCTGTGTGTCGTAACCACTGCAATGCGACACACGCGGATGACGTCACTTGCTTATCAAGCGCTGCCGGCAGTCAAACGGACTGTCGGTGGACAAGTTATGTTTAGTTTCCAATTAGACTCTGAGCGGTACTCTCACCAAAAATCTCTCTTCTAGCCGCGACTTCTGGATCATTTCCAATTATCTTCATGTACAGTTTTCGCTAATTTTCTCAGACGACTTTCGTCTAATTTAAATGGATCTTGACCTTTATAAAAACTAAATTAACGGGCGTTATGGCCCTTAAACATCCGCACGTGTCGACAATGGCTTCTAAACTTTAACGTTTCAATAAATGCATATTATACAACAGAATTACAGTCCACTTCATTACGTTTCAAACCCAGCCCTTTCTACATAGCGTCTTTGGAACAACTCAAGAACTTCAAGAGCTTCCAGTGCGCAACAGTCACGTAAATGTATATAGTCATCCGTACGCAATCGTGCTTGATTAAAACGAATGTATCGCAAATGTTCGCTTTCTATTTTTGCGTACATGTCCACTACATACTGATGAAATAAGTGTCGACATTTGAGTATGTGGTTATCTGCCTGTTCCCGTATCATCAATCGATATGCGTAATAGTTCATGCAGCTAACTTTTTTATTAGTTTCTTCACCTGTAAATAAAAAACAATTAGTTACACAGAATTACTTACATGTTGTAAATATTGTAAATGTTGGTTGTACCTGTTGAAGGATTACGTTGTTGGATATTAATATGATAGCCATCCTCTCCTTCCCAGAAAATAAGTGGATATTGCAGAGCATCATATGAACGATCAATATCATGTATGGTTTGTACGGTATTATCGTGACACATAATTTTGATATCTCGCTGGGCAAATTGATCATCAACAATAACAATGGCCACTTCATTAATAGTTGGAGCATTAAACCGACCAGCGTGTTGCCCAGCTGGACTTTTGTCGGCTTTGATCACGACCTTGTAATTATCACTTTGCATTCTTTCGGAAGCGTGTTTGAATAATTGAATGAGCTGATTTCTTTCATTTCTAGAGATGCAACAATGGCCCTTTCTATAATTTCTTCAATGCGATTGTAATGGCAGCGAATGTTAACTTGCTCTGCTTCGTCTCCCATGAAATAAATTTGCAAGAATTTTGGATCTTGATTTGGCATTGGAAGTAAAGAGCCGATTTGGTGATACACTTGTCCTTGAATTTTGAATGTGGTATCAAAGTGACGACCATCGTTATTTCTAACGATTTTCTTGGCGCCAAATGATGTCATTTGGAAGCAAGAATTTAATTTTCGTATTTTTTGTAGAAACAATTTGGAATCGGCAGTATCACCTATTAGTAATGAATTTAATGGTTCAGGCGGTGGATGCAATTCTGGTAAAACAACTTTGCCGGCAGTGCAACACATTCCAGGAGTTTCATTTTTAAATTTTAATGCATGACAAAATTGACATACTTTATTCATATCTCCAATAATTATTTTTGAATGTGATGAGTACTCAATTTCTGGATCGTATTCAAATGCAAGGCGGTTAAATAATGCTGCTATTAATGCCCGTCGTACTTGAATTCGTTGTCGTTCTGCTAATAGATGAAGGCCTCTGTTTTCGTTAGTTAAACGTTGACGTGCCTGTCTGTGTCGTAATCTGTCTGCTTCTAAACGTTGACTGCGCTGCTCTCCACTTTCTTGCGCGCGTGAATGTACATTTAAATTCCTAATATTTTCATTCTCCTGCTAGTGTTGTCGCGCCTGCTCGTTTTGAGCATGCTGTGATTTTCGACCGATGTTTGCCCGCCCTCTTCTTAGCATTTTTCTATCACAAATTTCACAAATGTATATATGAAAATAAAACGTTTTAATTGTAACAATTTTATAAATACATCACGTAGCATTGCGGTTATATTGAATTTCCTTAAATTGATTTGTTGTTTGCAGCACATTCCTAAACAAAATGTAAATAGAACCTACCATTGAGTTTATATTGAATTGCCGGTAATTGATTTGTTGTTTGCAGCACATTCATAAACAAAATGTAAATAGAGTATTATATTCACCACTAAACAAAATGTAAATACAGTATTATATTTACCACTGTGTTTTTTAATCACTGTGTTTTTCACCCCACCTCCCAACGTGGACCAAAACGCCTATCCTATTGTTGCTTCTCCCGTTGCATAAAATATTCTGCCGTTGAAATCGGTCCTGCCTTTTTTCATATTTTCCATTTTTGACAACCCCCCTCAAACCGCCCATTTATTAAGCCCAAGGGCCCACAAATTTTCAATAGTGCATACATGCATGTAAAATTGTTACTTCCATCGAAATTCCCTTTAATTCGATACCCCATATGCTGTATTTTCATTTTTCCAATTTTTACCCCCCCTTGGCCAAACTGACACCCCCAACCGCCCAAAAATTTTCAATACTGCATACATGCATGTAAAATTGTTACTTGCATTGAAATTCCCTTTAATTTTATACCCCATATGCGGTATTTTCAATTTTTACCCCCCCCCTCGGGCCAACCTCACACTCAGCACATGTAAACCTTACTCTGAACCTAACGAACATATGGTGCGAATATGAGCTCTATCGGTTAAGTGGTTCAAAAGTTTTAAGAACATGTGCAGACGTACACTGAATTTATATATATAAAGACAGAATTCCTTATGACTATTATAAATAAGCAGTATGTTGAAAAAATCACCTCAAATAGGGTTGGTCACACAATTATCACTTTGCAAAGTGATAGCACAGAGCACATTCATAACACTTCTGAAGAAAACACGCACATACGGTTTTTTATGTTTCAATAAAAATATAAAATACTACGCTTCACTATAGACACGATTACCACCTATATACACTTTTTAAAACTCCTGCAGTAATTCGTCTTCGGATTCACTGGACTCAGGTTCGCTGTCACTACTCACACGTAAATGTATGATGAAGAGCTCCACTGTGGTGTCTCTCGTGCACTGCTTTGAGTAATCGGCTTCTTGTAGTGCCTCCGCATGTCTTACGCACTTCTCCCAGTCTTCCTGAGTTATCCTGTCCAAAGCTTCGTGTGCAAGTTGTTCAATATCGACTAATCTGAAAGTCGTATTCTTGTTTGCAACATACCTTTTAACTTGGGCCCATATCAGCTCGATCGGATTATACTGACAATGATATGGTGGCAGGCGCATTACTGTATGTCCCATTTCATTTGCCAGTTGATCCAATTCGTACGTCTTCTTGGCCGTTCGGATCTCTTGTTTAGAAAGAAGTTCATCCCTGGTTTCAGCTGTGGAAAATGAAATTCTCTTCTTAGCCACTCCATGATATCCGCTTTACGCAAGTTTGAACACTTGGTTAGTTATCTATTTGTACAGAATTATAGCTGGCATTATCCATCACGATGACAGAGCCTTCTTCCAAGGAGCGCAACATACCAACAAACCAGGTCTTAAAAACTTCAGCATTCATTTCTGTGTGGTAGTTAGATTCAGCTGAATGCTTACTGCCACGAAAGATAAGTTTGGCACCTGCTATGAAACCTGTACTTGCGGATCCTGCGTGTGCAATAATCAGCCGGCCACCTCTACCAGTAGGTACTTTCAGCCCACCGTTCCCTCTGGAGTATTTATTTTTATGATTCTGTGATATCCAGGTTTCATCCAAATAAATTATAGGCCTATTGTCCTCCGTACGATGTATATGCATGGTTCTCAAAAACTTCGCTCTCAAGGCAGCAATGTCTCTGCGCTCAATTAAAAATTTTCGTCCATCGTTGCACTTCTTAAATTTAAAACCAAGCACTTTCAGAAGGCGAAGTACGGAGGCTTCTGAACCAGAATAATTGATTTTCTGACAGAGGTCAGCTCGAATTTTGCTTGCAGTGGGGTATTCCCCTCGGTCGTAATATTCTAGTACGGTCCTGCGGACTATTTGTTTATTAAAATCGTCCAGTTCAGTGTTTTTGTGTTCCCGTTTATACCCTTTCCTTGGAGAACTGAACACAACGCTCATGCCTTGATCATCTGCCGAAGCAACGGTATTGCTAATACGTTGCACCGACTGTTCAGAAATGCCACAAGCTTCCGCTGTAAATTTTCGAACTTGTGGAAAGTTTATGTTCCTCCTGGCTTCTTCATTATACGCAAGATTTTTAAAAACCTTGTAAATGTTTGCTATGATGACTTTACTTTGTTTTCTAATGTCCTCTCGGCCCGCACGTACACCACCGTTGCTTGTACCCGAATTAAATGTAGGATACTGTTCCTCAATATCACTCATAATAAATACAAATTATTGAAATAAACTAATGCACACACTGTCTACAATAAAGACGTCAAACGTTCACATGAAACGCACAAAATGTCTGTCAACAATACTAAGGACGATAAATATGTTGGATGTTTGTTGCTAATTCGTCTCTTCCTCACCTCGTTCACCCAACCTACTTGGAATGAGGTACTGTAATTGAAATGGGATTGGCTTTTGCCACAACAGCGACAATTTTGTTTACAGAAATTGCTCAGTCCTATTTACCTTTGTGCAACGGAAGAAAGGTAGTAGCGCGGCCAGTAAACATACACATTTTTGAGGGGAGTGTAAAATGACAAAGGCATTCATAAAAGTGTCAGACAGCAATATTTACCGAAAAGACATGCCGACAGGGTATACGCAATTAGCATACCAAATGTGTACATATACCTAACAGAACTTCCGAACCATATGGCTTAGGAACGACCGTGCAGAGAACAAAAACAGATTCATTTACAAAAGGGAAAAGACCGTGAGTACGAAAAAATTAAAGCGACAACAGCAGGCAAGGTCAGCGTTCTCAGACAACTGTCAGTCTGTAGGATAACCGCCCATGAAGAAAACAGTAAACTTTAAATAAGTAAGTTCACTGTACGGAAAACACAAAATAACTGACCTAATGGTACTTTACGTAAAGTTAGGGTGTGTATTGCTAAAAGCTTTAGATTCTAACATAAGAAAAACCAGCGCAGTATAAATCGTAGTTTCAGAAAACTGCATATTGTAACAAAAGAAGTCAAAGAAAGAGAAGAAACGCAAAGATAGATATTCTGTAGATATTTACGCGACAACAAAAAATATGTTGCCGACTCACACAAATTGTTATAGCTCAAATACTGGCGCCCAGAATTTAACTGAGTAATGTTACCCACAACTAATTATTCCTGATAAAAAAAATTCATTTACGCGATACGCATAAATAAATTTGAAACGAGCAATATAAGGTGGAAATTTGCTTTCGTAACACTGCTAAAACGCTACACACTGTACTAGCCGGCAACAACGCTTGGCGAGGGGCATGGAGGTGACAGGGAGAAGCAGTGAAAGTGAGTGACCTTGATGGTACTACTACCATGCAGTTAACTCTAATGTTGGTTAAGTCGGTTATGCCTACTTCATCGTTATTATTCTCCATCTTTTATTATTATAACTTCCATATACAATTATACAAACTTTAACTTTAATGTATGGTTTTATGTTACCAATTTCTAAACACAATCTATAATCACTTACAAAAACGCCATCACTCCCAAATAATCCATTTCTGTAACTAAAAGTAGGTGTACAGTAGCGCGGTAATTTTTGCATTTATAGGTTGGCTAATCTGCGCTTTTAATTTGCTCAATTCATGTCCGTACATCTGGACAGTTCGTTACATACGTTCGCTAGCGGCGGTCGGCCTTGCGCCCGCTGCTATCCTGTCACATTTTTCTTCTTTGTCGCGACAATTAATTTAGGCTTTAGGCCTTAAAACATTATATATATTGCATACATGCAATATGCTAGCAATACATTGCTAATGCCCGTTCTCACGTAATTCGAGTGTCGCGTACTCGCGCCTCTATTCATACAATTCATCATACGACAATTAATGTAGGCCTTAGGCCCAAGACTTTATATATGGCCTTCTAGGCCTTTTCATTAAATTAATTATTCAATGTAACATTACGACTTGTATTTACGATGCGCTCATTAGCCAGTCTTATATTCAAAGGTGACACCTAACTATTTCAATGCTGTATATGTGAATAATTTTCAATAAATGTATTAACTACAGTCCACTCTCTCTTCATCATTTCTGCATCCTGGCGAATTAATTACAACAGTATATCGACAATTCACGAACACTTCAAACTTAACATTTTTTTGGTCCCACGGGCCGGATCATTAACATTTTTTTGGTCGCTCCGGACCTGGATTCCCGGATACATCATTCACTTATTTATTATTTTTCTGCCCCAATTTCTGGCCATCACGGGCGACTCAGCATATCCGCTGATACGACCGTGGCGTGATTCAACCAGCATTTCGCTCGGCGCCTTTGAGCCTCCTGGCCTCCTGACGACATCATTGCAAGAGCTTACACCTGCTAGCTTCAGTACGTCAGTCAAAGCAGTCATCTCTCCGAGCTGTGTGTTTGCCATCTTCTCCACGGCGTCGACGCTTCAGGACATCGCCCACAAGGTATCACCTCACTAACATCATTTCAAGGTGCGTACAATGGCTGAAGAAGGCCTCAAAGTGCTAGTCAGAAAGAGAGGCGGCTTAAAGTCCGCAATAGTGCGTATACAATCAGCTGTCAGTAACTTTGATAGAAACTAATACAAAACACTTTTTATCAGTCAGACTTGAAAGTTTGAAAAGCTTGGCAACGAAATACGATGAGGTACAGTCCGAAATCGAACTTATTTGCAAAGACATAAACGCTGCTCAAGAAGACCGAGTTGAGGTCGAAGAAATGTTATATTCCACAGAAGCTAATATTTTACAATTAATTGATACCTTTAATGTTCAGACTGTACCTCCCGTATTAACGGGCCATATGCAATTAAAACCGATAAGTTTGCCCTGCTTCACAGGCAATATCTTGGAATGGCAGTATTTTTATTCAATTTTTTCGGACTTGGTGCATGCAAGATCCGATCTAACGTCAGTGCAGAAACTACATTATTTGCATTCTTCTCTTAAAAAAATGAGCCGTTAGACTTTTAAATCACTACCTATTTGTAATGAAAACTACTCGATAACGTTGAGTTTGCTGTCCGCAAGGTATGACAACAATTAAAGACTCTGTCCAAAGTTTGGCAGAATTCACAAATACAATAACGTCTTCCGTTAATTCACTGGCGGCAATGCAACTGTCAGTGAATTCATTCGAGCTTATCACTATACAATTATTATCAGCAAAACTCGACCATATTACTTTTAAATTATGGAAGGAGTCTATAAACCCTGATAATCTTCCTAACTTTCAAGATTTCACTCATTTTTAAACGCACGTAGACAGCTGTTAGAAAATACACTGCCTATCGATGCCGGACAGCAACTCAACAAGCTAAGTTTAAGATTCAATAATAAGTCTGACAAACATAAATCACGAAACGCTGCTGGCAGTACTACATTAAAGAGTTATTACTCAGCGTCAAGTAATTATTCATGTTTGTGCTGTAAATCTAATCATCCAATTTACATGTGTGATAAATTTCGTGCACTAAGCACCGCTGAGCGAGGACAATTTATATCAAATCACAAATGTTGTACCAATTGTCTTAGATCAGATCATTTTGTATCTAATTGTAAGATTAAGCAGGCATGTAAGATCTGTTCAAAACGACACCATACATTGTTGCACATAAACAATGTGCCGAAGCCAATCTCTGCCAGCAGCAGTAATTACTGTTCACTCAAATTACAATCAACAAATAATATTCTTTTATCAACAGCAATTGTGTTTGTCATTGACCAGGCTGGCAACAGACAAACCGCAAGAGTTCTTTTGGATGCGGGTTCACAAATAAATTTTTGTACGGAATCATTTGCCAAGAAATTACGGCTTAACTTGACTAAATCCAACATACCGATTACAGGTATAAATAATACCGCGTGTCATGCCACTAACCTCGCGTCTATACGCATTATTTCTCGTTATCAGAGATTTAGCTTCGAGGCAAAATGTGCTATCTTATCTGCATTAACCCATAATCTGCCAGCACAATCGTTTGACATAAATCAATTTAACATTCCAGACAACATTTTTCTTGCTGACCCAAATTTCAACATATCATCCGAAATCGACATACTGTTAGGGGCGCAATTCTACCTAGATTTAATTTTAGCCAACAAATACGTACGCGGTCCTCATTTTCCCATTATTCAGGAAACAAAGTTAGGCTACATTTTGGCAGGCAATTTGCCCAAACATTGCCGTTATAAGGGACCTGCTGTTTCGTTCCTAGCTAGGAACAACGACGGTCAAATTTTGCAGTCTCTCGAAAAATTCTGGGAAGCAGAAACTATCCCTGATAATACACCTGATAACGAGTCAGCTTGTGAGGAGCATTTCGTGGGGTCTACTCATCGCAATCAAGAGGGTAGGTTCGTTGTTTCACTACCATTTAAGTCCGACCATCTCCGGTTGGGGGAATCTTATACCAATGCTGAAGCAAGATTTTTGAATTTAGAACGCCGATTCAGGCGTGATTCTAAGCTTGCGCGCGATTATGCAAATTTTATTATCGAACTCTGTGCTTGCTTGTTGTTATCGCGACTCGTATCTAAGGTCGTTCCTGCGCTTTATTTGTTTATTAATAGTGTTCATTTATATTCTGACTCCATGGTGTCTCTTTACTGGATTCATGCCCAGTCCACGAGGTGGAAAACCTACGTCGCTAATCGTGTTGCCGAGATTCAGCGTCTTACGCAAGCCTATACATGGCATCACATCAATTCTAGACACAATCCTGCTGATATTATCTCTAGGGAGTGTCTCCCTGACGTTTTGCGCGATTATTCGCTTTGGTGGCACGGTCCCGCTTGTTTGTCTCAATCTTCCGAGTCCAATCCTTTTCCACCCTTTTTACCTTCTAATCCGTCGTCTTCTGAAGTCACTGCGGAAGAGAAACAAATCCCCAACCTTTCTCTAATGTCTACCCTGGCTATTGACCTTTCTAAGGACTTTTCTTCGTTGCACCGTCTGACACGCGTATACGCTTACTGTTTTCGGTTCATCAAAAATATTAGACTCTCCAGGGCTGACAAAATAACGGGCGCTCTTACCCCCGTCGAAATTCATCATGCTCTTAATTTCTTCATAAAACAATCTCAGTCGATCCACTTTGCTGCCGAGATTAATTGTCTTCGTAATGGGTCTTCTGTCTCTATCAGGAGTAAGTTGTCTTCTCTCGACCCGTTTCTTGATGAGTCTGGAGTAATACGCGTTGGCGGGCGATTACAGCAGTCGCAATTACCTTACGACACTAAGCATCCTATTGTCTTGCATCCATCGGCTCATATTACTCGCCTTATTATTGAACGCGAACACATTCGTCTACTTCACGCTGGTGCTCAACTCGTGCATCACTCACTTCGTCAACGTTGGTGGATTATTAATGCCAGGTTAGTCATTCGCTCCATCATTCGTAAATGTGTCAAGTGTCTCAGGTTTAGTGCCAAACAGCAGGTTCAGAGGCTTGGTATTTTACCATCTCCTAGAGTCACTCCATCGCGGCCGTTTCTATTCTGCGCGGTTGTTTATGGTGGTCCCTTCATGATTCGTCATGGCGGGCAGAAATCCAAAACTGTCTCTAAGGCATACGTGTCTTTGTTCATTTGCTTAGCAACCAGGGCCATTCATTTGGAATTGGTTTCCGACCTTACAGCCAGTGCGTTTATAGCTGCCTTACGTCGTTTTATGTCCCGCAGGGGCATACCCAGTCAGTTATATTCTGATAATGGCACAAACTTTAGGAAGGCCCGCAATGTTTTACATGACCTCTACAATCTTTGGCATAATAAGGATGCCACCTCATCAATCAAATCATTCACGGCCTCTCAGGGTATTTCATGGTCATTTATTCCGCCCTCGTCACCTCATTTTGGTGGTCTTTGGGAGAGCGGCATAAAGAGTTTAAAGTTTCATTTGCGCTGCGTGGTAGGCAAGTCTATACTCACCTTCGAGGAGTTTACGACAGTTTTGTCTCAGATAGAGGCATGTCTAAACTCTCGCCCTTTATTTGCCATCTCATCGGATGTAAATGATCCGGTGCCACTTACACCTGGCCATTTTTTGATTTGCGCACCATTAACGGCGATACCGGACCCAGACTTATCTCCTGTTCCTATCTCTCGTCTTGGACGTTGGCAACTTCTCCAGAAGTTTGTCCAAGTCATTTGGAAGGCTTGGTCTCGCGACTATTTACACCAATTACAACAACGTCACAAATGGAAATTCGCAAAGGATAATGTTTCCATTGGGGACCTAGTTTTACTTATTGAGGATAACCTACCTCCATTAGCCTGGAAATTTGGTGTAATTACCGCCACATTTCCCGGCCCAGACAACTTAATTAGAGTCGTAGACATTCGCACGCCTACTGGTGTTTTGCGGAGACCAGTACATAAGCTATGTCTGTTGCCAGCGCAGGACGGGACTTAGACACAAGGTTATTATGACCATTTAGCACAATGCTTTTTTACTTGGCCATTGGCTTTATTACTTTATTATATGACCATTTGGTCAACTTAATTGTGATATGTATCATCACAACATTTTCATGACAATTTACACCATTGCATGTTTCTATACTAAATTTGCATGCGACTTGTAAGTTCACAACCATGCACTGTGCTATCATCTCTATACTCATCATAGTTTCATGGTGGTATATTTGCTATTTTGTATTTATATGTTAATATTTTATGTGGCATACTATGTCCTACACATTTACATTTTGATTGGTATTGGGTATGTCATGTTATCGGTGGTATTGTTTTATAAAAATATTCGCATGGTTTGCAGTTATACAACCATGTATGCATTTCTTGCACAGTTGTTAATGTGTGTGATTTATTGTTCTATGAATGTATTTCTCAATTGTTCAACTCATGTATTACATTTGTAACCACAGTGTCTATTTGTTACTTATGCTATTGAGCTTATTCATATTTGTAATTAACTAAATTGGTGTTTATTGTATTTATTATATAACTTACATTTATGTAAAACATATTGTTTTTGCGTCTACTGTCTGTAACCACGCCACGCCTAGATTTTATTTTTATATTGTATTTTTATATGGCATTTTGTATTTTGTGATTATGCATTGCACAATTATTATTCCTGCTTAATTATGACATACATGTCATTACATATGTGCTCGCAATCAGTCAGCTATCTATAGCTTATTCTCACACAACAATATATTGTAAATTCCTGAAACTTCAGGTATAGCATGACTCTTTCAACTTTATGACGCCATGCTAGATTTACGTCTAAACATGTATAATTTGTGACAATTTATTTGTTCATTGTATGCAATACTCTGTACAGGTCTACTGGCCTCAACTATTTCACGGTAACCATCTATGACTTGCATAGGGTTACAATTTATCGGGCCATCATGTGATGAGTTTCCGATCATTCATTATTAAACATTGTCAAATTATGTACTTTCATGTTTTATGTCGTTCAATATTGTATACATACAATATATTTGGGCAATACATTGCCAGCGCTTACATTTTCAATCATGCATAAAATCATTTTGCACGCCAACCTTGGCCTACTAAACGCTTATCTTTATTAAACCTTATCTTTATTCAAGCTTATCGCTAACAGTTAATGCACAACTGTTATCTAAGATTACAACTCAAGGTTCAATGCAGCCTATTGAGATTAACTTTCATTATTAAAAAACTCTGTATTTTATATAATAAGTTACTAAAATGTATTAAAAAATCTATTGATTTTTGCGGGCAGTTATGTACAGTAGCGCGGTAATTTTTGCATTTACAGGTTGGCTAATCTGCGCTTTTAATTTGCTCAATTCATGTCCGTATATCTGGACAGTTCGTTACATACGTTCGCTAGCGGCGGTCGGCTTGCGCCCGCTGCTATCCTGTCACATTTTTCTTCTTTGTCGCGACAATTAATTTAGGCTTTAGGCCTTAAAACATTATATATATTGCATACATGCAATATGCTAGCAATACATTGCTAATGCGCGTTCTCACGTAATTCGAGTGTCGCGTACTCGCGCCTCTATTCATACAATTCATCATACGACAATTAATGTAGGCCTTAGGCCCAAGACGTTATATCTTCTAGGCCTTTTCATTAAATTAATTATTCAATGTAACATTACGACTTGTATTTACGATGCGCTCATTAGCCAGTCTTATATTCAAAGATGACACCTAACTATTTCAATGCTGTATATGTGAATAATTTTCAATAAATGTATTAACTACAGTCCACTCTCTCTTCATCATTTCTGCATCCTGGCGAATTAATTACAACAGTATATCGACAATTCACGAACACTTCATACTTAACAGTAGGTCTAGCCTATATTTTTATATAGGCCGTCCCTGAGTTCGGACGCCATTTGTAACATTTTACCTTTTTTACTAAGTTAAAACACAAATATCCACAATTACTTCTTTTCTTCCTACCTTCGGGTGTCTCCAGGATTCTATAGACGAACGGTCACAGAGATGATTATTTGGGTTTGTGCGTAATGAATTACACTAACACAGGTTTCTGCTATTAACAAATGATTCTCTTTTATTCAAAATGAATTACAATTAATCTTTTACTTTCCTCAAATTAACAAATACTTTCTTTTATTAAAGAGAAAAGATCTTCTTTCACTTTATCTCCACACAAAATTTCAATAAAAAAAAAACAAGAAAACATGGATATTTAATCACTATGTATAAACTACAAAAAATGACTTAAAAATAGCGTTATTTTAGGCAACCAGCACTTTACGTTCACTCTCTCTCTCTCATACTCTTTTAACTCCCTTACTGAGATCTCATTAATAAAATATTTTAATTTTGAAATATTCAATTGTAAATTGGATTTAAACATTGATTAATTTTTATTAATGAATTGTGTTCGGTACAGTTACCCATCCATCCGGTGTTCCTATTGTTGTTTCACCACCTCTTGTTCCCTTTAATACACTCCGAAATTAGTTTTTTACAGTTTAATTTTACGTCAGCTGTTGCTTATTCTTTACCACATAGTTTACGTTTATTTTAAAATAAATGCACCATTACTTTCAGTCGGCCGACGTTATGTTTGCTCGCGAGCACTTGGTTATGTATGACTGACCAAGGTCAGGAAGTTGAGTGTCGACTGCCAGTTATTTCATCAGTTATTTCCTGCGGGTTGCATACGCACAAGGCTTCAGGCGTTGGCCGCGAAACGTTTAGAGTTCAATGCCTTCTCTAATTGGCTGGTTTAAGATGTTCTAGAAGCTGGGCCAACAAATTCTGCAACTTTTGCCGCCTCATGAAATTGGCGTGTTACAATTGCGCATTTTCCGTAATTCATGCGGAATTGCATTCATTTAATTTCATAACAAAATTCACAATTACATCCTGTTGATTGTTTAGTCAAATAAAATATCCTCACTCAAACCTATAAATTGATTACATAACCTACAATGTACATAACCACCTTAACCAAATACACAGGAGTACATTATTATGAAATTATAATAACAAAGTGACAACAATCACCAATCAATCTTATATTATACGAGTACAACATTTTTTTAAAAATATATATTCCCCCAACCCCCTTCTTACCTTAACCACTGATACCCCGCCTTACAATTGGTGTAAATGACCTCACAGACAAGCCGATATATGGTATTTACACGTTTGCAAAAATGCTACATTAATGCCCTGGCTTGTAACGTGGTCAGCACCCTTCCACACACTCTATGGCCCCCCGCTGGACTGTAGCGCCCAGTTGCCACCACAAGGACTGAGGCAGAAGGGGTGAACATTTTTTTCTTTTATTTCACCCCGTCCTTGCTTTGGCGTTACAATAAAATTCGGTATGACTGGTATACCTGGTACCAGTGATCCTACCAGAAGCGGCGTAAGGCGTGGGCGACGTGGGCCACCGCCTACGGCCTCGCGGTCCGAGGGGCCTCGCGCCTCGAAGGTTTATGCAGCTTTCTTTAACTCATGAAAAATATTTAGCTAGGACCATTAAAAGCCGTGACCGCGAGTAAAGATTTTACTCATCATAAAACGATAAATCCCACCGGCTAGCAAGCATCTGGCAATACAACCTACCACATTCGTTTTTTACCGAACTGCGGGTAAATTTACCTTATGCGGGTAAGGTAGTGGGTATTTTCTATCATTGGTAACACTGCTAGCAACATTTTCTGGCGTTGCGGTGACTGTCGCGGGGAATCCCCGCCATAGAGGTATATAGATAGAGGTGGTGAACTGGCTGAGAAACCGTCCGGCTGGAAAAGAGAGATGGAATCACGCGAGTTCCACTCTCGCGCATGCGTCAGTAGACAAGGATAGAAACGAGCGTGTGATGTTTCTGCGTGGACATTTCCACTAAAGGCCCCTTCACACGACGCCACCATGGCCGCGCCACCACGTCAACACATAGGTTCAAATGAGCAGTGGCAGGGACAAAACATCACGCCACCAGTGGTGGCGCCGCCAGCATCTCATTTGAACCTATGTGCTGACGTGGTGGTGCGGCCATGGTGGCGTCGTGTGAAGGGGCCTTTACACGAGCGCCTATACTTTGCCCCCCTCTATCTATATACCTCTATGATCGCCCGCCGAGGATTTCCCATTCCGTTTGCTTCTCGCCTACGTTCACGCTTCTCATCGGCTAGAGAGCCCATCAGAGTGCCGCACGCAGTCATTCCATCGTGCGCCGTATGTAATCTTATTTTGTTTTTCTGACAGATTTTGATGTGAGAATGAGTGTGGTTCATTGTTTGAAAACGATAAATATTAAATAAATAGGTAGTGATTGTTGATCGGTCCGGTACATTGAACTAAAATAAGTAAAAAACTGTTTTATTTTAGAACTTTTAGAAGTTGATAAGTTTGATATTTTGCGTGGTTATTATTATTAGTCAATAATACCAACATAGGTCAATTCTCAGCCTATGCGTAGCCAGTTCATAACAATATTATCAAAAAAATAAATTTAAACACCATCGTGTGCATGACCCGCCAGTCGACATGCGTGAATTACTACATCTTAGGTAATTATACTTTCACATATTAGACACACATTATAATAATTTTATTCATGAAAGTCATAATATGAATAAAGCTAACTAAAAATTGAGTCAATCATATAGTTTATAATTACATTGTTTTTTTTTTTAATTTAGTTTTAGATCCATGTTTTTCGGTATCCAAGCCACTTATAGTATATATTAGTAAAATAGTTTACCTTTTTCTTGTCCGTCTGGTGGCCTTTTCACTATATTTCAATCGACGCGTTTCAGGGCATATGCCCCATCATCAGGATATCCCTTGTTAAAGGTCGTCAATGGTTAAAATATTAAAAACACTGCACACACAATTCTAACACACAACAATAAATGTAATACAAACATAAAAACACATAAAATGCCCAAATTATAGACACACACGATATCGATGGTGCGCACCACGACATGCTATAGTCGACTGCAGTGTTCATGTTGTTATATGTCGTGCACTATGGACCTTGTTCTGTATTCTTATCGCTGTGTCGTATAATAGATTGGACTGGAAATACAGCTGATCGTTAAGGATGACTTCTTCTGTT
This sequence comes from Magicicada septendecula, assembly GCA_034769895.1. NCBI lineage: Eukaryota > Metazoa > Arthropoda > Insecta > Hemiptera > Cicadidae > Magicicada > Magicicada septendecula. The sequence continues at coordinate 671,412,790 of CM068368.1, read as the reverse complement.
TTTTTATTTTTGTAAGCTTTATATATTTCGTATTCTTCAATAGCATTCATATAATTACCTTTTTTGCATATGTGGAGGGGTTGAAAGTTCGTTGTGAAATCAGTATAACTATGGTTGCTGTCCATCAGATGGCGCGCGTAATTTGACACTGTTTTACTAAATTCTTTTCTAGGTAAATGTTCTTTGAATCGTCTTTTAAAAGGTCTACCAGTTTGGCCAATGTAAAAGCTGTCGCAGTCATTGCATATTATCTTATAAACGCCCGTCCTGTCTTCAATTGATTTTGAATGTTTAGGTACGAGTATCTTATTAATGTTATTATTAGTTCGGTAAGCCATTTTAATATTTATCCCACCGAATACTTTGTTTAAAATTTTGGGTAGGGTGTTACCATATTCCGATGCTATATACCTAATTTTATTTTTATTATTTTCTTGTAATTCTATGTTGTTTTTCTTTTTTCTGTGTTTCTTGACCAAATTATCCACGATTGATCTTTTATAACCATTGGCCTTAGCTATGTGTTTGATCGTGTTCAGTTCTTCGTGAAAATCTTTGTCATCTAATGGTATGTTATCATAGTTTAATACATAGGTTACTTTCCATACCATTAGATGACAAAGATTTTCACGAAGAACTGAACACGATCAAACACATAGCTAAGGCCAATGGTTATAAAAGATCAATCGTGGATAATTTGGTCAAGAAACACAGAAAAAAGAAAAACAACATAGAATTACAAGAAAATAATAAAAATAAAATTAGGTATATAGCATCGGAATATGGTAACACCCTACCCAAAATTTTAAACAAAGTATTCGGTGGGATAAATATTAAAATGGCTTACCGAACTAATAATAACATTAATAAGATACTCGTACCTAAACATTCAAAATCAATTGAAGACAGGACGGGCGTTTATAAGATAATATGCAATGACTGCGACAGCTTTTACATTGGCCAAACTGGTAGACCTTTTAAAAGACGATTCAAAGAACATTTACCTAGAAAAGAATTTAGTAAAACAGTGTCAAATTACGCGCGCCATCTGATGGACAGCAACCATAGTTATACTGATTTCACAACGAACTTTCAACCCCTCCACATATGCAAAAAAGGTAATTATATGAATGCTATTGAAGAATACGAAATATATAAAGCTTACAAAAATAAAAAAACAGAAGTCATCCTTAACGATCAGCTGTATTTCCAGTCCAATCTATTATACGACACAGCGATAAGAATACAGAACAAGGTCCATAGTGCACGACATATAACAACATGAACACTGCAGTCGACTATAGCATGTCGTGGTGCGCACCATCGATATCGTGTGTGTCTATAATTTGGGCATTTTATGTGTTTTTATGTTTGTATTACATTTATTGTTGTGTGTTAGAATTGTGTGTGCAGTGTTTTTAATATTTTAACCATTGACGACCTTTAACAAGGGATATCCTGATGATGGGGCATATGCCCTGAAACGCGTCGATTGAAATATAGTGAAAAGGCCACCAGACGGACAAGAAAAAGGTAAACTATTTTACTAATATATTTTAATTTAGCTTTGGGTCTCATTTTAGCGTGGAATGGCTGAACTGATAGTTTGTGAGCTAACATGTAACATGTTTTTTTTCTTAATTTTGGAAACTTTGAAAGGTACCGGTATGTGTTTTGCTATTAATTATATACAGTCATATTAGTTTAAATTCATGCTAGTGTATTATTACATTGGATAAAATATAAATTTTATTACAAAACTTGTTAAAATATACATATTAAATATATATATTTTAATAAGTATTCTTGAGTTTAAAAGCTTGGCTTTTGACAATAATTTATTGTGACATTGCACTTAGTTGTTCACTTACAATTATATATGTATACACTCGGCCCCCAGACCCCCTCGGTGGACGCCCCGATCCGACGAACGTCGGGGGAGCTATGTACATATTTACAACGGCCTCCGAACGAACCTATCCGAGACAACGTATTCTCGGTAATGCCTTTTATTTATTTACAATATCTGAATATTTACAATCACTTATTTTAACATGCAAACTTCAATATTACACAACTTAAACATTATTATATTACATATTTACAGGGTGGAAAGCTTATTACCGAGAATACATTATTTATAATAGTCCTTTATACACTATGTTTCTTGTGTGAGGAACGCCATCTATAACCCGGTCGGAAGGAACAAGTAAGTGAATATTTTTCGGAGATCTTACCCGGCTAAGCGCGACGTAAAGTTGCCCGTGGGTAAAAGGGTCGGACCGTAAATCTAATCCCACGAAATCTATGGTTTGCCCTTGACTTTTGTGGATCGTTATCGCGTAACAAAGTTGGGGGGGGGGGGAAATTGCCGCCTGTACATTTCGATGGGACTATTTGGGAAGATCGGAAATTTAAAAGTTATTCTTGGGATGCCAAAAAGCTCGTCAGAGCCTGTTCTTCGGCATGTGATAAGTCGACGAGTAATTGCGACGATAATTACTTTTGTGCCGTTGACTAAGCCGACGGCAAAATTTAAATTTCGCGTCACCATGCAAACCGATCCTACCTTAAGCCTGAGAATGTGTTCTGGAATTCCTTTCCATTGAGCCTGATGTAATAGGGACTCATCAACATCTATTCCCGCTCCGTCCTCCTCGGCTACACTGTCGAAACTATATACATTTTGAATTTCCCCGTCGAGCGCCTGTAATACTGTACCGTTAATTTCTTTGACATTATTATTCAGAGTGCATATTACAACCCTTTTTGCACATTCATCAGGCTTCTGTAAAATTTCTTTGGTGAAAACAAAGTCGATCAATTCGCGAAGCTTTGTCACGTAGGATAGTGCCACGAGTTTTTCCAAATTACGCCCTTCGCCGAGCTCGCGTTTTTCGGTGGAGTCGGAACCTGTCTTCATTAAAAATTCTTCATAATATCCTTCGCCCGTTAACCTATGGGCCGTTGTAAGCGTGAACGACTTAACTTTTTTCCAGATATAAGATCCGCGAACTGACGCACGAACGATATCGGCATTTGTCTTAGCGTTTTCTACTACCGGAGGAATTTGCCTGAAATCTCCCGAGAAAATTATTATTTTACCGCCAAACAACTCATCCTTTTGCATCAGGTCTCTGAGAGACCGGTCCAACATTTAGATTAGTTTTTTATGCGCCATAGCCGCTTCATCGAAAATCTGTAAAGTCGCCTCTCGGATGAGTTCAGCTCGCTGTGTCCGGTTGGTTATCGACCAGAAACCGTCATCGCGTATATCTAGGGGTAATCTGAAAAGGCTATGTGCAGTCATACCTCCGGTGAGATTTTGAGCGGCGATGCCGGAACTGGCTACGCATACGACGACTTTATCTTGAGACCGCGCGAAAGCTGAAATAATTTTAAGAAGGAGGGTTTTCCCGAACCGCCAGGACCATCCAAGAAGAGAACTTTTTCATTTTGTTCGCCGCGCATAAGCAACTTAAAGTAATCAAAAACCCTAGATTGATTAGAAGAAAGCCGCGATTCCCATTCCTCGACAAAAGCATTCTGAAATGAGACGCTGTATTGAAGTTTTTCGCGACCTAATTCCGTGGAATCATCTTCAACTACGGGAAGACCGGCCTCTAGAAGCGAAGATCCATGTCGGCGCAGACACCTATCTATGTGAATAAGACCTAACTTATACGCTCTTTCCTCATCTTCGTGAAAATGTTCCAAAAAATCCTCGCATAAATTTGCTTTATATTTCTCCCACATTTCCGGCACCGGAGATCCTATCGCCGAGAGCATAACAAAAAGTTGCCTCAATCTGTCGGCTTTCATGAAGCATGCAGCCTCTTCAAGAGCGTCAAAGTATTCTTTTTTGTCATCCGCGAGTCCCAATTCCCTAGCCGCCTGCTGGAACGTTTTGCAATCAGGGCCTCCGAGAGCGTACAAGTCCTCATACCCACGGCATGGATACCTGCATAGCAGCATTCTCAGATAATACTGCTCACCTCTGGTGGGAGCGACCCAAAAGAGTCTCGCGACACAATCACCCCTCTGTCTTCGCGTTATAAATGTTTCCCATCCGAATGCCGAACCGAATTAAGGGAGGATTTTGGACTGCTCGGGTGGATTCTGTACTGCTCGTAAAAATCTAAATAAGTGAGGTCATTCATTTCCGGAGTATCAGGGCGACCGAAGTATAAAATTAAAAGGGACGTTGATTTTTCACACGCTTCCTGTTCGTTACTGAGACGAAAAACGACGTTGTGCTTTCCTTTTAGGTGAACCGGCAAATTTATAACTGTTGGTTTGCGGCCTGTTAGATCGAATTCCAGAACCCTCCAAGCAGCATCTGAAGCTCCTATGTACCGTTTTGTTACGTATTCTTCAACTTCGTCGACTTCTTCATCTTCCCGAACTACTGTCATGCGCCGAAGCGGAGAACCCTTCGAAATGTATTTGAAAAGATACTTTACTACTCTGCGGGCCGACGCAATTTCCAGGTTAGCGTGGCATTCATACTTCAGCAGTAACGCCGCATTGTATGGCACTATCCACCTATCATCGACCTCTATCATTTGATGTTTAAATTGTACGGTCGTTTTGTTTTTGCTGTTCCGCTTGTAGTGTACGAATCCTCTTTCGTCTGTGTACGTGGTGTCCGTATGGGGTTTTGGATAAAATTTATTGCATTTTTGCAGTTCTCGATCCCAGCACGGCAAATCTGTTCTGTATGGGGGCCCGCAAGGTCCGTGCTTCGTGTGCCGCAAGACAAGACTTCTTAGTCTGTCGCCAGCCTCTTCTTCGCCCGGAATATCTGCCCTAATTATCCTGTCTGTTTCCGTGTTCTGTTTTGGGCCACGATCTTTAATCCTAAAACAAATATGCGCGTGAGGTAAACCGCGCATTTGAAATTCTATTACCCATACTATATACGCGATTTCCCCGAATAATCTACCACTTTGAATATCGCGCATTAATTCTCGCCTTTTAAGTTCGAAAACCCGGTTACATAAGTGGGGCTCCTGTCTACTGCCGGGGTGTTTGGATTTTTTAATTTCTTCCCAGCCCCCGCAAGCTGTAAAAGTTAGGAAATACGTGGGGCTGCCTAATCGGGATACGAGGGCCATCGCGTCCATGTAACAAATTTTCATATATCTCGGGCCACCGGTAAACGTGTGAGGAAGATATATTCTTCCAGCGACTATTTTTCCTTCTCCTTGCACCGTTTCGTCACGTAATATCTCTTTCTCAACCGCCGCTTGCACCTCATCCATTGGGCCAGTTCGAAGTCCTCCTGGTTTTTATGCTTTCTTCTGCTCGTTCTGAAAAAAGAACAATCGCTGTCCTTCGATCCGCGCATACATGTCGATCAGCCAAGTTTCCGAAAGAGGGCCGAACCTTGAAAACCTATCTTCCGAAAGAAGTAAACACCGAGTATACTTCAAGAGGGACAATTTTTGTATAAACATAAATCTTATACATACGCTTTGATAATTTATTTATTCATTTATGAATTAGTTATGACGCATAATACTTTAATTTTGTGATGCTAATTTTATTATTGTCTTGCATCTTGGTGTTTCATTTTCTTATTTTTTGTTGAAAACTGTAATGTCAGTGCTTCGTGCTTTACTATCCACAAAATATCAGTAGGCAATATTAAAAATATATAATACAATATGAAACACAAGAAATGACATTTAGATTTTGTTATTATTAATATATTATAATAATTTATAATATTATATTTATAATATAATATTATAAATAATTATTCGTTGTGGACATGTGTAGTAGGTTTTATAATGTGTAGGCACTTAAAGTACACTCTAAACCTGAATGTAGGAAATCTGACGTGCCAATGTAGGAAACGAGAGATTCCTACATTCGTAAAGTAGGAAACCAGCATTTTATACATTGTAATGTAGGAAACTACTTTTCATAAAGTAGGAAGTCAGAATTTCCTACATTTATACAGATAAATTAAAAGATTAATCATCTTTTCACCTTAGAGATAGAATAATTATATGGTTCTATATAATTATTAATATACAACAGTCAAAAAGAAAATTAAATATATTAATGAAATTATAGATAGAATGTTTAAAGCGCCACGTGCTACTGTATGGAACGCTCATGAGGTTATGATCTTCATTATGAGCTTATTATTCAGACAGCTAATGATATGAAAAACTTGTTTAATGTATTTATTGTCAAATCATTTAGTAAATAAAATAAACTGTAGGCTACTGAGTTCCATTATTCTTATACATGTACAGTGAAGGCTCATTGCATAATTAATATAATTATAAATCTTTATTTCCTCACTTTAGATACCCACTTTTAAAAATTTTGGAGTGATCTTAGCCAAAAATAAAACGATGTTCGATTATGAAAGCAGCGATGAACCTATACAGTCTCCCAAAAGCCGGTACGAAACAGATTTTTTAACACCATGATTGATTCCATAGTGAGCAATATGGATTCAAGATTTATATCTTGAAATCAACATTTTGAAAATTTTGGTTTTCTCTATAATCTAAGCAAGTTAAAAAATATTCCAAAAGAGCATAAACGTTTGACACAGGACACAAGATATGGTCATCGTGTCTATTTCAGAATAAGTTATAGGCTTTGCAAGCTATAACCCATGGGAGGGTTTGTTGCTTATCGAGTAAACCTTAACATTTGTAAGAATCAGTTTTAAAACCTACTGAAAATTAAATATAAAATACGTATGAAAAAATCATATTAAAAAACTGTCAAGATTTACACACAGTTCTGCGAGTGGGTGAGAGCAGTGACTTCCAAGCTTACTAATTATATGAAGAATTACAAACAATGATCCCAAATTTACCCGACTTCATTAAAGATGTGAAACAGCTGCTCCAATACGTAACAGAAAATAACTTAAAAGAAATTTACCCAAATATTTATATTGTCATTCGAAATTTGTTAACAGTACCAGTAAGTACAGCTTCCGCTGAAAGGAGCTTTTCAAAATTAAAACTAATAAAAAATTATTTAAGAAGTACAATGGGTCAGCAAAGACTTTCAGCTTTGGCAGTTTTATCTATTGAAGCAGATACGGCATCTAAGCTGGATTACGATACAGTTATTAAGGAGTTCAGTAAGGCTAAAAGCAGGAAATTTCTGTTTCTTTAATTCTTTACTGTTAGTTATTACTTAATAATGTTAGTTAAAGTGAAGATGTTTGCATTTTTATGAATAAAAATTTGACAGTTTCAAAAAAATTTTTCTCTATATAAAATCCGTCCTCTTCCGGCCTCACAAAATTTATCTTGCCCACATCAAATTTAGGTATTGCCCCGCCGCTGGATCCTACTGCATTAATTATTCATAAGGCCTTAAGTAGTCTATCACCTTTTTCGGTGTATAGCCTTTGCTCCAAAATTTTAGTAGATTCCCCTAAATTACCCCCCAATTAAGTTTCACAATTCACCAGGTTGACTCATTTATCAGTACTGTACTCATTTATTTTACTTTCACAATTGCTTTCTATTTCTCTACATTGTTTCCTAACTTGTACTTTTATTTTATCTGATACTTGTTCGTTTACATTATTTATTTTACTTTCTAAATTTTCATTCATTTCGTTAATCTGCTCATTGAATTTGTTGTTTACTGATTCTATTACTTGTTCTTTTATAGCATTCCAACGTTCATTAATCTCATTGATATACTTACTAATATCAACATTTTGTTGCTTTATTTCGTCTCTAATCTCATTAAAATGACTTTCATTTTGTGTATTCATTTCATTCATTTTACTATTTAGGTTGTTGAAATTACTATCGGTTTTAATATTTTGTTCATTGAACTTACTATCTAACATCACTTGTATCATATTAAACATTTCATAATTATCATCTTTTTTAACTTGGACCGGCGTTGATTGATTCACAACGCCATCCATCATTACAGATTCTGTTAAGCTCATTTCGGTTACTACCGTATTTGATTGATTTCCTGAACTATAGTTAACTGCATGGAAGTAGTATCGTCAAGGTCACACCGGTTACTTACAGCGTTGTCACTAAGCAACAGTTTCCCTTTCTTCTGAAAAATGCTACACTAGTAAGCAGGCCTACTTAATGTAAAGAATATAACAAAGTGATTTTTAAATTAAATATTTACTTTGTTGTTGTCAATAAGGCTTCCATTAAAATCATTTTTTGTGTTTTAAACTGTTGAACATTCTAAAATCAATGACAATAGAAGACTGAAAAAACAATGATACATTTTGAAGGTTCATAGATGCCTACTGCAGACATTTTATAGATAAAATTTAATGTTATTTAAAGTAAAAAATATTTTAAAATCTTACGAGTATCACACAGTTGTTCTGATTTTGTAAGATAGTGTAATGTAAGGTTAACTTGCGTTTTACTGTATTTTTTTAAGTAAAATTTTACAGGGAGAAAGTTTCTAATACATACATTAGAATACATTGTTACATTGTCAATAATTCTTAATATAATTACATCACAATTAATACATTGTTAATAATTAATTAACAATTAATTTCCGTAACTTATACATAACATTCAATGCGACGCGTCAGCTATAGTTTGTTTGAACGAATTTTCATACGCATCCTGTGTCTTAAGCTTGCCCCATTTAATTATTGACGAGACACCGCACTATTCGTGACTCCAAAAAATATTCTATTTTTATTTCCTGCGCTGCTTATTAATAATTAAGTAAAAAAATTAGAACTATACTATAAGACGTTACATGCACAAGTAGCATAAAAATAATGCAACATACCAACAAACCAGGTCTTAAAAACTTCAGCATTCATTTCTGTGTGTAGTTAGATTCAGCTGAATGCTTACTGCCACGGAAGATAAGTTTGGCACCTGCTATGAAACCTGTACTTGCGAATCCAGCATGTGCAATAAGCAGCCGGCCACCTCTACCAGTAGGTACTTTCAGCCCACCGTTCCCTCTGGAGTATTTATTCGTATGATTCTGTGATATCCAGGTTTCATCCAAATAAATTAAAGGCCTATTGTCCTCCGTACGATGTATATGCATGGTTCTCAAAAACTTCACTCTCAAGGCAGCAATGTCTCTGCGCTCCATTAAAAATTTTCGTCCATCGTTGCACTTCTTAAATTTAAAACCAAGCACTTTCAGAAGGCGAAGTACGGAGGCTTCTGAACCAGAATAATTGATTTTCTGACAGAGGTCAGCTCGAATTTTGCTTGCAGTGGGGTATTCCCCTCGGTCGTAATATTCTAGTACGGTCCTGCGGACTATTTGTTTATTAAAATCGTCCAGTTCAGTGTTTTTGTGTTCCCGGTTATACCCTTTCCTTGGAGAACTGAACACAACGCTCACGTCTTGATCATCTGCCGAAGCAACGGTATTGCTAATACGTTGCACCGACTGTTCAGAAATGCCACAAGCTTCCGCTGTAAATTTTCGAACTTGTGCAAAGTTTATGTTCCTCCTGGCTTCTTCATTATATGCAAGATTTTTAAAAACCTTGTAAATGTTTGCTATGATGACTTTACTTTGTTTTCTAATGTCCTCTCGGCCCGCACGTACACCACCGTTGCTTGTACCCGAATTAAATGTAGGATACTGTTCCTCAATATCACTCATAATAAATACAAATTATTGAAATAAACTAATGCACACACTGTCTACAATAAAGACGTCAAACGTTCACATGAAACACACAAAATGTCTGTCAACAATACTAAGGACGATAAATATGTTGGATGTTTGTTGCTAATTCGTCTCTTCCTCACCTCGTTCACCCAACCTACTTGGAATGAGGTACTGTAATTGAAATGGGATTGGCTTTTGCCACAACAGCGACAATTTTGTTTACAGAAATTGCTCAGTCCTATTTACCTTTGTGCAATGGAAGAAAGGTAGTAGCGCGACCAGTAAACATACACATTTTTGAGGGGAGTGTAAAATGACAAAGGCATTCATAAAAGTGTCAGACAGCAATATTTACCGAAAAGACATGCCGACAGGGTATACGCAATTAGCATACCAAATGTGTACATATACCTAACAGAACTTCCGAACCATATGGCTTAGGAACGACCGTGCAGCGAACAAAAACAGATTCATTTACAAAAGGGAAAAGACCGTGAGTATGAAAAAATTAAAGCGACAACAGCAGGCAAGGTCAGCGTTCTCAGACAACTGTCAGTCTGTAGGATAACCGCCCATGAAGAAAACAGTAAACTTTAAATAAGTAAGTTCACTGTACGGAAAACACAAAATAACTGACCTAATGGTACTTTACGTAAAGTTAGGGTGTGTATTGCTAAAAGCTTTAGATTCTAACATAAGAAAAACCAGCGCAGTATAAATCGTAGTTTCAGAGAACTGCATATCGTAACAAAAGAAGTCAATGAAAGAGAAGAAACGCAAAGATAGATATTCTGTAGATATTTACGCGACAACAAAAAATGTGTTGCCGACTCACACAAATTGTTATAGCTCAAATACTGGCGCCCAGAATTTAACTGAGTAATGTTAGCCACAACTAATTATTCCTGATAAAAAAAATTCATTTTTGCGATACGCATTAATAAATTTGAAACGAGCAATATAAGGTGGATGTATGAAATTTGCTTTCGTAACACTGCTAAAACGCTACACACTGTACTAGCCGGCAACAACGCTTGGCGAGGGGCATGGAGGTGACTGGGAGAAGCAGTGAAAGTGAGTGACCTTGATGGTACTACTTCCATGCAGTTAACTCTAATGTTGGTTAAGTCGGTTATGCCGACTTCATCGTTATTATTCTCCATCTTTTATTATTATAACTTCCATATAAAATTATACAAACTTTAACTTTAATTTATGGTTTTATGTTACCAATTTCTAAACACAATCTATAATCACTTACAAAAAAGCCATCACTCCCAAATAATCCATTTCTGTAACTAAAAGTAGGTGTAGCCTATATTTTTATATAGGCCGTCCCTGAGTTCGGGCGCCATTTGTAACATTTTACCCTTTTTTACTAAGTTAAAACACAAATATCCACAATTACTTCTTTTCTTCTTACCTTCGGGTGTCTCCAGGATTCTATTGACGAACAGTCACAGAGATGATTATTTGGGTTTGTGAGTAATGAATTACACTAACACAGGTTTCTGCTATTAACAAATGATTCTCTTTTATTCAAAATTAATTACAATTAATCTTTTACTTTCCTCAAATTAACAAATACTTTCTTTTATTAAACAGAAAAGATCTTCTTTCTCTTTATCTCCACACAAAATTTCAATTAAAAAAAAAACAAGAAAACATGGATATTTAATCACTGTGTATAAACTACAAAAAATGACTTAAAAATAGCGTTATTTTAGGCAACCAGCACTTTATGTTCACTCCCTCTCTCTCATACTCTTTTAACTCCCTTACTGAGATCTCATTAATAAAATATTTTAATTCTGAAATATTCAATTGTAAATTGGATTTAAACATTGATTAATTTTTATCAATGATTTGTGTTCAGTACAGTTACCCATCCATCCGGTGTTCCTATTGTTGTTTCCCACCTCTTGTTCCTACTTTCTTAATTTAATACACTCCGAAACTAGTTTTTTACAGTTTAATTTTACGTCAGCTGTTGCTTATTCTTTACCACATAGTTTATGTTTATTTTAACATAAATGCACCATTACTTTCAGTCGGCCGACGTTATGTTAGCTCGCGAGCACTTGGTTATGTATCACTGACCGGTCAGGAAGTTGAGTGTTGACTGCCAGTTATTTCATCAGTTATTTCCTGTGGGTTGCATACGCACAAGGCTTCAGGCATTGGCCGCGAAACGTTTAGAGTTCAACGCCTTCTCTAATTGGCTGGTTTAAGATGTTCTAGAAGCTGGGCCAACAAATTCTGCAACTTTTGCCGCCTGATGAAATTGGCGTGTTACAATTGCGCATTTTCCGTAATTCATAGACGTCCTGAGTTGTAGGTGATTAGGTAACTCGTCTCATCAGACTGGTGCCAGACACAAACACAGACGGATGTTTCACAATAAGATTTTATGCATTTTTTGTTAAAGAAGAGGTTCCCTAAAGGTTGAACACTGTATGAATTAAGACTTATTACAATTATTGAAAATATTCACTCCCCTGATCTGTCCCGTTACAATACCTCCCCCAATGAAAGGTTTTATGCCGAAGCATAAAAACTCTCATTGCATAAACCTAAGAGGACCAGCAAGGATATGGCGCCACAACCCCCCTTAAATACTCATTACAATGAAGGGTTACTTACCCCACTAGTTCGGTGACTGCGGTGGCCCTGCATGACTTTATTGGACTTCCTGCTCAGGATCCCAACACCATAAAACCATACAGGCACGCGACACCCCTGCCCTGACGCACCGGCCAGATCAGGTACGCCCCCACAGTATCACCCGACTCTGAAACATTCAATAAAAATATCAATAACTGGCCTTTCACAATACCATATCCTCAACTGATTTAATTCCCTCTTAGTCGTACTGGTTTGCCTTTAGCAAAGTACTGGTTTCTATTTTTAATACACTTTACATGTTACACATCTATACATAATTACATCCTAAGCAATAAACATTTATATTTCACAAAAACGTAGACGCAAAATACATTACTAACCTTAGGTTAACATAAAACATTTCATCTCTGAATTTGAATAAAATTTACTAACATTACACAACTTTTAATTTCAATTTCTATTGATTAAACATTTTAGCTGTTTATCTTCCACAACTTTGACTTTCTATTAAACGTTTTAATCATTTAATTTTAACTGTCTACCATTTATTATCCATTTCAAATCAAAAATAAATTATTCAACTTTATTACCCATATTTCCATCTTTTGCCACATTTTAAATTAACCAAATCATCACAAATTAATTTAATTCCATCTTTTTTCCAAAATACCATAAATTACTTTCATTACCTTATTCAAAACAGTTTCAATTCATTTAATTTCATCTTGCATTCATTTAATTTCATAACAAAATTCACAATTACATCCTGCTGATTGTTTAGTCAAATACAATAAACTCACTCAAACCTATAAATTGATTACATAACCTACAGTGTACATAACCACCTTAACCTAATACACAGGAGTACATTATTATGAAATTATAATAACAAAGTGACAACAATCACCAATCAATCTTATATTATACGAGTACAAACAATTTTTTTTTTAAATATATATTCCCCCCAACCCCCTTCTTACCTTAATCACTGATACCCCACCTTACAATTGTTGTAAATGACCTCACAGACAAGCCGATATATGGTATTTACATGTTTGCAAAAATGCTACATTAATGCCCTGGCTTGTAACGTGGCCAGCACCCTTCCACACACTCTACGGCCCCCCGCTGGACTGTAGCGCCCAGTTTGCCACCACAAGGACTGAGGCGGAAGGGGTGAACATTTTTTTCTTTTATTTCACCCCGTCCTTGCTTTGGCGTTACAATAAAATTCGGTATGACTGGTATACCTGGTACCAGTGATCCTACTGCATTAATTATTCATAAGGCCTTAAGCGGTCTATCACCTTTTTCGGTGTATAGCCTTTGCTCCAAAATTTTAGTAGATTCCCCTAAATTACCCCCCAATTAAGTTTCACAATTCACCGCGTTGACTCATTTATCAGTACTGTACTCATTTATTTTACTTTCACAATTGCTTTCTATTTCTCTACATTGTTTCCTAACTTGTACTTTTATTTTATCTGATACTTGTTCGTTTACATTATTTATTTTACTTTCTAAATTTTCATTCATTTCGTTAATCTGCTCATTGAATTTGTTGTTTACTGATTCTATTACTTGTTCTTTTATAGCATTCCAACGTTCATTAATCTCACTGATATACTTACTAATATCAACATTTTGTTGCTTTATTTCGTCTCTAATCTCATTAAAATGACTTTCATTTTGTGTATTCATTTTATTCATTTTACTATTTAGGTTGTTGAAATTACTATCGGTTTTAATATTTTGTTCATTGAACTTACTATCTAACATCACTTGTATCATATTAAACCTTTCATAATTATCATCTTTTTTAACTTGGACTGGCGTCGATTGATTCGCAACGCCATCCATCATTACAGATTCTGTTAAGCTCATTTCGGTTACTACCATATTTGATTGATTTTCTGAACTATAGTTAACTGCATGGAAGTAGTATCGTCAAGGTCACACCGCTTACTTACAGCGTTGTCACTAAGCAACAGTTTCCCTTTCTTCCGAAAAATGCTACACTAGTAAGCAGGCCTACTTAATGTAAAGAATATAACAAAGTGATTTTTAAATTAAATATTTACTTTGTTGATGTCAATAAGGCTTCCATTAAAATCATTTTTTTGTGCTTTAAACTGTTGAACATTATAAAATCAATGACAATAGAAAACTGAAAAAACAATGATACATTTTGAAGGTTCATAGATGCCTACTGCAGACATTTTATAGATAAAATTTAATGTTATTTAAAGTAAAAAATATTTTAAAATCTTACGAGTATCACATAGTTGTTCTGATTTTGTAAGATAGTGTAATGTAAGGTTAACTTGCGTTTTACTGTACTTTTTAAGTAAAATTTTACAGGGAGAAAGTTTCTAATACATACATTAGAATACATTGTTACATTGTCAATAATTCTTAATAATAATTACATCACAATTAATACATTGTTAATAATTAATTAACAATTAATTTCCGTAACTTATACATAACATTCAATGCGACGCGTCAGCTATAGTTTGTTTGAACGAATTTTCATACGCATCCTGTGTCTTAAGCTTGCTCCATTTAATTATTGAAGAGACACCGCACTATTCGTGACTCCGAAAAATATTCTATTTTTATTTCATGCGCTGCTTATTAATAATTAAGTAAAAAAATTAGAACTATACTATAAGACGTTACATGCACAAGTAGCATAAAAATAATCGTATGTATAAACGTGAAACGAATTGGATTTCTTAAGAAAATAAGGATAATTTTATAAACAACAAATACAAATGCCTCATGAAATAAATTTAAAATTCCTTATTCATATATTAATATATTATAAATATTTAAATATAGAATTTAAATTTATAATTCTATATTTTATGAATTGTCCTTACAAATTTTATAATTAAAATTTCCTTATTTTATACACTATATAATTCCTTATGACTATTATAAATAAGCAGTATGTTGAAAACATCACCTCAAATAGGGTTTCACACAATTATCACTTTGCAAAGTGATAGCACAGAGCACATTCATCACAGTCCTGAAGAAAACACGCACATACGGTTTTTTATATTTCAATAAAAATATAAAATACTACGCTTCGCTATAGACACGTTTACCACCTATATACACTTTTTAAAACTCCTGCAGTAATTCGTCTTCGGATTCACTGTTCTCAGGTTCGCTGTCACTACTCACACGTAAATGTATGATGAAGAGCTCCACTGCGGTGTCTCTCGTGCACTGCTTTGAGTAATCGGCTTCTTGTAGTGCCTCCGCATGTCTTACGCACTTCTCCCAGTCTTCCTGAGTTATCCTGTCCAAAGCTTCGTGTGCAAGTTGTTCAATATCGACTAATCTGAAAGTCGTATTCTTGTTTGCAACATACCTTTTAACTTGGGCCCATATCAGCTCGATCGGATTATACTGACAATGATATGGTGGCAGGCGCACTACTGTATGACCTATTTCATTTGCCAGTTGATCCAATTCGTACGTCTTCTTGGCCGTTCGGTTCACTTGTTTAGAAAGAAGTTTATCCCTGGTTTCAGCTGTGGAAAATGAAATTCTCTTCTTAGCCACTCCATGATATCCGCTTTACGCAAGTTTGAACTTGGTGGTTTATCTATTTGTACAGAATTATAGCTGGCATTATCCATCATGATGACAGAGCCTTCTTCCAAGGAGCGCAACATACCAACAAACCAGGTCTTAAAAACTTCAGCATTCATTTCTGTGTGGTAGTTAGATTCAGCTGAATGCTTACTGCCACGAAAGATAAGTTTGGCACCTGCTATGAAACCTGTACTTGCGGATCCAGCATGTGCAATAAGCAGCCGGCCACCTCTACCAGTAGGTACTTTCAGCCCACCGTTCCCTCTGGAGTATTTATTCGTATGATTCTGTGATATCCAGGTTTCATAAATAAATTAAAGGCCTATTGTCCTCCGTACGATGTATATGCATGGTTCTCAAAAACTTCGCTCTCAAGGCAGCAATGTCTCTGCGCTCCATTAAAAATTTTTGTCCATCGTTGCACTTCTTAAATTTAAAACCAAGCACTTTCAGAAGGCGAAGTACGGAGGCTTCTGAACCAGAATAATTGATTTTCTGACAGAGGTTTCTGATCGAGTAGACCGTCGTAACAATATTATTCTCTCTAACACCCCTTCAAACTTAACTTGGATTGACCCAAATGTCTTACTTAAAGAATCATCCTTACCCAAATTCTCTCTTTTACAACCAATTGAAAATTTATAACTATCTCAAATTTATTTCATTATTAATTTATTTAAAATCTTTAAACACATTGAAAATTTATTCTATAAACCTTAATTATTAATAAAATATGCAAATCAGTGAAGTACTACATATATAACACCAGTAATCAGCTGATTTGTCTTGGTCAGGTGAATGACCTTTCTATAGATACATTTCAACAATTATATAAAGTACACATTTTTATAATCCTTATCCCTAACATACTACATACAATTACCACAAATACACAAAATTATACAGTCATCATCATAAAATATTGGTGGATTCAAAATCCTTACCATTAAATCTAGTACTTAAAATCTTTTTGCTCTCATAGGGACATACATCGCAACTCATTGAGTCATAGTTATAGCAACAGTTACTGAACAGCTGTTTGGATTGTCAACCCCCAACTCTCTCTATAGAGTCGTGTTATAAGCTGACCGCCCGCTGTTTACAGAGATTGTCACCCTCTCACTGAATTTTCAGCTACCCTCCTACTTCATCATTTACTTAAAGTCCCCCCTTATACCCCTGGCTTGTAACTGCCAGCTCCTTTTCCACACACACTATTTTTTCCTGATGGTGGACTGTGGCGTCCATTTGCATCCCCAAGAACTGAAGTTACATATATAAGGTATAGACGCTGCCTATACCGTTCTTGGTTCAGCGTTATATAAAATTCGGTATTACTGATGTCCGAGGACACCAGTAATCCTACTACAATAATTCACATACCCTTATTACGGTACTATCGACACCTTCGACGATAGCCGCTGTTCCATAGTTATGTAGTTTCCCCTGTCAATTTCTATGTTCACCAATTTTGTAACTACTTACATAACTTCCATGGCCAGGGTCTGGTGAAACTGTGACCGCCCGATGTGGGGAAACTACCAAAAGACATATAAGGCTCACACTGACACTGCTACTACAGTTCACAGAAGGTCAACTCTTATATGTTTGGTTATTTATTAATTGATTTTTCATGTTTACATTTTTAGACTCGTCTACATTTTCAATTTTTAAACAACAAACCTTTCACTTTTCTTAGCTCGTACTAGGAACCTGATAGACACACTACGTGAATTCACGTCCCCTTTTCACTACATTAACATCAAATCTATTCCTTTTATTCTCCCATTTATCGTAACCCGCCATCTATCTGCCACCCACCCCCCTTGCAACAAAATTCGTCTTTTGCAAACTATACTGTAACTGCAGCCATTGGCTAAATTTATTTTCACCAATGACACTAGAAAATTTTTTATGAACGCACTGCCTTGTTAAAATATAGCCTCCATAACTATTTACATTCACTCTAAGGCAATGCTGGTACGTGGTATGGTGCACCTTATCCATGCACCTTGAGTGTAAAATATTTCATACCCCGTACCTTTAGGGGTCCCCCTCCCCGTTCAATTGTATGGTGAAATTTCTACTCTATACCAATTTTGGTGGAGCCGGACCATCGTCGTTTCACCATCCGAAGGAAGTTCCGCCAACTATGGTCCGCCTCCGAGTGCCAAAACCCACGGCCAGGACTGGTAAGGTCATGACCGCCCGAAAATGGGGGAGAGTCCCTTCTGAAACATAAAATAATATATTAAAATTCAATTGCTTATTGTGACCTATACAACTTCAAGTTCGTCGCATTTTGTGTACTTACTATCTCCTGTGTTGCTTGGTTTCGTAACACATACGCATTATTCATCTTTACTTCTACAATTTCATATGGTCCCTCATATAATAGAAAAAACTTCTTTATCTCTTTATCCTGTGCGCTAGACAAATCGTGTCTCCTTACCAACACTAATTGCCCTACCTCATATTTAGTCCACTTACCTTTAGCATCATGTATCTGCTTTCTCCTTTTGTGAGTAAATTTTCATTCGCTAGTCGAATCTTCATATTCACGTCTATAGTTTGATTTTCTGGTGGATACTCAAAAAGTTGTTCCAATATTCCAGGTGGCCTTGTTCCTTTTATTAATTCATACGGCGTAAACCCGGTGGATTCATGGGTGGTACTATTCAACCATTCTTCTACTTTCTTAACGTAGAATGGCCATTCTGTATGTTTGGCGTGACAATACGCCCGAAATATCCTACCAATCTCTCTCATCACCCGTTCTGCCTGGTTGGACTGTGGATGGTATACTGCCGTATGCTTGGGTATGATGCCTTCCCATCCAAGAGTTTGTCTCCACCTACCACTTACAAACTGGGGTCCATGATCGGATAAAATTACCTTCGGCTTACCTACATTTACCATATAATCTCTTATCTTTTCACTCAGCACTCTGCTCGTCGCTCTCTTGATACTATATAACCTAACAAACTTAGAAAACGTGTCTAAAACAACAAAAACATACATTACTCCACCCCTACCCTTGGGTAATGGCCCATACAAATCTACAGCAACTAAATCAAACGGCTTCTCTACCTTAATATAATTCAATTCCCCTTCTACTCTATAATTCACTACCTTAGACCTTTGACATAAATCACACACCCGTAACAACATCCGTACTCGCCTCTCCATATTCTTAAAACACACAATTCTTTTAAAACATTCGTACACTTTTTCGCCCCAAAATGCCCATACCTGATATGGCAATCCCAAATAATTCTATCTATCAACCCTTCTGGTACAACTAATCTCCAATCACGCTCACCCCTTCCACTTTTTTGAACAGAATTCCCTGATATATTTGGAAACGTGCATTATATTCAGACCCATATACATCCGCTTCTAAACTAGCAATTATTTTACCCGATTTATTTTCAGACCTTTGCATGCTCTTAATATCCCTTAATTCCTCACCAAAAATTCTATCTTCCCTCGTTAACCGAAAAATGTCTATTTCCTTAAGATCCCTCCCTGTTTTATTTTCTATGATATCTACCCTGGAAAGAGTGTCTGGTACTTTATTGTCTGTCCCCTTAATATATTCCCATGAAAAATTGTATTCCTGTAAGGTTAGTACCCACCTGGTTAGACGGCTATGGGTTAATCTGCAGGAGTTCAAATATGATAGAGCCTTGTGGTCCGTCCTGATAACTGTCTTGTTCCCCAAGATGTAGGTACGAAACTTCCCTACAGCAAACACGATACTCAGCAACTCCTTCTCCGTAGCTGTATAGTTTCTTTCAGCTGCCAAAAGAGATCTGCTGGCGAAAGCTATCGTGTGGTGTTCTTTGTCGCTATCCTCCTGATACAACTCCGCTCCCAGGGTGACGTTACTGGCGCCAGTCTGTAAGTAAAAAGTTTTTAAGAAATCAGGGTGATTCAATATTATATTTGAAATTTTCTCTTTATCTCCTCGAAAGCATCCCTTTCCTTTTCTCCCCATTTCCATTGTTTATTTTTCTGTAGTACAGCACTTAACCTTGCTGTCGTCTGCGCGTAATTTTTCTAGAATTTTCTATAGAAATTACACAGACTCAAAAAACTTTGTAACTGTTTAATATTCTTAGGTTCTGGAAAGTGGATTATAGCTTCTACTTTATCAGGGTTAGCTAAAATTCCTTCTGGAGTTATAATAAAACCCAAAAAATGTATTTCAGATTGTAAAAATTTCGACTTCTCCTATTAATGGTTAAACCCCCGTTTTGCAATTTGTCTAACACATACTCAATATGTTCTAAATGTTCCGCGAATGTTCTTGACGCTATTAATATATCATCAACGTATACAGTCAGAAAATCTAAGTCCTTTGGTTGTAATATCATATCTAAACACTTAATAAAACTCACTACACTAGTGTTAAGCCCAAATGGCAAACGTTTAAACTGATAATTCTTACCATTGAAGAGAAATGCAGTATATCTCCAACTCTCTACTGCTAACGGCACCTGCCAGTATCCTGCGGTTAGATCCAAAGATGTCATGTACTTGACCCCACTGAATTTCTGGAAAATCTCATTAATAGGTTCTGGTGATTCCCGGTCAGGTATTATAATCTGATTTATTTTTCTAGCATCTAAGCATAATCTTACCTTTCCGTCCTTCTTTATCACTACCACTAATGGGTTCGAGTAAGGCGATATCGATCTCTCAATAATGTCTCCATCCATCATTCTATCCAACTCCTCTTGCACTGCTCTCCTCTTTGAAAATGGCACTGGATAACTCCTCTGCATATAGGGTGAGTGTTCTCGAACCTTCAGCTCACATACATAGTCCCTGGCTTTTCCAGGCAACTCCGCAAACACATCTCTATAACGCTCTACAACTGCCCACAACTCCTGTCGTTGGGGACTCCCTACAACTCCACCCTCATTAAAAAATTGATCAGCCCTATTTTCCCATACTCTCTCATCACTTACCTGCATCTCGTCCTCAACGCTTTCTACAATCTCACTCTCTCGACATATATTCACTTTAGTTTGTATATCCCCATCGCCTACTTGCTTTTGTATCACTTTTACCCCCGTAACTCTAACTCCATCTAACACCCTCTTAAAATTAACCCTGACTGGTTCACTCCCATTATTAAATTCTACTATCCGTTTATTAAAATCTATTACTGCCCCATTTCTCTCCAAAAAATCATTTCCCAATATTACATCTAAACTCAGTCCCTTAACTACTAGAAAGGTATTCTCAAATTCAGTTTCATTAAGGAATATATTTAACTGTACTTGTTTAGTAACTCGTTTACTTCGTACTCCGGTTACCCCCACTACTGTTACGCCCGCAACTGGTAATGATGGTATATTTTTATTTATTTCTTTTAATTCTCCCATTACATTTTCAGAAACTACTGATATTTCACTCCCTGTATCAATTGTTTTAAAATTCTTACCTTCTATGGTGACGATTACCTCCGTCAGTCCGGTTTTGGTTTCCATAATCTTCGTGTCATCTTCTTCCAACAACTCCTTCGTCATGTCCATTTGTATCACATTATTATGATATTCGTCTGCTACTTGGACCCGGTTGTTCCCCTTGGACAATGGTGGGGTCCTTGCTTCCATTGTCGGCCTCAGTTTTCCGTTCTGGCGGTGGTACTGCTCGGCTGGTACCCTTTCTCATGCTGTTTATGAAGTCCAGTACTCCTTGATGTTTCCCCGCGGTCATCTCCGCCTCGCTGATTCATGTTGTTATGCGATGACTTATTCCCGCCTCGCTGATTCGGCCTTGGTTTTCTACACCTGTAACAGAAATCTCTACCGACGTAATTCTTGCCCAAGCATTCTGTACATTTCCACCCCATGGTTCGACTATGATTTTCTTGTTTATTGTATGCATGCCCCTGTGGTGACCCTCTTTGTGGCGTATAATGACTGTTATTGTTTGTACCTGATTGGTTAGGACGCCTAACTACTACTTCACGGTCTCTAATGTTCTGGAATACGTCTAATATATTTTCCAACTCATTTATGTCTGCCACCTCTCTAGTCATTAAAGTAACTTGTACCTCCCTAGGCAGGTGTTTACTAATGTGTCTGACAAATGACCGAAATGGCAATGGCGGTTCTAAATATTTCGCCTCGTTAAATATCCTCATTACGTATATGGTTATGTTGTTGTTATGACCCCCATAATTCCCTGTACCCATGATTCTACTTCGTAAGATTTCTTGGTCCTCTTCAGACCAATATTTATTTCGGAATGCTGTCTCGAAATTCTCGTAACTACCCCACTCGGTTCTATGTACTTCAGCCCATATTTCAGAACTGCCCTTAAAACATTTTAGTATCTTTACTAACTTTACTTCCCAACTACTGCTATTAAAACGGTTAAATTCCCTTACCCTACTCAAGAACTGCATCGGGTGTACTCTCCAGTTATCACAACAAGATTGTTCAAGTTCAATATCATCTTTTGCTTCAAGAGTATATAATATTGTAACGACGAGACTGGTGCGTATCTGTAAAATGTACACCAGTTTTTTATGTGTATAAAGTGTTAATGTGGTGTGTTCGTCTCACACCTGTCGTTACATCAATGGTTGTTGCTAACGAAGTCCGTAGCGTTGTCACAATTATCAGTACAACCTAGTGGAAACCTTACCTGTAATTTCATAGGAGTTTGTGAATCCCGGGTGGCGCCAAATTGTTTGTTGAAAACAATTAAATTTAGAAATTAATATATTAGTATGGTGTTTTCAGCGGTGACGGCTGGAGCGTTCGAATCGGTTCCCGCCTTTGTACAGCTTACTGTATTGCACAGATAGTGACTGCGCTAGTTGTCTGATCTGTAATTTCGCTAACACACACATATATAATACAATTTCCTATGAAATAAAACAATGGTTACACTCTGTACTGCTTCTTTAATGATAGTTTGGTAATTAATTCTTGTGACAATAATATTATAATTTAGTATTCAATAAATTTGCCCCGACATAAAACATGAAACACATTATCTCAAGCTGACGAAATTGGTTCTGATCGAGCTATACTGACGCCATTATGGCTACTGTTTGTACATTATATGTCAACTCGTCCAAAATCTGGAGTTCTTTAGATTATAAAGAAAACATTAAATATGGTTACAATAAAAAAGTACACTACCGTACATTCTCCGTACTTACATGATATACAGTGTGTCTACAAATTGTTCTGCAGTGTAGTAATAGGTGTTACAAAAGTTTGCCACTTTGTGCGAGGTTATTTTTTAGTTAACAAGTTTTTCTACGTAAGTTTATTTTATTCAATCCTTGAAAGAAAATTATTTTTAATTCATAGTGAAAGTTTATGTTGATATGAGAAATATTTAAAGTATTTTTATTCCTGGGATTAGGGTATTTAAATGATACTTATCAGTTCAGAAGGTTGTGATAGATCGTTGTTCTTTGGTAATGGAAAATTCATCAATTTTGAGTGATTTAGGCTGCTGGCGTCCTTTTCTAATTAGTCTTGGGAATTTCTGCTTTTAATTTTCATTTATTTAGTTCCTGGGCATCGGTTAAATGTTAATCCTCTTCATCTCCTTCTCACTGGTACATGTTTTTGACTTTTGAATATTTTTTAAACTTTTTAAAGTAAAATTTCTGTCATACAAAATCTTGCGTCCCTACTACCCAAGCGTCATTATACGAGTAATCAAAATTAACAGAAAATTAGTAACCAACTAATCTACTGGCCTTATCTGGTTCAAGATAACCATTATGACTTGCACAAATGTTACAATTTATCGGGCCCATCTTGTGATGAGTCACCGATTACATACAATATATATTGGCAATACATTGCTAATCTTGCATTTATACACATGTATAATCAGGTTGCAAGCCGATTTTGGCCTGTTCAACTCTTATCATCATTCAAGCTTATCTCTAAACACTTAATGTCATAACTGTTATCTAAGACTACAACTCAAGGTTCAATGCAGCCTACTGAGATTAACCTTTATTATTAAGAACTCAGTATTTTTCTATAATAAGTTATTAAAATGTATTAAAAAATCTTTTGATTTTTAGCGGGCAGTTATGGACAATAGTGTGGTAATTTTCGCATTAATAGGTTGGCTAATCTGTGCTTTCTGATATTGCGCTATCATGTTCTTATCTCGTTTTTATAACGTCACAGTTAACCGAGTTGCGGCAGGCGGCAGACGTCATAACGTTTGCTCGCTTGTTCTGTCATCATCATTTTTCTTGTCGTCAGACAATCATTGTAGGCCTTAGGCCACAACATATATTGCACTTGCAATACATTAGCAATGCCTTGCTAATTCTTTTTCATGTAGCTTGAGTGCCGCGTACTCGCGCCTCAAGTCTTACGACATTCGTCTAGGCCTTAGACCTTAACGTTTTAATCTGAGTGCCGCACATTTGCGCCTCATCTAACATGTAGCGTTCTTAACGACTCTGTTTATTCAAAATCAAATTGTGCAGACTTAGCCAATCTCAACACCATGATATAAGTGTACAGAACTTAATAAATGTATTATACAGTCCACTATCGTCATTATTCTGCATCCTGGCAATAGCACCACAAGCATCATTCTTCCTAACATTAACATTTTTTTTAGTCCTATCGGGCCGCATCTTATACATTTTTTTGGTCCTCACGTGACGGATCATTCTTCTTATTACCATTTTTTTCTATGGTATGCTATGGTAAGGGTTTCTATGGTAACTGAAACCCTTTGATTGGCTAAGGCCTAGATTATAAGCATTGTTATCATATTTGAATTTTTATTCAAATTTATTATATATTTTCTGATTGATTTTATTCTTCTGTATTCCTTCCTGAGTATTAGATATTATCACTATTGTATTTATTTCCTTTCAAAGATTAAAATAATACCTCATAAGGTCATGTTCTAATAGATATTAACTTTTGTCTAATTATGTTAACTTTGATAATTACATATTTCTTTTAATTTAAGCTCTTATGGTAACATTTTTCTTTTAAAATGATTTATACATTATTTTTGGCTAATTACTTGCCTTAGATTTGTTAATTTCCTTGTGGATTTTATACAATTTGTGATTATTGGTTTTGACAGTTAGGCATTTCCTAGGCCTAAGTAGCCATTGATTATTTTTACTTATCATATTCTAATTATATTTCATTTTATTACAAAGTGTTTTGTTCTGTTGTTATAATTGATTTGTTTAGTGGTTGTTGTGTCTTGAATTTGTTTGTGTTCTGATTATGTGTCAAGATTATTTTCTATATCTTAATACCTAAAATATAACAACTAGGCCTATGGACTGTAAGCTTCCTTCAGCCACATCCTATTCATAAAATTAAAATGAACAATTCTTTACAAGTCATTAGTTACTGTTGGTTTAACATACATTTCATTATTTTACTATTATTTTGAGTGAGAAATATCATCACTTCCTTCAAACTTACTTAATTTATTTTCCCTTATAACATAGGGTGTTTATTAATTACATTCTTATTTGCTTATTTCCTAATTAAACTCTACTCTTAATCCATGTTAACCCTAGCTGTTTATCTTTTCATGGGATACTCCCCTTTTAAATACAATCATTTACAACTAATCTTAAATCTCTTAATTAATAATGTTATTATCACTTTCCAGTGTTCGTTTCATATCCCTAATTGTTTACATTTACTATTATTATTAAACTTTATATTTCTAATTACTAATTTGTATCACTTTTATTCACACAGTGTTTTCTCATCACTCTTCAGTGTTTATTTCACATTATGAAGTGTTTACATTTAATGTTATCATTAAAGCCTTACTCTTAAATATTATTGAATTCACTATTAATCAATTATTGTTTCTTATTGATTATTGAGCATTTTATTATCATTATTATGGTTTCTAACCATTTTGGGGTTTCACACTTTCACTATTGCACTTTTGAACTGTTTACATTTAGTGTTTCTTAGTGGGTAATCCCTATAATTATTTCTCTTTGTCACTTTCTCACTATTTCTTTCATGACAAATTATACACAGTATTATTAATGTTATTTTTCTATAGATTTTTACTATATCTAACTCTAATTTTTGGGTTAGTGTACTTTTTCTTTTTATAATATTACTTTACTGTTTTGGTTACAACAGTTATATTAATTATTTCATTTAGAATAATATTTATTTCTGGTATTGGATAATTATTAGTTTTATTCCCAATATTATACTTGAGTGTACCATTTCTCCCTTTTATACTTGTGGTGTTCCTTATCCCTTGGTTTCACTTCGTTTCCTCTTCATTTTTCTTCTTCTTCTCCTTCATTTTCAATTGGCTTCATTTTAATGTGGTTCTCCCCTTCTCGTTTGGTTTTATTTTATTTGGTTTTATGAATTCGTTCACATCCTTCCATTGTCTTTTTTCTTCTTTGGTTTCGGTTTTTTCCCTTCTTTGTCGTTTCCTGTTTGTTTGGTCAATCACTGGGGTTAGGTCATGTCGTCGTTTGTCGTGTCACTGTCTTTATATTTTATTTATATTTAATATTTTATTTCATATGAAGTATAATTATATTTATTATCATCTTTTTTATCCCTGGTACTGGGGTGGCTTATTTGTGTTGTAACATAATGTCTCTCCTTCAAAATTGATCATTTTAATAAAACACTAACATAGTTTTTTATGAAATTATCAGTTATATATTATTTTTTCCCTTTCTCCCCTGTTTGTTTCTCCATTCTTTATTTCTCTTCTTACTCGAGTCATTCCATTTTATTTGGATCTGTTTTTCTTTATTTCCATTAGTGTGTTCTCCCTTTTATACAATTTTTTCCCTAACTTTTTGGTAGCTGGTTTCTTCCATTACTACTCATTTTTTCTGAGACCAGAGGAACATCATCTCTGCTCAGTTTATTTTGATTGCTGGACTTTTCAACAGTCAATCTTAAATACCTTTTTTGTCAACTTGTGACTTAAATTAATAATAATAATATATTTTGGGATTGTCCACCTTGTGGTTTGTTTTTAGATCACTTTGGCTTTTTACTCATTCTTCCTTCCACTGTACCTTTACTATGTACTGTCATTTACTCATACAGTTGTTTGTTTTTTATTTATTCATATGTTAATTTCATCATATCTAACTTTTCATTAGTTTGTTTTCTATTCTTTTTGTGATCATTTTACTTATCTTAGACATCTTTATTCTTTTCTTGGTTGTTTAGTAATATTCTGCTTTGGCCACTTTTATGTATATTTGTTTTATACATAATTTCTTTTTCTTCCTTGTACCAGTTCAGATTTTTTTTTCTTTGAATACATTAAATTCATTATTATTTCAGTTATTTATCTCAGCAGTTTTTGCTTGATTTTATTTTTGTTTATTTTATTTTGTTTTAACCATTATGTTAAATAATTTTTTGTAAGTTAGTTTTTTCTTACTTTATAGGAATTTTTGTAACTTATTCCTTTTTTGGTACTTTTTATTTAAATGTTGTCATAAGTTTGTGATTCTTACTTTTTTATAGGAATTTGTGTAACTTATTCCCTTATTATAATTTTTATTTTATACTTCATATATCAACTTTATTTGACTGTAAGTTGATCTTACTTGGTAGGAATTTTGGTAACTTATTTCTTTGTTTTTATATTTTTATTCATTTATTTTATTTTTTCCATTCCTCATATGTCATCTAAATAAGGTAGTAAGTTGCTCTTACAAACTTTTTGAATTTTGATATTTGTTTATTTTATTTCTAGTAATTTATTTTTCTTCATAAAACTTTTTTATTGAAGCTTGATTGTAAACTCCTTTTATCTTTTTTCTGTTTATATTACTTATTTGGTAAGTATTGTTACCATTATCCTTGGTGAAGACATAGGGGTATATATCGTACTATACACAGGCCCTTGTTATTTATACTTTTTTGTAATGTGATCTCCTCCTTTTCTTTCATTTTTATTACCTTCTCTTGTATATTACACTCTTTGTTGTCTTTCTTCTCTACTACTTCAAATGTTAGATGTTTGAACATTTATTCTGGATAATACGTCGGCCACTACGTTCTTCTGGCCTGGAATATATTCCCACGTAATATGGTACTCTTGCAGAGCAAGTATCCAACGGGTAAGTCGACCATGACTCAATTTGCATTGTTTGAGAAACGATATAGACTTATGATCGCTTCTGACTGTGATTGGATACCCTAAGATGTAGGTTCTAAACTTGCCGCACGCGAATACTATGCTGAGCAGCTCTTTTTCTGTAACACTGTAGTTACGCTCGCAACTGTTTAGTATTCGGCTGGCAAAGCTAACGACCAGGTGGTTTCCTTCTTTGTCTTGTTGGTACAATGCTGCGCCTAGACTGACATCACTAGCGTCACAATTTAGGTAGAAGGGTTGTTCGAAATTGGGGTGATGTAACATGACAGTTTCGAAAAAGTTTTGTTTGATTAATGTTAATACTTATTCCTGTTCAGTTCCCCAAGTCCATTTTTCCTTTGATGAAAGTTGTTTAGAAAATTTTGCTGTAAGATGGGAATAGTTCGTTTGAAACTTTCTATAGTAATTGCATATCCCCAAGAATGACTGCAATTGCTTCTTGTTTTTTGGTGAGGGGAATTTTTGGATGGCTTCAACTTTCTCTTGGGATGGAGAGATTCCCTGTTCGGTTAAGTTGAACCCTAGGAATCTGACTTCATTGGCAATAAATTTTGATTTATCCAATTTGAGTGTAAGATTATTATTGGACAACTTTTTTAATACATGTTCGACTCGTTCACAGTGTTCGTCCCAGTCTGAAGACATGATGAGCAGGTCGTCAACGTACACTGTTGTGAACTCCAGTGCTTCTTGACCTAAGACTTGGTCCATGCACTTGATGAACACTGCTACGGAATTGATGAGTCCAAATGGTAATCTTTTAAATTGGTAATTTCTACCATCGAATATAAAGGCCATGTGTTGCCTGCTGTGTGGGTGCAGCTCCACCTGCCAGTACCCACATACAGTATCCCAGGTACTAATGTATTTTATACCATGAAATCTTTTTAAAATTTCCTCAATTTCTCCCGGTGAGGTCCGGTCATTGACAATCATTTTATTGATTTCTCGGGCGTCCAAGCAAATCCGTACTTTGCCATTCTTTTTGGGTATAGCTACTATTGGGCTTGTGTATTGAGATTGGCTATACTCAATAATGTCCTCCGCAATCATTCTTTTAATTTCTGTCCTGACTTCATTTTTCAGGGAGTACGCTATGGGATATGATTTCCTGTGGAAGTCTACAGGTTCCCGGAAGTTAATTTTGCACTGGTACCCCTTAACTTTTCCCAGAGTATTCGAGAAAACATGCTGGTATTTGTTATAAATGGCTATGAGTTTTTCAGACTGTTGTTTACTGATTTCTTGTTGGGGTCATTCTCTTTGGAAAGTTCTTATTTCTTCTATTTTTCGTTCCCATAATCCTCTACTTTCCTCTTCATCGGCCATAATGATGGACGGTTCTTGTGTTTGACAATAGTAACTTTTCAATCCTGGGTCTTGGTTCAGAGCTGTTGGAGTAGGGTTACAGTTTATGATATTTGCAGACCATATTCCTTGTTCAGAAGTTAGCAATACGACTCCTTTTTGCAGGTTGTTAACTGCCGAATATCGTCTCAACACATCACATCCTATGAGCATGCTAAATGGCAGCCCATTGGCTACAAGAAATACAATAGGGATGGTTGTGTTTTGATTGTCTAATTCTAAGGAAACTTGCTTTCTTATCGTCTTATTCTGCTTGCCCGTGGCACCAATAATTATAATATTGTTTATTGGTAGTGTGGGGATTGGTGTTTGGGAGTTGGCTTGAATTCGCTCTAACTCGGGTTGGTTTATTAGAGAGATGTTAGATCCCGTGTCAGTCATGATTATTTCTATAGTCCCGTTTATGGTAGCCTTTATATGTACAATTTCACTGTTAGTGTGTCGTAACTGGTTAGCCTCTTCTTCGAGGAGTTCTTCTTGGATATTCTTGAGATAGTTGTTAGATATTACTGTAATGACTTTGTGTTTATCTTATGACGTTATACGACGTATTAACCCAAGTGATTGGTCATGTGAAGGGTATTTATATTTTTCCACTGACCTCTTTAGTTTAAAGGTTGCTGTTGATTTGTGGCCAGACTATTCGACTGGTCATCCGTCCCGTTCCTCGGTCCTTGTTGATGGTTAACTTCATTCCTTGGTGGTTCTACTCTCTGAGAACTGATTGTTGTTAGTATTGGATTCGTGGTACCATGGGTTTGTCTGCCAGTTCGGACAATACCTTCTGTGGTTATGTTGTCTCCGTCCATGAATGAAATTTACTTGGCGTCTGCCGTCGCCTCTATTTTGGTTTCCCCCGGTTCCCCTGTTGTACTGATAATTAGGGTTGTACCGGTTGCCATAATAGTTATTATTGTTGGGGTGACCATTTGGACATTGGTCCGGTTCTGCTCCCCTGTAGCTATTGTTTGGTGGATTATTGTTTGATTGGTTTCCCTGATTATTGTTTGGTGGGGCTCTGTTAAATGGCTGGTTATTTTGAGGGTGATTCGGTTGATTCCTGTTGTTTGGCTGATCACCTTGATAGTTGTTATTATTCCGGTTCCCACTGTTCCGGTTGCTATTTTGTGTGTTATTGTAGGGTAGGTTGTAATTGGGCGCATTATTATTATCGTTCCACCTATTATATCGTTGGTTCACTAGTCGGTTTTTCTTATATTGCCCATCGTTCTCGTGATCCTCCAACAAGCTTGCCATTCCCTGGATTGTCTTAATCTGCCCTTGTCTCCTGGCTTTTTGTACAGCTTCCTCATAGTGGTACCCAAGCTGTATCACTAGAGATTCCTCAGGTATCCTTGGTTCTACATGCCTTGCCAAGCATACCTTCCCTAAAAAGTAAGATGTTAGGGTGTGTCCTGCTTGCGGTTCATACCTCCCATTGCTTATGTCATTCCTGACTACGTTTTGGGTGGACTCAGACCAGTATTTTTCTCGGAATTGTGTTTAAAATTCCGGTGTGCAGTTTATCTCTGGTCGAGTTGCCGTCCACCAGTTGTCGTGGGCGTCTCTGAACATTTCATCAATGAGGCTTCTTACTGTTGCCCACCTTGTTTCCCTGTTCTTTTCGATTAATTCCTCTACTCTTTTGAGGAATTCCATGGGATTCCGCCGGTAACTGCGAAAGTTGATCACGTCTCTGTTCTCGCTGGTAATAATGTGGGTATTGTGACAGGGTTCTCCCTCAGTGCGTCCAGCTCTTCCTGCATTTGCCTCTCCCTTTGGCTGATTCCCTGGATCTTCTCCTTGTTCTCTTGGGTCTGTCCGTCTACTTTGTTGATGGCGGTGTATACCCTTTCTACACGATCATTGACATCTATTTGTATTACTTCCATTTTCCTGATGCCTCTCCTCCAGCTTCTTAAGCACCTCCTGTTTATTTCTCTGGCATTCTTCGGTGGTGACTTGATAAAATTCTGTCGCTCTCATTCTACCTTCCTCCTCGACATTGCTGATTTTATTGTTTAGCTCTTCCCGGACTTGTATCACAGTTTCATTTGTCTCGGTTATCGTTTGCTTGATCTCCTCCCGACATTCCACCTGTTGTTGTTTCAATTCCTCCTTGGTTTTTTCGCTGTCTTCCTTCAATTTTCGTTGGAGCGTTTCGTTACTATTTTCAATCTTCTTATTCACTATCGCCAGATCTTTCTTGATCTGTTTCTTCAGCTCTTCACTCTTCTTTTCTAGCGTCTCCTGGCTTCTCTTCAAGGCCTCATGGTTGCTTTCCATTTTCTTATTCAGAAGTTCCGTGTCCTCCTTGAGTTGTTTCCTTAATTCTTCACTGTTTTGTCTGAAGAATTCCCTGTCTTCTTTTCTTTGTTCTCTGGTTTCTTCCTTCATTTGGTCTATTGTTTCATTGAAGTTTTCGTTAATTTCTTCCTTCGTTTTTGTGAAATTATTATTAATTTGTCCAAATTGTTTCATCATGAACTTCATCATGCTATCCCATTTCGTCTCTTCGGTTGGTTTGACTGGATGTACGTCAACTACTACTTCAATTTCCGGTGTTGGTATTGTTGGATTTTCCGGTTGGTCCTCCTGGGGATCCTGTTCGAACAATCCTCCAATCATTTCCTCAATTTCTTCTTGGTTGGTTCCTTTCTTAATGTCGAATCTGGTAACCATATGATGTCTTTTCATAATCGCCGCTAGTCATCCTTTTCTAGCCTCACTACATTGGTCGCCAATCTGTAACGACGAGACTGGTGCGTATCTGTAAAATGTACATCAGTTTTTTATGTGTATAAAGTGTTAGTGTGGTGTGTTCGTCTCACACCTGTTGTTACATCAATGGTTGTTGCTAACGAAGTCCGTAGCGTTGTCACAATTATCAGTACAACCTAGTGGAAACCTTACCTGTAATTTCATAGGAGTTTGTGAATCCCGGGTGGCGCCAAATTGTTTGTTGAAAACAATTAAATTTAGAAATTAATATATTAGTATGGTGTTTTCAGCGGTGACGGCTGGAGCGTTCGAATCGGTTCCCGCCTTTGTACAGCTTACTGTATTGCACAGATAGTGACTGCGCTAGTTGTCTGATCTGTAATTTCGCTAACACACACATATATAATACAATTTCCTATGAAATAAAACAATGGTTACACTCTGTACTGCTTCTTTAATGATAGTTTGGTAATTAATTCTTGTGACAATAATATTATAATTTAGTATTCAATAAATTTGCCCCGACATAAAACATGAAACACATTATCTCAAGCTGACGAAATTGGTTCTGATCGAGCTATACTGACGCCATTATGGCTACTGTTTGTACATTATATGTCAACTCGTCCAAAATCTGGAGTTCTTTAGATTATAAAGAAAACATTAAATATGGTTACAATAAAAAAGTACACTACCGTACATTCTCCGTACTTATATGATATACAGTGTGTCTACAAATTGTTCTGCAGTGTAGTAATAGGTGTTACAAAAGTTCGCCACTTTGTGCGAGGTTATTTTTTAGTTAACAAGTTTTTCTACGTAAGTTTATTTTATTCAATCCTTGAAAGAAAATTATGTTTAATTCATAGTGAGAGTTTATGTTGATATGAGAAATATTTAAAGTATTTTTATTCCTGGGATTAGGGTATTTAAATGATACTTATCAGTTCAGAAGGTTGTGATAGATCGTTGTTTTTGGTAATGGAAAATTCATCAATTTTGAGTGATTTAGGCTGCTGGCGTCCTTTTCTAATTAGTCTTGGGAATTTCTGCTTTTAATTTTCATTTATTTAGTTCCTGGACATCGGTTAAATGTTAATCCTCTTCATCTCCTTCTCACTGGTACATGTTTTTGACTTTTGAATATTTTTTAAACTTTTTAAAGTAAAATTTCTGTCATACAAAATCTTGCGTTCCTACTACCCAAGCGTCATTATACGAGTAATCAAAATTAACGGAAAATTAGTAACCAACGGCCCGTTTCTATGGTAACTGAAATCCTTTGATTGGCTAAGCCCTAGATTATAAGCATTGTTATCATATTTGAATTTTTATTCAAATTTATTATATATTTTCTAATTGACTTTATTCTTCTGTCTTCCTTCCTGAGTATTAGATATTATCACTATTGTATTTATTTCCTTTCAAAGATTAAAATAATACCTCATAAGGTCATGTTCTAATAGATATTAACTTTTGTCTAATTATGTTAACTTTGATAATTACATATTTCTTTTAATTTAAGCTCTTATGGTAACATTTTTCTTTTAAAATGATTTATACATTATTTTTGGCTAATTACTTGCCTTAGATTTGTTAATTTCCTTGTGGATTTTATACAATTTGTGATTATTGGTTTTGACAGTTAGGCATTTCCTAGGCCTAAGTAGCCATTGATTATTTTTACTTATCATATTCTAATTATATTTCATTTTATTACAAAGTGTTTTGTTCTGTTGTTATAATTGATTTGTTTAGTGGTTGTTGTGTCTTGAATTTGTTTGTGTTCTGATTATGTGTCAAGATTATTTTCTATATCTTAATACCTAAAATATAACAACTAGGCCTATGGACTGTAAGCTTCCTTCAGCCACATCCTATTCATAAAATTAAAATGAACAATTCTTTACAAGTCATTAGTTACTGTTGGTTCAACATACATTTCATTATTTTACTATTATTTTGAGTGAGAAACATCATCACTTCCTTCAAACTTACTTAATTTATTTTCCCTTATAACATAGGGTGTTTATTAATTACATTCTTATTTGCTTATTTCCTAATTAAACTCTACTCTCAATCCATGTTAACCCTAGCTGTTTATCTTTTCATGGGATACTCCCCTTTTAAATACAATCGTTTACAACTAATCTTAAATCTCTTAATTAATAATGTTATTATCACTTTCCAGTGTTCGTTTCATATCCCTAATTATTTACATTTACTATTATTATTAAACTTTATATTTCTAATTACTAATTTGTATCACTTTTATTCACACAGTGTTTTCTCATCACTCTTCAGTGTTTATTTCACATTATGAAGTGTTTACATTTAATGTTATCATTAAAGCCTTACTCTTAAATATTATTGAATTCACTATTAATCAATTATTGTTTCTTATTGATTATTGAGCGTTTTATTATCATTATTATGGTTTCTAACCATTTTGGGGTTTCACACTTTCACTATTGCACTTTTGAACTGTTTACATTTAGTGTTTCTTAGTGGGTAATCCCTATAATTATTTCTCTTTGTCACTTTCTCACTATTTCTTTCATTACAAATTATACACAGTATTATTAATGTTATTTTTCTATAGATTTTTACTATATCTAACTCTAATTTTTGGGTTAGTGTACTTTTTCTTTTTATAATATTACTTTACTGTTTTGGTTACAACAGTTATATTAATTATTTCATTTAGAATAATATTTATTTCTGGTATTGGATAATTATTGGTTTTATTCCCAATATTATACTTGAGTGTACCATTTCTCCCTTTTATACTTGTGGTGTTTCTTATCCCTTGGTTTCACTTCGTTTCCTCTTCATTTTTCTTCTTCTTCTCCTTCATTTTCAATTGGCTTCATTTTAATGTGGTTCTCCCCTTCTCGTTTGGTTTTATTTTATTTGGTTTTATGAATTCGTTCACATCCTTCCATTGTCTTTTTTCTTCTTTGGTTTCGGTTTTTTCCCTTCTTTGTCGTTTCCTGTTTGTTTGGTCAATCACTTGGGTTAGGTCATGTCGTCGTTTGTCATGTCACCATCTTTATATTGTATTTATATTTAATATTTTATTTCATATGAAGTATATTTATATTTATTATCATCTTTTTTATCCCTGGTACTGGGGTGGCTTATTTGTGTTGTAACAATATTCGCTCTGCAACATTATTTAAATTTTGGCTCACGGCCACATGTAATTCATCTTTGATTTCTACTATATCTTGTTCTATCATGCTAAATTTGTTATCATATTTACTTGCATATTGAAGGTTATGTTTATTCATAACCCCCACACTCTCTTGTATCGATTGTTTACATACACTTTCTACCTCCATTATTTTAATTTTTATGTCATCATTATTTTCATTAATTTTACTAATACACTTACTTTCTATCTCTACACTCTGTTCTTTAACTTGACTTTTAATTTGATCTGTCATTTGTTCATTTGCATAATTTATTTTGCTTTCAAGATTTTCTGTTAATTCATTGATTTGTTCCTCTAACTTATGGTCTACTGATTTTAATACTTGGTCTTTGATTATACTAAAACGTTCATCAATCTCATTCAGACGTTTATTCATGTTAATTTCAAATTTAACATTTTGTGTATTCATTTCCAAATTTTCTATTAAAGTCATTGCTTAATTTATCAAATTTACTATTTTGTTCGTCAAATTTTATATCATTATTATCAAAACGACTATTCACACTCTGCTTAATATCATCGGACATTGCTCTCATAAAATCAAATATATCGTTCATTGAATACTCTTTTTCTTTTGTTTTAGTTATTGTTGGAGTAGACTGTGCTGCTACGTTATCGATTATCATTGACTCTGTAAGAGTGTTTTCCAAATTTAATTCTTTATTTTCCATTTTGTAATGGTAAAATTATTACTTTTATATCAAAATACTAACATATAGTATCACACAATTTGTTCTCTAACAAAAGATTATACTTACTTATATTCCATATACTCGTAACATAACCTCATCTTTTATTTTCTATGTTTCTAATTACATATCAGTTCCCCGCAACCATATTGTTCTTTTAACAGGTCCACATTTGCATAATTTTATTTATGCAAACGGTCCCTGTTCGGGCGCCATTGTTAACTCATAAACTTATATCACTTTATTTCTTAATTTATAAATAGGCTTTGTTTATGTTGTACACTTATGGCTAGTGCCGCCATGTTGTCATGTTGCCAACTTAAATTGTTTTACCTACCATATCCAGGATTTCTAATTGGACCAGTGGAAAACAAGATGGTTGCTTGGAATAATTATTCATTTTCTAGTATGCAAATTAATTTTAGTTTATTACATAAAATTTATCTTTTTCCAATCAAATAAAACTTTATAAATTCCTTTTAACCCCAACATTACATATAAAATCTTCCTTCTCCCTTTCTTACATTTTGTTTCAATAGTATTCCAAGTAAAATATAGATATAAAATGGATCATTTGTTTAATGTGAATATAATTTGTTCAGCAATAGTCAAAATAAAACATGAAATATAAATACAAAATAATTCGCTTAATACTTAATAACTTAACTAACACAACGGAAACCAGCGCTTGCACTCACACACACATATCTACCCCAGGATTTTAAGAGCTCTCCATTAATTGTGAAAACATTTAAATTTGAATATTGAAAATTTTGAGTATTTTCCTAATTGAAAGTTTTTTTTTTTATTCTTGTATGTTACTTAGCTGAATTTGAGTCCAGAAGACGTCACATCGCTCCACGCACACATTTTATTTTAACTGTTAACTCGTTTTACATCTCCGAAACTGTTATCATATAAAGAAACTGTTCATTTACGTTATTTATGTATAAATTTCGATTTATATCACATTTTTGTTGTACTGCGGGCGCCCGCGATTTTACGTTCTAGAACTCAGGTTTTTAGCAGCCGGCCGGCACTATATGCAGAATTCAACTGTGATGAGACGAACGGCACTATATTGTAAAGTGACCGCGGCTGTTTCACAAACTTTCATTGTTCTAAATGTTGTATCACTACGCCAATATGCGTTTAATATATGAGGTCAGGCTGCCACGCCTGAATTCCAGCGTGATGTAAGCACTGACGTAACGTCGTCTGATGTTGTTACATAACTTGTAAGTCACTGGAGCTGACCTTGGCCCATTTTTGCCCGTTTGTCTATTGTGTTGTTATAATTCATGAATAATATTTTACAATCACTTTTCTAATTTTGTCCCAATAAAATTTACCATATGATCAATTTACGTTACGTCTCCCAAAATTATATCATAAAATTTTATTTCCCAAATTTAATGTTACATTGTAACGTGTCAAAATTTGGGTTATTTTATTTCTTACAGTAGGGGGCATTGATATTTTTATTTATTTCATTTTGTGTGGGATTTTATAAATTTATTGTGAAAGTTTTATTTCCCGGTGAACGTTATTTCAATTACAACAGAACACGTGTTGAGAAACAGTGGTGTAACAAAGCGGTAAGACGCAGTTGTTGTCGAGTAACGCGGCAAAGAATCTGCGCCCCCCTCAAATTCTCAGAAATGTGCATAAGTGTAACCACTCACGCACGCCACTACTCAAGTACGAGCTCGGAATGACGCCTTCAGCCTAAAACCAAGATGTCTAGAGAACAAATTTTTTCATCGTCTCCTTACCGATCCTCAGGAAATGCTGCTAAGGACTGCCCACTTTTAGTGACGTCAACTGTGCTTCACAAATATTGTCCACGGTCACCACACAAAAAACACCTGTGTTGAATGAACAGTGACGGAAGATACGATCATGAGGCAGTGAAGTTTCCGCTCTGCCTGAGTGTTTTGGAGGGAGGCATGTTGGTAACGCTCTTCCCAGTCGACTAACAACTACGCCACGCGTGGTAGTTATCAGTTTTGTGCCCGGGCAAAATTTCCTTTTTTTCTCAAGTCGGCCGACAAAATAATTATGTGAGTCTGCAAAACATATATAACAGTGCCTCTAGTGACGATGAATAACTATTGAACTTGATTAAATGCTACAAGCTTATAAAAATCCGGAGTATGAAAGACTGTGGTAAACGCAACACGTGGTCGGGTAATACGACGCCACACACGTAATGTTACATATTAAAGACTTATATCATTAATTTTACATAAAAATGGGGTGTTTTTGTATTAATAAGGGGTGTTAAGAATGTGAGTAGTGAGTGCGCAGGCTGGGCTATTTTAAAGTACGTAAGTAGTAGTAAGTAAGCTGTAATAGTTACACAATCTTTAAAACATGTAAAACTTATTTTGGAGATAATTTATAAATTCAATATTTCTGATTAATAAACCAAAAAATAATTTCTCTTCCAAAAAATTGAGAGTTAGATCCTTCAAAACCTTAGTTCGTTTTATGTACTGTCAGAGTTCGTCGAACGAAATGGGTTCGTCCCCGCTATACGATCCGGCCAGATCGAAGATTCAAGGTAAGTGGGAGTTTTAATCTGAATAAATAAAATACCAAAAATAATAAAGTTACAATTGGTGCCGTGAATTCCAGGATGTAAGATAACACAAAAAGGGTTGTCTTGCGCCGGCCTACATTTGACAGTACATAGCGAAGTACGGTTGTGAAAGCAAAATTGATTTTGTATATGTTAAAACATCAGTTTTGAAAATAGACCAATCATTGGCAGTTGTTACATAAGAAAAAATAGATCAAATAAAAATGTCTGAGAACACAGAGAAAAATAGTGTAATAAATGCAGTTGAGTGAAAGTGACCTTGAGTCACAATCGCTGAATGAAAGTGGTATGTTGACAGTGGGGTCGAGCGCTGTTACAGAAACAGCTGTCGGCGGGAATATAATCGTTCATTCAACTCCGATTGCGTCTAAAACACGATTGAGAGAAACAGATGTTGATTCTGGGGTTCAGTTGACCCCAGTTTCAACTAATAAAAATAAACAAGCCGAGGACATGGATATAATGAATATTATGTTGAAGCAATTTAAAGAATTAAATAAACGTTTTGATAGAACTGACGAAAAATTTGAGAGTCGTTTTAATACTAATGACGAGAAATTTGAGATTTTAAGTAACGAATTCAAAGAACAGAAAATAAAATGCGAACAGCAGAATATTAAAAATATTATCTTTAATGAAATTAAAGAGCAGAATATTCAGTTTCAGCAAAGTATTAGTATACAATTTGATAATTTGAGTCGTGTACTAAATAAACATATTGATGAACGTTGTGAAAGTATGAAATCACAATTGTCAGAGTCCATAAATGAGCAATTAGAGTGCCGTGTTTCTGATATTACCAATAATATAACTAATAAAGTAGAGAAACAGATCACGGAACAATATAGCATCATAAATACAATTGTAGAGAAACAGATAAGTGAATGTAACACCAATACTGAATGTAAGGTTGGTTATGCTATGAGTCAGATTGAAAATAATAATAGTAAAATAAGAGAAATAGATAATAATTGTAAGATTGAATTTAAGACCATACACGATACAATAAGTGACCTTGAATCTGATAGTAACCTTAAGTTAATGAATGTTAAAAATGAATTGAGCATGGCCATCAGCCAACAAGTTAACACTGTTACCGAGCGAGTAATTATGACTCGTGACGTAAGCAGTGCAGTAGAGTTAGAGACATTCAGTTGTGACAACAAAAGAGTACATCCTATGCAGTTCATAAATAGAGTGAGAGAGTTCAATAAGTTTAGTACTAATAACTGGGAAGTTCAATTATTAAAAATTTTTAAATGCTTCAAAGGTAGTTCGGAGATATGGGCCGAGGTACACAAAACGGAATGGGGGTGTTTTGAAAGTTTTGAGTCCGCATTCAGAAATAAATATTGGTCTGAAGAAGACCAAGAAGTGTTACGAAGTAGAATCATGGGAACCGGGAATTTTGGGGGGCCCAATAATAATATAACAGGGTATGTGATGAGAATATTTAATGAGGCGAAATACTTAGAACCGCCATTGCTATTTAGATCCTTCGTGAGGCACATAAGCAAGCATTTGCCGAGGGAAGTACAAATAACACTTATGACGCGGGGAGGTAGCTAATATTAGCGAACTAGAAAATATTTTAGATGTGTTTCAGAACATCCGGGACCAAGAATTGAGTCGCCGTCAGAACCAGCAGAATGGAAATAATGGAGGTAATCAGGGACCGCCGAGGGGACCTACAAATGGACCGGCATACCCCAGACGAGAACAAAATAATCGAGGCCCAAAATGGAATTGTCCGGCATGTTCACAGGAGAATTATGCTTCACAGAATTTTTGTTTTAGATGCAGGAGAGAGAGACCGGGGCAGCGACAGGGTCCACAACCCGCACAGAACCAGCATGCATACCAACGAAGGGGAGAGGGCCAAGGAGGAGCGCCGAGAGGCCACGCTCACGAACAACGAGGAAACCAGCATGAACGAGGATACAACCCTGCAGTGGCGAGCACATCTGCGGGAAACTAAAAGGGACAATGGAACACCAGACCCAACCGTTGTCGCCGGAAGTTTCTGGGGTCCAAATGGAGGACAGATATCGTAACAACGTTGTTATTACAGATTTATTGGAGGAGGAAGATTTCGAAGCAGGGAGACGGGAGAATGGACTGACTGAGGTGAAAATCAACATAGAAGGTAAGGAGATTAAAACTTTAATCGATACAGGTAGCGAAATCTCTGTTATTTCTGAACATGTACTAGATGAATTAAGAGAAATAAATAAAAACATTCCATCTTTGCCAGTAGCGGGGGTGACGATTGTAGGTATTACGGGAGTTAGAAGTAAGAGAGTCACGAAACAAGTACAATTAAACATGATAATTAACGGGGTAGGGTACGATAACATTTCTGGTCGTACAGGGATTAAATCTTGAGGTTATACTGGGAAATGATTTTCTGATTAAACATAAGGCGGTGATTGATTTTTATAAACGGGTGTTAGAATTAAATAGTGAAGGGGAACCAGTCCGTATTAATTTTGAGCGGGTGTTAGAGGCGGTAAGAATCTCAGGGGTAAGGGTGATACATAATCGGGGTAATAAACAAGAAATGGAAGTTAGTATGAATGTATGTAGTGAGAGTAAGATAGAGTGCGAGGAGAATGTGGATCAATTGTGGGATGAGAGAGCACGTAAATTTTGTAGCGAGGGTGGCGTAATAGGGAGTTCTCAACGTGAATCGTTGTGGCGGGTAGTAGAGAATTTTAGAGAAGTGTTTGCCGATATACCAGGGAGGGCAAGAAACTATGAATGCGAGTTAAAGGTAAGGGAACACGCACCCTATGTGCAAAGAAGTTATCCGGTGCCATATGCGAAGAGAAGGGCGGTTCAGCTTGAGTTAGAGAAAATGTTGGAGGGAGATATAATTGAGCGATCTGTATCACCATATTCTAACCCCTTAGTAGTAGTGATTAAAAAAGATGGTAGAGTCAGGTTATGTTTAGATGCCCGCAAAATCAATCAAATAATCATTCCAGACAGGGAGTCACCTGAAGCGATAGAAGAAATTTTTCAGAAATTCAGCGGCGTACAATATATGACCTCTTTAGACCTAACCGCCGGGTATTGGCAAGTTCCGTTGGCAGCGAATAGTAGAAAATATACAGCCTTCTTATTCAATGGAAAAAATTATCAATTTAAGAGACTACCGTTTGGTTTGAACACAAGTGTAGCTAGCTTTATTAAGTGTCTTGACGAAATTTTGCAACCCCATAACTTAGATTTTTTAACCATATACGTTGATGATATTCTGGTTGCTTCTAGAACATTTGAAGAGCATGTAGAACACTTAGAATATGTATTGGAGAAGTTATACCAGGGAGGTTTGACAGTGAATTGGGACAAATCAAAATTTTTGCAAACTGAGATACATTTTTTGGGTTTTATCATAACACCTACAGGGATACGTGCCAATCCGGATAAAGTAGAATCCATCCTGACATTCCCGGAGCCTAAAAATATAAAACAGTTGCAAAGTTTTCTTGGTCTCTGTAATTTTTACAGGAAGTTCCAGCGGAACTACGCCCAGACGACGGCCCGACTCAGCGCTGTGCTGCAAAAGAATAAACAATGGAGGTGGGGAGATAACGAAAGAGCAGCGTTCAACGAAATCAAAAATACGTTTGCTGATATGATTTTAATGAATCATCCCAATTTTAATGAAAAATTTTACTTACAGACAGACGCAAGCAACATAGCACTTGGAGCAGAACTATACCAAGAGGACGAGGCGAAAGAACACAAAACCATCGCCTTCGCCAGCCGGACGTTACTAGCCGCAGAACGTAACTATACTACCACCGAGAAGGAGCTCCTCAGTATAGTGTTCGCCGTGAAGAAGTTCCGCACGTATCTGCTGGGTAATAGAACCATCATCAGGACGGACCATAAAGCGCTGTCGTTCCTGAATACTTGCAAACTCACACACAGCCGGATAACCAGGTGGGTGTTAGCTCTTC
This sequence comes from Magicicada septendecula, assembly GCA_034769895.1. Classification (NCBI taxonomy): domain Eukaryota; kingdom Metazoa; phylum Arthropoda; class Insecta; order Hemiptera; family Cicadidae; genus Magicicada; species Magicicada septendecula. Next base: position 671,370,193 of record CM068368.1, on the reverse strand, counting down.
AAGAGTATAATTTTTCTTGGGAATACATTAAGGGTGTAGAGAACAGGGTGCCAGACACACTATCACGAGTAGACACAGACAGAAATAGAACAGGTAGAGATATTAAAGAAATAGAGATTTATAGGCTGTCCCGGGAAGATAAACTTTTTGGGGAAGAATTGAAGAATATAAATGTAATGCAAAGAGCCGATAGTAAATAAAATAAAATAATTACTAGTGTAGAATCAGATGTAGATGAGTTTGGTTATAAACAATATTTTCAAGTATTTCAAGGAAGTTTGTTTAAAAAAGTAGAGGGGAGAGAGAGGGATTGGAGGTTAGTTATACCTGAAGGTTTGATAGAGAAAATAGTGTGGGACTGTCACCTTAGATACGGGCATTTTGGGGCACGGAAGTGTGTAAATGTGTTGAAGGAATCCTGTCTATTTAAAAATATGGAGAAACGAGTCTGAAAAATACTTAGAGTTTGCGAGTTATGCCAGAAATCTAAAGTTGTGAATTATAGATTAGAAGGAGAACTAAATTACATTAAAGTAGAAAAACCATTTGATTTAGTAGCTGTAGATTTGTACGGCCCATTGCCAAAGGGTAGGGGCGGAGTGATGTATATTTTTGTTGTACTTGACACATTTTCCAAATATGTAAGGTTATATAGCGTGAAGCGAGCAACAAGTAAGGTGCTGAGTGAGAAGATCACACGCGACTACATGATCAACGTGGGAAAGCCGAAGGTGATATTATCCGACCATGGACCGCAGTTCATCAGCGGAAGATGGCGCCAGACTCTCGGATAGGAAGGTATCATCCCAAAGCACACCGCAGTATATCACCCGCAGCCCAATCAGGCGGAGAGAGTCATGAGGGAGTTGGGCAGAATTTTTCGAACATACTGCCACGCCAAACACAGCGAGTGGCCACTCTATGTGCAGAAGATTGAAAATTGGCTTAACTGCACCACCCACGAGTCGACAGGATTCACACCTTATGAGTTAGTAAGAGGGAAACGTCCGCAGAGAATTTTGGAACAATTAATTGAATATCCACCGGAAACCAACACTATTGGTCATGATGTTAAACTTAGACTAGCGAATGAAAGTTTGTTGACGAAGGGGGAGAGGAGAAAACAGAGACATGATATGAAAGGTAAGTGGACGCAGTACGAGGTTGGACAGCTGGTATTGGTGCGACGCCACGATTTGTCGAGTGCCCAAGATAAGGAAATTAAGAAATTTTTCTTGCTCTATGAGGGGCCGTACGAGATAATAGAGGTAAAAATGAAGAATTCATACGTGTTACAGAATAGAGAAACGAGGGAGATAGTTGGAACGCACAACGCTACAAATTTGAAATTATTTTGGTCAGCATAAGGATTTGTATCAATGGTTAAATGTATGAATGTAATTTAATTGTTTTTTATATGTTTCTAGAAGGGATCCTCCCCCATTTTCGGGCGGTCACGATCTTACCAGTCCTGGCCGTGGAATTCGGAACTCGGAGGCGGGCCATGGTTGGCGGATCTTCCTTCGGGCGGTGAAAACAACGATGGTCCGGCTCCACCAAAATTGGTAGAAACTAGAAAACTAACTACACATTTCAACGGGGAGGGGGACCCCAAAAGGTACGTGACAAATTATCATTAATACACTCCAGGTGCATCAGTTTTGATGTACCTGTCACGTGCCTGCACTGCCTTAGAGTGTTGTATATAAAGGAGGCTACACCTAAATATAGGGCAGTGCATACAAACTTAAATATTTTTAGTGTCAATGGTAAAGTTCAAAATGAGCCATTGACAATAGTATTGCTTACACCGAAATGAAGAGTTTTGTGGAGAGGCGGGGGGGGTTCCCGCTCAGACGACGGGTTGGAAGAAATGAGAGAGTTAAGGTAGCACAGTTGAAAACAAGGGGAAGTAACTGCACAAAGCAGATCTGAGCTGAAACATTTTTTGCCTCATCGCAAAACACCCCCGTTTCAGGTGGGTCCATAGTCGCCCAAGAAAAAAAAAAAAAAAAAAAACCAAAATAACTTTGGATGTGTATAATTTTAAATTTAAATAAATTTTAGAATTAAGTGACCAAATATAATTGTCAAGTTTTAGTATCAGTGAGCATGGGAACGTTTAAAAGAGGTGTAATAAAATAAAAACTTGTTGTCAATACAAGAAGTGGGGATAATTTTGGGGGGTAGATTGGTGCTCAATGAAGTGATAGAACAATGGAGTGTGGAACTGCAATTGTAGAGAGTTTAGTTATCAATGTTAATTAGTTAGTTATTAAGTTGCTATTGCGGGGGTGGCCTGTGCTCCCGTAGATAGCGAAATGGGTTGGGGGTAACAGAGAGTGTTACCTCCATCGGAGGCCAAAATGGCGAAAATGTGCGGCACACCTTTTCCGTGTAAATTGAAATTTACACACTGATAGACGACCGTGTCGCACATAGTAATAATGAATGTAACAGGCAGTGAAATGCAAGTTAGATTTCCCAGACTTTTCGGGCGATTACTGCCTTTACCAGCACTAATCGTGGATTTGGCTAGTGGCCCGCTATGGTCATCTCAAGTCCCTTGACCATAGCTGACTTGAAATTGGTATATATTAGAAATTCAATGGGGGGAGACAATTAGGGGAAATCTCCCGGAACTATGGAACAGCGGCTACCACTCTGCCCGCTTGGGGGTAGCAAAGCCAGGTGGTAGACCCGCATGAAGGGCATGTAATTATAGACCAGAACATGTTGATGTTCATAACCTTTAAAATGTAATAGCGGAAGCAAAGACACGGAGAGGTAAACCTACTCCAAAATATGCCGTCTTTGCCGAAGCGAAAAGGGCGATACAGTCCTCCATAATTTGAAATAGTGTGTGTGGTTGGGAGGTGGCTCAGAGGAGCCACGAATGTAAATTTTATAACATAAAAACTTTTTTCTAATTCAAATTTGATCCAATAAAAAATGCTTGTGCTCTGTTCAAATAACTAGATGCTCATATTTTCAATACAAGTTGTCCATGCTATAATTTTAAGGGTATTATTCTATTGTTGTAAGTTAGAGATAGGTATTGATAAAAATATGTGTTTTCATTAGGTGTGTATTTTTTTTACTAAGCCAATAATTAAATTGTCTGGCAGGCGGTCAACATAAATGATCAGAATCAGAAAAAGTGGAAACAATGAGGCGAGAAGTAATGATAAATAAATATATATATATTTCATGTAATTTGTTCAATTTGGAGATGTGTTTTCAGTGTGTGTTAGGGAGATCAGCTGATCAGCAATAACAGGTCACTGGTATATTGGTTATAAATGTTCCAAGTAATTAATGTTCAATGTAATGTTTTAATGTATTACAGATGTTTTAAAGTAATGGTAAAAATAACTTGATAAAATGAGAAGTAAAGTAATAATTTGTGAGAGCTAACAAGAGATAGTTTTGGGTGATGAATATTTGCTGGGACAGGTAGATCTGTCCAAGTTGAAGTCAAAGTTAAAGTTGAAATAGTAGAGATGAAAATAATGTAATGTTGTTATGATTTGATGTATGTTATAGAATTTTGAGAAGTATTGATGTTGACACAGTAGTAATGGAGAATTTATGTGGAGTTTTGAGTGATATATTGATGTTTATAAGTAATGATGTTATTTTGTTGTAGTTGTAGTAAGGTAATGAGATTGAGATTTTGGGGATGGCAATTTTGTAGTAGGGGGTAGTGTAATGTGGGAGTCCGCAGCATAATGATAAGCTGGGACGGGATAGGATAGATTTTAGTCAGGAGGGGCCGCCTTAGGTAGAATCCAGGGGCCAAATAAGGGAATTGAGTTTTTGGGGGGGGAAACACATATCCTATGTACAAAGGGTTAGAGAGTATTTTTTTATATATAGAGAGAAGGTGGCGATTTGAGTTTAATGATAAGTTGGGGTTAGAGTGTTTTGGGATAGATATTTTGATAGAGATGGGTGTCATGTTACTAAAAGTTGTTAGTGGTTAGAGTCAGAGGTAGAAAGATGATATATGGGAATAAATAATTTACATCACCCACAGTAAGGGAGAATCAGATTGTTAAATAAAGAGAGTGATTTATAATAAAGATATAAAATTTTCATTTTTTGAAACCAGTGACAAAACTTTGAGAGAATTGGATAAGGTAAAGATATAAGGTGTTTATTTTAAATAATTTAAATGTCAATTTGCTTATTATATTAATATTTTGTTAATTTTAAATATTTTATTTTATTATGTTTTGTGTTTCAAGTTAGATTGTTACAGATGTTTAATGTGTTTTCAGAAAGTGTACATAACATATGTAGGTCAAGGGTCTTGGACTTGACCTAGTTTCGATCAGCTGATGAGGTCATACACCCACTAAGGTTGTATAGTAGGAAGTCAATTCAATTTGTTTATTCGATCAATTCAAACAAATTTTAAACAAATTATATATATAAAGGAAACATTTAAATAAAATTAAAATTTTTCTTGAATTAAAAAAAATTTTTTTTTTTGAAATTTTCTTGAAAAAAAAAATCTTGATTTTTCGCCTGCCAGCGAATGAATATTTTAAGTGTTGATTATTTTATTATGTGTGTATTAACCATGTTTATTTTATTGATTTATTTGGTATTGCATTGTATTGTTAGACTCTAAGTATCCACTTGTTAGGTTAAGGAGATGTTTAACTATAAGAAATGTCTAAATTAAGTCATTTTAAACAAAACAGAAAAACAAGGAAGAGAATTTTTTTGATAAGGTATATTATTTTGAATTTTTATTAATTTTTGTAAATTTTAAAGAATTTGTCAAGGTGTAATATGTAATGTGAGTGTGTGTGAGCCCAGTATCTGCTAAAGGCAGCCCAGCTTGCATAAAAGGGGAAACATATCGGTGGAGGATCTGGCATAATTTAAGCCAGGGATTGAGGATTTTAGGGGGTAGCATGTTAGAAGGTGAGGTGTGCTGTCGTACGAGTCTGTTCGATTTTTCGGTGTTGGGATCTCTAACGGAGAAGTCCAGTGATCTCGTTCAGATGCGTCCATGGTCACCAAGCCAGGGGGGTCGTGTACCCATGTAGATTAAGAACAAGGGGGTTGTTGGCACCAATTCCTCACCGGTCCTCTTCAGGGTTTATCAATGAGATTTCTTCTGTTATGGACAGCAGAATTCTCATTGAGGGGGTATTGTAACGTGTCAAAAATCGGGTTATTTTATTTCTTACAGTAGGGGGCATTGATATTTTTATTTATTTCATTTTGTGTGGGATTTTATAAATTTATTGTGAAAGTTTTATTTCCCGGCGAACGTTATTTCAATTACAACAGAACACGTGTTGAGAAACAGTGGTGTAACAAAGCGGTAAGACGCAGTTGTTGTTGAGTAACGCGGCAAAGAATCTGCGCCCCCCTCAAATTCTCAGAAATGTGCATAAGTGTAACCACTCACGCACGCCACTACTCAAGTACAAGCTCGGAATGACGCCTTCAGCCTAAAACCAAGATGTCTAGAGAACAAATTTTTTCGTCTCCTTACCGATCCTCAGGAAATGCTGCTAAGGACTGCCCACTTTTAGTGACGTCAACTGTGCTTCACAAATATTGTCCACGGTCACCACACAAAAAACACCTGTGTTGAATGAACAGTGACGGAAGATACGATCATGAGGCAGTGAAGTTTCCGCTCTGCCTGAGTGTTTTGGAGGGAGGCATGTTGGTAACGCTCTTCCCAGTCGACTAACAACTACGCCACGCGTGGTAGTTATCAGTTTTGTGCCCGGGCAAAATTTCATTTTTTTCTTAAGTCGGCCGACAAAATAATTATGTGAGTCTGCAAAACATATATAACAGTGCCTCTAGTGACGATGAATAACTATTGAACTTGATTAAATGCTACAAGCTTATAAAAATCCGGAGTATGAAAGACTGTGGTAAACGCAACACGTGGTCGGGTAATACGACGCCACACACGTAATGTTACATATTAAAGACTTATGTCATTAATTTTACATAAAAATGGGGTGTTTTTGTATTAATAAGGGGTGTTAAGAATGTGAGTAGTGAGTGCGCAGGCTGGGCTATTTTAAAGTACATAAGTAGTAGTAAGTAAGCTGTAATAGTTACACAATCTTTAAAACATGTAAAACTTATTTTGGAGATAATTTATAAATTCAATATTTCTGATTAATAAACCAAAAAATAATTTCTCTTCCAAAAAATTGAGAGTTAGATTCTTTCAAAACCTTAGTTCGTTTTATGTACTGTCAGAGTTCGTCGAACAAAATGGGTTCGTCCCCGCTATACGATCCGGCCAGATCGAAGATTCAAGGTAAGTGGGAGTTTTAATCTGAATAAATAAAATACCAAAAATAATAAAGTTACAACATTACCAATATTATTTCTTATCAAAATACCATGATTTTTTATATTACCCCAGGTAGGCCAAAATGTCCCGTTACATTCTTAATTAATTGTTTATATCTAATACTATTCTTAACAACTAATATTGTTCACCATTAATTATTTATTGTTTCTTATTGATTTACTAAGAGTTTTTTCTCTATCCTTCACCATTTTTCATTTACACTATTCTTATTTATTCCCTACCTTCACTTTTAAATTATCTATTGTTTATTATAATTTATTTAGTGTTTTTTCTTTATCACTTTACTTTGGGTTTTTTACACTTCCAGTTTTGCACTCCTTAAATGTTTTTATTTTAAGTGTTTCTAAATGGGTAATCCCCGTAATTACTTTCTCTTTCTCATTTACTAAAGTTTATTTTCTCACTACCTTACTATCTCTTTCATTACAAATATCATTAATAATATTAACAAGTTTATGTCTCTATTGATTTCATCATTACATCTAACTATAATTTGTGGGTTAGTGTATTTTTATTTCTAATAGCATTTAATTGTGTTTCATCACATATTAGTTACTTTTATCAATGAATTGATAATAATATTTATTATTTACTTAGGTTAGTTATTGGTTTCGTTTCCAATATTACAGTTGAGTGTACCATTTCTCCTGCTTGTATTCTATATTACTTGTTTGTGCTTTATCACTTGATTTCATTTTATTTCCCTTTATCGTTGGTTTGTTTCTTTACCTTTTTTCTCCTTCTTCACCTTCAGTGTATTTCATTTATATCTTGGTTTCCCACCTTCTCCTTTGGGTTCATATTATTATGTTGCATTGTGTCATTCAATTCCTTCACTTTGTTTCATTTTTTTTGGTTTAGATTTTTTCCCTTCTTCTTTGTTTTCGTCTTTTCCCTTCTTCTTTTTGTTCTTATTGTTTGGTCAATCACTTTCTTATTTGGTTTTATTCTTGTTTGTTTTGTTGTTCCCTTCTTCTTTTTGTTTGGTCAATCACTTTCTTATTTGGTTTTATTCTTGTTTGGTTTCGTTGTTCCCTTCTTCTTTTGGTTCTTTTTATTTGGTCAATCACTTGGGTTAGGTCATGTCGTCGTTTGTCGTGTCATTGTCATTTTATTTTCTTTATATTAAACATTTTATTTTATACGAATTCTCTCTCTCCTATGGCGCTACAGCCCAAGTCGGGCCCTGGCCTCCACCAATCTCCGCCTCCAATCCACTCTATCCACTGCAACCCTCCTCCAGTTTCTTATCCCCATGTCTCTCGCGTCCTCTGCAACGCCATCTTCCCACCTCTTCCTCGGTCTACCTCTAGGTCTCGTTCCCTCCCATGTACCCAGCAAAGCCCTCTTAGGGTTCCTGCCACCCTCCATTCTCATAACATGTCCGGCCCAACGCAATCTTTGAATTCTTATAAAATTTGAGACTGGTATCTCTTTATATATTTGATACAGTTCGTTTTTGTATCTCAGTCTCCATGAGCCATTTTCTTGTATTGGGCCTATAATGCGTCTGAGGATTTTCCTTTCAAAGGTGTCTACTATGTCGACTGTTTTCTGTGTGATTGCCCATGCCTCACACCCGTAGCATAGCACCGGTCTGATGACAGTCCTATATATTTTCATTTTTGTTTCCCTGTGCACATCCCCAGACCTAAATGATGGCAGCAATGTGAAGTACGCCTTGTTAGCCATGGTGGTCCGTCTTTGGATCTCCGGCTCCTCTGATCCAGTCTTTGCTAGATTCACTCCGAGATACGTGAAATTGTCCACCACCTCAATTGTGTCCTCCTCTATCTCGATGTTGTCATTTTATTTTCTTTATATTAAACATTTTATTTTATACGAATTACCTTTTTTATATTCAGATTCATCTTTTTTATCCCTGGTATTGGGGTGGCTTATTTGTGTTGTAACATAATGCCTCTCCTTCAAAATTGATCATTTTGATAAAACACTATCATAGTTTTTTATGAAATTATCAGTTATATATTATTTTTTCCTTTTCTTTCTTGTTTGTTTCTTCTTTCATATTTCTATTCTTACTTGATCCATTCCATTTTATTTAGATCTATTTTTATTTATTTCCATTAGTGTGTTCTCCCTTTTATATAATTTTTTCCCTAACCTTTTAGCAGCTGGTTTCTTCCATTACTACTCATTTTTTCTGAGGCCAGAGGAACATCATCTCTGCTCAGTTAATTTGATTGCTGGACCTATTCTCAGTCAATCTTAAATACCTTTTTTGTCATCTTGTGACTTAAATTAATAATAATAATATTTTTTGGGATTGTCCACCTTGTGGTTTGTTTTTACATCACTTTAGCCTTTTACTCATTCTTCCTTCCACTGTACCTTTGCTATATACTGTTATTTACTCATACAGTTGATTGTTTTTTAATTATTTTATTGTTAATTTCATCATTGCTAACTTTTCGTTAGTTCATTTTTCTTTTCTTCTTGTGATCATTTTAATTATCTTAGACATCTTTTTTCTTTTTCTTGGTTGTTTACCAATATTCTGCTTTAGCCATTTGCTGTATATTTGCTTTATACATTACTTATTTTTCTTCCTCGAACCAGTTCAGTTTTTTTTTTTTTTTCTTTGAATCCATTATAATTTTAGGTATTTATCTTAGCAAGTTCTGCTTGATTTTATTTTGTTTTAAATATTATTCTGAATAATTTTAGTAAGTTTGTTGTTCTTACTTTATAGGAATTTTTGTAACTTATTCCTTATATATTTATACATATATATATATATATATATATATATATATATATATATATATTATAACTACACGCACTTCTTCTATGCGTTATTGTTATGTCGTGTAATGTGTGAGTACCCACCTGCTGTCTGATCTTGCAGATTCTTCCGACTAGGGCGTGTGGATTTTGGATTTGAAGTTCGCAAGCTAGTAATCTCAAATTATTACAACAACACACAAAATAAGTTACTTTTAAGGGGGAGAGTTTTGTGAGACTGGTAGGCTTTATCGTACAACAATAAAACACTGTTATATGGGGTAATAAAACGTTGTTTATTACACCAACAACACACAAGAATAGAATGGTTATTATTTTATGAATTTCTTACAGAGTAAACAATGAATCAATGTTTTTCGATTTGTCAATAGTTAAAAGAAACTGAACTCGTTCTTTGGCGAGTTAATTGCAATTTAAATTTTAATTTATTAATTGATTTGAATTTAATTAAATTTATTTAATTAAACTGAATCTAAGTGTTCATGAAACAAAATATAAAACTCTGAAATTAATTAGAATAATTAATTAAAATAAATTAGACGTGACAGTCTAGTTCACGTTATTTCATTTCTAGTGATTCTACTTTTGATCTACTGCAGTATGATCTAAGATTAGATTGTCAGTTAAGATTTGTATAGCGCTTTTATACTACTTCTATTTCTTAACTATAACTTACTAAAGCCTTAAACTGCTATACAGATTATCACAACGAATTTACTTTTTAATTACTAGAGTCTTTGCTTTTTGTTTGGCACCTGAATTATTTGAATTACAATGTTTTAATTGAAAAATAGAAAATTTGATCTGAAAAATAAATAAGTGGATTTTGCTTTCCTGTTACTGAAGAGGATGTCGTCCCGATTTGTCCCTCGTCGATTCGAGTCCTTGGTTAGAGAAAGTGATCTGCTTAGAACTGCTGGATTCGGTCGTGGAGTTCAAAATTCGGCAACACTCTGCTTCCTTGCTGTTTGTGAATATTTTAACGTCTGCTGTTGTTGCTGGAACTGCTTCCTGTCCCTCGTCGATTCGCACGTTGCACGTCAGTGTGTGTGTGTGTGCTTCGTTCGGGTGGTCGCTCTGCTCGTCAGCTGTTCACCAATAATTTAGACGGCCTCTCTGCTGTATTCTTGAAGTCTGGTGGATCTCTTGCGTGCTTATGACTAACTGGTAGTACACAATAAGCTTGGTTGATGTACTGAAGAGTATCTCACCTTTACGCAACAATTACAAGCTATACAGATGATCTGTACTTAGTGTGTTCGTAATTGCGTGTGTGTTGACCACGTAGAGTCTTCTTGTTGATCTTCACCACTTTGGTTACTAGACGATCGAAGGACTACGTCTTAACTTCGTGAGTACTGACAGAAGAGTGAGTTTTCAACCATAAAACACCGCACTAGCCGGGGCTCGCATGAAATGATTTCATTGGTTGACACACTCTCCCTACCACATAAAATTTTGAATTCCCTTGGTCCGTGAGAATGAAGTTAGATTCCCACAGACGGAGAATAGAAAATTATTATCTAATATAATTATCCGGCGGAACCAATTTGTCGCTGCGGATATCCTGTACTTATTTAATTTTGCAATAACTTGGTTGCAAATCAAGTTGTGTGAAATCTAAAATATACAATCTGTCAGAAATTATTATCTTTATAACATAGTAAAATCTCTTTACTGTAACTCTATTTTTACAGAAGTTATTCAATTATTTTAATTAACTCTTTCATTTGTTAATTATATTGCATCAAATTTGCACACGTCATTATTAATATCTCGGTAAACATTTTGGCTATATTAGATTTCGCCTTTATTCATTAGTTTCCGAGATATTAATAATTAACAGTTTGGGTGTGGTCGCTTCCTTGTACAGCGAACTGATTACATAATGACCACGTGTGCGTTGCTTTACACAGCATTATTTTCAATGCTCTACATTCAAATGGAGTTTTGACTGTTACTTTTTATTTAAATATGCTTTCAGTATGCGGTAAACATATAACCCCAAATAGTTAATATTTGGTTCCGTTATATATTCCCACACCCGCTTTAAAAAAAAAATGAATGTAATAATTACAGTTATTTTTTTTTTCTTAATCATTACACACATATTCTGTAATCATTATTCTTATTACCTATACATTGTATTACTTATTCTGAAGACACGTACACAAGTGTTAATGTTATTACATTATATACAATTTAACTCTAAATACATGTATTAAAATATTATATTTGCAACTTATTGTGTATTAAGGTTTTTAAAACGGGTAGTACCTTTGTTTATAAACAGGGGCACGTGTACAAAAGAATTTGCTGACAGTATTTACAACCGTTATCGCCCGTCGCGCGGCTAATTGCTTGACCTAGTTTCAAATGTCGGTCAGGTAGTTGTTATCGCGTGACGTAACTATTTCCTGCTGTGAGCTCGTTCAGTTGTATACGCTTATTATTTACCGCTATAGAAAAATATTATTATTAATACAGAAGTTATCTATAATTATTATTAATAATATTATAAAACAAATTATATATTTTAATTTTAATTATTATAATACAATTATTTTTATCTTTAAAGTGCATCCAGTATATCGTATGCATTTTTATGGGTGGCTCGACAATATTCCGCTATGTACTCGTCGAATTCGTACGCGTCCCCGGATATGATTTCTACGTCTTCCCACGCTGACTGTGTGGGAACGTCGTCGTCACTTTCCTGTTCCTCCGGACGTACATTTGTCGGTGCCCATTGTTGCATTGTGTTGACAGTCAACCACGTTTCCTTGCCTTCCGGTTGAAATACTTTGTCAACTGGCGTACAAATTTCTGTATAAAAATCACTTTTCTTAAATCTAGCATTTTTCTTATTTTTACCTACTTTATTGCGATAGGTTTTAGCATGATTTATGGCGCTTCCCTCCTGGAGGCGCCCGTTTCCAAGTTTTTTGGAAACTTACGATTCTTTCTCCTCTCGTTGGGGTCTTTATTACTTGGAGTATCGCTGTCTTGCTCCATTGTATCAGCTCTAGCTATCTCAACCGTTTGCATAGCTCTAATCAGGGCCCCGTCGTTACCCTTATATTGCCCTTTTGATCTAGCAATATTTTGTTTGCCTTTGTATTCAAAGGTCTTATCTGGGGGTTTTGACGATGTTTGGGGTAGAGTAGAACTAGTACTCGGTCTCTGATCAGATTGCTGGTATTGTTCTCGCGTATTCTGCCCTTCATTATTTCGGCGAAAATCGGGATTATAACGCCACCCACCAAAATCAAAAACCATCTCACTTTGGGACACTAGAATGAGGAGTTCGTCTACCATGTGAATACCCTGCGTAAATACAGCTACTCTAATGTTATGATTAAAATGGTAGGCAAGCTTGGTGACTATGTCAATCTCCGCAAATGCTGGGGTTAAATGCTTCGCGCGTTCGACCTGCTGGATTATATAATTTTCGGCGGTAATACCCATTTTCTTATCAAATCGGCCATATTCCAGTTCATTGCGCAGAAGTCGTTGGGTATGCGAGTTCCAGTACCGGCTTTCAAATTTTTGTTTGAACTCCGCGTATGTGGACACTCTATCGCGTACAATGTTATACCACTTACGCGCCGAATCACGCATCGCGTTAACCACCCACTGTATTTTGTCTTGATCTTCTAGTCGGGAACCTACTCTAGCCATTTCACTCTCACACGCTAATAAAAATTCAATGGGGTTTTCGTTATTTTCCCCCGTAAAATACACGCGATTTTTCTCGTCGGCAGGACCTTGTACCAAAATATTTGGAGCAGATCTCCTTCGTACCTCCTGTCGTACTTTCAAAATCTCGTCGTTTAACGTTTGTAAAACACTCTCTTTATTAGAGTCAATGTTAGATCGCGTCTCTACAATTGAAGCGTCTAATTTATCTACAAGTCGTTGCGTTTCGGTCACGTCCGCGTGAATCTTTACCTCTAGGGATTCCACCTTTTTGGAAACGTCTAGGGTTTGCTTCTCGCAACGGCTTATGTGATCCTTGAACCGGCCCTCCATACGTGTTACTTGTTCAATAAACGATTTTTGCATAGTGGTCTCAAAAACCTTAAACCGTTCATTGATTTTAGTATCGACCGTATTTACTTTTTCGGCGATTTCCGCGACTTTCACGGTCAACTCGGTTACGCTTTCGTCTATTTTCGCAGTTAATTCTTTACTAGTTTCTTTATTACTTTGCTTAATCTCGGCGTTTATGTCAGCGTTACTTTGTTCTAATGCTTCGGTTAGACTAACTCTCTGCGCTTCGATTTTAGAAGTTAATTCTGCTATATTTATCTCAGCATTGGCTGTTATTTGTTCAAATTTCGCGTTCATATTAGCGGTCAAATCCACGTTAGCTTGTTCCGCTTTAGCCGCGTTTTGTTTAATTTCTTGTAATAACTGTTTAAGCATTTTATCAGTTTCCATTTTAAATACACAGCAATTTCAAATATAAACAATTTAAAATACACAGAACAGTTTCAAATACACACAATAACTTTACTGTTGTACGAACACCAGTCACAAAACTCTTTGGGAATTGTTTAGTTGGACGCCAGCTGTTTTACAAATTAAAACAGCAAAGTTTGTTTTAACGTGTAAATTAAATTTGAATTGAATTTAATTTCTGGCCCCACGTACAGGGCGACATTTATAACTACACGCACTTCTTCTATGCGTTATTGTTATGTCGTGTAATGTGTGAGTACCCACCTGCTGTCTGATCTTGCAGATTCTTCCGACTAGGGCGTGTGGATTTTGGATTTGAAGTTCGCAAGCTAGTAATCTCAAATTATTACAACAACACACAAAATAAGTTACTTTTAAGGGGGAGAGTTTTGTGAGACTGGTAGGCTTTATCGTACAACAATAAAACACTGTTATATGGGGTAATAAAACGTTGTTTATTACACCAACAACACACAAGAATAGAATGGTTATTATTTTATGAATTTCTTACAGAGTAAACAATGAATCAATGTTTTTCGATTTGTCAATAGTTAAAAGAAACTGAACTCGTTCTTTGGCGAGTTAATTGCAATTTAAATTTTAATTTATTAATTGATTTGAATTTAATTAAATTTATTTAATTAAATTGAATCTAAGTGTTCATGAAACAAAATATAAAACTCTGAAATTAATTAGAATAATTAATTAAAATAAATTAGACGTGACAGTCTAGTTCACGTTATTTCATTTCTAGTGATTCTACTTCTGATCTACTGCAGTATGATCTAAGATTAGATTGTCAGTTAAGATTTGTATAGCGCTTTTATACTACTTCTATTTCTTAACTATAACTTACTAAAGCCTTAAACTGCTATACAGATTATCACAACGAATTTACTTTTTAATTACTAGAGTCTTTGCTTTTTGTTTGGCACCTGAATTATTTGAATTACAATGTTTTAATTGAAAAATAGAAAATTTGATCTGAAAAATAAATAAGTGGATTTTGCTTTCCTGTTACTGAAGAGGATGTCGTCCCGATTTGTCCCTCGTCGATTCGAGTCCTTGGTTAGAGAAAGTGATCTGCTTAGAACTGCTGGATTCGGTCGTGGAGTTCAAAATTCGGCAACACTCTGCTTCCTTGCTGTTTGTGAATATTTTAACGTCTGCTGTTGTCTGCTGGAACTGCTTCCTGTCCCTCGTCGATTCGCACGTTGCACGTCAGTGTGTGTGTGTGTGCTTCGTTCGGGTGGTCGCTCTGCTCGTCAGCTGTTCACCAATAATTTAGACGGCCTCTCTGCTGTATTCTTGAAGTCTGGTGGATCTCTTGCGTGCTTATGACTAACTGGTAGTACACAATAAGCTTGGTTGATGTACTGAAGAGTATCTCACCTTTACGCAACAATTACAAGCTATACAGATGATCTGTACTTAGTGTGTTCGTAATTGCGTGTGTGTTGACCACGTAGAGTCTTCTTGTTGATCTTCACCACTTTGGTTACTAGACGATCGAAGGACTACGTCTTAACTTCGTGAGTACTGACAGAAGAGTGAGTTTTCAACCATAAAACACCGCACTAGCCGGGGCTCGCATGAAATGATTTCATTGGTTGACACACTCTCCCTACCACATAAAATTTTGAATTCCCTTGGTCCGTGAGAATGAAGTTAGATTCCCACAGACGGAGAATAGAAAATTATTATCTAATATAATTATCCGGCGGAACCAATTTGTCGCTGCGGATATCCTGTACTTATTTAATTTTGCAATAACTTGGTTGCAAATCAAGTTGTGTGAAATCTAAAATATACAATCTGTCAGAAATTATTATCTTTATAACATAGTAAAATCTCTTTACTGTAACTCTATTTTTACAGAAGTTATTCAATTATTTTAATTAACTCTTTCATTTGTTAATTATATTGCATCAAATTTGCATACGTCATTATTAATATCTCGGTAAACATTTTGGCTATATTAGATTTCGCCTTTATTCATTAGTTTCCGAGATATTAATAATTAACAGTTTGGGTGTGGTCGCTTCCTTGTACAGCGAACTGATTACATAATGACCACGTGTGCGTTGCTTTACACAGCATTATTTTCAATGCTCTACATTCAAATGGAGTTTTGACTGTTACTTTTTATTTAAATATGCTTTCAGTATGCGGTAAACATATAACCCCAAATAGTTAATATTTGGTTCCGTTATAATATATATGTATATATATTTTTTTTCTTTATATGTCATTTATTCTTTATTGTAAGGTGATCTTACTTTGTAGGAATTTTTGTAACTTATTCCTTCTTTTTTTTATTTTTATATTATGCCTCATATGTCATCAAAATATTGTTGTAAGTTGTGCTAACATAATTTTTGAATTTTGGTTATTTCTTTATATAGGTTATTTTTCTTCGTAAAACTTTTTTATAGAAGCTTGATTATACACTCCTTTTATCTTTTTGGTGGTTATGTTACTTATTTCATAAGTATTGTTACCATTGTCCTTGGTGATGACATAAGGTCCTATGTACAATAATAGCAGTTTCTTTGTTATACCTTCAATCGTACTGGGTAGCTCACGATTTTTTATTAATACTCTTTCTCCTTCGTTATATTTAATTGTTTTAAGTTGGTTTTGAGAATACTTTGCTTTTTGTTTCTCGATTTTTTCCATTATTCAGCTGTACCATTTGTTTTCATCATACGGGTCTTCTGGGTTGTTCGGAAATTCTATTAGTTCCTGTACCTCTCTACGGGGTTTTCTTCCAAACATCATTAAATATGGGGTGTTCTCAATAAAATGGTGGTAACTTATATTCAAAAATACTTCGGTTGAAGTTAAATATTTCTGCCATTCCTTTTGATTATCATTGCAATAAGTTCTTAAAATACGTCCCACCTCTCTTAACACTCTTTCTGCGGGGTTACTGCTAGGATGGTATACAGATGTTTTATATGTTTTTATGTTCAATTTTGATAGTTCCTCCTTCCACTTTTTCCCTTTGAATTGTGTTCCGTGGTCTGTTATTATCATGTATGGTTTTCCAATTTCTGTAATGTATTTATTTTTTATGATGTCTAATATATTATTTGTTGTGGCTCTGTTTATAGCATATAGTTTGGTGTACTTGGTGTAATGGTCCAATATAATCACTATATACATGTATCTGTGTCTCCCTCCGCTACGTGGGAACGGTCCACATATGTCGAGAAACACTTTCTCCAGTTTGGCGTTTGACGTGATGGGTATCATCGTTCCATCCTTTCTCTCGTTATTCGTTTTGACCATCTGACATATTATGCAGGTTTTAATGTTTTTATTTACCTTTTTAGTTATACCTTTTATGAACAATTCTTCCTCTAATGCTTTTATCATTTTGAGCGTTCCCATGTGTCCGTATCTGACATGGTAATCTTTAATTATTTTGTTTTCGATTGATTTTGGAACGACTATTTTCTATATTCCTTGGTTCCTTTTGGTTTTAATGAATAGTATATCTTTGTGTATGCAATAAAAATTATTTATTATTTCCTCAGATTCCATCAGTCTTCTTCTTATGTTTAAGATTTTGGTATCTTGCTTCTGTTGTAGCACTATTTCGTTTACAATATCTTCCAGGTCCTTCCTATCCTTTATTATGTAATACACTTTGGCGATCTTCTCCTTTTCTCCTTCAAATGTTTGGTTTTCTACATTTATTCTGGACAATTTTTAAATTTATTTATTATGGTTTGATAGTTCTCATTTAATTCGTCTTAGTCGTTTAGTCATTTCTTGTCAATTATTCTTAAGTTTTTTCTTTAAATATCATTTATGTTTCTTGTTTTGGTTATTATTAATTGGTTTAATTAATTTAATGCTCCTTCCTTTCCATTGGTCTGCTTGGTCATTACCCTGAAAATCAGTCCCTTTTCTCTGTGTTCATCTTCACTTAGTTTACCCATGGTCCATCATTTCCTCTGCGCTTGTGGTTCGGATAACCTTGGTGTATAGAACTATTTCTTCCTTGTGATATAGGTTTCTTCTGTCTTGTACCACAATTCTTCTAATATCATATGTTCATAAAAATTAAGTTTACTATTAAGTTATCATTAATTGGTATTTAATCTACCATTACATGTGAAATTTGAATCAAGTTAAATTTAAATTCATTATTAAAAATCATTTTTTCAATTTAATTTAATTTAAGTCCTCAACTACTCATTAAGTCAATATTTGTTCAAAACAATTTCCTTTACTTTCATTACATTTTTTTTTTTAAATGACCCTACATAAAATATTACCTACATTCCATCACATCTGGTATTTCTTTTGTTTCATAATAAGGTTTTTACTGCTGGCAATGATTCAGCAGAATACAACATTTATCAGCTTCAACACATCTTGCATTTTGTGTTTCATAATAAGATTTACTCATCAGAATACTGATTCATCAGACTACAACAGTTATCAACTTCAACGCCTGGCTGTAAACATTAGTCAAAACATGCACTGTGCCTGTTTACATAAACAGTTGTATGCCAGACTGTTGTTATAAACACTCTGTCTCAACACTCAAAATTACATCACCCCTAATACATGTACTTCTAATTTTCAATTTCTATAAATCTTTTAGTTAACATATTTATCAACTACTATTTATTAGAATTCATGTCCAAAATTAATTTTGCTTCATTAATAAAATTGACCTTTTAAATTATTTTACAAACCTCCACTCAAAACAATTTAGCTTTCGTTATATTATTTAAAGCACTTTGAATATATAGACACACAATGTAAAATTAAATTCATTAATACCTCCTGTTAATTATTATTGTTAATTAACAAAATAAAATAATATTATTATTAAAATCAATTTCTGCTACATACACACATGGTTTATATAAAACATTTTACAATACACACACAATTAATTTCACTATACTGTATTTACAAATCTTCATCATTAATTGTTCAATTTTACCGCACTTCATTTCCCAAATCAGCAAGGTCATTACCATATACTAAAGTATTTAAAATGTCCATTCATTGAGTTTGTATTCAACCTCCATCGTCAAAAATTAGTCTTGTTTTCACATAGCATTTTTCAATTTTATTTATGCACATCATATGGCTATCATTTGTGTAATAACCCTTATCAACGTAATATTTCATACCATTATTACCTATTAATTCATAAAACCAGTCTACATTTGTGATTTCAATTCTGTCTCCGTAAGTGTTTTTATACAACATCAAGTAATTTATTTTCTCATCATATTCATTTACTATACTCATTAAAACATCAGGTAAGTTATTATTATTTATACAGGTATCATCAAAATAATTATCAATCTCTATTTTACAAGGTAAGTCAATTTGTTCCTCTCTCTTAATGCATAAACTCTATACCAATATTTCATAATCTCTATTTACCTTAAATATTTCTACCACTCTCTCTCTCTCTCTCATAATCACTTTCATCACAATACTTCTCACAACATTTCATATTCTCATTCCACACAGAGGGTAACACAACATTATTACAACACATCCTGGCCTTACCAGATGCACAAAAAATCAAGGGACAATTATTTGTAGACCATACGTCTCCCAAATACACTCGTGAAGCATTTTCTTCACCCACAACCGCACCACAGGAAAATTTTACTCTCTTCATACTCTCTCTCACTCTCATCAGCATTTGCTAACAACACTTCATTCTTAAACTCTACTTCAACTAACTCTCTACTCTCATTTTCACTATTATCACTTACCGTATCATTCTTAGATATCTCATTTTCAACTACATAACCATTATTTTTGTCTAACATCTCGTCAAACCGTTTATTTATATTAACCTCAAACTTCGCATTTTGCTTATTTATTTCGTCAAAACGACTACTTATAATATCAAATTTAATATTCTGTTCGTCAAATTTGGTATTGAAATTGCTATTCTGTATATCTAATTTCTCATTGAAACTACTTTTAATTTCTTTGATTTCGTTTTTCTGTTCATGAATGTCCATTGATATGGTTCGTAATATACTCATTATATCATCATCTAATTTATTACATTTTATTGAGGTGGGAGTTAACTGGACTCCCGAGTCCTCAGTTATATTTGTTTAATTTGTAACACTTATTTTTATTTTATTGTCCTGACTCACGTTTGGAGTCGAGTGGACCTCAATATTATTCATAACAGCTGACTCATCAAAATTTTCGGCATTCATTATTTCATTGACATCGTCATTATTCCCTGCCATTTTTTATAAGTTTATAAAATGTCACATAGAAATTTTAATCTTATCCAATATTAACTTAAACCCTTTTAATATTTCACTATGTTTATATAATTTACCAAAACGTCCTCCCTCTCTAATAACCCGTTCTACAGCTTAATTAGGTCTGGCGAAAGTAATAACAAATTACACTCGAGTCCCTGTTCGTGCGCCACTGAGACACTATAATTTAGGTCAAATTATATACTACTCGAGTCCCTAGTTCGGGCGCCACTGAGACACTATAATTTAATACAAATAATATAATTCTCTTCGCGTCCCTAGTTCGGGGCCACTGAGACGCTATAAGTTACTTCAAATTCAAGATTTGAATATAGGTTTTTCAAGTAAATACACTCTTACCTTTGGTTGCATTTTCCCGGGTCTTACAGACGAAAATCCACTGCAGACAAGGTTATCTGGGTTTAAGTGCGAAATGATTACGCGCATTTTATACTGTCTAAAATCACATACTGTACAATCAAAGAATATATTATGGTGTAATAAAAACAAATAATAAAATATGGACAAAAATATAGAAATGCCAATCCATGTGTAAACAAGGCTTAAGAAATAACAATTATCAAATGTATATGACAAGATGAAAAACTATATGACCAGTAAAAGTACTTGGTACAGCAATTGCTGAACTGTCTAAGACAAATAGAGGGATATAAAATCATTATAAAATGATTAAACTTTTTCTTTCAATGTTTGAAAGTAAGAATAAAGTTGTGTTTATGTTATTTATAGTTTTGTTAGGTGATGAGTGGATGATATGTCTTATGCAGAATTTATGTAACCAGGCATATACAGATTGTTTGATCACAAAATGTGAATTATGTTTTTTTATAATGTTCCAGTGATAATTATTGTTGTAATTTTAAATACTAATACTAATAGAGTTATAGGGAGTAGTTTTGATGGTAGTTACATAGTTAATAGGTGTTACAATAACAGAAAATAAAAATTTAACATGTCAAGACCTAGGCCTATAAAAACTTTGGAATTTTGTAAATTTTAGGAAATACATTTAGAATTTTATAAAACAAATGTTGTAATATGGATAGGTTAGTAATTAATAGTATACACAGTAAATATGGAATTGAAATAATCAGTTTTAAAATATTTATGAAAATTCAAATAGCAAAAATGTAACATCAGAATTTCTTAAGCAAAAATAGGCATGTTTGGTGTCTATGTGTCACAAATGTTAAGACCAAAATAATGATGCTATTAGTTTTAAATTCCCAATTAGTATAACAAAGTTATACTATTTTAAAAGTTTTGGCCAAGTTAATGCAATAAAACAATGAATTTGTATGACAATGTATATATCTGAATCAACCAACCAGATTGCAAGTTTTACCTTAGCAACCGAAAATGCAGATGAATAAAATAGGGACTTCTTTGACAACCATCATTAAGAACAGACGCGTATTTATAACGTCTTAGCTAATTATATTTTAAATAGAGTAAACCTATACTAAACATAGTAAACGAATCAGGACAGTTATTGAAGAACATTAGAGGAATCCAAGAACATCAAGACACCAATTCGCAAGAATTCAAATCCCGGAAGAAGAATTAAAGAAGATTTGGACCCCATCTTCGTCCTGAACGAATAAAAGAAGAGGATCTGGGTGAATCTGAATAATTTTATAACCTTATTTAACAACAACACCCACATACGAGCACACGAACCACTTAGAAAACTAAACCATAAAAAACCACATACAATATAATACACCAACACTAAAGAACACTTGAAGATAACACAAATTAATTATTACACCTTTTGAATACCAAAAAACTGAACGACAACTAATAAATATCTAAAACTGTTCATAACCTAGAACTGTGGATAACACACACACGACTACTAGTTTGCACTATAAACATCAGAACCTTTTTATATCCTTCTCTTGTAAAGTTTGTATTTTGATTTTAAGAGTTGTATTAATTGTTTAACCATAATATTCGGACCGAATACGCCCTGAGATTATTTTATTTAATAGAATAAAAACAACAAGCATCATTATTGAGGTTGATTCCAACTTACCAACTTATGAATGAAGACGACATAATTTTGTCACAATTTGTTATTAAAATAAAGAAAAACGAGAAACGTAATTGACCAATTCTTTTGAATAAAGATTGATTAAAGGAGTACATCTGTTTGGTTTTATTTTGCATTATTATTACTGTTAAAATTAAAAGATATGACAGCACAGCAAAGCGGACGGAGCGGCAGTTGGCAGCTCCGAATTACGTCACTGGTTTTGGACGCCGAGGGAATAGTGAACAACAACCGTAAACGAATTTAATGTACTAAATAAAAGTATTTGGTACAAATTGACGCATCCAACGTGCGGCATAATAACTCATCTCGTTATTTTTTGGTACAAATTGGCGAACCAACGTGTGAGGCAATAAATTAAAATATAATTTATAATCAAACAGCAAAAAATAAACGAAAACGAGGAAGCGAGAAACAAAGCACAAACGAGCGGCTGAAACCGAGAAAGAAAGCGAATTAAGCATGGAAGACAAGGAAGCAACACCGGTTGAGGAAGTAGAAACTATAAAAAGGAAGGCTCAGGAGAAACAACCAGAAGAACCCACACAAACAGAAAGCGAGAAGACGCAAGAAATGATTAAACGTATGATGGAATTAATGCAGGAAACTGGTAAGAAAATGGAGGAGAGTAATAAAAAACTAATGGACGAAATGAAGGAGGAATTAAAAAAGGACAATAAACAGTCTATGGAGGAAATAAGCCGAAAATTGGAAGAGACTAATAAGAAAATGGAAGAAAGGATGGAGGAATTGAAAGAGAATAGCAGGAAAATGGAGGAGAAAATAGATGAAAATAATAGAGCATTGAGGGAAGAATTGAAGGGAAATTACCAGGAAACCATGAAAAAATTGGATGAACACAAAGAGTCATTAAAAGAAGAATGGAATAACAAGATGGAAATTAATAACCGGCAATTGCAGGAAGAATGGGACAAGGAGCTAGAAGGACCGGTGACCGAAATTAAAAGGGTAGAATCCGAGGCCAAGGAAAAGTGTGAGCGGATGAACCAAGAGATACTGAGCATCCGGGAAGAAACGAAAGGACGAATAGAAAATATACAAACCAACCAAGCAGTGATGGGAGAAAGATTAGAAAGCATAGGTACTAGTCTTAATCGGGTACAAGACCAAACAACTGCCCATAGAGATGAAATCTCTCTAAGAAACAGACAATGTACCGGTGCCCATACCACATGTGAGGAAAACCGAGAAGTTATCAACTTCCAAAATTATAGAAAAACCCCATGCTATTCCTAGAACGGGTAGAAGAAAAAATAGCAAAAACCGGAGAAGACAGATGGGTTGTAATTAGAAGTATGCTGGACAAAATGTTCAGAAAAGTCTATGATAATTGGTGGACGGCGATGCGGCCGAATATACAAAATTTTCAAGAATTTAAAAGACAATTTAAATCCAAATACTGGTCTGATGCCACTTAACACATGATAAGAAGTGACATAGGATTGGGCCGATATGATCTACATGGCAAACAAACTCCGACAGCATACTTTCTGGGCAAGATTAACATAGCCAGACATTTAGAGCCTGCAATTCCTACTGAATGTTTAGTGAGGCTATTGGCTTATCACTATGGTGGAGAAATTACGAGAGGCCGAATAAACGGACAGATACAAACCGTTGAGGAGATGTCGGCATTGTTAGCGGAAATGGAACAAGAGAAGAGCTTCCTCCAATACAGACGGGGGTGTGACGTAGCAGGCCTCCAAGAGGTGCACCCTGGGTAACGCTAAATCTGCTACAGCGACCGCCGTTTTTCTCGAGCCTCAGCCATCATGGCACATGCGATCGCCACTAGAAATCCAACCCGCCCTTATGAGGGCGCGGACAATCACCTCCGCATACTGTATTGGAATGCGGGTGGACTGAGCAATGCAAAACACTCTGAGTTAAAAACTAACATTTCAAAATTTGACGCTGACATCATTGTTATTGTCGAAGCTGGCGCTTCTACCGAAGCCACACATTTTTATGAAATACCCGACTTTTCGCTCTATGTTTTAAAGAGATCAAGACAAGTTGCCTCTGGCATCATCGTATTTGTTCACAACTCTATGGCAAGTAAAGAAACTATCGTCCATGAAATGGATGACAACGACAAACTAGAAGCCATATGTATCGACGCCTGGAAAAATGGAGTCCACTTCAAAGTTGTTGGCCTCTACAACCCGCCCAGCAACGTACCAAACCTGGAACCAATAGCCAACCTATGCCAGTACCGCAACACCATCATTTTGGGAGACTTCAACGCTCACTCAGCCCGATGGGACTACTCAACTACTAGTGCAACTGGAAAGGCAGTAGAAGACCTTATAGACCACTCTGCTATTATTAGAATTCAATCTGCACCTACATTCCTATCTTACGCTGGCCACACAAGCACTCCAGACCTTGCACTGGTTCATGCAAACCTTACCTCCAGATCGGAACTGTCCCTGGAAGACCCCATGGATGGTTGTGGACATCGTCTAATGTACCTACGGGTTCAAATGAAATGTCAACATCCCCGTTTCAATAAAGTAACCCGGTGGAATTTCAAGAAAGCCTGCTGGGACAAGTTCTCTGAACTATCCGATTTGTATGTCACTGAAGACATGGTGCAAGATAACCCTGACGCCTCAGTCAAACTTATCGTGGAAGGCATACTACGTGCAGCTAACGAGAGCATTCCAAAAGGACAAGTTAAGAAATATTCACCTTTCTGGAGTAAATCGCTGGACGCCCTTAAGAAAGAGCGGAATACTGCTAGACGCCGAGCAGAAAAGTCCCATAGCTTGGAACACTGCATCATGTTAAGGAAAGCTCAGGCCAAACTGAAACGTGCTGTTATACAATCAAAAAGATCTGTCTATAGATCCTTCGTATCCAAACTGGACTTCCGGAAAGATGGGATCAAAGCTCACAAGTTTATATCCAGCTTGAACAATGAAAAATCTTCTCGTCACTGGCAACCCATTAAAGTGAATGACAAACTACTCACCAGCTCCAGAGATATTGCTAAGGCATTAAGTAAAAATTACGCTACAATAAGCAGACTCCGTGTAAACGCGAATGAGCGGAAATCTATCTCCGACATTAAAGTTTCCTCTTGTCAAACCGAACAAGACTTCCTCATCTTCAACAAGGACTTTTCCCCAGATGAGCTCTCTCTTGCCATCAACTCGCTAAAAAAAGGAAAATCTGCCGGACCAGACGAGGTCTTCCCGCCTTTCATTAAGAATCTTGGCAAGAAAGCACTAAAGACTCTCTTAAAACTAATCAACCTAACATGGAATGCACGTGTGCCCCAGCAATGGAGAAAAGCCGAAGTATTATCAATACTGAAAAAAGGCAAGCCTGCGAACAACCTAAATAACTACCGCCCTATTTCACTAACTAGTGTCTGCTCTAAAGTTACTGAAAAAATGGTCGAACGCAGACTCCGGGAATTTCTAGAGTCTAAAGGAGCCATTAGCGACTGCCAAGCAGGATTCCGTAAGCACAGAGCAACCATGGACCAAGTTGTAAAGTTTACTCAGTCGGTAAAGGACGGTTTCCACAGAAAACAATCCACTGTAGCCGTCTTAGTGGACTTTAAAGCTGCATATGACAAAATCTGGCGCGGTATGCTTGTTCACAAACTTAAGAAACTAGGAGTAAACGGGAACATGCTAAAGTGGATACAAAGCTTCCTCTCGCAATGCTACATACGATGCAAATTCTTTAACGCAACTTCCCCATACAAACTACTACGTCAAGGTTTGCCGCAAGGGGCGGTACTAAGCTGTCTCCTTTTCAACGTAATGATAGACGACCTTAAGAATGCATTTCAAAAAATTCCAGGAATCTCATTCCTCTTCTTTGCTGACGATGTCCTGTTGTGGGCTACTGGAAGCAACGTAAACGCCCTCGTAGAAGCTCTAAACAAGGCTCTTTTTAACCTCGAAGTATGGTCAAGCCTCAACAAAATGGAAGTTAGTACCGATAAGACAGTGTCTCAACTCTTCACCATGTCCACTAGGGCCCCGGTAATCAATTTAAAATTCATGGGATCACCTCTAAGACAAGTATCGCTGTCCAAGTATCTGGGAATCAACCTCGATAAGAAACTATCTTTCAGCACCCATGTCACAAGTACGGCCGATAAGGGTCAGAAACGTATCAATCTTCTCAAGAGACTAACTGCTACCAAGTGGGGAGCCACTCAAGATGTTCTATCCACGGCCTACAAAACATACGTCCGTCCAGTACTTGAATATGGCTCGGAAGTCACCTCACTTGCTAGTAAAACCAACCTAAATAAATACGACGTTGTCCAGAATAACGCTCTAAGAATTATAACCGGAGGAGCAAAATCAACCCCAATAGCGGCCATGCAACTTCAAACTGGCATCGAGCCTCTAGATAGCCGGAGGGATAAATGCACGCTTAAGTTTTGGGAAAGGGCTAAGAGAGTGGATGGGAATCACTGGAATGGATACAGAAGTGCAACCCAACGACTCAAAACCCAAACTTCGCCTCTAACTCACGCTGAAGCTCTTATAAGCAAGTACCAACTATCATTGGACCGTCGGGCTCCCATACAGTACTACAATGCAGTGGCAAACGCTTTACCTGCAAAGCGGCTTGACCTAATCAACCTAACAACCAACAAGGCCGAAGCCAACCCTATCGAGCTCAAGTCGTACGCCATAGAAACCATCAACCTTAGGTACCCTGTGAATGATTGGCTCCACATATACACTGACGGCTCATTCCTACCTGAAACGAGGGGAGCAGGCGCGGGATGGTTTTGTAGCCTCTTTGAGAATTCAACAGCTGTGGGAAGAAACGCTAGTAACTTCGATGGTGAGGTGTGCGCAGTCTACGAAGCTTCCAACCAGCTACTAGCCAAGACCTTAGCACCAGGAAAAGTGGTATTTTTAATCGACTCCCAGTCCACAATTCTTGCGCTCACCAGCAACGCTCCCACCGACTGCCTGAGAACAATTCAGTGCCGCGCGAGACTTGCAGAGCTGATGTCAACCGGATGGATCGTTACCCTACAGTGGGTGCCAAGCCATGTAGGAATTCCTGGCAACGAAAGAGCCGACGTCAAAGCCAAAGAAGGAGCAGAATCGGAGCAGCCGGACGTGCCGCTTACTCTTAGTAGAGCCAATAACCTCATCACCTCAGTTATAAACACCTCCACACAAAGAACTCGAAAAACCCTGGGTACTGGTAAAAAGTGGGAAAGTCTTGCCACCGTAGGACCAATACCGAGACACCTGGACAGAGCTGAGGCCGTCGCCCATTTCCGCCTTACTACCGGACATGACTACTTGCAAGCTCATCTACACCGCATCGGCCTAGCTGAGAACGAAACCTGTCCGCTTTGCAACTCCGGAAGAATGGACGGAGAACACTTACGGGACTGCCAAGCACTCACATACCCGACCGACGACATAACCAATCGCTACTGGGAGGCTCGACGTCGAATGGTTGAGGAACCACGTACGGGCGTTGGCTAAAGTAAAGTAAGTAAGTCCAATACAGACGAAGGAGCGACGAGATGGATAGAAATAATGGTCGCCGCGACACCCGATACGAAAACAACGGGAATAGACCAAATAATAATAATTACAACAACAACTATGGTAACCACTATCAACGTAATTACCAAAATAATAATAACAATAACAACTATCCACGGAATAATAAGATGAATAATAACAACAGCCACTATTACTGTAGCTCTCCTACGAATAATAATAACGGATACCAACATGCCAATGATAGAGATAATCATTACCAGAACAACCGAGGTCATCAAAACAATTACGATAACTGATACAGACAGAATAATAATGGCAATTATAACAACCAAAACCAAACATATCGAAGGCATGTGAATTATGTGAGCACTGAAGATAGAGATATGGGAAGACGTTCGTACCAGGGACGAATGAATTATAATGGGAACAGGGAGAGAAGTTTTCAGGAGGAGAATAACCAATGCTACCGGGATGAACATAGGCGTAGTAGGAGCTGCGACGATGACAGGAGTAACAGAAACATAGTGACATTCAACAATAATGACCCGGTCGAAATACTCCAAGCAACGGACAATAACCAACCAAGTAACAACCAGGTAGCCCAGATAGGTCGAATAAACCATATCATGGCGGAGGACAGCCAAGAACCTAATACTGGCCCCAGCAATGAGGATGAAAGAGACTATTCATACGACAACATCGAAATGTATGGGACTGATCCACGATGGGGCAATCCCATAGCGAGATTTGTAGATAACTTTAACCGAAGGAATCCACCGGAAAACATAATTGCAGGACAACCCGGAGTGGGGCAGATGCCGAACACGAATAATAACCACAAAATTCAAAAATTAAGTAAGATCATCTTACCGACTCTACCAATCCAGAATATAATTTTAATTGGAGCCACCGGAAGGAAAAACAAGTCAATAAGAAAACAAGCTATTATTACTTTATAACGGACCATATGTTGTTGTAAAAAGCAATAACAACAATACTTATGTAATTAGTGATGTGGAGACGAAGAAGATTAAGGGAACATACAACCAAGTTTCCTTAAAAATGTATTATGATGCCAATTAAAACCATTTTGAATAAATCTCAAAATTCAAACAAATAGTAAGGACAACTTACAGTACATTTTGATAATGTTATTTTGGATCAAGGGAATAAACGAATTTGAATAAATTTCAAAATTCTAAACGAAATAAGCACCTCTTATTAAAGACAATTATGAACTTATTATTTGGATATAAAAGAAGGAGACAACATCCATGAATCAGGAGAAACCAAAGTATTTGTGAGGGAATCAACAACAACTAACAGATACAGATACTTGTTACGTTTTAAGTGAATAAAGATAGTTAATGAAAAATGAAGATTAAGGAGTACTGATAAAGAAGGAAAGAAGACAGTACCAATTTAAAAAAAAATAAATAAAAAAATGTGATATTAATATCGCCACAAGAAAATGAACATCTGAAGGAATCAATGGAAAGAAATATTTAGATCTGAGAATTTAAACTGAGTGAACCATCCCAAGAATATATTATTATATTATTTTTATTTGATTTAGTCGTGAATAGACTAGTTATTATTAAATGTGATTGACTGATGAGATAGCTCCAGCAATCAATATTATTGATGTATTATGTATTATAAGGACAGCGGGGTATTAGGTCAAGAGAGCCCCCCGACTGATTCCAAGATATATGTGATAATGATTAATTTGTTAGGGAGGTAACATGTTCCAGGGATAGAACACTTATAATTAAAGACAAGTATACCAGATCATAAAAGTATAAGAAGTGCTAATATGAAAGATAAAATAATTGATAATTTCAACAAAATATATTATTTTATTAAAATAATCAAATTTGGTGGCAGGGTATTATGTAACATTACATTTGGCATAGCTTGATATCGTACCAGATTTAATGAAGATCATGGATAAGAAACTTAACAAGAAGAAACATATCTTTTAAAAATGATAGTGAAGATGAACAAATGACAAATTTAAACTGACTTGGACTATAACTGACCGTAACCAAATTAATGTTTAGGTAAACTAATGGAAAATACCCAGATGATGAGATAAAATTTGACCAATTACAATACTAATACTTACGAAGACAGACAGCATTATGGACCATTACTATCAGTAAACAAATTGTTTTGTTAAATGTATCATATAATATAGAAATAATCAAAATACAAATTGAGGGATAATAGGCCCAAATATACAATAGAATGTAATGTTAACTAACCAATATAATTGAATAATACAAGAACACAATCATTATATATACATGGAAACATACAATTAAAATAGTGTGATTAATGGTGGACCTAATGTTATAAAATAAATACTGTACAATTAAAGAATATATTATGGTGTAATAAAAACAAATAATAAAAAATGGACAAAAATATAGAAATGCCAATCCATGTGTAAACAAGGCTTAAGAAATAACAATTATCAAATGTATATGACAAGATGAAAAACTATATGACCAGTAAAAGTACTTGGTACAGCAATTGCTGAACTGTCTAAGACAAATAGAGAGATATAAAATCATTATAAAATGATTAAACTTTTTCTTTCAATGTTTGAAAGTAAGAATAAAGTTGTGTTTATGTTATTTATAGTTTTGTTAGGTGATGAGTGGATGATATGTCTTATGCAGAATTTATGTAACCAGGCATATACAGATTGTTTGATCACAAAATGTGAATTATGTTTTTTTATAATGTTCCAGTGATAATTATTGTTGTAATTTTAAATACTAATACTAATAGAGTTATAGGGAGTAGTTTTGATGGTAGTTACATAGTTAATAGGTGTTACAATAACAGAAAATAAAAATTTAACATGTCAAGACCTAGGCCTATAAAAACTTTGGAATTTTGTAAATTTTAGGAAATACATTTAGAATTTTATAAAACAAATGTTGTAATATGGATAGGTTAGTAATTAATAGTATACACAGTAAATATGGAATTGAAATAATCAGTTTTAAAATATTTATGAAAATTCAAATAGCAAAAATGTAACATCAGAATTTCTTAAGCAAAAATAGGCATGTTTGGTGTCTATGTGTCACAAATGTTAAGACCAAAATAATGATGCTATTAGTTTTAAATTCCCAATTAGTATAACAAAGTTATACTATTTTAAAAGTTTTGGCCAAGTTAATGCAATAAAACAATGAATTTGTATGACAATGTATATATCTGAATCAACCAACCAGATTGCAAGTTTTACCTTAGCAACCGAAAATGCAGATGAATAAAATAGGGACTTCTTTGACAACCATCATTAAGAACAGACGCGTATTTATAACGTCTTAGCTAATTATATTTTAAATAGAGTAAACCTATACTAAACATAGTAAACGAATCAGGACAGTTATTGAAGAACATTAGAGGAATCCAAGAACATCAAGACACCAATTCGCAAGAATTCAAATCCCGGAAGAAGAATTAAAGAAGATTTGGACCCCATCTTCGTCCTGAACGAATAAAAGAAGAGGATCTGGGTGAATCTGAATAATTTTATAACCTTATTTAACAACAACACCCACATACGAGCACACGAACCACTTAGAAAACTAAACCATAAAAAACCACATACAATATAATACACCAACACTAAAGAACACTTGAAGATAACACAAATTAATTATTACACCTTTTGAATACCAAAAAACTGAACGACAACTAATAAATATCTAAAACTGTTCATAACCTAGAACTGTGGATAACACACACACGACTACTAGTTTGCACTATAAACATCAGAACCTTTTTATATCCTTCTCTTGTAAAGTTTGTATTTTGATTTTAAGAGTTGTATTAATTGTTTAACCATAATATTCGGACCGAATACGCCCTGAGATTATTTTATTTAATAGAATAAAAACAACAAGCATCATTATTGAGGTTGATTCCAACTTACCAACTTATGAATGAAGACGACATAATTTTGTCACAATTTGTTATTAAAATAAAGAAAAACGAGAAACGTAATTGACCAATTCTTTTGAATAAAGATTGATTAAAGGAGTACATCTGTTTGGTTTTATTTTGCATTATTATTACTGTTAAAATTAAAAGATATGACAGCACAGCAAAGCGGACGGAGCGGCAGTTGGCAGCTCCGAATTACGTCACTGGTTTTGGACGCCGAGGGAATAGTGAACAACAACCGTAAACGAATTTAATGTACTAAATAAAAGTATTTGGTACAAATTGACGCATCCAACGTGCGGCATAATAACTCATCTCGTTATTTTTTGGTACAAATTGGCGAACCAACGTTGAGGCAATAAATTAAAATATAATTTATAACCAAACAGCAAAAAATAAACGAAAATGAGGAAGCGAGAAACAAAGCGCAAACGAGCGATTGAAACCGAGAAAAAAAGCGAATTAAGCATGGAAGACAAGGAAGCAACACCGGTTGAGGAAGTAGAAGCTATAATAAGGAAGGCTCAGGAGAAACAACCAGAAGAACCCACACAAACAGAAAGCGAGAAGACGCAAGAAATGATTAAACGTATGATGGAATTAATGCAGGAAACTGGTAAGAAAATGGAGGAGAGTAATAAAAAACTAATGGACGAAATGAAGGAGGAATTAAAAAAGGACAATAAACAGTCTATGGAGGAAATAAGCCGAAAATTGGAAGAGACTAATAAGAAAATGGAAGAAAGGATGGAGGAATTGAAAGAGAATAGCAGGAAAATGGAGGAGAAAATAGATGAAAATAATAGAGCATTGAGGGAAGAATTGAAGGGAAATTACCAGGAAACCATGAAAAAATTGGATGAACACAAAGAGTCATTAAAAGAAGAATGGAATAACAAGATGGAAATTAATAACCGGCAATTGCAGGAAGAATGGGACAAGGAGCTAGAAGGACCGGTGACCGAAATTAAAAGGGTAGAATCCGAGGCCAAGGAAAAGTGTGAGCGGATGAACCAAGAGATACTGAGCATCCGGGAAGAAACGAAAGGACGAATAGAAAATATACAAACCAACCAAGCAGTGATGGGAGAAAGATTAGAAAGCATAGGTACTAGTCTTAATCGGGTACAAGACCAAACAACTGCCCATAGAGATGAAATCTCTCTAAGAAACAGACAATGTAACGGTGCCCATACCACATGTGAGGAAAACCGAGAAGTTATCAACTTCCAAAATTATAGAAAAAACCCCATGCTATTCCTAGAACGGGTAGAAGAAAAAATAGCAAAAACCGGAGAAGACAGATGGGTTGTAATTAGAAGTATGCTGGACAAAATGTTCAGAAAAGTCTATGATAATTGGTGGACGGCGATGCGGCCGAATATACAAAATTTTCAAGAATTTAAAAGACAATTTAAATCCAAATACTGGTCTGATGCCACTTAACACATGATAAGAAGTGGCATAGGATTGGGCCGATATGATCTACATGGCAAACAAACTCCGACCACATACTTTCTGGGCAAGATTAACATAGCCAGACATTTAGAGCCTGCAATTCCTACTGAATGTTTAGTGAGGCTATTGGCTTATCACTATGGTGGAGAAATTACGAGAGGCCGAATAAACGGACAGATACAAACCGTTGAGGAGATGTCGGCATTGTTAGCGGAAATGGAACAAGAGAAGAGCTTCCTCCAATACAGACGAAGGAGCGACGAGATGGATAGAAATAATGGTCGCCGCGACACCCGATACGAAAACAACGGGAATAGACCAAATAATAATAATTACAACAACAACTATGGTAACCACTATCAACGTAATTACCAAAATAATAATAACAATAACAACTATCCACGGAATAATGAGATGAATAATAACAACAATAACAACAGCCACTATTACTGTAGCTCTCCTACGAATAATAGTAACGGATACCAACATGCCAATGATAGAGATAATCATTACCAGAACAACCGAGGTCATCAAAACAATTACGATAACTGATACAGACAGAATAATAATGGCAATTATAACAACCAAAACCAAACATATCGAAGGCATGTGAATTATGTGAGCACCGAAGATAGAGATATGGGAAGACGTTCGTACCAGGGACGAATGAATTATAATGGGAACAGGGAGAGAAGTTTTCAGGAGGAGAATAACCAACGCTACCGGGATGAACATAGGCGTAGTAGGAGCTGCGACGATGACAGGAGTAACAGAAACATAGTGACATTCAACAATAATGACCCGGTCGAAATACTGCAAGCAACGGACAATAACCAACCAAGTAACAACCAGGTAGCCCAGATAGGTCGAATAAACCATATCATGGCGGAGGACAGCCAAGAACCTAATACTGGCCCCAGCAATGAGGATGAAAGAGACTATTCATACAACATCGAAATGTATGGGACTGATCCACGATGGGGCAATCCCATAGCGAGATTTGTAGATAACTTTAACCGAAGGAATCCACCGGAAAAACATAATTGCAGGACAACCCGGAGTGGGGCAGATGCCGAACACGAATAATAACCACAAAATTCAAAAATTGAGTAAGATCATCTTACCGACTCTACCAATCCAGAATATAATTTTAATTGGAGCCACCGGAAGGCAAAACAAGTCAATAAGAAAACAAGCTATTATTACTTTATAACGGACCATATGTAACAATAAAAAAGAAACCGAAATATATATATAATAAATATAACCACTACCAGGACTTACCTGCACGCAATTACAACACTTACCTGTTATTGAAATTTTACCAGAAGACCAAGGTTGCCACGATTATTTTTTATATAGGATAAAATATCGAAAACCTTTACACTCCACCTTAAATAAAACGGACAATTTAGCAATCTGACCCACCCAATTAATAATTCAGAAGATTCCGGAACGTCTATACGAATTTTTTCAACACAGAAATAAGACAGTGGTAATGACGAAATAACTTAAACTAACACATTTTCCAAATAAACTAAATCACTTTAATGAATTAAGTCAATTTTCACTGCTATGAGTACAAAAGAATTAGTCATGATTAATTGTTATAATTACCAGAATGAGAATGCTACACCAAGTTTTAATTACCTTAAACTATACTTACAACTAAGGCAGCCCATATTGCCCACGCACTCTTCCATACCTTTTGTTTTTTATATACATTCCCCTTTATTTATTCAATTTTTAAATATTCCGATTGTTATCCGCGGTGCCCGTCCACGAACACGATACCGGCCGAACACGCGGTTGGTCCCGTAACTTCACTATTTGTTTTATCACTTCAATCTCTCCACATCACTGTCAGTATTACTCACTCCGATATGTTCATTACCTTCTGGGGTCCCGGTCGGTCTTATTGAGTGAAATACATTTGCGAAAACTCGACCAACCGGGCCCAAACCGAAACTTTAGATGTCTGTTACTGTAGTTGGCGTCCTGTTGACTGTATGGCGTCTCTGCTTAAAGTCGACTGTTCCGTCACGGTGAACGTAACAGGTACATGTACCTGTTCCTGGAGGGAATCTGGTTCTCTACTGCCACGATGTTTTCGTCGCTCCGGCATCATTTGTTGGGAAGTAACCACTTTATATATGGATTAAAGCTGGTATGTGTGTGTGTCCAGAGGCCGATATTGGACTTGGTTCCGCTGATGTCACCAACAGTAGGCGGAGTTTAATGCGACTTCCGTGAGGTCTTAGAGAAGACGACGAATATTTTTTACGCTCTGGCCATCTTGAGTTTTTAGTTAGAGCGTCCTTTGAGCGCGTGCGGGTGTAGTTGCGCTTGAGCGTTGACACACATTTACAGAGTTCTTAGAATTTTTAAGGTGGTAAATTCCTTTGCCGTGTTACACCACTGAAATTGCGCATCGCCTTTGTTCCAAACGCTGTTTCTCAACATCGTGCTGTTGCTTGGAAAATAACGTTGCACAATAATACATTTATTTCGTAATATTTTATAAGACTCCCGACCGAAAATGAAATGAATAAAAATATAATTATCCCAAACTGTTGAAAATAAAAACACCCAAAATTTGACCCGCTACAATACCCCCTCGATGAGAATTCTGCTGTCCACAACAGAAGAAATCTCATCGATAACCCCGAAGAGGACCGGTGAGGAACTGGTGCCAACAACCCCCTTGTTCTTGATCTGCATGGGTACACGACCCCCCTGGCTCAGCGACCATGGACTTATCTGAACGAGATCACTGGACTTCTCCGTAAGAGATCCCAACACCGAGAAATCGATCAGACTCGCACCACGGCGCACCTCGCCTTTTAACATGCTATCCCCAAAAAATCCTCAATCCCTGGCTAAAATTATCCCAGCTCCTCCGCCGATAGGGTTCCCCTTTTGCGCAGGCTGGGCTGCCTTTAGCAAATACTGGGCTCACACACACTAACATTACATGTTACCATAACACGTAAAAAAAATAAAATTTCTTTTAAAATTTATTATAAATTTAAAAGATTTAAAATTCAAAAAAAATATTTTATCAAAAAAAAATTCTCTCCTTATCTGTTCTAAAATTTTTTTTTTTTTTTTTTTTTTTTTTTTTTTTTTTTTTTTTTTTTTTTCAAATGACAACCTAGACATTTCTAATAATATAAACACATCCTTACTCTAACATGAGAACCACTTATAGTCTACCAATACAATACAATAAAATAAACATGGTTAATGCACGTATAGTAAAAGAATCATTATCTAAAATAGTCATTCGCTGGCAGACGAAAAATCAAGTTTTTTTTTCAAAAAATTAAAATTTTCAAAATTTTAAAATTCCAAAAAAAAATTTTAAATTTATTCATTAAAAAATTTTATTAAATTTATTTATTAAATAACATATTTATTAAAATTATTCAAATATTGGTTTGACTTAATTAAACAA
Source organism: Magicicada septendecula (assembly GCA_034769895.1). NCBI lineage: Eukaryota > Metazoa > Arthropoda > Insecta > Hemiptera > Cicadidae > Magicicada > Magicicada septendecula. The sequence continues at coordinate 671,333,829 of CM068368.1, read as the reverse complement.
ACAGATTAAAATTGGATTCCTACTATACACAAGCTTAGTAGGTGTATGACCCCATCAGCTGATCGTAACTAGGTCAAGTCCAAAACCCTTGACCTACATATGTTATGTATGGTTTCTGAAAACACTGAACATCTGTAATATCCTAAGTTGAAATACAAACATAATAAAACAAAATATTTAAAACGAACAAATATTAATATAATTAATCATCAACTTGACATTTAAATTATTTAAAATAAACACTTCTTGACTTTACATTATTCTCAATTCTATCAAAATTTTGTCACTGGCAAAAAAAAATAAAATTTTTATATTCTTTATTATGAATCTCTCTTTCTTTTCAACAATCTTACTTTAATATACTGTGGGCGATGTAAATTATTTATTCTCGTTTTTCTGTATTAGATCTGTATGCATATATAAACTTTCTCCCTCTGACTCTCATATTCATCAACTTCAACTCCCATGACACCCATCTCTATCAAAATCTCTACTAATCAGAACACTCTAAGCCACAACTTACCATTTAACACAACTCGCCACCTTCTCTACATATAAAATACTCTCTAACCCTTTGTATATAGGATACGTGTTTCCCCGCCCCCAAAAAACTCAATTCCCTTATCTGGCGGCCCGGATTTTACCTAAAGCGGCCCCTTCCCCACTAAAATCTATTCCTATCCCGTCCCAACCCTTGTTGCGGACTCCTACATTACACTACCCTCTAATACAAAATTGCCATCCCCAAAATTCTCAATCTCATTACATTACTACAAATACACAAAATAACCTCATTAATTATAAACATAAATATATATCATTCAAAACTCTACATAAAGTCTCCATTACCACTGTGTCAATATTAATACTTCACCAACTCTGTTACATTATATTAACTCAAAACAACATTACATCATATTCATCTCTGTCATTTCACCTTCAACTTTTAATTCAAATTGGACAGGTCTACGTGTCCCATAAAACATTTATCACCCATGAATTATCTTTTATTAATTTGCATAAATTATTGTTATTTTATTTCTCATATTCTTTTCATCTTTACTTCAAAATATCTGTAATACGTTAAACATTAATTACTTGTAACATTAATAACTGGTAACCTTTATAACTAACCTACCAGTGACATCATTGCTGATCAGCTGATCTCCTGACATAATAAAAACACATCTCAAAATTGAACAAATTACATGGAATATACATATTTATTTTTATTCATTCTCCCTTCTCACCTCATTGTTTCCCATTTCTCTGATTCTGATGCTTATGTTAACCTGCCAGACGATTTACTTATTGGCTTAAACACATACACACATAATAAAATTACATATTCTTATCTAATAGACAACAATAAAATAATACACTTAAAATTATAGCATGAACACCTTAATTTACGAGTCTGAGCATATAATTATGTGGACAGAGCACAAGCATTTTTTATTGGATTAAACCTTGAATAAGCAAAACTTTTACGTCATAAAATTTTAAATTCGTGACTCCTTTACGTCACCTCCCAGCCACACACACTATTTCAGATTATGGAGGACTGTCTCGCCCTTTCGCTTCCACAGAGACTGTATATTTTGGAGCAGGTTTTTACCTCTCCGTGTCTCTGCTTCCGCTATTAAGTTTTAAAGTTAGTGAACATCATCATGTTCTTGTTATATACTCATACACCCTTAAAACGGATCTGCCACCGGTCTTGCTGTTCCTCCTCGAACAGAGTGGCAGCCGCTGTTCCATAGTACCGGAGATTTCCTCTAATGTCCCCCCATTGAATTTCAAACTTATACCAATTTCAAGTCAGCTATGGTCAAGGGACTTGGTATGACCATAGCTGGGCGCTAGCCAAAACCACGGTTAGTGCTGGTAAGGCAGTAACCGCCCGAAAAGTCGAGGAAATCTATACTTTTATTTCACTGCCTGTTTCACATCAATATTTTTATGTGCGACACGTTATTTAGTATTGTGCGTAAAAATTTTTATTTTACACGGATAAGGTGTGCCGCACATTTATCGCCAGTTTGGCCTCCGATGGAGGTAACACTCACTGCTACCCCCAACCCTTTTCGCTATTTGTGAGAGCACAGGCCACCCCCACAATAGCCACTTAATAACTAATTACAATTGAAAACTAATTAAAATTTTTTGTATACATTATCATATAATATTTGCATCAATAATCGTCTAACCCATTCATAACCTTTTACCGTTTAACTTTCTTGAAATTTTCAAAATTTATTATTAATAATCATTATTTATCATTTTTCATTTAGTATAAAAAATTTTTTAATTATCTTTATTTCTTGAACCAACTTATTTCCAAATAACATCTTATTACTGAATTAGAATCTCAATTACACCTGTAAATATTTTTATTACACATGATTATAAAATTTTTCTACTTACAATCCATTTAACATGATATGCCCACAAAACATAATCACCACCATCTCTGAAACATTTCACAAAATTTATTAATTTAAATTAAATAATTTATCATTCATTACCAAATTTCCATCTCGTAAAACAAACTGAATTTACAAAAAAAATTAATTATACAACATTTACATAATCAATTAAAATATTTAAAATATATCAAATTGTTTTAATTAAATTAATTATTAACAATATAGAATTCGTTACCATCCAAACAATTATAATTCTCTGATTACTTGTTTTCAAAATTAATTTGGTTTATTTATTTAAATTGCCAAAATATTAGTCTTATTGTTATAACACTTAATTACTTACATACACTGTTCACTTAACCACAACACATACCATTGGCTTTACTACATATTTATTTACAAATTTACTTCAGTATTTATTCAGTTATCACATCTCAATTTCCAAATCAGCCAAGTCAAATAGCTTACAACAAAATGTTTAACTGTCTTTTCTGTTTTATATTTTAGCCACCATCGTCAAAAATATACCTCACATATTTATATACTAAATGATTTTCATCTACATCCAATTTATTATTATTATTTTTATCATAAACCATTACCTCTATGTCATTCATTTTCCCTTTTATTATTTCATAAGACTTGTCACTATTATTTGTTTTTATCCCGCCTCCGTGAATATTTGTTGTTACACCCAGGTAATTTATTTTCTCATCACATTCCTCCACTACAAGTACACTAATTCTTCCTACAGGTACATATTTATCCTCAGTATAATCATTGTCTACTACTACACAAGGTATGTCTAAATTATTTATCATAATTCTCTTAATCTTCATCTTCTCTATCAGCTCTGCATAATCTCTATTTACCTTGAACCACTCCAACTCTTTCTCTCTCTCATAATCACTTTCATCACAATACCTGTCACAACACCACTGACCTACTTCACTCCATGCAAAGGGCACAACAAACTTACTATACCACTTCCTGGCTTTTCCAGGTTTACAAAAAATTAGGGGACTGCTTGAAGACACCTCGTCTTCCACACAATTAACGGAGGAAACTCTGTCCTCAAAATTCACTACTAGCGGAGTCCTTACTCCACTTACATCACGGGGAAAATTTGCCCTTTGCCACCCTAACCTTTCATCACACTCTCTCTCAATTTCATCAACACTAATTACTACTCCGTTACTAACACCAACTAACTTTCTACTCTCATTATCACCACCACTATTACTCAAGATATCTACACTATTTTGATTCACTAATATTTCACTCTTGTTAACGTAACTAACATTATTACTCACCTGGTTTATTGCCACTTGTTTTACATTTAAACTGACCCCATTATGATTATAGTTATCACTATTATTTCCACTTACCTTGTCAATTAGCACCTTGTTTGCACTTAAACTAACCTCTTTCTGATTATCATTTGTATTCACCTCCCCTACCTCGTTTTTTATCTTCCCAGCACTTAAACTAGCACTATTTTCTGTAAACCTATCATCAAACAGTTTATTTATCAATTCCCCCCTTTCTTCTACTAGTTTCTTAATTATTCGCAACATATCCATTACACTCATCTTACAATCAGATTCACTCATATTATCATTGTTTACCTCATTATCTGCCACCTGATCATCTTTATTTTTGTTAACTTGGTCTGTCTCTCTACCTTTATTTATCACCACCACACTATCATCATTATCACTAGGCCTATTCTCTGCCTTATTTTCTACCAGTTTTACTTCAGCTATCTTACCTTTAACATTGGTCATCTCACTATGTTTATTGATTTCCGCAAATATTCCTTCCTCTTGTTCTTCCATTCGGGTTAATCTATTGTCTAAATTACCCCATTCCTCGTCTGTCATCTCACCCACAACACCTCGAAATTCATTCTCCCACTCATCCCAAACAAAATCACTCTCATTACTTTGTATTATAGACATTTTTAAAGTTCGTTTGTATAACACTTTTATATATAAAGCTACTATTTTTCTATGCTTAAACACCTACCACATTGTGAATCACAATAACATAAACCTAACCTACTTATGTACGATAAAATTTTTATACATTCGTCATTACCACATCTTATTTTCTGTGTATTAAAATAGGTCTATCTCGTATAAAATTATAATTAAACGAAAATCCTGGCAGCGCGTCGACATTTGTAACAATAAAAAATTAGCCGAAATATATAAAATAATAAATATAACCACTACCAGGACTTACCTGCACGCAATTACAACACTTACCTGTTATTGAAATTTTACCAGAAGACCAAGGTCGCCACGATTATTTTTTATATAGGATAAAATATCGAAAACCTTTACACTCCACCTTAAATAAAACGGACAATTTAGCAATCTGACCCACCCAATTAATAATTCAGAAGATTCCGGAACGTCTAGACGAATTTTTTCAACACAGAAATAAGACAGTGGTAATGACGAAATAACTTAAACTAACACATTTTCCAAATAAACTAAATCACTTTAATGAATTAAGTCAATTTTCACTGCTATGAGTACAAAAGAATTAGTCATGATTAATTGTTATAATTACCAGAATGAGAATGCTACACCAAGTTTTAATTACCTTAAACTATACTAACAACTAAGGCAGCCCATATTGCCCACGCACTCTTCCATACCTTTTGTTTTTTATATACATTCCCCTTTATTTATTCAATTTTTAAATATTCCGATTGTTATCCGCGGTGCCCGTCCACGAACACGATACCGGCCGAACACGCGGTTGGTCCCGTAACTTCACTATTTGTTTTATCACTTCAATCTCTCCACATCACTGTCAGTATTACTCACTCCGATATGTTCATTACCTTCTGGGGTCCCGGTCGGTCTTATTGAGTGAAATACATTTGCGAAAACTCGACCAACCGGGCCCAAACCGAAACTTTAGATGTCTGTTACTGTAGTTGGCGTCCTGTTGACTGTATGGCGTCTCTGCTTAAAGTCGACTGTTCCGTCACGGTGAACGTAACAGGTACATGTACCTGTTCCTGGAGGGAATCTGGTTCTCTACTGCCACGATGTTTTCGTCGCTCCGGCATCATTTGTTGGGAAGTAACCACTTTATATATGGATTAAAGCTGGTATGTGTGTGTGTCCAGAGGCCGATATTGGACTTGGTTCCGCTGATGTCACCAACAGTAGGCGGAGTTTAATGCGACTTCCGTGAGGTCTTAGAGAAGACGACGAATATTTTTTACGCTCTGGCCATCTTGAGTTTTTAGTTAGAGCGTCCTTTGAGCGCGTGCGGGTGTAGTTGCGCTTGAGCGTTGACACACATTTACAGAGTTCTTAGAATTTTTAAGGTGGTAAATTCCTTTGCCGTGTTACACCACTGAAATTGCGCATCGCCTTTGTTCCAAACGCTGTTTCTCAACATCGTGCTGTTGCTTGGAAAATAACGTTGCACAATAATACATTTATTTCGTAATATTTTATAAGACTCCCGACCGAAAATGAAATGAATAAAAATATAATTATCCCAAACTGTTGAAAATAAAAACACCCAAAATTTGACCCGCTACACATATGTTGTTGTAAAAAACAATAACAACAATACTTATGTAATTAGTGATGTGGAGACGAAGAAGATTAAGGGAACATACAACCAAGTTTCCTTAAAAATGTATTATGATGCCAATTAAAACCATTTTGAATAAATCTCAAAATTCAAAGAAATGGTAAGGACAACTTACAGTACATTTTGATAATGTTATTTTGGATCAAGGGAATAAACGAATTTGAATAAATTTCAAAATTCTAAACGAAATAAGCACCTCTTATTAAAGACAATTATGAACTTATTATTTGAATATAAAAGAAGGAGACAACATCCATGAATCAGGAGAAACCAAAGTATTATAAAATGAATAGGAAAAGACAAATGTAGACAATCGACGATGAAGATAAGACGAGACTAGAAACGAAATTACTATGAATAACCTATCATGATTGTGAGGGAATCAACAACAACTAACAGATACAGATACTTGTTACGTTTTAAGTGAATAAAGATAGTTAATGAAAAATGAAGATTAAGCAGTACTGATAAAGAAGGAAAGAAGACAGTACCAATTAAAACAAAAGAAATACAAAAAATAAAATAAAAAAATGTGTTATTAATATCGCCACAAGAAAATGAACATCTGAAGGAATCAACGGAAAGAAATATTTAGATCTGAGAATTTAAACTGAGTGAACCATCCCAAGAATATATTATTATATTATTTTTATTTGATTTAGTCGTGAATAGACTAGTTATTATTAAATGTGATTGACTGATGAGATAGCTCCAGCAATCAATATTATTGATGTATTATGTATTATAAGGACAGCGGGGTATTAGGTCAAGAGAGCCCCCCGACTGATTCCAAGATATATGTGATAATGATTAATTTGTTAGGGAGGTAACATGTTCCAGGGATAGAACACTTATAATTAAAGACAAGTATACCAGATCATAAAAAGGATAAGAAGTGCTAATATGAAAGATAAAATAATTGATAATTTCAACAAAATATATTATTTTATTAAAATAATCAAATTTGGTGGCAGGGTATTATGTAACATTACATTTGGCATAGCTTGATATCGTACCAGATTTAATGAAGATCATGGATAAGAAACTTAACAAGAAGAAACATATCTTTTAAAAATGATAGTGAAGATGAACAAATGACAAATTTAAACTGACTTAGACTATAACTGACCGTAACCAAATTAATGTTTAGGTAAATACCCATTGATGATGAGATAAAATTTGACCAATTACAATAATAATACTTACGAAGACAGACAGCATTATGGACCATTACTGTCAGTAAACAAATTGTTTTGTTAAATGTATCATACAATATAGAAATAATCAAAATACACATTGAGGGATAATAGGCCCAAATATACAATAGAATGTAATGTTAACTAACCAATATAATTGAATAATACAAGAACACAATCATTATATATACATGGAAACATACAATTAAAATAGTGTGATTAATGGTGGACCTAATGTTATAAAATAAATACTGTACAATAAAAGAATATATTATGGTGTAATAAAAACAAATAATAAAATATGGACAAAAATATAGAAATGCCAATCCATGTGTAAACAAGGCTTAAGAAATAACAATTATCAAATGTATATGACAAGATGAAAAACTATATGACCAGTAAAAGTACTTAGTACAGCAATTGCTGAACTGTCTAAGACAAATAGAGAGATATAAAATCATTATAAAATGATTAAACTTTTCTTTCAATGTTTGAAAGTAAGAATAAAGTTGTGTTTATGTTATTTATAGTTTTGTTAGGTGATGAGTGGATGATATGTCTTATGCAGGATTTATGTAACCAGGCATATACAGATTGTTTGATCACAAAATGTGAATTATATTTTTTATAATGTTCCAGTGATAATTATTGTTGTAATTTTAAATAATAATACTAATAGAGTTATAGGGAGTAGTTTTGATGGTAGTTGCATAGTTAATAGGTGTTACAATAACAGAAAATAAAAATTTAACATGTCAAGACCTAGGCCTATAAAAACTTTATAATTTTGTAAATTTTAGGAAATACATTTAGAATTTTATAAAACAAATGTTGTAATATGGATAGGTTTATAATTAATAGTATACACAGTAAATATGGAATCGAAATAATCAGTTTTAAATTATTTAAGAAAATTCAAATAGCAAAAATGTAACATCAGAATTTCTTAAGCAAAAATAGGCATGTTTGGTGTCTATGTGTCACAAATGTTAAGACCAAAATAATGATGCTATTAGTTTTAAATTCCCAATTAGTATAACAAAGTTATACTAATTTAAAAGTTTTGGCCAAGTTAATGCAATAAAACAATGAATTTGTATGACAATGTATATATCTGAATCAACCAACCAGATTGCAAGTTTTACCTTAGCAACCAAAAATGCAGATGAATAAAATAGGGACTTCTTTGACAACCATCATTAAGAACAGACGCGTTTTTATAACGTCTTAGCTAATTATATTTTAAATAGAGTAAACCTATACTAAACATAGTAAACGAATCAGGACAGTTATTGAAGAACATTAGAGGAATCCAAGAACATCAAGACACCAATTCGCAAGAATTCAAATTCCGGAAGAAGAATTAAAGAAGATTTGGATCCCATCTTCGTCCTGAACGAATAAAAGAAGAGGATCTGGGTGAATCTGAATAATTTTATAACCTTATTTAACAACAACACCCACATACAAGCACACGAACCACTTAGAAAACTAAACCATAAAAAACCACATACAATATAATACACCAACACTAAAGAACACTTGAAGATAACACAAATTAATTATTACACCTTTTGAATACCAAAAAACTGAATGACAACTAATAAATATCTAAAACTGTTCATAACCTAGAACTGTGGATAACACACACACGACTACTAGTTTTGTGAAGTTATGTAACATTTTAAAATATATAAAATACAAAATTACAGTTTCCACCTACCTGCAAAGTTTCTTATATCAGGGTCCAGAATTCGATCACATGTACGTCAGATGCAAACCTGTGTTTTATAGGTTAGTGAAATGACTTACAATACACATTTTATGAAGAGATATTATTTTTCTTTATTCTTTTTTGTCATTACTTTGTATCGAATTAAGAGTTGTTCATTTTTTAACTTGGCCTTTAAATAGAATTTTCTTGAGACATGTTCTTAGCCTTACTACTACAATAAAAATTGCTTACCTTATTCTAAGTGACACATACTCATGAAACATACACAGACAGAGCCCAGCTTTGCTCATTCTCTCATTCATACCTGCATATTTAAAAGAAAAACCCCTTAACACATTTTAAAACAAAATACCCTTCTCGACCGTAGCACGTGGTGATCACCCGAAACGCTTGTTTCTCACTTTTTATATTTACTGGTGTGTCCGAAATAAAACTGGTTAGTGTCTACCTGCGTACCCTTCTCGGTCACCTGATTTTTTCTGTTACATCACTTTATTACCGGTAAAATGTGAAGTTTTTGTAAAGAGCCTAACTTGGCTCTGTGTCGGCCGACACGAACAGAGAAAGACTGGGCCAGCGTCCCTTGCGAGTGGTAGGAAGTTCAAGTCCACTGCCAACGAATTTTGTCGTCGCTTACAGTTGAGTTGTTGTGGCTTATTGGTTAGGCACATGCTACATAGTGTTTGTTTCGGTAGTGTGTGCCGACGATCTCTAGGCACTTCTGGTCTGACGTCAAAAAAGGGGTGGTCCTTAATTTGCGTATCCTGCAGGTCGGATGATAGACCTCACAAATTGTTCGTTTCTGCGCCATTTTTTGATAGCATCGGTTGATTTTCTTCGCGTCCCACCCGCGCGCATACCTGAGTCACTGCGTACAGGCACATGACCACACATAAGCAGAGTTCGTGGAAATTGAGGGTGGCTACATACCTCAACTGATTTCACAACGGAATATTGCGTCTTGCCTTTGTTCTAAAACTGTTATAGTCTCCACGTGTTCTTTCACCATGGGATTAAAACTTGCCCAATAATTTTTATGAAACCCCGAAAACTGAAATAAAATAAAATACAAATACCCCAAAAATGCAATAAATAAAATTACCCAATTTTGACACGTTACAATACCCCCCCCCCAATGAGAATTCTTCTGTCCAAAACAGAAGAAATCTCATTGATAAAAACCCCTAAGAGGACCGGTGAGGAACTGGTGCCAACAACCCCCTTGTTCTTATACTTCATGGGTAAATGACCCCCCTGGCTCGGCGACTATGGACACATCTGAACGAGATCACTGGACTTCTCTATAAGAGATCCCAACACCGAAAAATCGAACAGACACGTACCACCGCGCACCTCGCCTTCAATCATGCTACCCCAAAAATCCTCAATCCCTGGCTTAGATTATGCCAGATCCTCCACCCTATGACAGAAAATATGTTTCCCCTTCTATGCAAGCTGGGCTGCCTTTGGCAGATACTGGGCTCACACACACTCACATTACATATTATAAGTTGAAAACTCTTCAAAAATTTGTTGAAATTACAACTCACTGGTTGTTTTCATTTAAAATCAAATCATAAATTTTGTATATATTTTAAATTATTCTCTTCATTAGGTTTTTCTGTTATTTCTGTTAGTTAAAATAAATCAATTTAAACATTTCTTACAACTAAGACCATCCTTAACCTAACATGGATTATCTAGAGTCTAACAATACAATTCAACACAAAATAAATCAATAAGAATAAACACGGTTAGAACACATACAATAAAATAATCAAAGTTGAAAATATCCCTTATCTGGCAGGCGAAAAATCAAGAAATAAAAATAAAATTTTTTTTTCCAACAAAAAAATATTTTCCAAAAAATTTTAAAATTCAAAGAAAAAATTTAAATTTATTAAAATGTTTCCTTTACATATAGAAATTATTTAAAATTTGTTTAAATTGATAAAAAAAAAACAAAAGTTGAATTAACCTCCTTACTAAACAAGCTTAGTATGTATATGACCTCACTGTCAGCTGATCAAAACTAGGTCAAGTCCAAAAACCTTGACCTACATGTGTTATGTATAAGTTCTATCTGACAATACATTTAACATCTGTAAAATTCTGTCTTGACACACAAAATATAATAAAATAAAATATTTAAAATAAACAAAATATTATTATAATTCACCATCCAATTGACATTTAAATTATTCACATAAACTTTACCTTTTCAAATTCTATCAAAATTTGTCACTGGTTGTAATTAAAATTTTATATTTTTGTTATCAATCTCTTTCTTCATTATTCTCATTCTACATTACTGTGGGTGATTTAAATACTTATAACAATTTAATTTACTACTTGATATTTATACATATATCATCTTTCTCCCTTTGACTCTAACCTCTAACAACTGTAACTCACATGACACCCATCTCTATCAAAAACATCTCTCAAAACACTCTCTCGCCCCAACTTACTAATAAACTCAAATCGCCACCTTCTCTCTATATATATAAAAAAAAATGCTCTCTAACCCTTTGTACTTAGGATACGTGTTCCCCCCCCAAAACTCATTTCCCATTATCTGGTCCCTGGATTCTACCTAAGGCGACCCCTTCCCCCTAAATCGGTCCCATCCCGTCCCAACCATTATTTGTTGCGGACTCCTACATTACACTACCCCCTATTACAAAATTACCATCCCCAAAATCTCACTCTCATTACCTTACTTCCTTACAACAAAATAACATCATCAATTATAAACATCAATATATCACTCAAAACTCTACATATATTCTCCATAACTACTGTGTCAACATCAATACTTCTCAAATTCTATTACATTATCTCACAACAACATTACATTATTTTCATCTCTACTATTTCAACTTTAACTTTGACTTGGACTGATCTATATGTCCCACAAAATACTAATCACCCAAAAAACTATCTTTTATTATTTCTGACAGTTCATTTAAAATCTTACTATATTAAATTACTTTTCTCATTACTTTATATAGCATCTGTAATACATTGAAACATTACCTTAAACATTAATTACCTGGAACATTTACAACCAATATAACCATGACATTTTATTGCTGATCAGCTGACATTCTTAACAAAGTGAAAACGCATCTCAAAATTGAGCAAATTACATGAACTATATATATTTATCAATCCTTACTTCTAACCTCCTTGTTTCCCCTTTTTCTGATTCCGATAATTTATGTTAACCGCCTGCCAGTCGGTTTAGTTATTTGCTTAGTTTACAAAATACACAAATTATATAAAACATATACTTTCTATCCACTCTTATATCTAACCTACTACAATACAATATTACATTTAAAACACAGAATGAACACCTTATACTGAATGTATGAGCATATAATTATTTGAGCGGAATACAAGCGTTTTTATTAGAGCAAAATCTAGAGTTGGCAATTTTTATGATATAAAATTTAAATTCGTTGCTCCTCTGAGCCACCTCCCATCCACACACTCTATTGCAAGTTACGTAAGACTGTAGCGCCTTTTCGCTTCCACAAAGACTGTATATTTTGGAGTAATTTGACATCTCCGTGTCTTTGCTTCGGCAGTTATATTTCAACATTTTTTGAATATCAACATATCTTTGGTTATATTTAAACGCCCTTAAACGGGTCTACCACCTGGCCTTGCTGTTCCTACTCGAACAGAGTGGTAGCCGCTGTTCCCTAGTTTGGTGATTCCCCTTAATTCCCCCGTCAATTTCAAAATTCACCTTGACAACGATAACAGCTATGGTCAGTTAAGGCAGAACGTGACGCAATGAGCCCCAACCACAGCTGTTAAAGCTAAACCAATTCCACGGTCAGGGTTCGGTGAGGCCGTGACCGCCCGAAAAGTTGGGGAATCACAAGTAAAACACCTTTTGTAACACTAAAATTAGCAATTTATATTTAAATGACATTATTAGTTTGGATGGTGTTTTAACCTCCTATATCCCTAGCTTAACCTTCATTAACATAAATATTAAGTACAAACTTTACAACCTCCTACCATTGCAGTTCCACACTACACTGTTATGTCACTTCTTTGAGCACCAATCTACCCCCCAAAATTATCCCCACATCTTGTATTGACTACGAGTCTTTACTTTATTTCACATCTTTTAAAACGTTCCCATGCTCACTGATACTAAAACTTGACAATTATATTTGGTCACTTAATTCTAACACTTACTTATATTCTATTGGTCAGTACCCTCAGGCCTGAAACGGGGGTGTTCTTGCGATGAGGCAAAAAAAAGTTCCAGCTCAGATCTACTTTGTGCAGTTACTTCCCCTTTATATCCAACTGTACTCCCTTATTGCCCTCAATAACTTCCGACCCGTTGTCTGAACGGGAACCCACTCTGCCTCTCCGCAAAACTCTTCGTTTCGGTTTAAACAAAACTACTGTCAATGGCTCACCTTTAATTTTGCCATTGACACTGGAAAATTTTTTAAATTTGCACGCACTGCCTTGTATTTAAATACAGTCTCCATTATGTACAAACAAGCATAAGGCAGTGCAGGCACGTGACAGGTACACCAACCGCTGCACCTGGAGTGTATTAATGATAATTTGTGTCACGTACCTTTTGGGGTCCCCCTCCCCGTTCAAATATGTAGTTAGTTTTCCAATTTCTACCAATTTTGGTGGAGCCGGACCATCGTTGTTTTCACCGCCCGAAGGAAGATCCGCCAACCATGGCCCGCCTCCAAGTTCCGAATTCGACAGCCAGGACTGGTAAGATCGTGACCGCCCGAAAATGGGGGAGGATCCCTTCTGTAAACATACAACAATATTTTAAACATTATTCATAAACATACCATAATTAAAGTGACCGATATAATTTTAAATTCGTCGCATTTTGAGTACCTACTATTTCCTGTGTCGCTGGGTTCCTCAACACATACACATTCTGCATTTTTATTTCTATGATTTTGTACGGTCCTTCATACAACAAGAAAAACTTCTTTATTTCTCTATCTTGAGCACTGGACAAATCATGCCGCTTTACTAACACTAACTGACCTACCTCATATTTGGTCCACTTACCCTTAGCATCATGTTTCTGTTTCCTCCGCTCTCCTCTCGTAAGTAAGTTCCCGTTTGCCAATCTAATTTTCATGTTTCTGTCCAAAACTTGACCTTCTGGTGGGTATTCGAAAAGTTGTTCCAATATCCTGGGCGGCCTTGTTCCCCTGATCAACTCATGCGGCGTAAATCCTGTGGACTCATGGGTGGTACAATTCAGCCACTCCTCTACTTTCTTCACGTAGGATGGCCATTCTGTGTGTTTGGCGTGACAGTACGCCCGAAATATCCTGCCAATTTCTCTCATCACCCGTTCTGCTTGGTTCGACTGAGGATGATACACTGCCGTATGCTTGGGTATGATGCCTTCTCATCCAAGCGTCTGTCGCCATTTGCCGCTTATAAACTGTGGTCCGTGGTCAGATAATATAATTTTCGGTTTTACAACGTTAACCATGTAGTCTTTTACTATCTTTTCACTGAGTACTTTAATCGTCGCTCTCTTAATGCTATACAATTTCACAAATTTTGAAAAAGTGTCTAGAACTACAAATACATACAACACACCCCCTCTACCTCTGGGTAATGGTCCATACAGATCTACTGCAACTAAGTCAAACGGTCTCGCAACTTTTATGTAATTCATCTCCCCCTCTACTTTATAATTTACTACTTTCGATTTCTGATATAAATCACACACTCTTAACACTCTTCTAACTCTCCTCTCCATATTCTTAAATATACACGACTCTTTCAAAACCTTAGCACACTTTTTCGCCCCAAAATGACCATACCTTATATGACAATCCCAAACAATTTTATCTATTAACCCCTCGGGTATAACTAACCTCCAATCACGCTCCCCACTATCTACTTTTTTGAACAAGATACCTTGATATACTTGAAATCGCTCATTATATCCAGATCCCTCTACTTCCGTCTCTAAACTAACAATTATTTTCCCCAGTTTACTATCAGACCTCTGCATATTTTTAATATCACTTAATTCTTCACAAAAAATTCTATCTTCTCTAGTTAATCTAAAAATTTCTATTTCTTTAAGATCCCTACCAGTTTTATTGTCTATAACGTCTACTCTAGAAAGTGTGTCGGGTACTTTATTATCTGACCCCTTTACATACTCCCAAGAAAAGTTATATTCTTGTAAAGCTAATACCCACCTGGTCAGATGACTGTGCGTTAGCTTACATGAATTGAGGAATGATAACGCCTTGTGGTCCGTCCGGATTATTGTTGTATTGCCTAGGATGTATGTCCGGAATTTACCCACAGCGAACACAATACTTAAAAGTTCCTTTTCTGTCGTCGTGTAATTTTTCTCGGCAGACAGCAGCGATCTACTGGCGAAGGCGATCGTTAGATGTTCCTTATCGTAGCCCTCCTGGTAGAGCTCCGCCCCTAGCGCTACATTGCTAGCGTCGGTCTGCAAATAAAAAGTTTTATTAAAATCGGGATGATTCATCATAATCATGTGGCTTAACTTTCTCTTAATTTCGTCGAATGCTGCGCGTTCCGTTTCTCCCCATCTCCACTGTTTGTTCTTCTGCAGTACAGCACTTAGTTTGGATGTGGTGTGTGCATAGTTCTCCTGGAATTTTCTGTAAAAATTACATAATCCTAAGAAGCTTTGTAACTGTTTAATGTTCTTTGGTTTGGGGAATCGCATTATGGCTTCTACTTTGTCAGGGTTAGCTAATATCCCCTCCTGTGTAATAATAAATCCTAAGAAATGTATTTCTGTCTGCAAAAACTTAGACTTGTCCCAATTAACTGTTAAACCCCCTTTTTGTAGCTTATCTAATACATACTCTATGTGTTCTAAATGTTCAGTGAATGTTCTAGAAGCTATCAAGATATCATCGACATATACTGTTAAAAATCTAGATCCTTAGGTTGTAATATATTATCTAAACATTTAATAAAGCTGGCAACACTGGTGTTTAATCCAAAAGGTAAGCGTTTGAATTGGTAATTCTTACCGTTAAAAAGAAAAGCTGTGTATTTTCTGCTCTCCGTTGCTAATGGCACCTGCCAGTATCCAGCTGTCATGTCTAATGACGTCATGTATTTGACTCCGCTGAACTTCTGCAAAATCTCATTAATGGGTTCCGGAGATTCCCGGTCAGGTATAATAATTTGGGTAATCTTTCTGGCATCTAAACATAGTCTTACCTTTCCGTCCTTTTTAATCACTACTACCAAAGGATTTGAGTAAGGTGATACTGAGCGTTCAATTATATCTCCCTGCATCATCCGGTCTAGTTCCTCCTGTACAGCCCTCCTCTTTGAAAACGGCACCGGGTAACTCCTCTGCATGTATGGTGCATGGTCTCGCACTTTCAGCTCACAGATGTAGTCCTTCGCCTTCCCTGGTGATTCATCAAATACCTCACTGAAACGCTCCACCACTGCCCACAGCTCCTCTCGCTGAGTGTTTCCTACAACTACATCTTTATTAAAAAATTTGTTGGCTCTATCTGCCCACACACTCTCATTACTCTCATGCATCTCTCCCTCCTCATTCTCTAGGCTATCACTCTCTCGACATATATTTATTTTGATCTCTATCTCTCTATCGCCTATCTGCTTATGTAACATTTTTATTCCCGTGACTCTAGCTTCATTTACTACTTTTTTAAACTCTATTCGGACTGGTTTGTTCCCCTTTTCAAGTTTTACTATTTGTTTATTAAAGTCTATTACTGCTCCGTTTCTTTCCAAAAAATCATTTCCCAATATTACATCTAGACTCAACCCTTTAACTACTAGGAAAGTGTTTTCAAATTCAACTTCATTTATTAGAATATTTAATTGTACTTGTCTGGTTATTCTCTTACTTCTCACCCCAGTTACCCCCACTACTGTAACCCCGGCAACTGGTAATGATGGTATATTCTTATTTATCTCTTTTAATTCACCCATGACATTTTCAGAAATTACTGAGATCTCGCTCCCTGTATCAATTAAAGTTTTATAATTCTTACCTTCGATGTTAATCGTCACCTCCGTCAATCCTGTTTTATGTTCCATCACTTTGTTGTCCTCTTCTTCCAACAATTCTTTTGCCATGTCTACCTTGATAATGTTGCTTGAATATTCGTTGGTTACTTGGACCCGGTTCTCCGTTGACAATGGTTGGGCCCGCTTCTCCATTGTCCTCCTTAGTTTCCCGTGGATGGACCGGCTACAGCTGGATGATTTCCTCCTCTTCCTCTATTATAATGTCCTCCTCCTCTTGGCGCTCCTCTATGAAATTCTCCTCCTCTTGACTGTTGATTTGGTGGTGGATTCATTCTCTCGTTCCTGGCGCACTCCCTGTTTCAATGACATCTAAAACAATTGGTTCTATTAGCATAATTGTCTGTTTCACATTCTCTACACCTCCAACTCTCGCCCCTATTATCAAAACTTCCTCCCCTCACTCCTCTATGAAAATTCTGTGTACCCCTACCCTGATGGTAATTATTATTAAAGTTTGGTACTACTTGTGTGTTTGGACGCCGCCCTATGTCGCGCTCCCCTATGTTCTGTAACACGTCTAACATGTTCTCTAGCTCGTTGATATTGGTAATCTCTTTAGTCATTAAGGTAATTTGCACCTCTCTGGGCAGGTGCTTACTAACATGTCTTACGAATGATCGGAATGGTAACGGCGGTTCTAGGTATTTAGCCTCGTTATATATCGTCATCACGTATATGGTTAAGTGGTTATTCATTCGGCCGAAATTCCCGTTACCCATTATTTTACTCCTTAGGATTTCCTGGTCCTCTTCTGACCAGTATTTGTTTCGAAAAGCTACTTCAAAATCCTCGTAATTACCCCATTCGACATTGTCCACCCATATCTCGGCACTACCCTTAAAACATTTTAAAATCTTCAATAATTTGACCTCCCAACTACTACTGTTGAATCGATTGAATTCCCGTGTTCGGTTCAGAAATTGCAGCGGATGTATTCTACGGTTCTCACTACTAAAAGTTTCTAATTCTATTTCATTCTTTGTGTCTCGTGTCATGAATATGCGTTCAGTAACATTGTTTAAATTTTGGTTTCTTACTAAACTTAATTCGTCTCTCATACTACCAATGTTTTGTTCAAGTGAATATAATTTTTTATCATGACTATATTCAGACTGTATGTTATTTTTTGATATTACCTCAATAGATTCATTCACTGCTTGTATTTCTGTCTTACAATTATTTTCAATTTCATTTATTTTAAAGTCTACATTATTTTGGTGTTCATTGATATTCTGGCTTATTTTTTCGACTGTCATTACTACGCTACTTAGCTTACATTCAGTTTCAGTATTACACTTATTTATTTTATGTTCCATTTCATTGTTATGCTCATTCATTGAATTTATTAAATACTCGTTGTTCTCATTTATTTGTTTATCAACTCTATCTATCTGACTATCTATTTCATTAAATTTAACATCTATCTGCTGTATTGAATTATCTAACTTAGTTTCTACTTGGTTAATTTTATCAGTAAACTCTACTTTGGTATTTTCACAATGTCTATTAATTTCTTGAATCTCATATTTCAACTCATTAATATCCCTACTTTGTCTATCAAATTTGTCATTCAATTCTCTAAAATTACTATCTTGTTTTCCTAAACTATTGTACATCATATCATACAATCTTGTTAACATATTATCATCTTCAGATTTCTTATTCTGATTTCCTAAAATAGGTGTTGAATGACTCTCAACTGTCTGTATTATTTTTGACTCCTCAAGACTACTGTTATTTGTTTGAATTCCGGAGTCGCTACTTATTTGACTTTCTATCTGACTGTCAGATAAGCTGACTTCATTATTATCTGCCATTTTTTATAATTGGTATTTAGACTATTTTAATTAATCTAATTTTTTGTAATGTACTTTCTATCTCATATTAACTTTGCGTACATGACGCATTTTAATTTACTACGCTAACCCTAAAACACACGTTTGCCTCTTTGTAGGTGCGGATTTTACATTAACACAATTTTTTAATTAATAAAATCGTCCCTTTCGGCAGCGCCACTTGTGAAGTTATTTTACATTTTAAAATATATAAAATACAAAATTACAGTTTCCACCTACCTGCAAGTTTCTTATATCAGGGTCCAGAATTCGATCACATGTACGTCAGATGCAAACCTGTGTTTTATAGGTTAGTGAAATGACTTACACTACACATTTTATGAAGAGAAATTATTTTTCTTTATTCTTTTTTGTCATTACTTTGTATCGAATTAATAGTTGTTCATTTTTTAACTTGGCCTTTAAATAGAATTTTCTTGAGACATGTTCTTAGCCTTACTACTACAATAAAAATTGCTTACCTTATTCTAAGTGACACATACTCATGAAACATACACAGACAGAGCCCAGCTTTGCTCATTCTCTCATTCATACCTGCATATTTAAAAGAAAAACCCCTCAACACATTTTAAAACAAAACACCCTTCTCGACCGTAGCACATGGTGATCACCCGAAACGCTTGTTTCTCACTTTTTATATTTACTGGTGTGTCCGAAATAAAACTGGTTAGTGTCTACCTGCGTACCCTTATGCGGTCACCTGATTTTTTCTGTTACATCACTTTATTACCGGTAAAATGTGAATTTTTTATAAAGAGCCTAACTTGGCTCTGTGTCGGCCGACACGAACAGAGAAAGACTGGGCCAGCGTCCCTTGCGAGCGGTAGGAAGTTCAAGTCCACTGCCAATGAATTTTGTCGTCGCTTACAGTTGAGTTGTTGTGGCTTATTGGTTAGGCACATGCTACATAGTGTTTGTTTCGGTAGTGTGTGCCGACGATCTCTAGGCACTTCTGGTCTGACGTCAAAAAAAGGGTGGTCCTTAATTTGCGTATCCTGCAGGTCGGATGATAGACCTCACAAATTGTTCGTTTCTGCGCCATTTTTTGATAGCATCGGTTGATTTTCTTCGCGTCCCACCCGCACGCATACCTGAGTCACTGCATACAGGCACATGACCACACATAAGCAGAGTTCGTGGAAATTGAGGGTGGCTACATACCTCAACTGATTTCACAACGGAATATTGCGTCTTGCCTTTGTTCTAAAACTGTTATAGTCTCCACGTGTTCTTTCACCATGGGATTAAAACTTGCCCAATAATTTTTATGAAACCCCGAAACTGAAATAAAATAAAATACAAATACCCCAAAAATGCAATAAATAAAATTACCCAATTTTGACACGTTACAGTTTGCACTATAAACATCAGAACCTTTTTATATCCTTCTCTTGTAAAGTTTGTATTTTGATTTTAAGCGTTGTATTAATTGTTTAACCATAATATTCGGACCAAATACGCCCTGAGATTATTTTATTTAATAGAATAAAAACAACAAGCATCATTATTGAGGTTGATTCCAACTTACCAACTTATGAATGAAGACGACATAATTTTGTCACAATTTGTTATTAAAATAAAGAAAAACGAGAAACGTAATTGACCAATTCTTTTGAATAAAGATTGATTAAAGGAGTACATCTGTTTGATTTTATTTTGCATTATTATTACTGTTAAAATTAAAAGATATAACAACATGACAGCACAGCAAAGTGGACGGAGCGGCAGTTGGCAGCTCCGAATTACGTCACTGGTTTTGGACGCCGAGGTGAGAGCGAACGGCGGGAATAGTGAACAACAACCGTAAATGAATTTAATGTACTAAATAAAAGTATTTGGTACAAATTGACGCATCCAACGTGCGGCATAATAACTCATCTCGTTATTTTTTGGTACAAATTGGCGAACCAACGTTGAGGCAATAAATTAAAATATAATTTATAATCAAACAGCAAAAAATAAACGAAAATGAGGAAGCGAGAAACAAAGCGCAAACGAGCGGCTGAAACCAAGAAAGAAAGCGAATTAAGCATGGAAACAAGGAAGCAACACCGGTTGAGGAAGTAGAAACTATAATAAGGAAGGCTCAGGAGAAACAACCAGAAGAACCCACACAAACAGAAAGCGAGAAGACGCAAGAAATGATTAAACGTATGATGGAATTAATGCAGGAAACTGGTAAGAAAATGGAGGAGAGTAATAAGAAACTAATGGACGAAATGAAGGAGGAATTAAAAAAGGACAATAAACAGTCTATGGAGGAAATAAGCCGAAAATTGGAAGAGACTAATAAGAAAATGGAAGAAAGGATGGAGGAATTGAAAGAGAATAGCAGGAAAATGGAGGAGAAAATAGACGAAAATAATAGAGCATTGAGGGAAGAATTGAAGGGAAATTACCAGGAAACCATGAAAAAATTGGATGAACACGAAGAGTCATTAAAAGAAGAATGGAATAACAAGATGGAAATTAATAACCGGCAATTGCAGGAAGAATGGGACAAGGAGCTAGAAGGACCGGTGACCGAAATTAAAAGGGTAGAATCCGAGGCCGAGGAAAAGTGTGAGCGGATGAACCAAGTGATACTGAGCATCCAGGAAGAAACGAAAGGCCCATAGAGATGAAATCAACTCTCTAAGAAACAGACAATGTATCGGTGCCCATACCACATGTGAGGAAAACCGAGAAGTTATCGACTTCCAAAATTACAAACCAACCAAGCAGTGATGGGAGAAAGATTAGAAAGCATAGGTACTAGTCTTAATCGGGTACAAGACCAAACAACTGCCCATAGAGATGAAATCAACTCTCTAAGAAACAGACAATGTACCGGTGCCCATACCACATGTGAGGAAAACCGAGACGTTATCGACTTCCAAAATTATAGAAAAAACCCCATACTATTCCTAGAACGGGTAGAAGAAAAAATAGCAAAAACCGGAGAAGACAGATGGGTTGTAATTAGAAGTATGCTGGACAAAATGTTCAGAAAAGTCTATGATAATTGGTGGACGGCGATGCGGCCGAATATACAAAATTTTCAAGAATTTAAAAGACAATTTAAATCCAAATACTGGTCTGATGCCACTTAACACATGATAAGAAGTGACATAGGATTGGGCCGATATGATCTACATGGCAAACAAACTGCGACCGCATACTTTCTGGGCAAGATTAACATAGCCAGACATTTAGAGCCTGCAATTCCTACTGAATGTTTA
Source organism: Magicicada septendecula (assembly GCA_034769895.1). NCBI lineage: Eukaryota > Metazoa > Arthropoda > Insecta > Hemiptera > Cicadidae > Magicicada > Magicicada septendecula. The sequence continues at coordinate 671,311,662 of CM068368.1, read as the reverse complement.
GTGAGGCTATTGGCTTATCACTATGGTGGAGAAATTACGAGAGGCCGAATAAACGGACGGATACAAACCGTTGAGGAGATGTCGGCATTGTTAGCGGAAATGGAACAAGAGAAGAGCTTCCTCCAATACAGACGAAGGAGCGACGAGATGGATAGAAATAATGGTCGCCGCGACACCCTATATGAAAACAACGGGAATAGACCAAATAATAATAATTACAACAACAACTACGGTAACCACTATCAACGTAATTACCAAAATAATAATAACAATAACAACTATCCACGGAATAATGAGATGAATAATAACAACAATAACAACAGCCACTATTACTGTAGCTCTCCTACGAATAATAATAACGGATACCAACATGCCAATGATAGAGATAATCATTACCAGAAGAACCGAGGTCATCAAAACAATTACGATAACCGATACAGACAGAATAATAATGGCAATTATAACAACCAAAACCAAACATATCGAAGGCATGTGAATTATGTGAGCACTGAAGATAGAGATATGGGAAGACGTTCGTACCAGGGACGAATGAATTATAATGGGAACAGGGAGAGAAGTTTTCAGGAGGAGAATAACCAACGCTACCGGGATGAACATAGGCGTAGTAGGAGCTGCGACGATGACAGGAGTAACAGAAACATAGTGACATTCAACAATAATGACCCGGTCGAAATACTGCAAGCAACGGACAATAACCAACCAAGTAACAACCAGGTAGCCCAGATAGGTCGAATAAACCATATCATGGCGGAGGACAGCCAAGAACCTAATACTGGCCCCAGCAATGAGGATGAAAGAGACTATTCATACGACAACATCGAAATGTATGGGACTGATCCACGATGGGGCAATCCCATAGCGAGATTTGTAGATAACTTTAACCGAAGGAATCCACCGGAAAAACATAATTGCAGGACAACCCGGAGTGGGGCAGATGCCGAACACGAATAATAACCACAAAATTCAAAAATTAAGTAAGATCATCTTACCGACTCTACCAATCCAGAATATAATTTTAATTGGAGCCACCGGAAGGCAAAACAAGTCAATAAGAAAACAAGCTATTATTACTTTATAACGGACCATATGTTGTTGTAAAAAACAATAACAATACAAGTGATGTGGAGACGAAGAAGATTAAGGGAACATACAACCAAGTTTCCTTAAAAATGTATTATGAAGCCAATTAAAACCATTTTGAGTAAATCTCAAAATTCAAACAAATAGTAAGGACAACTTACAGTACATTTTGATAATGTTATTTTGGATCAAGGGAATAAACGAATTTGAATAAATTTCAAAATTCTAAACGAAATAAGCACCTCTTATTAAAGACAATTATGAACTTATTATTTGAATATAAAAGAAGGAGACAACATCCATGAATCAGGAGAAACCAAAGTATTATAAAATGAATAGGAAAAGACAAATGTAGACAATCGACGATGAAGATAAGACGAGACTAGAAACGAAATTACTACGAATAACCTATCATGATTGTGAGGGAATCAACAACAATTAACAGATACAGATACTTGTTACGTTTTAAGTGAATAAAGATAGTTAATGAAAAATGAAGATTAAGCAGTACTGATAAAGAAGGAAAGAAGACAGTACCAATTAAAAAAAAATAAAATAAAAAAATTTTCTTTTATTAATACGGTTGACCCCCATTTTCCAATTTTGTCTGGTCTGATAAATTTTATATCCTTTTATTTTGGGACATGATTCTTTATTTAGATGTTTCTGAGATCAAGCATATGTCTATTTTCTGATCCCAAAGAAACACCTTTATTTCTTGGGATTCTTTGCAACAATCCATTAGCACTCCTTGATGCTATTCTTAGAGCTTGGAGCATTATTATTTGTTTTTGTTGGCAGCTTTCTAGTTTACTGTGTCTTTTGAGAATCATTTTATTGGTGTTCTTTTGTTCTTCAAGCTCAGCCAATATTTTTTGTAAAATTTCATTTGTTGTGGCTGGTTTTGATTGCTTTTGTTCTCTCCGCTCTAATGCATATAACTTATCTTCCATCACTTGTTTGTATACATTTTTTTGGTTTTATAGCAATTTGTTCACTTCTTACTTCCTCCAGTTGCATATCAGCTTTGGGAATGGATGGCCTTTTAATACTTATTTTTACCTAGAGCATAGACTCTGATTTGTTGTAGTTTCTTATCTACAGAACATCCTCGGTAGGTAGCTGAATGAGCTTCTCCACAATTGGCACACTCTGCTGTTTCATTTCTCTTTTTGTTGCAATTCCTTGTTACGTGCTTTCCAGCACATTTGACACCTTTTACACTATGGAATGAGGGTGTATCCATATGTTTTGCAAGTGTCTGTCTTTTGGAAAGTGATGTACAAAATACCTTTTTATCTTCGAATTTCTTTTACTATTACAGCACCTAGCAATGGCACAACAAGGAATGTTTACTTCACAACACAACACACCAAATAAACACTACACACAAGATTAACTGAAACAAAACCTGAAAAACACGGTATACAAGGCAGTTGCACCAGTGATGTCACTGACTCGGCATGCTACTGTGCAACCACCTCTGATACCTACCATGTATTGTAAGTACTGTTCCCCGGGCCTCGTCATATAGTAGGCGATGGTTGTACCCATGCTTTGTCACCAATAATGAACTTCAGGCCATTTTTAAAATGTTCTTTACGCTCCCTGCAAACATGAACTCTGTGCTCTTTCTGATCAAGTGTTAGCAGATGGGAAATAAATTTTCCTTCAATGCAGTGCATCCACACCTTTTCTGACAAAATTCATTGGAAAGCTTCATATGACAAAACGTAAGCATTACAAACATTGTGAATAATTTGCCGACCATCTTCATGAATTGATTCACAATCTTTGGGAGACATTTGCATCAGTGATGCCAGTTGGATGGTACCTAGATTGACTGTTATCTTCAACAAATGTTTTGTTATTTTTGAAATGTTTTAACCAATTGTAGGTTTGTCTGGTGTACAGCTTCACCACTAAATAGCTTGTTTCAACATTTGCTGTCTCTGCATTATCTTCCTAAAATTAAAGCAAATTTAACACAAACTCTGCTCATTCAAGTCAGTCACGCCACAACTTTACACAAATCATGAAACACTACAAATTTGCTTCACAAATACACACAATATAAACAAATGTCACTTTTCTGGCAATGCACCTTGTCCTATCAATATGCTACTAAAAAATTCTTGAATTACAATGGAACCACACTAATTCGTCATCCACTCAAGCTTTTTTTTCTTTATTAACATGCAAGTAACATATACGCTCTAATTATAGCTGGGGTATACCAGAAAAGTGCTGATTGTGGCCGGGGTTCTAATAATAGCCAGGAGGACGGATTGCGGAAGGTATTGGTTCCGAGAATGGGTATTTTGTACTTGTGTACATGGCACAATAAGTGTTGTGTTGTGTTGTTACACTGTAATACGTATCTGAAAATTGAGTCTCGCCGATGCCTTGTGCTGATTCCAAGAATTTGTTGTATGTTTCTGATCAGTTTTCAAGTAGAGCTGCTCGCGGTCAATCATGTCTACTAAACGTACTCATTATAAAAGTCTCCATTTACCAAAAAAATAAGAAATTTTCTAGCGTCTTTGAAAGGTGAACGTGCGGCAAACTGTTGGAAATTTATGGTGTTCCACTTACCACAATAAATGACATCAAGAAGAATGGTGATCGAATTGAAGAGTTTATATGCAAACCGACACTGCCGAAGGAATGTGTTGAAAAGGAAAAGATTAACGACAGCCACTCTAGAAAAATTGGATGAAATCGTTCAGCAGCGCACCAACGGAATTCCATTTGAAGAAGCTGTCCAAATCAATCAAAAACTTAATGGTTACCCAAAATTTAAAGCAAGTCAGGGTTGACTCCATAGGTTCAAGGAGAGACATGGTATTCAACAGCTACAAATCGAAGGGGAGAAGCTCAGTGCAAACAGTGAAATAGTGTCGTGATATTGGGAAAAACTTAGTGCTCACATTAATAAGCTAGGTTTGTGTGCAGATCAAGTGTATAATTGTGATGAGATGGGATTGTACTGGAAAGCTCTCCCACAAAAAGCCCTGGCATCTGACTCTAGAATATTCAGCCCCTGGATATAAGGTGAGGAAAGGGAAAGACCGCATTACAATTCTTGTTTGTTCTAATGCTAGGGAACCATAAAAATGCCATTAGCTGTAATAGGAAAAAAACTTTTAAAAATATCAATTATAATGTACTACCCATGACATATTATGACCAAAATAACGCATGGATGGACAAAGAAATTTTCCAGCAATGGTTGAAAGAGGAATATTTTGTCCTCAGCTATTGTTTTAATTAAAAACAAAAAAACGCCAGAAAAGGCTCTATTAATCTTGGATAATGCTCCCACCCATCCTCTTGATGGTTTAGAAGAATGTTCATCTCATTCAAATAGCATTCAATGTATGTTTCTTCCTGTTAACACAACAAGCTTACTACAACCAATGGACCAAGGCATCACTGAGTGTTTTAAGAGGCAGTACAGAAAGTGCATTTTACACAATTTGGCACTTTGTGAAAACGATGTGGAGACTGAACAATTTTGGAAGGCATACACTATAAAGGATGCAATATATAATGCAGCTGATGCCTAGCAAAGTATTCCAGAAAACATTATAAAATCTGCCTGGAATAAGTTACAGCTATCTTAACTGTCAAGAAGGTCTTGACCACACATCAGAGTTGTTAGATAGCTGCCAATCCCTACCAGCGTTTAATAGTTTGAATGAAGCGACGTCAAAAATTGGTATGAAACAAACTTACCAGATGTAGGATATGAAATGTTTAATGATGATGAAATTGTCACATACATATCCACAGAATCTACAGAAGCTAATGATAAAGATGACCAGCTAATAAAACCTGCAATTTATTCATGTTTAACGTACCGAGTCACTATATGGTTAATATAATTAACCATAAGAGTCGTGAGGAAGTCGTGGTACAGCGTGCATGCATGCGAACGCTCCGAACGATTCAGTTGTTATGTTTTTGTTTATATATATTTTATTTAAAAGATTTTAAATATTTTAAAATTATGACAAACCACAAATTGTGGTATACATTTAAAGTTTGATAATTGTGTATCTGAAGAAGGGATTTTATCCCGAAACGTGTCATTAACCGACAGCAGCTAGTGTCACTAAGGTGGACCGAATAAGGTAATTAATTATAAAAACCCGCAATCTCTCATAAGGAGGTTATTCAATCACTGACTACAGCAATCAAGTGGTATGAAGGCCAACATGAAGCAGAACTGCCTAAAATAATTTCACTGTGCCAAATTTGGCTCTTGAAAAGTATGGTCGACAGAAAAAAAGCAGAAGAAAATTACAGACTTTTTCACAATCATTAAACAATTTCTTTTGGAATTACAGAGCTTAACTTGAGTTTGAAAATTTCCAACAATAAATATGTTAGCATAACATTAGTACTATACATTACTAGTGTTGTACAAAAAAAAAAAAAAAACAGTTTATATTGTCATTATATATGTTTCTTACTCCCTCACTACATCGTATATTTCACTAATTCGTCACCCCTTAGATCCCGTAGGTGACGAATTAGTGAGGTTCTACTGTATATTGTTCTTATCATTAGAATGTTGCAAAGGTTTCTGAAGCACTCAACCATATTTCAACATTGTTTGTTTGAAATCTATTGAACTGGACTATAAATCAGAAAATTTTTCATTCTCATTAAATTTAACATTATTTACTTCAATAAACAGTCAGTACTTCAATAATTTGACAAAAAAATTAAACATGTTTTCAACACTTACCAAAGATAAGAAAATTTATAAGTTTATAGTTGATAATTTACCACAATGCTGTCTATTTGAGTCTCACAGTAGGCAACAAAAAATATTCTAGCTTTAAAACAGGAACTGTAAAAACCTTTCATGATTACTCTGAAATAAAATTATTAAAATAAAACTGCATTCAGTGAATCCTCATGAGGTATCTTTGCTTCCCACAGTTTGAGACATAGTGCACTTCACCATGCATACAAATCCATCGGTGAAAAACATATACTACAGCGATACAGTCTCATCTTTAAGCTAGAAGTTATGCTTTATTTAGTACAGTAACAATTAGCTTTTAAAAAAGAAAAAAAATTAGGAGATGTACACAGTGAGTTTAAAGAAGCTTGGGGTGACCTATATACTTCAAGGATCTGAAGAGTCCCCGAGGTAGAGATCTCTTTAAAAATGGTGGGGTTTGAAAGGAGGAGAAATACGTTTTTCAAAAATTTCATCTTTAACATTCAGAGCTATTTCTAAAAATAAAATTTCCTTAGCCGCTATTATATTGGTTTTTAATTTTATCTATGATATTAATTAAGCAAGTGCTGGCATTTTGAAGTTTTAACCATTATTCTTCATTTATTCAAGTCAAATTCTTAAAAAATGTTAAAAGAATGGCTGTAAAGTAAATTCCTTACACTTTAGAATATACATTTTACTGTTTATAGTATGTAGCCTTAAATTTGACCGAGTTTTGAGCAAAAATATGGTAACAAATTAAAAAAAAATAATTTTTTTAAATATCTGTTATAGTTTTGAGAAAAAAAGCATACCTACATTTTGTTTTTAAGTGAGCTTTTATCTAAGGCACGTTTTGTCTCATAATTTATAACTCTTTAAAAAGTCTAATTTAAAAAGTATCACGATTTTCTTAATTTCAAGTTTTTAATTTTCATAATACATGTACAAAAAGTGACTATACCACAATTACCACTGACATTTTCCCTACAATACTCCATCTGTCTTATTTTATTTGTTTGGACAAAAACAAAATAGAATCATCTACATGTTTATATATTTTTGTTGACATAACAAAAAATGGTAATTTTTTGAGATATGTTAAAATTTTTTAATCCATTGTTTAACACTTACAGCATAGGCATATATCCCAGCAGCCACATGGCTGTTTTCCACATTTCCCCTATTATTTGTTTTTAATAGTAAGATTTGTTAAAAACAACATAAAATTACATGTCAAATTAAAGATTGGACCTTCTATTTTCATAAAATGATACACTATTTATTTCTTCTCTAGGTGAAAATAATTTTTTGTGTCTAGATCAGAAGCATGTTTTTGAAAAATAAAAAAAGTTTTACAAGGTATTTTCACATAATAAATGGTTTTTAATTTGTAACTACTGTACAGAAATTACATTTCTTACAATATTAAGGCATAGAATATAGTAAAAATCAGTCTGGTTGCAATAACCCGCTTTTGTACGGTACAAAATGAAACAATCAGGGTAACACAAACCGTGATTGCCAGTTCCATAATAGTCGGAAAATCACAAAGCAGAAAACTAATTTGTGCTGCTATCTGTCCAATAAAGTCCAGATAGCTTTGTGCTGACAAAGTCCAGTCTACAAGCACAAACAACAGAGCCCGTAAATGTTTCGTACAAATGCTGTTAAATACGTGTGAAGTGACACATAAAATTTTTGGGCATCGGGTTTTTGAGCGAAATCATGCGCTCATTAAGTTTTACGGGCATCACGTCGAAAGTGTTAACAAATTAAACACTGTGATGTTTGTAAGTCTAATGCTTATGTTTTGACAAGTAGTAATGACAATTTTTACGGACTTGGTTTTTAATACATCGGTGTCTTAATACCATATTATTTTTCTACTTTTTACACAATTTTCTTTTTTTTCTTCAGATTTTGCCGATTTATTGAAAGTACCGATTTTTATGCTACAATTTCATGGTTGAAGCTCATAAATTCTTTTCCATTTTGTTTTTTTTTTGGTTCCCTTAAACTATGATAAATTATATATAGTTATATTATTTTGAAATATGACATTTTTCTGATTTTGCACTCCGAAAAATTGGCATTTTTAATCTTTAGTATTATCTAAACCATATATTTCATTTAAGCAAAACACACAATCAACTAGACTGGAAAATTTCTTACAATTTTTTCCTATTGTAAATAGTTTTACAATATAATAAACTTGTGTTAATCTAATAGACTAAACCATGTCTCCTTAACAGAAATGTATTCATGTCCAAAATTCAGGTATCACACTTTACTTAAGATTTTTTTCATAGCTGTAGTTTTTCATATAATTGAGTGCAATATAATATAAATGTAAATTATAACTGTTATTTACTACCTTTTTGTAATAGTAATTTTCATGTTGATTTTATGATAATTTAATACTAACTGAATACTATTTTTGTGGTTAATATTGATTTTCACATTAATTTATACAATATATATATTGTAACTTTAATGTTGTATAAAAAAATGTTTTTTATATTTGGATAAATGTGCAACTATTATATTTAAATATTTAAGGTATGACTTTAGCTAATTTTAAAGATGGAAAATTTTTTTAAATCCAATTTGTACAGAATTTAATTCTCTAAAACTTTTATTTAAATGGTCATGTCATTTATTTAAAACTTTTGGTTTTGCCATTTAAACCTTAGATTTCCAGAAAATACATGTGAAAACTGCACATGAAGAGGGGTGAAAAACTGTTAAAACTTCAACATGCCATAATTTGGTCAATTTACATCATAGAAAATAAAATAAAATGGAAAACCAAAGGAAGTTGACTAAAAAAAGTAGTCTTGATTGCCAAGGATGGGAATTTTGGAGATATTCCTGCAAAACAAATTTTTTACTCCCTTTCAACTCCCATCATTTGTTAAGAGATGCTCCTAAACACTCGTGAGTCTTTCAAGTTCTTGAAGTATATGTCACCTCAAACTCCTTTAATTTTAATGTCCATGGAGCCTCTAATTTTTACCTTTTTAAGTTCAATTTTCGTTTAATTTTACTGTACATCATTACGTTACTTGACCTAATGGCTATCACAAATCAAACAACATAGCCCCAAGTACCACATGCAATCAAATATATACAGAGGATGAATTCTGTAGTTTATAGACCATGGTAGTTCACAAAGTTTTTCGAACACAATTAAACAATTTTTTTGTAAATTTATTTAAATAATATATATTTTAAGACAATTATAAACAAAAAATGACAACATTTATTTTAGAAGTTACATTCAATTTCTTCAACATCTTCACTGATGTAATTATGTCTAAAAAAGTTCATTATAACCTCATAAAAATCTTTAATCACAGTGACTATAGAAAATATCTATTAATAGGGGCTATTTAAAACCGCGTGTTCGCAAACTTAAAAAATTATAATCCTTTCTATCTTAAAGCTTTTGAAAATCTGTTTTGTATCTCAAGGAAACTAAAGTCTCTTATACTCTTACAATGATCAGTAGGCCTATGTTGGCAACACTAACAAATTCTTTTAATTTTATTGCTTTTATAAAATAAACTGATAACAAATAACACAATTCTTATGTGAATCATATGATCTCAGCATATATTACAGAACACCCTTGAGAACTGTAGGAACTTTTAGCGTTTCCACAGTTTAAATTTTCTATTCTATGTACTTAATATGAAAATTGGTAATTTTGTTTTACACATTCAATGTCAATTAAAATTTATGAACATATTCACAGTATTCACAGCTGTTTCAGAATAATGAATTAAATTTATTTGATTTGGATGTACGCTTGATCAGAAACAATAGATAAAGAGAAGCAGAAAATTGTACATTCATATATATACTGTGCTACCTATAATACAAAACAATAAATATATTCATTTCATAGGTACTTCTTGTAAGTCTTTGAACTGAAACAAAAGAGACAACTTAACTCACTATACCTGAAAAAACACAATGCACACAATTTTTTGTGATTGCACTGTGATTACTTACACAAATGATGGATTAATGTTGGCCACAGCTTAAAATGTCTCAGTTACAAATACACCAAATTAAAATTTTATGAGCATAACTAAAAACATATCGCACACACTGCTTTACTATATTTAGCCATTTGTTAGAGTCTGAGATAAAACGATAGACACAATGGTTAACAAGTCTACCACGGTCAAAATTGCACAACAATCACGCCATGTAAACGAATGTATTTATATCATCTTCGTCCCTTCTCATGTATTTGTGTTCAATTAGCCACTCTATTTGTTCTTTAATCATTTTCTTGCTAGGCAGGAACATATTTTTCAAAATGTCTACTAGTTCAGTCTGCAATTGAGCATTTGTTATCCTTTTTCTCATCTTCAGAATTTTGATTATTGCCTCCTAAAAAATTTGAACACACATTTAATAATAAATTTAAGAACAAACAAGAATAAAGAAGATTGAGCATTTAATTAAATAATGCAGGTTGTAGAATTACACTTTTAATTGTTTCTTATTTTCTTACCTTTGTTAGGTCCGTCTTGTGACTTTTATCTTTAGAATAATATTAGCGTGACGCGTTTCAGGTCATCTGACCCATCCTCAGACACTTGCTCGAAAAGAGGTCGTCATATATTAAAATCCAATTAAAATAAAAACACACATATGTAAACTCATTGTCAATAATTAATGTTCAAAACATGAATAACACTGTTGTCGTGGTGCACCACGCGATTACCGACGATACTGAGTAGTGTAACTTTTCAACATTTTGTTTTTGCGAATTGTTTAACATTCGTTTTGTTTAATACTCTTATTGAAGACTGTTTTACAACAGAATTATTTCACATTTGACGACGGTTATTATTTCCAAAGAGACCGTCTCGCCATGGGGTCACCGCTATCCGGCATATTAGCAGATATATATTTAAATTATTATGAAAACAATTTCTTTTTCAATAATAACAATTTGCAAATAATATCATTTATTACGGCCGATACGTCGACGACACATTTTTAATATTTAATGGTTCTCTGCGCCAATTGAACAACTTGAAGAATGTTTTAAATGCAATAAATAACAATATCCAATTTACATTGGAAACCGAGACCGAAAATGAAATTTGCTTTCTGGACTTAACAGTCATCAAAAATAGAGATAACCTGAAATTTAAAATATATCGTAAACCTACTACTACTGACGTAACCATCCACGCTGAATCACATCACCCATATCCACAAAAATTAGCTGCTTACAATAGTCTTGTATACAGATTACTATCCGTTCCTCTTGAAAAAGATGATTATAACACTTAGCTAGATATAATTAAACATATAGCCACGAAAAATGGATATGATCATCATATTATAGATAATATTGTCAAGAAACAAAAAACCAGATTATCGAGACAAACACACAGTATGCAACCAACAACCAAATATGTTTCTACCATATTCACAGAAATAATGCCAAAAATACTAACTCCTACTTTTCATAAAATAGGATATAATATAGTTTTCAAGACCTGCAATCAAATATCAAATCTAATACGACATAAACGTCATGTCCCCATTAAGACAAGAACTGGTATATATAAATTAACATGTGACGATTGTGATTGTTACTATGTGGGTCAAACGGGGCGCCCATTTATAAAAAGATTTAAAGAACATACCCCTCACAAATCAATTAGTAAAAATATCGGCTCCCTAGATAATATTAAATCCAAGTATGCTCGACATTTGATAGATAATAATCACTCATATAGAAGTTTTGCACAAACTTCATACCCCTACATTTTTGTGACAAAGGACTCAGGATGAATGCACTTGAAGAATTTGAAATATACAGGGGTCATAACAACCCTGTATATAAGAACAACATATTGAATGATAAATTGAATTTCAAGAGCAACCCGCTATATGATACAGCAATACTAGCGCTCGCAAAAACAAAACGTTGAAAAGTTACACTACTCAGTATCGATCGGAAATCGCGTGGTGCACCACGACAACAGTGTTATTCATGTTTTTGAACATTAATTATTGACAATGAGTTTACATATGTGTGTTTTTATTTTAATTGGATTTTAATATATGACGACCTCTTTTCGAGCAAGTGTCTGAGGATGGGTCAGATGACCTGAAACGCGTCACGCTAATATTATTCTAAAGATAAAAGTCACAAGACGGACCTAACAAAGGTAAGAAAATAAGAAATTAAAATACGTGACTTGGACCGTTAACAAACAAAAATGTTTAAAATTTTAATTGTTGTGTTTTGTCTCCATTTTGATCACCAAAATGAATACTCGTATAAGAAAGTCTTCAACCTACATAAACATATAAAACTATACTGCTGCTATTCTGTGCATTACTTGAACACACAAATTTAAACTAATGAATGATGCACATATAGCATGATGTATAGTAGTTAGATGAAACCAGTGATTATAGAATTTACATATATATTACTTCCACAAATATTTTGATAGAAAAATGTACTTGGATATGAACATGGATTATAAAGAAACTGATTTTATACCACAATATAAACTAATAACTAATAAGTAACATTTTTTTTCTTTTATAAAATTGCTAAACTGCTATAATTGTTTTTATTATTTAGACTTAGCTTTTCGTCAGTACTGACATCTTCAGGTCATAAAAACAATTATAGCAGTTTAGCAATTTTATAAAAGAAAAGTAAGGATGGCTGCTAATTTAAACAATACGAAGAATAATAAGTAACAAATATATATATATATATATATATATATATTTAAAAGTTATGTTTTTTCACAATATTATTAATGTTTATAAAGTTTAAGGTGTTGAGCGCCAATTCTGTATGGTTACAGAATAATTTGTAATTAGTTTAGTTAAGTTTGGAATTTGATTTACTAAAGTCACTTGATGTGTAACACTGATTAACAGGATATTGAATAATGGTGATGAACCTCGATCTTGTAGTCTTACTGTTGGAATTAGACTCCGTTGACCTACCTGGTTTCGTATCTTCTGTTAATTAATTAAATACAGGGAACAGCTGAACTTAATTGTAATTCGAAACTACTCAAATAGTATGTATAATACCGTGTGAATCTAACTTCCTTGAGGTATTTATGTTGACCCTTAAATTATTAAAAAGTTCAATACTGGTAAACACTTGTTTAATAATAGTAATTAAAATTAAGGTTCTTGAAGTGTGAAGAGTTGTTTAGGTGATCGTTTCCTTATTGGTGTAAGGTAGTGTCATTCTGAAAGTACATTGCGAGTTAATAAAAAAAAGGATTTCCTTTTGTGAAAATAATTATCATTCACCTAAAAATTAACTAACACCCTGGAATGATCAGCTGGCTTCACCAAGTTACCTCTACTTACTCATTGATATATTCGAATTTTGTGCAAATAATTTACCATCAGAACTGCTGCCAACATAACCTGTGAAGGTCGACTAGTACGAGTTTTCCAGTAAGGCAAGACGGTCGCTATTATTAATAATGATAATTCATACACAAGTCTTTTCCCTTAAAAATGCTTTTATTTTCATTTGACATCCATATTAACTTTCTTCTGACTTCAATAACCAAATAAATTCATAATCTAAACCGATTGACCCGGCTAGAGACAATCCCTGGGTTCAACATTGGTAACATTGATTCGCTAATGAACGTAAAAAGTGGCATTCATTATTTTACAATTATTAAATTATTAGGTTCTTTTGACCATGATATAGAATAAAAAATGTCTTCTCTGAAGAACGAAACCTCACAAAAGATTACTAACTATAGAATTATTCACATAAATACTTAAATCTACGGTTGAGAAAACAAAATAAATCTCAAATTATATACAAGTGTTAAGATAACCAAGTTTGGTTAGCTTGCTCATTGAATGCTTATAATATTGACAAAAATAATTAATTTAAATTTAATAATCATTAAAAAATAATTAGTGAAAGTGATTAAATAGTGTTCCAGTGGTTAAATAATTTCTGAGTGTCTATAATAAGTGAAAGGGAATACATTTCTTAAGTCCGATATCGTATATTATTGTTTAATTATCACTATACTTGCTTGTTTGTACCCTCCTTTCTTTATTGCACTTTTATTTTAATTCACTTTATTTATTAATTGATATTTAATATCCACTGCCCTATACAAACACTGTACTCCGTAAAGGTTAACTGATAATAGGTTAGGATGTCCTTTGTTGACATACTACCTAACCTAAATTACACTTTGAGGTTATCACATCTGGTCAGCTGTACGAGGTTAATTCTGAAAATCGGTCACAGGAGAAGCGTAGCATCCTCGTTGGAAAACTATTGTAGACTGCCCTCTCACCTTTGTCAGAATCTCGCTTCGACTGGCAGGTGATGATCGCTGATTGGATGATTTCTTTTAATTTTCATAATTATTCGGTAACCCTCGTTAAAATAGATGCTTTCCAGCATGTTTTCCGGGGTTCAAGACTATAATAAATTGTTTTACACAAGTATGTCCAAGGGCTCGGAATTGATTAAATTTTTATAATTAATATTATTCCCTTATATGTGTTCTAATAAACAATTCATTACTGCCATTACTCAGCATTTTCTGAGATGAAAATTTTGGTGCCCCATACAATAGGGTTTTGATCATTAATAACAAAGTAAAAATATTAACATTTGCCTTATTTACTATTTTCACATAAAAATGCTAATTTTACTTACTTATCTATTTGTTTATAAATAAACAATGATACTTGCTTACTAATAATTGAGTATAACTTATTTACAATAATTAATAGAGTTGTAGTTTATAAAAAACCATATTTGGCTAACTATGCCTAACCCAACCTGGGTTACTATAAACTTATTTACCCTTCTTATATTATCACTTAATTTTATTGTGATATTACTGATCACAATTGCTACTTACAACTTCCTACCTCTTTTACAATAATACAAATGACATGAATTAATACTTATTTCTAATAATTAACATAAATAAGTGGTCTAGGCATAATGGCCTACCCTAGTTTGAACCTTATTACTTTCATATTTTAACAATTTTTTCTTCTTAATGCAAGACAAATATTCTCAATTGTTCTTGATCATTGTCTTTCACTTTTAACACAATATTAATTACAATTATTATCATTAATTGTTTACAAATACTATAAATCGGTTATCCATGTCTACTGGTCCATGGTCCTACACACTTTATTTTCCTTCTTTTGTTTAAAATAAGTACTTTCACTATCAGACAATTACTCTACATTGTTCTTGATACACTTATGCAACTTCTATTACAATAATAACGACTTAACATTACACTTATTTATTATAAACAATATAAACAATTAATCTTGATTCCTTGGTTCAGGATAGTGACTCTTAATTTCACCCTTATTTTGATAATACATGTTTCTTTTTATTATTTAATTATTCTCACATGTGCTTCATAACTTACTGAAACTTTGACAACCTAGTTTGTCACTTAACATTGTCTTTATTACGTATTCTAGAAGTTATTAGCTTCAGAATCTGTATTCTGAAGGTTCAGTACATGCATTTGGTTTCACTATTTTCTTTGGTTTATACTTATTGTTTACTAACATCTTTATTCTTAGAATATTCTTCAAATATTACTGCTTTTAGCATTATTTATATAATATAGTTTGTTTAAATAATTTACATTTTAAAAACTTGTTTTCTTTAATTACAATTACTGACAATGTTCAGTGTCTCATATTTCTTCTGATTTATGTTATAATTTGTATTATAACTGTTATTATTTGGTTATACTGTCATTATTTACTACTTAATAGGTAGTTTTCACTTTCTATTTATAATTCAGGGATCTTGCAAAGTTTTTTAGTCCTTTCTGTTACTTAAAACAATACAATGGTACATAACCTTACAGTTGTTTCATTGTTGTTTTATAGTACATTTAGTCTGGTTGCTAAATGGCATTTTTAACCTAAACCTGGAAGTAAGGTCCGCCCAATGTTTTTTAGTGATTTCTGCTTCTTCAAGGCATACATAATGAAAATCTGCAGGGTGCCACTTTGTCACGCTTGAGCTAATTTAATTATTCAAGATGGCGGCCGAGATGGCTTAAAAATCATATATCGGCCATATCTTCGCGTATAGAACAGACAGGATAATCATTTTGGTGTCTAATACTATGTTTTCAGGGTCAGGGAATACAAATAATGGATTATCTTGGTGATAAAATATACATTTCTGCTTTAACATAATGGATTATCTTGGTGATAAAATATACATTTCTGCTTTAACATCTATATTATGCTGAGCAATGGGATTATCATTGTCGAAATACACATATTTTTAATTTCTGTTTCAGGTGATGTGAACAATCTGTGATCTGATGACAACTGAGAAAATGGATTGTGTTTTAAGTGTGGCAAAATGGATATCAATATTATAGACTGTGGTGCTCAGAGAATCTGAACTATTATTGAGTGTAGCAAACGGCGAAAAGACGGTTTAAACATTGAACTGGAGCAAGTGCTTGATACTAATGAAAATGCAACAGTATGGTGCCACAAGAATTGTGTTTTGACTTACACTTCAAATACACATATTAAACGCTACTTGAGGAAACACAAAGTCAGTGCGGAGTTAACACATAATGCACCTGGTCCGCATTTCATTTTTTTGGAACTTGCATATTTTGTGGTGAAATGTGTATCATGGATATTGACTCAAAGAATCCAAATCGATGGCGACAAGTGAAAATGTGCAGAACCATTGAGCCTTTATCCAGTTCTAAAACCTTCAAAGAAAAAACATTTTAGCTGTTTGCGATGCACGTAATGACGAAGAAGCTGTGAACGTTAGAATAAGAATTTCTGGAGCTATAAGTGACTTGCATGCCGGTGATGCAAGATACCACGACGACTGCAGGAAGAAATTCATGGCTATTCGTTCCATTAATGCTGCTGTCTCAGGAAGTATGCATGAAGTCAATGAAAAAGACATTGCATTTGAAAAGGTTGTGGAGGAAATGAAAGCAAACATGTCAGACATGTGGATGTCAATAGATGTCTCCCAATTGTACGCCAAGAATGGAGGAACAATTCTCAGTCGCAAAGCATTAGTTCAAAAATTATCAGAATTTTTTGGACCAAATTTGCTTGTTTTATTTTGTACGGGAATGGCCAACCTGCTCACGTTCAAGACAGCTGCAACTCGAATTCTTCGTTTAGTTCCAGATGAAGATGACGATGAGGTTGCCATTACAAAGGTCGCTAAATTGATTACGAAGGAATCGAAAGAAAGAAGCCCATCTACTAACGAGTATAAAATAAAACTTGACAGCGATGTAATCAAATAATCTGTGAGCCCAACATTACAGTCATTGCTATCCCACATAAGTGGAAATAATTGTCCTTCGCTGCCAGAAATTATGATTGGGAACATCATAACAATCATTGTAATAAAACATTCAACACCTCTTCTTGTTGCACTTGGAATCCTGGTTTGAGAAAAACGTGTACTTGAAAAACTATCACGATTTCATGTTACTTGTACCTACGACGAGACGTTATGTTTTAAAACATCAGCAGCAAAATCTGCTGCGAAAGAACTATTATGTATTCGAAGTTGTGAAGAAGGCCTTGTTCAAGTTGTTGCTGATAATTTTGACGCTACAATTGCTTCACAGAATGGCATCAGGTCAACACACTCTTTGGCAATGCTAGTCACTCAACAACGGACAGAATCGAACTCTGAAAGAGAAGATACAATCCGGAGACTGAAAAAAGAAGAAATGAAAGCTGACAATACATCTGAAATTGTTGTGCAACAATTTATTGGACCGAAAAAGTCTGCTATGCCGGAAAGTGATGTAAAAAGACATGTTCTTCCCTTGCGTATTTTATTGAAGCAAGTAGTGCTATTACATAGAGCACATAACTTAGATTTCGATTTTCTACGTACCATTGTCGAAACTCCAAAAACACCAGAGTACAGTGGATATAATACAGCATTAGCCTGTGATCAAGGACAAATATCAAGAGCCGAAACTGTAGCTAAATACATTCCTCTCATTGATATGACACCATCAGATCCTGTAACCATTAAGACTGCAATGGTTGAAGCACAAAGACTGACTACGCAATCAGGGCAAGACATAACAGTCTTCACACTTGATCAGCAATTATATAAAGTGGCTGTCAATGTAATGTGGGCATATCCAGAGCAATTCTCCAATTTCATACCTCGTTTAGGAGGAATGCATACAATAATGAGTTTTGTTGGTTCAGTTGGGATGTTGATGTCAAATAGTGGTCTTGAGGAAGTCATGAAATCTTGTTTTGGTGGTGTAGAAGCAATGCTAATTGGTAAAAAGTTCCCACAAAATGTCAGAGCACTTCGCTTGGTCACAGAAGAAATACTTAAGACAGGTCCTACTTTCTACATCTTCGTATAGTGACCTGATGGCTGAATTGGAACGCAGGTCTACCCAGTCTAGAACTACAAAACTATGGGTAGAAAATCTGGTGAAACCAGTGTTCATTATGATGGCATTCATACGAGCAGAAAGAGAAGCAGAGTGGTGGTTACACCTTTGGGCTTTCGAACAGATGATTCCTTATTTTTTCGCTGCTGGCCACATAAACTATGCAAGATATGGTTTATACTATCTTCAATCGATGCAACGTATTCCGAAAGAGATGCTAGACAGATTTGATAAAGGAGAACATGTAATGCGGCATCGACAAGGAATCTTTAATGGAATATGGTCCGATCAGTTTACTGAATCGACATTCATGCGCTATGGCAAGGGACCAGAAGGTATAATAGGTATCACCTTGAATCCAAGTACTGTAAAACGCTGGGCGATGAGTATGCACATCTGCAGCAACTTAGTATATGATATTGATGTTATTACTGGAGATACAACAGTTATGATAAATAGACACAGAGAAGAGATGCCAGCACGAATCAATGCTGACGAGAAAGACTGCTCAAAAATTAGAGAAATGTTGAGCCGGTGCACTGATCTTTTGAAACCAGAAGAAGATCAATCTGAAGGAATTGTTAACATTGCATCTGGTTTAGTGTGTAATAACCTAGTCAATGCTGATACATCAGTTACAAGTGGGTTATCAAGCATGATTAAATTTGAAGAAAGTTGGCCTGCAGGATTCAATAACACTTTGTCCACCAAGGTTATAACAATGTCTAATGACAAGAAAAAATTGGTATTAGGAACAAAAGATGTTTTTGATACGGAATTTATATTTTCCCGATTCATGGTTTTAGTAAGCTCACGTGAACTCGATAAAGAAAAAATATTTCATCATGAACTATCTCCTGTGCCTACATCAATGTTTGATAATAATGGTAATATGAGGGATTCAAAGACTAAATCAACTCTGAAAAACATGATTCAAGTGCAACATTCAAAGAGAACATATTCATCAAACCAGTTACCAGCAGTTCTCCTAACTGATGGTTGTGCTGTACTGTGGACAGTGCATTATCCTTCATCAGGCACTGTGAATGACTTTGTCAACTGCTTCGTAACTTATATTGTTCATGAATTAAGAAAGAACGATGTTCACTTAATATTTGATCGATACCAAGACTTCAGTATCAAAAATGTTACAAGGACATCTAGAGCTGGTAAACAAGTGAGTCGTAAACATAAACTGACTCTGAACACACCCCTTCCATCTCAGAAAGTTTTATTAACTGTACATTTAACAAGATACAACTAATCACACTCATTTGTGAAAAGTTCATAACAGACGGTGGCAAACATGCTGCAACATATGAACACAAACTCATCATTACTGGATCGGACTCAGTGCCAGTTGAAATTCGAGGTGTGTTCATAAAAAGACCAAACGTTTTGAGTAACACATCAACCTGCACAAACGACGCGCCGCGACTTTGCGCGCACCTAGCGATAGTTTTTGACAACAAACTGCCACTTATTGTGTTCCGCTATCAGCGATAGTCTTTGAGGTATATCAGATTGAGTGGGCACGTGCGCACGCTGGGCGGCGGATTAGTGACAAACTGATTAAGAAAGACCGCGAAGAACAACGTGTATGTTTGAAATTTTGCGGCAAAACTAGGTTAAAACTTTACAGAGACATTCTGGTTTTAAATTAAGCATACACGGAAGCCTGCTTGAGCCGAACGATTATTTTAAGAATTTGTAAAGAGAGCAAAAATCTAATTATCAGTGCAATCAAAGCGATATCGAAGATCATGGGAAGAGAGCTCGCGATGTGGTAATTGTAATTCATCGTTTAATTACCGAGACTTTCTGAGAGAATGCGCATTCATATAAGATCGTAAAATTAAATTTAGATCGATAAATTTAATTGTATGGTATTACTGCATTTGTAAGAAAACAATTCTTACTGTGTTTGTTGATGACGATCAGAAAGAGACCCGATTTGAAATCGATCAACAACTGTGTACCAACCCAAATGGTAATAATAACTTTGGAATGCAATGTAAATAGATCAGAAATAGATTTTACGAAGTTAGCACCAAAATTTTATACACACACATTGTATTAAGATCTTCCTACTCACTTCGTTATAAATCCGCCGGACGGTGTGTGCCCGTGCCCACTACAGCGCGTGTAGCTCGGAGACTGAAGATCTTGACGGGACGGAGAAAACGGTATTCAGGCGTCAAAATCTGTCGCTAGCAGCACTTAATTCTGCAGCTCGCTCTATGCGCAAGCTGACGTGCTACACAAATAGTTCAGTCTTTTTTTGAACACACCTCGTATACAAGGGGATTAACATAATATTAAGAACAGATCTACGAACAACGCACAAAGAAGCTGATATGATTATTCCACGTCAAATGGTGTCTTGTGTTGGTGAAGGTTATAAACTTTTAACAATTAGAAGTGATGACACCGATGTCTTTATTCTGCTTATTCACTATTACAAACATTGCGCACTTACTTGTACCGTGTTAATGGAAGGAACTAGCTCCCAGCGTCAAGTTATTGATATTGGAATGACAGTTCAGACGCATTGTGAGATAATTAAGTATCTTTTGGCGGCCCACGCTTTATCAGGATGTGATACAGTATCCCATCTTTATGGTATAGGAAAACCAACCATTGTGAGAGTTCTTCAAAAAGGATTAAAGTTATCAAAATTAGGGCAAATGGGAGCTGACATGCATGATATAATAGATGAATCTGCTGCATTTATAGCATCATGCTATAATGTCTTCTATCACTGGAAGTATGTTAGATATAAGATACAGAATGTGGCTTAAAAAAATTGGAACTGAAAAGAAGAACAAGACTGTGGAACTGTGTGCCTTACCGCCTACTACTGAGGCATTTGCCGAACATGTGAAACGGGCACATTTCCAAGTGTGTATTTGGAAATCTGCGCTTGAGGAAAATCTACCACAACTGGCAAAAGAATTCGGCTGGATAGAAGACGTTGTCAATAAAAGCCTGATTCCTGTAACTGTACCAAGCGGAGTTAATCTGGCTCCACTAGAGATACTTCAAATGGTACGCTGTGGTTGTGCAAAAGAAGATCCTTGCTCTAATGGAAGGTGCAGCTGTTTCTTTTCCAAATTAAAATGTACAGCATTTTGTAACTGCTACGGCGAAGAAACTTGTTGTAATCCGTGGACAAAGTTCGTACCAAATGAACCTGCTGACGCTGTGGATGATTTAAGTGATGAAGAGAATAATAATTAGTTCATGCTTTTAAATGGTTTTGTGTTTTTGCTTTTGTGTTTTTGGTCTTGATAACCATTGTTTACTTTAATTACTTTGTAATAAATACAACTTTAAAAATATGTAATTTTCAATTCACCAACCACGTCCTATTATCTTTTATTACACAAATGTATATTTTATCACCAAGATAATCCATTATTAGTATTCCCTGACCCTGAAAACATAGTATTAGACACCAAAATGATTATCCTGTCTGTTCTATATGCCAAGATATGGCTGATATATGATTTTTAAGCCATCTCGGCCGCCATCTTGAATAATTAAATTAGCTCAAGTGTGACAAAGTGGCACCCTGCAGATTTTGATTTTGTATGCCTTGAAGAAACAGAAATTACTAAAAAACATTGGGTGGACCTTACTTCCAGGTTTTTTTGTCCTGCTACCAGACTAATTTTCATCTCATTAGTGTTAATACTTTTTCTTGCTTTACATTATTTTATTTATAATCATAAATAAACATTATTATTTGATTTCATTCTTTTTGTCTTTATAAATTAATTATTCTATTCATAATGTTATTTTACTGAGTATCCAGTTTATGGCTGCATTATGGCATATAAGTTCTATCCTTTTTACCATTTTTTAATGCAGTTTACTGGAGTAAATCTTATTCTTGTTAATGTTCACAGGTATATTATTCTAGTTCTTACTAGTTTTATTATACTGTTCTTATCTACCTATCTTATCTCATATCATAATTATGGTATACAATTTATTTAATGACTTTGTATTCTGTTCTTCCTTTATCATGGTCATGAAATGGTTTAATTTGGGACCTACTTTATGTAATGGGATAACATAACGTTACTATATATATAAAACTAACACGGAATACAAACTCAATAATTATACTTAAAAATTATTAAAGGGAACACCAGCAAACTAACTAAAGTTACTATTTTTAGAAGACATAACGAAATTAGCACTAATATACATACCTATTCTGGTATCCAACACACAATTACACAGGAACTATATTACACAATACTAAACTATATTCTAATAATGTCCAATTCACGCAACGTTTGATCTTGAACATTGATAATTAACACTTGTTACATTAAAAATAATGTAATGCTACCAATTTTTCCAGTGTGTTCAAAATTTCTTAATAGTATTCTACAGAAAGAATGCATTGGTATATTTCTATTTAAACATTCAGATTGCAGCATTGACAAAATAATTTTATACTAACTAATGTCAACAGCTGCCATACCCTGCCTGGTTGCTTATGTTTGTCTTCCTGTTTGCTTATATCCACAGGAGTTCAATTTGAAAGTTACTGTATGTGTGTACATAATTTCAAGTTATTTTATCATTTTTCAGTTTGAATATATATTTTTGCTGTTATAAACTATATAAATTATGATATGAAGTTTTTGGTTTAGATAAAAATCATACAATTTTCAAGATTTTCTTTTGTAATTATTGATAACATCTCATTACACATATTGGTACTTCCTCTGCTAGTTCTTCGGCCAATGTCACTGGCTTGATCGAATGGTTGGCGGACACTGTTATTTTAACCATGCAAAGCTTTGCCTTCTCTTGGTCAACCTTCAGGACATTCTGTCTCAAGTCCACAATAAAACTGTAATCATTCATAATGCCCGTGACAAGAATCACTTAATCGACAATGTCTGAAACGAGCATTTGGTGGTTAAACTCGAGGAGACCCAGCCTTACATGTTACATCTACTTGACCTAATACTTGGACGGGGCTTCCAGTCACAGTTTGTATTGTACAAGAGCTAAATTGAGGCTGTCATTTGCTGATTAAGTCAGCATCCACAATGGACACTGTTGCGTCCATGTCAACTGTAAATGATGTTGGATTACCTTCCGCAAATCCATTAACTATCAAGTTTCCACTGGTCTTATGTAGCGTGGAAACTGTGTGCTGTTCTGGAGCTTTAATTCTCCAATTGGTGTGATTACTCCCTTCTCAAGGTGTTTTACTCTTCGAACAGTCTACCTGTAGGTGACCACGTTTTCCACAGTTGTAACACTCAGTCTTCTGACTTTTGCCCATCGTTCATATCTTGTGGTGCTCTTGAACTTTTGAATTGTTTGTCCGGCAACACTGTTTTTCTGCACCCATCGTAACGGCATGTGATACTGGGATCTAATGATTACAGCGTGATGACATAAACCCATTAATGTAACAGGACGCTGACTTGGCAGCTTCAAACTCGAGGGCATGAACAAGAGCTTCTGATCTATTTGGGAGTCTTTCTTCTGTTTCCAGCATTAGTGCTTTCTGCCGTTCTTGTGTTTCCAGCAGGAGGGTTTTCTGTCTCTCTTCTGCTTTCTCATCCTATAATTTTTCTGCTTCTTCTTTTTTCCATCAGCGTTCTTCTTTTGTCTCTTCCGCCTCTTGTTCTAATTTCTGTTACTCCTGTATCTACCCCAGCAGCGCTGGGAAAGCTTCCATTATCTGAGTGGTATCCGTGTTCACAGATTAATTACGAATTACACTAGTCTTGTACAAAGTGTCCAGCGGTTCTGTTGAACTTCTGATCCACTGGCACAACGGTCTCACTGATCATCATATGGTACAGTGGAAACAAATTACATACACCAATAAAGTCACTAATAACCTGCTTTAATTAATCACCAATAACAATTTGTAATCAACTTGTACAATAATTCCAGTTAGATCTGTCCACATGCAATAATAATATCAAATAATAGAGTTCCACACTAATTATAATAGAATAACACTTCACACAATACTTCGACAAACACTCGATCAGCGCTAAGGAAATCGCTCACTGTCAACTGAACTGACTAAGCCAGACACTCTGCTTTTATACGAGGGTCAGTTGTAAAGTTCGTGGAGCGACATCTATAACTCAGTGGTAGAACTAAAATCTTTTATGTGCTGCAAGACCTACACGTCACGTGAACACCTGTTAATTTCTAAATACATATGTCAATTTATTCACTTTTTACCAGTGAATTATCTGTTACAAAAGTTTTAATGCCAATGGAAAATCAAAATGAAAGTGTAAATGTGTTAAGAGATGCTGCGCCTTCAGAAACAACGGTCAGTGGGGAACACTCGAGTTTAAATGTGGTCGTCGTACAAGCTCTGAAGATGATCCAAGCAGTGGGCATCCAAAAAGTGCAAAAAAAATTTGCAACAAAAAGTGACATTATTGAAAAAATTTCATAGGATATTGGAAGACCGCAGATTGAGGAGTGGATGATGTTGCTGAAATCATAGGCATCTCATATGAGCGTGTGCATCATACTTTAACTCAAGAACTTGGTGTGAAAAAGCGTTGTGCAAGATGGCTGCCACAGCTGGAGTTGTTGCATTTTTTGGGCGTCCAGTGCAGGGGGAAGAACATCTTCAATGCTCGTATGACCACGTTTAAACTCAAGTGCCTATTTACAAACCATTGGTTTTGAAGTCGTAGCATCTCCTGACACATTTACAACTTCGTTCTGAATTTCCATTGGTGCTAAACAATTTTAACAAAGAATCACACCACGATGTTTGATTTTGTCCATTTTTCAAAACACGAATGACACATCAAATTTAAACAGCTTCTAAACAATGAATAAATTGATAGATAGATTTGGAAATTAACAGGAGTTTACATAAAATACAAATCTTGCAGCATACGAAAAATGTTAGTTTTACCGCTATACTACAGATATCGCTCCGCAGACTTTTCAACTGACCCTTGTAGGTCGCGCAGAGGTCTAGAAAAAACTTTCCCTCCTTACTGCATGCCAGCTAATGCGTATTTAAAGTGTTCTCCAGAATACTCTGGAATATACTTGAGCGCGGGCTTGACTAAGGTACACCTGCTCTACTAGTGGAGGAACGGGTGGAGGACCTTCTAGGCTGTTCGATAGGGTTCTCGTTACATACACTGCCATGATTTCATACTAAATGATAAATTTTTAATCAAACCCCCTGTATGATACTGCACTGACCTGCTCAAACATAAAAATTCCGATAATACTCAGTGATGATCAGCTTCCTCAGGTGTGCATTTATACACATGTGCATGATTTGTAGTGAGTGAAACAGGGAATCAATATTTAACAACCTCGAAATAGTAATAAAATTTGAAGATGGAACATATGTATAATCCAAAAAAGGTTATTTTAACTTTTGGAAAATAAAGTCATGCAACGGATCCAAAGTATTTATTTCCTGAAGTAAACAACAGTAACTAGAAAATTTTCATTTCACAGTATCGTCAGTCATGGAGAAATATACAATACTCAAAGAAAAAGATAACGGGAGTGATATCTACTAAAAATAGGCGTTGATAACATTTTGTTTTATCTTTACCACAAAATTATCGTTTTCATGTGTTTTCTGGCTATGGATGGATATGTGAGGAATCTAGTGAGGTGGAAACTTGTAAGAAATTGTTTTATTTACTGGTTATTTATTACTGCCGACTTTCTCTATAATTTCAAGTATAATTCGGCTGGCTACCTCTAAACTGTCAACAATTACAGTAATTTAGAGTAAATGGAATAATGTACGCGTATTACCCACACTATTGTCTGCAGTTCTTATTATTTTATTTTTATATTTAAATTTATCTATTAACTTAGAGTTGTAACTATTCATTTGAGCAGTTACAGATTCTGCTCTGTTTTCTTAGCTCAGATAACTTGTTTTAATCTTTAATCATTTTATATCAAAAAATTAGAAACTAGTACACAAAATATACCAAACAAAATAAGTTTCCAACATGTTGTGTTGGTCTGCATTTTGTTACAATTCTTGAAATCAGTATCTAAAAATTACATATCAAGTTGAGAAGAATGCCATGCAATGCAAGAAATCAATGCCTTCAAAATCAATACAGTAATCATCCTACACAGATTGGGTAATGCAGTTTATGTGTGCTAACTTACAGGATTTTATATAAACAGATGAGTGTACACAAGCATGGTTATTTAAACCAAAAACACACTTCGGAAATTGAGAAACACTTATCAACAATAACCATACTTTTACCTTTTACCCTTTGATCTAGAGACAAAAAATATATTTATAATAGCCTTCTTTTAAAAAAGTGGTATTGAAAGTAACACAAACTAACACCTATCAAATGAACTAAAAAACATTTTCAAACTGTATATAAACCAACAGTATTACTACCATTTCAATTCAATTAAATATTTAAATAAAACGGTGTTGTATGAAGTTTTATCTAAATCACTAGTACTCATATTCACCATCTGTAAACAAGTTTTTGTATTAGTAGGGAACTATCACGCTTTTCATATAATAAGAACTGTATCCAAGTTAAAATTATTACAATTATTCCTATGTAATAACTGGTTGAACGTGGTTATCTTTTACTCCAAATTATTTTTAATTTTATGTTCAAAATTGCTTTTTTTTAAATTAAATTTAACATTAATTAATAACATAATTAGTATAATTAGAATAACATTTATCATTTGGTAGTAGCCACGCTCCGACTGAAGACTGCAAGTATTAGGCACATACATCAAAAGAGGAGGATAAAGTATAACTTTGATAAATTGAAGTATAAGGAGATGCAACAACATTTTTCACTAGAATTGAGTAACCGATTCCAACAGCTAAGGGAGGAAGAAGAAGGACAGGATATTGAACACAACTGGAAGAGCATAGAGAGTACCTACATAAATACTTGTGAAAAGGTCCTAGGCACGAGGGAGAGAGGAAGAGAGGAATGGATTACTTCAGAGACATGGGAAGCCGTGAATCAAAGGAAGGAATGTAAGAAAAGACTCAATACCGCAAGAACGCAAGAAGGGAAGGTACAAGCTAGAACAGACTTTAATCAACTTAACAAAACAGTCAAGAGGAGTTTTCGACGAGACAAACGAGCATTTATCAACAATCTTGCAACACAAGCTGAGACGGCAGCACAAAACAATGACAGTAGGACTCTGTACCACATTACCAAGAGATTAACAGGAAAGTTTTCAAGAGCGGACAAACCGGTGAAAGCTAAAGATGGGAGATTACTGTCCACACAAAAAGAACAGCTAGAAAGATGGAGAGAACATTTTCTGGACATTTTGAATCGTGAAACAATTGAAGAAGGGGAGACAGAGGTGATGATAGAAGAAGAGCAGGAAGATATTGCTATTAGTACAGAGCCACCATCAAGAACAGAGATTCAAGGGGCCGTTAAACAACTTAAGAATGGCAAAGCGGCAGGCATGGACAATATCGCACCGGCCTTTCAATAGGCCTTGAAAGTGGATATGGGTACTTCAGTTGAGATTCTATTCCCACTTTTTGAGAAGATTTGGGAAGAAGAGAAGATCCCCTCAGATTGGAAGAAAGGACTGTTGATTAAGCTTCCGAAGAAAGGAGATTTATTAGAATGTGATAACTGGAGAGGGATTACCCTCCTTTCGATACCAAGTAAGGTACTCTCACGAGTAATTCTTGAAAGGATAAAACAGCGAGTTAACTCAAGGTTGAGGAAAGTACAAGCAGGATTTAGAGAAGGTTATTCCTGTACGGACCAGATCAATACACTGCGTATAATTATAGAACAATCCACGGAGCTGCAGTCGTCACTGTATCTACTATTTGTAGACTTTGAAAAGGCGTTTGATAGTGTAATGAGGAAGAAGATGTGGAAAGCCATGAAAGAGTTTGGGATTCCAAAGAAAATTATTAAGTTAACTCAAGAAATGTATGAGAACTACACATGTCAAGTTTTACACCAGGGGATGTTGTCCGAGCTCATCCCAGTAAATGAAGGAGTGAAGCAAGGATGTTTGCTGTCACCAATATTATTTATTATGGTGCTGGATCTCATGATGAAGAAGGCAATGAATCGCCGAAGAGGAATTCAGTGGGGACTGACAGATAGGTTGGAGGACTTGGACTTCGCGGATGACCTGTGCTTGCTAACCAACAGTTTTAAGGATATGGAAGCAAAGCTGAACGATTTAAAAACCGAAGCATCAGAGGTGGGATTGAAGATTAATGGAAAGAAAACCAAGGAGATGCGTTATAATAACCGCAATAAGGCACTATTATTTTTAGGAAACCAAGAGATCGAACAAGTCAAACAGTTTTGTTACTTGGGAAGTATGGTCACCATGGAGGGAGGAACCATAGAGGATATAGGAAATAGAATAAATAAGGCTAAAGGAGCATTTGCAATGCTGAGACCAATCTGGAAATCAAGGGAACTTAACACCAATACCAAACTACACATCTTCAATAAAAATGTCAAGTCGGTACTGCTCTATGGGTGTGAAACTTGGAAGACTAACAAACAACTGATTAGCAGACTCCAAACATTCGTGAACAGAAGTTTGCGGAATATCCTGAGGATATGGTGGCCACAAGTTATCTCCAATGAAGAGCTGTGGAGAAGAACCCATCAAACATCCATTGACATTGAGATGCGTCGTAGGAAATGGAAGTGGATTGGTCATACATTACGACGAGATAGAGACAACATAGCAAGACAAGCCCTGGAATGGAACCCACAAGGTAGCAGGAGAAGAGGCAGACCAAGGAACACATGGAGGAGGAGTGTAATAGTGGAAGGGATGGAGAAAGGAGGGAAGACCTGGCCCGAGATCAAGACGATGGCACGGAACAGAGTCCGGTGGCGGAAGTTCATTGATGCCCTATGCTCCACTTAGGAGATGCAGGAATAATGAATAATGAATGAATAACATTTACAAATGATGCTGATTCATTACAGAGGCTGCACTCTGCTGTGATTATATACTACAACACATATATAGTAAGCCTACTGGTAGCCTGTAAGCTCTGAAGCAGATCGTTGAGGCATCTTTCTGCACTCTTAAAACCTGACGTCACCAAGATCGCTAGTTTATCATGGTTGCCATGGCAATGCCCCCCCCCCAAATGAAGCAGAGTTGAATAGCTGTGTCTGTGGTAATGTACACTGCCAACACATTTGTTTTGTTAGTTGTCTGCCATATTTGGTATGTTTTATCAGAATGTTTCCTTTATACAATATGGTATGTGTTTTGTTAGAAACACGATTTTCAAGATGGAATAATCATAATAAGAAAGACTTTTTAAGCTGTGAAAACCCCATGCCTATAATGCAAGTACATAAGCTTGCAAAAATCAAGGCAAGATGTACAATCAAAACTTTAAATAAAGTTTAAGACGCCAAAATTGGTATTCAACAGCTGAGTGGTTATGTGGCAGTTATTATTTAAATAAACTTTTTTTTTATACCCTGCTTAATTATTAGTTTCAAATCAAGTGCGTGGATTAAGAATGGTTTCGATGATTTCAGTAACGTTATTCGCGCTCTTTACAAACATGTTACTTTGAGCACATGCGTTGTGCACTGAGTTTTTCAAAACTAAAGAAAATTCACGTATTATCGAGAATGCTTTGAAGGAAAATTCTAGGTTGTTTATTAAACACTTCAATGACAATGTTCAGCTTAACAGATATTTCATGCACTAGCATTACAGTTGTAACGTGTCAAAATTATGGGGTATTTTATTTTATTTTCATTTGCGGGGTTTCATAAAAATATATTGTGTAATTTATTCCAACAAACCAGAACACGTGGTGAATAGAACAGTTGTGTAACAAAACAGCAACGCAATATTACATTGCGAAATCAGTTGAGGTATGTAGCCACCCTCGATTTCCACGAACTTCGCATATGTGTGGTCATGCGCCTGTACGCATGACACAGGTATACGTGCGGGTGGGACGCGAAGCAAATCAACCGACGCTGTCGAAAATGGCGCAGAAACGACGTTCTGGTGAGACCCACAAACCGAGCTGAAGGATATGCAAATTAAGGACCACCTCTTTAGTGACATCAGACCAGAAGTGCCTAAATATCGTCGGCACACACTACAGAAACAACCACTATGTAGCATGCGCCTAACCAATAAACTACAACAACTCAACTATGAGCGTCGACGGAATCCGTTGGCGGTGAAAATCAACTTCCTCCCGCTTGCAAGAGAAGAGTGCGCAGTTCGTCCCAAGTCGTACCGGCCGGTGCAACTCGAAGGGGTTATCTCTTCCCAAAATTTTAAAATGTGTCAGTAAAAGTGAATCAGTCGTTTTTTAAAACCAGTGGCAGTGATGCGAGACTAACTACAGAACACCAACACACAAATTTGTTATTTTTTTTTTTTTTGTTTCGGGACGACTACAAACTTACCACAGGGCGGCCACGAGGTCGCGGATAAACGCGTTGCCGGCGGGGGTTTTATAAAATGTACTAAATTAATAAATCAGGGTAATGGGGGTTGTTTTAAGAATGTGAGAGTGAGTGAAAGGCAGGCTGGGCTATGTACAATATAGTAAGTAATATTATTTAAGTATATAACAATAAGATGTATAAACAAGAGTCACACAAAATTTGAAAACATGTAAGAAAATTTATTTGGAAAACCAACGTTTAAAAGGGCAAGATCTGATCATTAAACAATCATAATTTCTCTTCATAAAATGTGTAGTGTAAGTCATTTCACTAACCTATGAAACACATGTTTGCGTCTGATCTTCGTGTGATCGGATTTCTGGACCCAGATAAAGAAAGAACTTTACAGGTAGGTGAAAATAAATTATATTTTTGTATTTTATATATTTAAATTGTATTTGAACATAACAATGGCGCCCGTGACAGGAACGAATTTAATAAATTAAATTCCGCACCTACAAAGAGGCAAACGTGTGTTTTAGGGTTAGCGTAGTAAAATAAAAATACGTCATTTACGCAAAGTTAACAGGAGATAGAAAGTACATTACAAAAAATTAGATTAAGTAAAATATTCTAAAGATCAATTATAAAAAATGGCAGATAATAACGAGAATGTCAGCTTAACTGACATTGACAATGAAAGCCACAAGAATATTGAATTGAGTGGGACTGAGTCAAAAATCATGGATGAAGGAATTCATTCAACGCCAGTCCAAAACAAAAAATCTGATACAGATGAGATGTTAACACGTTTATAATAGCATGATGTGTAGCATGAATAATAAGTTCGATGAACAACAAAGTGATTCCAATGTTAAATATAATAAAATGACAAATATAATGAATAACAAATTTGAGGTTCAAAAGAACAGTTTTGATGAGCTAAAAAACCAAATTAACGAAATTAATAGATGTTGTAAAAATACCAGTGAAGAATGTACTAATAAAATTAACCAAGTAGAGACCAAGTTAGATGATTCAATACAGAAGATAGATGTTAAATTTAATGAAATAGATAGTCAGATAGATAGAGTTGAGAAGCAAATAAATGAGAACAATGAAATGTTAAAATTCACTGAATGAGTATAATAATGAAATCGAATATAAAATAAATAAGAGTAATACCGAAACTGAATGTAAGCTTAGTAGCGTAGTAATGACAGTTGAAAAAATAAGTCAGAATATCGATGAACACCAAAATAAGGTAGACTTTAAAATAAATGAAATTGAAAATAATTGTAAGACAGAAATACAAGCAGTGAATGAATCTATTGATGTAATATCAAAAAATAGCATACAGTCTGAATATAGTAATGATACAAAATTATATTCACTTGAACAGACCATTAGTAGTATGAGAGACGAATTACGTTTAGTAAGAAATCAAAATTTAAACAATGTTACTGAACGCATATTCATGACACGAGACACAAACAATGAAATAGAATTAGAAACTTTTAGTAGTGAGAATCGTAGAATACATCCGATTCAATTTCTGATTTTAATCGATAACACGGGAATTTAATCGATTCAACAGTAGTAGTTGGGAAGTCAAACTATTGAAAATTTTAAAATGTTCTAAGGGTAGTGCCGAGATATGGGCAGAAGTGCACAATGTCGAATGGGGTAATTACGAGGATTTTGAAGTAGCTTTTCGAAACAAATACTGGTCAGAAGAGGACCAGGAAATCCTAAGGAGTAAAATAATGGGTAACGGGAATTTTGGCAGAAAGAATAACCACCTAACCATATACGTGATGACTATATATAACGAGGCCAAGTATCTAGAACCACCGTTACCATTCCGATCATTCGTAAGACATGTTAGTAAACACCTGCCCAGAGAGGTGCAGATCACGTTAATGACTAAAGAAATTACCAGTATAAATGAGCTAGAGAACATGTTAGACGTGTTACAGAACATAGGGGAGCGCGACATAGGGCGGCGTACAAACACACCAGTAGTACCGAACTTTAATAATAATTACCATCAGAGTAGGGGTACACAGAATTTTCATAGAGGAACACGGGGAGGAAGTTTTGATAATAGGGGCGAGAGTTGGAGGTGTAGAGAATGTGAAACCGATAATTATGCTAACTGAACCAATTGTTTTAGATGTCATCGAAACAGGGAGTGCGCCAGGAACGAGAGAATGAATCCACCACCAAATCAACAGTCGAGGGGAGGAGAATTTTATAGAGGAGCGCCCAGAGGAGGAGTCAACTACAACAGAGGGAGAGGAGGAAACCATCCAGCGGTAGCAGGTCCATCCACGGGAAACTAAGGAGGACAATGGAGAAGCGGGCCCAACCATTGTCAACGGAGAACCGGGTCCAAGTAACCAACGAATATGTGAGCAACATTATCAAGGTAGACATGGCAAAAGAATTGTTGGAAGAAGAGGAGAACAAGGTGTACTATATCATATTTATTGATATTAATTAAACCTAAGGGAATTTACTTTTGACTCAATTACTTTCTAAATAATTTCTTCGGGCGCCATCTTGTATTGCCAACTGTAAGGAAAACTTACCAAGGTTCGAATCAGCGAACCGGGAAGTGCAGAACTGGTTATTTAAGAAAGTACAACTGAATTACCATCACACCTATTTTAATTCATTTTCACACTACAAAAGAAAACATGAAAATATAGCCCTTAACATAATTTCAAATTTTATAGAGACAAATATTCCCCTTACTTTCTCCTACTTTGTTACGATCTTATAGAAAGACAATAGTAACATTTATTATGCATGATTTTCTCTTTAGAATAGAAATAAATACATTTTATAAACCTAAGAATAATTTTAAAACGTAAACCAGCACTTCATAGTTTAATATATATAATTAAGCAAGACCCCTCACACCCGCTCACATACTACCCATTTTAGATTTTCCCCTTAAACTCATATTTTATTTAATTTGCCCCATCTGTTTTGGTTTTCTGAAAAATATAATAAAATTTGATAATTCTGTGTATATCCTGGTAAAACTTATCTGCCTTGAGTCCGAATTCTAGTCCAGACGACGTCACATCGCTTTCCGTGCGCACTTTCACTTTAATTCATAATTTCCGAATTGTTATATTGTAAAGAAAACTGTTATCACATTTTTAGTAAGAATTTTGATTTTTAAGTCATATTTTGAAATATATTATTCACATTCTTTAAGGTGTGGGCGCCTAAAACTTCGCCCAAACCGCCCAGCCGGCGGACGCACAAAACGACTCGCGTCCGACACTTGTAGTTGTTATTGGCCGACTGCCTTTGTTTGCTGTGTGTCTGACGAAACTAGTGGCACACTACACCCACATTCCTCGTTATGTAAGGCGCTGACGTAACATCGCCTGATGCTCAATTACATAACTTGTTTACGCTGTTTTTGTGTGTCATTGGTTGACCTTGGCACAGTTCCAGCTCGTTGATTCTCTCGCTTCAGAAATTCATATACAATATTTTCAATCAGTTGTACCACCTTCGCTACCACTGTCGCTAACAATAAATATACCTTTTTTTACATTTTGTCCCAACTATCAAAAAAATGTTATTTGTTTTATTAAAAAAAATACACATTTCTTTATTACCCCAAAATAGGCCCAAAATGTCCCGTTACAATACCCCCTCAATGAGATATTTTATGCCGAAGCATAAAAAATCTCATTGACACATTCATACTTGCTAAAGGGATCAGCCAGGATATGTCGCCACAACCCCCTGTATGGTTTACCAAAAAAAATATATAATTAACTCACCCTTGGTCCGGTGACTGTGACCGCACCTGAATGACAATACTGGACTTCTCTATCGAGATCCCAACACCGTAGAGTCAGACAGATACTTAACGCCCCTGCTCTGACGCGCTGGCCAGCTCAGGTCCGCCACCACAGCATCACCAAACACTGAAACAACAAATCAAATATCAACTAGCGGCCTTATACAACACCATATCCCCAACTGATCTGTTTCCCCTTAACGGTGCTGGTTTGCGCTAAGAAGCACTGGTTTTGTTTTTTCACTTACTTCTAACATATATCAGAATACCTAACAACAACATGACACCCATTTTAAAATTCCATAATCTCATTCTATCTACTTTCCCTTATTAACTTTAAAATCTCAAAATTCAAAATTATTGCCCTGATTCCCATCAGAATATAAATAAACATTCACCATTACCATATTATACATCTCTGTCATCCCCAACTTGCATTTAAAATATTTAAATTCATAAAATTCTCTTAAACTAACAAACACAATATAACATAAGAAAACATAGTACATTCATAATTCACATTATTATTATTATCTTAAAAATAACAATTTGTATTTAAAATGTTACACACTTTACATCATTAAATTTGCATATAAAATCATAAAAATTGCATTTTAATCTCAATTTAACTTTTATTAATTCGTTTCTCAAAAAAATTTATTATATATATATATTTTTTTCATAACATTGCAATTATTATTCCATTTCGTTCATTTGGGTGATTCTCAGTTATTCATTATAATTCACTTTATCAACTTGGCATTTACTCATAATCTTACCCCTTTTATTACTCTAACGCTCCCTTACAAAATCTTTAACTAGTATGACACCCCTCTATCAAAAAATCTACTAACCCTTCTCTACACCCAACTTACCCTTAAACTCAAATCGCCACCTTCTCTCAATAGAAAAAAAAATACTCTCTAACCCTTTGTACATAGGATATGTGTTCCCCCCCCCAAACTCAATTTCCCTTATCTGGCCCCTGGATTCTACCTAAGGCAACCCCTGTCCACTAAAATCGATACCAATCCCGTCCCAACTTATCATTATGTTGCGGACTCCCACATTACACTACCCCCTACTACAAAATTGCCATCCCCAAAATCTCAATCTCATTACCTTACTACAACTTCAACAAAATAACAACATTAATTAATAACATCAATATATCACTCATTACTTTACATATATTACCCATTACTACTGTGTCCCCACTTATACTCAAATTCTCTATTACATGTATTTCCTCTTATTCTCTTTAATACCCCAATATTTTTCAACTTGACTAACTCAAACGTGTTACTCAAACAATTACTATCACCCACTTCTATCTTTTGCAACCCATTGAAAATTTTAACTATCACAACTTTATTTCATTTTATTTTAAAATCTATAAACACATTGAAAACATATTATTATATTTTATAATCCTTATTCCTAACCTACTACATGCAATTAACACAATAAGACATAATAAACACAATATAGGAAGTATCTAGTGCATTTATTTTGCAAATCAAAAACAAAATTATTTAGTAGCGAGTCATCATTATTTAAAATACAACAAATTTCTAATTCGTTACCCCCCTGGGTAACCTCCCTGCCACACACACACACATCTTGTATAATACATTACATAACATAATAAACAAATAGACATTTACCTTGATCGCTAGCATACATTAAACAAACAATTCTCTTTTAAATAATTTATAGAAACTTATAAGCATTATAATTTAAAATTTTTATTAACTCTTTTATATATCATCATTTCATTATTCATCCTTTGCTGTAATTAGGTTCCTCAAAATTTCAAATTTATTATTAACATTTATTTTTAACCATTATGTTATTCCACAAACTAAACCATTTAACATTTATTTATTTATTCATTAATTGTTATTAATCAAATCTCATTAATTGAAATCTCATCAAACAATTTAAATTCATTATAAAATTCAAACATATAACCTTCAATCACAGTATCTAAACATCTCAAATTATTTACTTCAATTGATTATTAAAACACAACATATTTCAATTATTATCAAAAATTTACAAATCATCAATTATTGTCTTTATAATTATTTTATTATTTATTTAGACTGCAAACTATTAATAATATTACTATTATTATCACAACATTTTCTACTACATATACACCTAACATTTCATAATACACATGATTGAATTTACTACATTATTTACAAATTATTCGTCAATAACTGTTCAATTGTTTCACATTTCATATGTCCAAATCTGCAAGGTCATTACCAAAATTTACAATATTTAAAATTGTCCATTCACTGATTTTTTATTTCAACCTCCATCATCGTATATATATCGAACATATTTATAACATACATCATTGTTATCCACACACCATCTGTTATCATTATTATTATTATAATAATCCATTAACTTTATTTCATTCATTATGCCATTATAATTTATAGGGTTATTCCCTATTAATATTTCATAAACCTTGTCAACATAAGTTATTATTGTCCAGTCTCCATCAGTATTATTGGTCAACGTCAGGTAAGCTATTTTATCATTTTTATATTCCTCTACTATTACATCAGGTAAGTCATTATCGTTTATAAAGATATTATCAAAATAATTCTCTATCTCTCTTTCAACAGGTAAGTATTTTATATGGTTTATCTTCACCCCTTCTAATCTTTTTCTCAATTCATCATAATTTCTTTTTAACTTATACAATTCTATCTCTCTCTCTTCATAACACCACATCACACTCTCACAATTATTACAGACAGAGGGTACAACATTATACAACATCAATATACACTTCAATTCATCTACTAATACGGGTCTCTTGCCCTTCAAAAACAACATTTGTGAACACCTTGGTTCAGAAAAATTAATGGGAAAATTTACCCTCTGCCCACATTCAACTACTATATTATTTTTCCACTCTCTCTCTACTTCATCAATACACCTTAACATCTCATAATCACATTCCACAAACTCATCAGTACTCTCTGATATGACATTTTCAATTATATTATTATTCTCATTATTTTCAACAACATCATTATTATTTATTAATTCTTTATCTGGCATCGTATTTTTACATTTGTCACGACAATTTTCATTTGTTTTATTTTTCTCTGTACATACACACTTTCTTGACTCATTTGCTGCTCTTTTTGCTTCACTACATATTTCGCTTAACTTACTCTCAATACTACACAGTGAATTAGTTAATACATCAAACCTAGTATCATTCATGTCAAAACGTTTATTTAATTCAGTATTCTGTATATCTAATTTCTCATTTACACTATTTTTAAATTCTTGCATCTCGTTTTTCTGTTCATTGAATTTAATATTGAAATCACTATTGTTCATATCAAATTTATTCAACAATAACTGCATCATACTCATCATATCACTATTATTCTCTTTCTTAACTGAGGTCGGCGTCGATTGACTCGTTACGCCTTCCATTATTCTCGATTCAGTCTCGCTTAAATTGCTATTTATTTGACTTTCAGTTTGACTATCAGTGAAACTGACTTCATTGTTAATATTTTCATTAGTATTCATCATTTTTATTTAATTCTTACTTATTTATAATACACATCTATCAATCATATTATAACCTTACTACTTATGTTTACACATTTTTTAGTTACCTTAAACAACCATTCTGCTCTCCCAAGTAGGCCTATATTTATATAAAAAAAATATTTTTTATATAAATGTCCCTAAGTTCGGAAGCCAATTGTACTATATCATATTTATTGATATTAATTAAACCTAAGGGAATTTACTTTTGACTCAATTACTTTCTAAATAATTTCTTCGGGCGCCATCTTGTATTGCCAACTGTAAGGAAAACTTACCAAGGTTCGAATCAGCGAACCGGGAAGTGCAGAACTGGTTATTTAAGAAAGTACAACTGAATTACCATCACACCTATTTTAATTCATTTTCACACTACAAAAGAAAACATGAAAATATAGCCCTTAACATAATTTCAAATTTTATAGAGACAAATATTCCCCTTACTTTCTCCTACTTTGTTACGATCTTATAGAAAGACAATAGTAACATTTATTATGCATGATTTTCTCTTTAGAATAGAAATAAATACATTTTATAAACCTAAGAATAATTTTAAAACGTAAACCAGCACTTCATAGTTTAATATATATAATTAAGCAAGACCCCTCACACCCGCTCACATACTACCCATTTTAGATTTTCCCCTTAAACTCCTATTTTATTTAATTTGCCCCATCTGTTTTGGTTTTCTGAAAAATATAATAAAATCTGATAATTCTGTGTATATCCTGGTAAAACTTATCTGCCTTGAGTCCGAATTCTAGTCCAGACGACGTCACATCGCTTTCCGTGCGCACTTTCACTTTAATTCATAATTTCCGAATTGTTATATTGTAAAGAAAACTGTTAATCACATTTTTAGTAAGAATTTTGAATTTAAGTCATATTTTGAAATATATTATTCACATTCTTTAAGGTGCGGGCGCCTAAAACTTCGCCCAAACCGCCCAGCCGGCGGACACACAAAACGACTCGCGTCCGACACTTGTAGTTGTTATTGGCCGACTGCCTTTGTTTGCTGTGTGTCTGACGAAACTAGTGACACACTACACCCACATTCCTCGTTATGTAAGGCGCTGACGTAACATCGCCTGATGCTCAATTACATAACTTGTTTACGCTGTTTTTGTGTGTCATTGGTTGACCTTGGCACAGTTCCAGCTCGTTGATTCTCTCGCTTCAGAAATTCATATACAATATTTTCAATCAGTCATACCACCTTCGCTACCACTGTCGCTAACAATAAATATACCTTTTTTTACATTTTGTCCCAACTATCGAAAAAATGTTATTTGTTTTATTAAAAAAAATACACATTTCTTTATTACCCCAAAATAGGCCCAAAATGTCCCGTTACAAAGGTGATGGAACGCAAAACAGGATTGACTGAGGTGACAATTAACATTGAAGGTAAGAATTATAAAACTTTAATTGATACAGGGAGCGAGATCTCAGTAATTTCTGAAAATGTCATGGGTGAATTAAAAGAGATAAATAAGAATATACCATCATTACCAGTTGCCGGGGTTACAGTAGTGGGGGTAACTGGGGTGAGAAGCAAGAGAATAACCAGACAAGTACAATTAAATATTCTAATAAATGAAGTTGAATTTGAAAACACTTTCCTAGTAGTTAAAGGGTTGAGTCTAGATGTTATATTGGGAAATGATTTTTTGGAGAGAAGTGGGGCCGTAATAGATTTTAATAAACAAATAGTAACACTTGAAAAGGGGAATAAACCAGTCAGAATAGAGTTTAAGAAAGTAGTAAATGAAGCTAAAGTCACGGGAATAAAAATGTTACATAAGCAGATAGACGATGGAGAAATAGAGACTAAAATAAATTTGTGTCGAGAGAGTGATAGCATAGAAAATGAGGAGGGAGAGATGCATGAGAGGAATGAGAGTGTGTGGGCAGAGAGAGCCAACAAATTTTTTAATGAAGATGTAGTTGTAGGAAATACTCAGCGAGAGGAGCTGTGGGCCGTTGTGGAGCGTTTCAGAGAGGTGTTTGATGAATCACCAGGGAAAGCGAAGGATTACATCTGTGAGCTGAAAGTTCGGGACCACGCACCATACATGCAGAGGAGTTACCCGGTGCCGTTTTCAAAGAGGAGGGCAGTACAGGAGGAACTAGACCGGATGATGCAGGGAGATATAATTGAACGCTCAGTATCACCTTACTCAAATCCTTTGGTAGTAGTGATTAAAAAGGATGGAAAGGTAAGGTTATGTTTAGATGCCAGAAAGATTAACCAAATTATTATACCTGACCGGGAATCTCCGGAACCCATTAATGAGATTTTACAGAAGTTCAGCGGAGTCAAATACATGACGTCATTAGACCTGACAGCTGGATACTGGCAGGTGCCATTAGCAGTGGAGAGCAGAAAATATACAGCTTTTCTTTTTAACGGTAAGAATTACCAATTCAAACGCTTACCTTTTGGATTAAACACAAGTGTTGCCAGCTTTATTAAATGTTTAGATAATATATTACAACCTAAGGATCTCGACTTTTTGACAGTATATGTCGATGATATCTTGATAGCTTCTAGAACATTCACTGAACATTTAGAACACATAGAGTATGTATTAGATAAGCTACAAAACGGGGGTTTAACAGTTAATTGGGACAAGTCTAAGTTTTTGCAAACAGAAATACATTTCTTAGGATTTATTATTACACAGGAGGGGATATTAGCTAACCCGGACAAAGTAGAAGCCATAATGCAATTCCCCGAACCAAAGAACTTTAAACAATTACAAAGTTTCTTAGGCTTATGTAATTTTTACAGAAAATTCCAGGAGAATTATGCACACACCACATCCAAACTATGTGCTGTACTGCAGAAGAATAAACAGTGGAGATGGGGAGAAACGGAACGTGCGGCATTCGACAAGATTAAGAGAAAGTTTAGCCACATGATTATGATGAATCATCCCGATTTTAATAAAACTTTTTATTTACAGACCGACGCCAGCAATGTAGCGCTAGGGGCGGAGCTCTACCAGGAGGGCTGCGACAAGGAACATCTAACGATTGCCTTCGCCAGTAGATCGCTGCTGTCTGCCAAGAAAAATTACACGACGACAGAAAAGGAACTTTTAAGTATTGTGTTCGCCGTGGGTAAATTCCGGACATACATCCTAGGCAATACAACAATAATCCGGACGGACCACAAGGTGTTATCATTCCTCAATTCATGTAAGCTAACACACAGTCGGCTGACCAGGTGGGTATTAGCTTTACAAGAATATAACTTTTCCTGGGAATATATAAAGGGGTCAGATAATAAGGTACCCGACACACTTTCTACAGTAGACTTTATAGAAAACAAAACTGGTAGGGATCTTAAAGAAATAGAAATTTTTAGATTAACTAGAGAAGATAGAATTTTTGGTGAAGAATTAAGTGACATTAAAAATATGTAAAGATCTGAGATGGTAAACTGGGTAAAGTAATTGTTAGTTTAGAAACGGAGGTAGAGGGATCTGGATATAATGAGCGATTTCAAGTATATCAAGGTACTTTGTTTAAAAAAGTAGATAGTGGGGAGCGTGATTGGAGGTTAGTTATACCCGAGGGGTTAATTGATAAAATTGTTTGGGATTGTCATATAAGGTATGGTCATTTTGGGGCGAAAAAGTGTGCTAAGGTTTTGAAAGAGTCATGTATATTTAAGAATATGGAGAGGAGAGTTAGAAGAGTGTTAAGAGTGTGTGATTTATATCAGAAATCGAAAGTAGTGAATTATAAAGTAGAAGGAGAGATGAATTACATAAAAGTTGAGAGACCGTTTAATCTAGTTGCGGTTGATTTATATGGGCCATTACCCAGAGGTAGAGGGGGTGTATTGTATGTATTTGTAGTTCTAGACACTTTTTCAAAATTTGTGAAATTGTATAGCATTACGAGAGCGACGAGTAAAGTACTCAGTGAAACAATAGTACGAGATTACATGATTAATGTTGGAAAACCGAAAATTATATTATCTGACCACGGACCACAGTTTATAAGCGGCAAATGGCGACAGACGCTTGGATGGGAAGGCATCATACCCAAGCATACGGCAGTGTATCATCCTCAGTCGAACCAAGCAGAACGGGTGATGAGAGAGATTGGTAGGATATTTCGGGCATCCTGTCACGCCAAACACACAGAATGGCCATCCTACGTGAAGAAAGTAGAGGAGTGGCTGAATTGTACCACCCATGAGTCCACAGGATTTATGCCGCATGAGTTGATCAGGGGAACAAGGCCGCCCAGGATATTGGAACAACTTTTCGAGTACCCACCAGAAGGTCAAGTTTTAGACAGAAACATGAAAATTAGATTGGCAAACGAGAATTTACTTACGAGAGGAGAGCGAAGGAAACAGAAACATGATGCTAAGGGTAAATGGACCAAGTACGAGGTAGGTCAGTTAGTGTTAGTAAAAAGGCATGATTTGTCCAGTGCTCAAGATAGAGAAATAAAGAAGTTTTTCTTGTTGTATGAAGGACCGTACGAAATTATAGAAATAAAAATGCAGAATGCGTATGTGTTGAAGAACCCTGCGACACAGGAAATAGTAGGTACTCAAAATGCGACGAATTTAAAATTATATCGGTCACTTTAAGTATGTTTATGAATAATGTTTAAAATATTGTTGTATGTTTACAGAAGGGATCCCTCCCCCATTTTCGGGCGGTCACAATCTTACCAGTCCTGGCCGTGGAATTCGGAACTTGGAGGCGGGCCATGGTTGGCGGATCTTCCTTCGGGCGGTGAAAACAACGATGGTCCGGCTCCACCAAAATTGGTATATAGTAGAAAACTAACTACACATTTGAACGGGGAGGGGGACCCCAAAAGGTACGTGACACAAATTATCATTAATACACTCCAGGTGCAGCGGTCTTGGTGTACCTGTCACGTGCCTGCACTGCCTTATGCGTGTTTGTGCATAATGGAGGCTGCACCTAAATACAAGGCAGTGCGTGCAAATTTAAAAAATTTTCAGTGTCAAGGGCAAAATTAAAGTTGAGCCACTGACAGTAGTTTTGTTTAAGCCGAAATGAAGAGTTTTGTTGAGAGGCAGATTTGGCGATAGTTCAGACGGCGGGTCTGGAGAAATGAGAGTGGTAAGGGAGTAGAGTTGAGAATAAAG
The DNA here is from genome assembly GCA_034769895.1 of Magicicada septendecula. Taxonomy (NCBI): domain Eukaryota; kingdom Metazoa; phylum Arthropoda; class Insecta; order Hemiptera; family Cicadidae; genus Magicicada; species Magicicada septendecula. The sequence goes on along the minus strand of CM068368.1, from coordinate 671,268,320 downwards.
GGGAAGTAACTTCACAAAGTAGATCTGAATTTGTCGCCAAACTTGCCTCATAGCAAAAACACCCCCGTTTCAGGCGGGGATACTGACCACTAGAATATAAAGATTTGAAAAAAAAAAATATATATATATATATATACCAAAATATTTTGGATGTTTATAATTGTAAATTTAAGTAAATTTTAGAATTAAGTGACCAAATATAATTGTCAAGTTTTAGTATCAGTGAGTATGGAAACGTTTTAAAAGATGTGAAATAAAATAAAAACTTGTTGTCAATGCAAGATGTGGGGACAAGTTTGGGGGGTAGACTGGTGTGCAAAGAAGTGACATAACAGTGTAGTGTGGAACTGCAATGGTAGGAGGTTTTAATTTTGTACTTAATATTTATGTTAATGAAGGTTAAGCTAGGGAAAGTTAAGAAAGAGATGTATGGGGTTAAAACACCATCCAGACTAATAATGTCATTTAAAAATAAATTGTTAATTTTAGTGTTACAAAAGGTATTTTACTTGTGATTCCCCAACTTTTCGGGCGGTCACGGCCTCACCGAACCCTGACCGTGGAATTGGTTTAGCTTTAACAGCTATGGTTGGGGCTCATTGCGTCACGTTCTGCCTTAACTGGCCATAGCTGTTATCGTTGTCAAGGTGAACTTTGAAATTGACAGGGGGGAATTAAGGGGAATCACCAAACTAGGGAACAGCGGCTACCACTCTGTTCGAGTAGGAACAGCAAGGCCAGGTGGTAGACCCGTTTAAGGGCGTTTAAATAACCACGAATATGTTGATATTCAAAAACGTTAAAATGTAACTGCTGAAGCAAAGACACGGAGGGGTCCAATCCCTCCAAATATGCAGTCTTTGTGGAAGCAAAAAGGCGCTACAGTCTTACATAATTTGTAATAGCGTGTGTGGATGGGAGGAGCCACGAATTTGAAAATAACATAAAATTTGCTAACTCCAATTTTGATCTAATAAAAACGTTTATATTCCGCTCAAATGATTATATGCTCATGCATTCAGTATAAGGTGTTCATTCTATGTTTTAAATGTAATATTGTATTGTAGTAGGTTAGATTTTCTATAATTTGTGTATTTTTTAAACTAAGCAATAATTAAACCAACTGGCAGGCGGGTAACATAAATTATCAGAATCAGAAAAGGGGGAAACAAGGAGGTTAGAAGTAAGGATTGATATATAGATATATTTCATGTGATTTGCTAAATTTTGAGATGTGTTTTCATTTTGTTAAGAATGTAAGCTGATCAGCGATAAAAGGTCACTGTTATATTGGTTGTAAATGTTCCAGGTAATTAATGTTTAATGTAATGTTTTAATGTATTACAGATGCTATTTAAAGTAATGAGAAAAGTCATTTAATGTGGTAAGATTTTAAAGGAATTGTCAGAAATAATAAAAGATAGTTTTTGGGGTGATGAGTATTTTGTGGGACATGTAGATCAGTCCAAGTTGAAGTTAAAGTTAATGGTAGTAGAGAAAATAATATTGTTTTGCGTCAATGTAATGTTGTTGTGAGTTAATGAAGTAGAATTTGAGAAGTATTGATGTTGACACAGTAGTTGTGGAGAATCTATGTAGAGTTTTGAGTGATATATTGTTGTTTATAATTGATGATGTTATTTTGTTGTAGTTGAAGTGAGGTAATAAGGTTGAGATTTTGGGGATGGCAATTTTGTAATAGGGGGTAGTGTAATGTGGGAGTCCGTAACATAATGGTTGGGACGGGATGGGACCGATTTAGTGGGAAGGGGTATAATCCAGGAACCAACATAATGGGAAATGAGTTTTTTGGGGGGGGGGGAACACGTATCCTAAGTACAAAGGGTTAGAGAGGATTTTTTTTTATATATAGAGAGAAGGTGGCGATTTGAGTTTAATGATAAGTTGGGGTTTAGAGATTGTTGGATAGATGTTTTGATAGAGATGGGTGTCATGTTCGTAAGAGTTGTTAGTGGTTAGAGTCAAAGGGAGAAAGATTATATAGGTATACAGATCAAGTAGTACACTAAATGAGAATAAATAATTTAAATCACCCAAAGTAATGTAGAATGAGATTGTTAAAAAAAGAAACAGATTTATAGTCAGAACATGAAATTTTAGTTGCAACCAGTGACAATTTTTGATAGAATTTGGAAATGTAAAGTCAGAAAGTGTTTGTTTTAAATAATTTAAATGTCAATTTGATTATGATTTATAATAATATTTTGTTATTTTAAATGTTTTATTTTATTATGTTTTGTGTTTCAAGTTAGAATGTTACAGATGTTAAATGTATTTTCAGATAGAACTTGTACATGACGTATGTGGGTCAAGGTTTGGAACTTGACCTAGTTTTGATCAGCTGATAGGAGGTCATATACTAGGCATGTCTAGCATGGAAGTTAATTCAATTTTGTTCTTTGATCAATTTAAACAAATTTTAAATAATTTCTATATGTAAAGGAAACATTTTAATAAATTTAAAATTTTTTTCTTTGAATTTTAAAATTTGTTGGAAAATATTTTTTGTTGAAAAAAAAAAAAATTATTTTCATTTCTTGATTTTTCGCCTGCCAGCTAATGGATATTTTTAAGCTTTGATTATTTTATTGTTTGTGTACTAACCATGTTTATTATTATTGAATTATTTTGTTGAATTGTATTGTTAGACTCTAGGTAATCCATGTTAGGTTAAGGATGTTCTTAATTGTAAGAAATGTCTAAATTGATTTATTTTGAATAACAGAAAAAACCAATGAAGAGAATAATTCAAAATGGATACAAAATTTGTGATTCGATTTTAAATGGAAACAACCAATGAGTTGTAAATTAAACAAATTTTAAAGAATTTTTCAAGTTATAGTATGAAATGTGTGTGTGTGTGAGCCCAGTATCTGCTACAGGCAGCCCAGCTTGCATATAAGGGGAAACATATCGGTTGAGGATCTGGCATAATCTAAGCCAGGGATTGAGGATTTTTGGGGTAGCATGATAGAAGGCGAGGTGCGCCGTGGTGCGTGTCTGTTCGATTTTTCGGTGTTGGGATCTCTTACAGGGAAGTCCAGTGATCTCGTTCAGATGCGCCCATAGTCGCCAAGCCAGGGGGGTCGTTTACCCATGCAGAGTAAGAACAAAGGGGGGTTGTTGGCACCAGTTCCTCACCGGTCCTCTTAGGGGTTTTATCAATGAGATTTTTTCTGTTTTGGACAGAAGACTTCTCATTGGGGGGGTATTGTAACGTGTCAAAATTATGGGGTATTTTATTTTATTTTCATTTGCGGGGTTTCATAAAAATATATTGTGTAATTTATTCCAACAAACCAGAACACGTGGTGAATAGAACAGTTGTGTAACAAAACAGCAACGCAATATTACATTGCAAAATCAGTTGAGGTATGTAGCCACCCTCGATTTCCACGAACTTCGCATATGTGTGGTCATGCGCCTGTACGCATGACACAGGTATACGCGCGGGTGGGACGCGAAGCAAATCAACCGACGCTGTCGAAAATGGCGCAGAAACGACGTTCTGGTGAGACCCACAAACCGAGCTGAAGGATATGCAAATTAAGGACCACCTCTTTAGTGACATCAGACCAGAAGTGCCTAAATATCGTCGGCACACACTACAGAAACAACCACTATGTAGCATGCGCCTAACCAATAAACTGCAACAACTCAACTATGAGCGTCGACGGAATCCGTTGGCGGTGAAAATCAACTTCCTCCCGCTTGCAAGAGAAGAGTGCGCAGTTCGTCCCAAGTCGTACCGGCCGGTGCAACTCGAAGGGGTTATCTCTTCCCAAAATTTTAAAATGTGTCAGTAAAAGTGAATCAGTCGTTTTTTAAAACCAGTGGCAGTGATGCGAGACTAACTACAGAACACCAACACACAAATTTGTTATTTTTTTTTTTTTTTTCGGGACGACTACAAACTTACCACGGGGCGGCCACGAGGTCGCGGATAAACGCGTTGCCGGTGGGGGGTTTTATAAAATGTACTAAATTAATAAATCAGGGTAATGGGGGTTGTTTTAAGAATGTGAGAGTGAGTGAAAGGCAGGCTGGGCTATCTACAATATAGTAAGTAATATTATTTAAGTATATAACAATAAGATGTATAAACAAGAGTCACACAAAATTTGAAAACATGTAAGAAAATTTATTTGGAAAACCAACATTTAAAAGGGCAAGATTTGATCACTAAACAATCATAATTTCTCTTCATAAAATGTGTAGTGTAAGTCATTTCACTAACCTATGAAACACACGTTTGCATCTGATGTTCGTGCGATCGGATTTCTGGACCCAGATAAAGAAAGAACCTTTACAGGTAGGTGAAAATAAATTATATTTTTGTATTTTATATATTTAAATTGTATTTGAACATAACACAGTCATCATGAAGATTTATCATCTACGAATTGTGAGAACTTTAAAAGAACTGTTATAAATCTTTGTATTGGTATATGCTGTAGATAGTCAAGAACACTCTTAAAAAAAAACTCACCTGTTTTTGCCAGAAATTCTAAGACTATTCAAAACAAAATAATTGACTGCATTTCACAATATACTGATGAACACGTTGAAAAGGAAATAGAAGCTTGTACATTATTTTCTGTTCATCATAATTAGATATGTTATTCCCAGAGAGAAGCTGGTAGAAAGCTTTTTGGGATTTTATGATGTCAGTTTGTCGGACTGCTGAAACACTATAAAGCTGTGTTAAGGTCCCTCAAAAAATTTGTCTATAAATCAAAACTTATTGACCAGTGTTTTGATGGTACATTATATCAGAGGAATTAAATGGTCTTCAGGCAAAAACCAAAGAAGAAGCACCACAAGCAGTTTCTGTTCACTGCATGGTACATCGTTTGATTTTAAAGTTTCAACAGCATTTCAAAGGGTTGGATATTTTTTGTAAATGTTAGCAGTTTACCCTCTTCTTTCCACAATTCTGTTAAGTGAACTTCCACAGTCGATACAGTCATTGGAAGATGGATAACTACTTCCAGTATTATGCAATGGATGTCTAATTCCAAAATTTTGAATACTATATATAACTAATGGGATTCACTAAACGAGGTATTCACTAAAATAATTCTGAATGATTCAAACTACAATGAAGCATCAATTAGGCAGAGTAAAGGCTTCTTCAATAAATTTAATTATTCTGAATTTGTACTTTTGGTTGTAGGTTTTAACATTTTTGGAGCCATGGATATTCTCTTTGATGTGTTACAATTGACTGTATCTTGCAAACTAGAAATATACACAAACTCATAAACAGCAAATGAACTGAGGACAAGTTTATGAAAATTTCCCATTTAGCTGCTTCGAAAACAACAGTTCCAATTAAATACCATGAGTGACAGAAAAGAGTTACACTCACATGAGATCAAATTTCTGAAAAATATAAAATTTTAGATACCCTTTCACTACAAATAAAAGTTCGTAGCGTATTCTGAAAAATTTCCCACACATGCATTAAGTAAGTTAAAGGTGTGCTCCCCTAATCTGTTTACTGATTTCCAAAGTTTAATTTCAGCTTATTTATGAGGATGAGCCGTTGTGGTGAATGGAACCACAAAATTTCAAGGAACTTTTAGCTGACAACAGGAACATCTTACGCTTATAAACTGTTTTGTCTGATAGTAACTATTCCATCCACTAGAGTTTATGTAGAACACATTTTTTCTTGTTTAAAAAGAATAAAAATGTATCTGGGCAATACAATAATAGACAACAGACTTACTAACTTGTCACTTTCTACTGAAAAGGAACTACTCACCAAATTAATCAATGTACAACAAATTTATGACAACATCATCTACAAGGTTACAAATTTGGAGAGAGGAGAACTGACCTTGTGTTCCAGAAATAAAATTCAAATCTATAAGTACTTACTATTTTTAACTAATACTTTATTAGTAAATATTAATAAGATGCATTGTGTGTATGGTCACCAAGTTGCAATAGTTAATCTGAAATAGGTTAAGATACCTGTTATTCCTTCATCGAACTTACTTTGGTCGCTAGGCACGACACGTTTCAGGATCAAGGTCCCATCTTCAGGTGATGATCACTCGGGTCGAGTTCGTCAGTTCACAAAAACACATACATAAAAAACACTGAATTCAATAAACACTCATACTGCACGAGGGGACAATGCGCATCGTCGAGAAAGTGAGTGCGCGTTTACTTGATCCTGAAACGCGTCGTGCCTAGCGACCAAAGTAAGTTGCATGAAGGAATAACAGGTATCTTAAACTATTTTAGATTAATAAGATAGTTTTATTCTGTCTCCATATGTTATATCCAAGATTCAAAACAGGGAAAAATATTGTCACATTTATTTTTTTGTCACAATCTGTTGTGTTTCTGATTCACCAGCCATGACATACTCCGTTACAAAATATGGGTACTCAAGTTTAGACATCAACCAAAAATGAACAGGTAGATTAATTTAAATGCAAGTTACATCAAGTTAGCTACTTTTTGAGCATTTAGTAGTGTTATTTAAATACTTTTAAACACCCTGAGATATGAAGCTCCACGTGGTTATAAAGTTTATACATCTGTGAATATTGTAACATGACATATAAGCCCTAAGATTTCAGTAACATAAAATACTTAAACATGTCAATAATTGAGTCAAAGAGACAAGCCAAGTAATTTATCTAACATGCCAAGCACTAAAACTACATGAGCTACCTATCACCAAAGATAAACTCACAACAATAAGAGTTAATGAACTGATGGTAACTAGCAAGTGAAATGACATTATAATGAAAAGAAGATGCACCACACAATGATTGTACCACAGGAAGCAACAACCCAATAGTTTTCGGTCAGTGAAGAACCAAGGAAAACAAGGAAGAATCAGTGAAGAACCAAGGAATACAAGGAAGGATCAGTGAAGAACCAAGGAAGACAAGGAAGAATCAGTGAAGAACCAGGGAAGACAAAGAAGAATCAGTGAAGAACCAAGGAAGACAAGGAAGAAACCTACTACGAGAAGGACACCTAACAACCATGGCATAAAGTATAGATTCCAAGAGCCAGTCAACTATAAATCAACATCTTACCCGTATATGCAATAACTAATCAACCTACAGATTGAAGAGATGGACAAGAACTGACTAACTGAGATGACCAATATACAACAAATAATGTTATAAATGAATAGGACAAGATATGACCCGTTATAAAAAGAATGAAAATAACAATAATGTTTATTGAATAGAAGCTGTAAATAAAAGCATAGTAACATGTTATGCACAGCACCAATGTAACAAAAGAAGTATTAAATTTGTCTCAGAATAATAGCAAATATTAGTCAAATAGTCTGACAATCATGTAAGACAAGAAAGGGAATAACTAAAAGGTTATTAGTTATCATAATTAAAACCAAACTTAAGAAAATAAGGTTAAAAGAATACCAATTTGTGTCAACCTAACATACACATTGTTGGCACAAATGACAAAATCACATAACCTAAGATGTAGGTACTATTCATCTAAATTGACAACTAGCAGTAGGAAAAACCTACCCAAACCAGAATGTTTTATGTGTAAAACTAAGTAGAAATAATAATCTTTCTACAGGTACCAATATAAGATACCCAAGATAAGTTTTAAATAAGAATATAAACAAATAAAGTGAAAACCAAGACCAACCAAAATGGAATTCACTATGTAAAACCTGTATAAAACCATATTATAAAACCAAATAGAAACAAAAGGTTAATGTCAATACCACAAGTAGAGTGTAATACCACTACTGTACTAGTGTAAAAAGATTATAAGAAAGGATATAATATATTATAATTGCAATTAAGTGCACCTGTCATGTGACACCAGGTGTAAGTAATAGTATTTAATCATATACAATATGGAAAAGACTAGTGGACTAAAAACACCAAGCCCATTACAAAGATACTGTTATTGTTCAACTATTGCAACTAAATAATAATGACAAAAGAGCTAAAAATACCAAATAAGAGTAACATTAAGTATGCATCTCATAATGAAAAATAGAGACCACCTTATTAACAAGATATGACAAGGAATACATAATATTCCAGCTAGCAAAGGCTCTCAGTAGTTGTAACCATTTGTTATTATCAACTGGAGCCATACAGAAAGTAAATAGATACTTTCTAATATGTAAAATATGTAAATACAAATATAAGAACATAGGATAAAACAATGGTAGTTTAAGAAATGTATTTTGTCAGTAGATTTAAGTAAATAGCAACTAAGGAGTGTAAGAGAACTTGGAAGGCATGCCCTCAAGTGGGTATGAGTGCCATTATATAGTGTTAATCAAAAATTAAAAATAAATAATAGTGTATAGTGAATGGTGATAATCACAAACATTAACTTCCTTGATAATGGACCAAAGCACACCATGAGTGGACTCAAAATAAAGAGCCGAGTGTTACCAATCCAGTGATACGCTCAGATTTAAAATCTAAGCCATATTAACAAAGTTATTGAAATTATAAGGAATTCATGTCAAACTGAGAAAACATTTATACTCTTGACACCAAAGACCCCAAGCCAAACTCAACAATTGAAATAATTCGCCGAGGGGGTATGTGCATCAAATTAAAGATCGTTAGCCAATCAAATCCAAGGAATTAACAAAATTTTGGACTATCGCAAAACGGAACGGCAGAGCGAGGCCTGCTTTTTCGTCACTTTTTAATCAACATCAGAAGCGAGTAGACGGCTACAACTGAGACCAAAAAGTCAGCTGATCATATGATTTTTGCGCGTCACCTATGTAAACAGTGTAACCTAACCTCAAATTGTGATAGCGTAAATACTTTAGTATCAAAGGTGATAAGTGTAACAGTGCGTAACAAGGATTGCTCAGTGTATAATCCAGAGCAATTCCGGGATTTAAGTTATAAAATAAAAGGGAGTACAAGTGATTATTACATTATTAGTTAAGAAATGAAAAACGATATAGTCGAAACATTTTCAAACAATGATCATAGATTAAGATGTATTTATAATAGTACCTAATCAACCGTAATGACAATCCTCAGAGATTTGAATATTCTCTTTTTATGAATTTCTTAAACCTTCAATTAATTTTTATGTACGAATACTCCGTGTGAATTAACCACACGTAATGACAGTTGTCAATTATTACATATCAATTGAATTAACCAATAATTACCAATGACCGAGGTTTGTCAACTGATTGATTTATTAACGAAAGTTAATATAATATTTCAATGTTATTTATGTTTTATGATTTAGGAAAAGAACCTACTATTATAACCATTTCAATGTTTTTTCTTGCTATGAATAATAACCAAGGTTGTTAAGATACATGCTTGCTTACAGCCATGCAATTATCTTTATGTAGAACCAAGCAATGAATCAGATGTTTTACTAAATGACACTGCTTCAATATATAATATTATTGTTCATTTTTAATTATCTTATCAAGAATTATTTTGACTTTAATTAACTTTATTTCAACCATTTATTATCAATTGAATTTAATAATTCTGCTAACCTGTAATGTCCAGAATAGACACATGGTTATTATTTTGTATGTTAATTATAAGTGATGACTGAATTGTAGTCAATATCAAACTGTTTAATAACGATTGAATGATAGTTCTATTCAATGATTTGGTATTCTGTCAGCTCAAAGAATCCACGAAGGTATTAAATTAATGTTAACCAAAAAACATTTAGACAAATTAACTTTGTAAACAGTTTTGCCACCCTGAGGCAAATTTTATAAAACTAAAAGTCTCATGCTATTTATTCTGAATTTAATTATAAATGATACTTCTGCTCATTCAGAGAGAGCACATTAATTGAATAAAATATTATTTGACATAAGAAAACAGAGTCAGTCAGTTCATTTCAGTAGACTAGTTGAAAACAGGTGAATGAATTTCATTGGTCAACTCAACAAGCAGCGGCGAATACAAGCACGGTAAGTCGTTATACAATTGGATTGAGATATCGACCCTGCAAGTTCGACAAGACTCACCAAGTAAGTGATTGTTAATGCAAAATATTTGTGTTTTCAGCACGGAACTGTAATGGGGCGAAAAAGGGGTATTTCATTTTATTTTATTTTTTATTGAATGTATATGTGATCAACGCAGAAAGTCCCAGTTGAAGTACGGTTTTATTCAAACAAAGAACAGTGCTATAGTTTTGCAAGCGGGTGTGGTAAGACGCAATACAATTTCCGAGAATTCAGTGTTGTGTTACGCACTCAAACGCGCAAACAACAGCGTACGCGCAGATGATGCTTACAGCCTCGAGCCACGCCAAACAAGATGGCTAAAATATAAAATTTCTATCACCACATGCTTGATGCTGGCAGAAATACAGGTAAAACTACACCCAACTGAGTCACGTGACTTGTGGCAGTGGGATATCGTCACCACAGAACACTCATGGACAACACCGTGTTCCATATAAGTTGACGAGCGTTTTGTCACCAGCAGGCTGTGCAATATCCGTCTGCTACATAGCGTTGGCGTAAAAGCTGTGTGCGTAGTTACTTTTCAGTCGACGACAACACCAGGCCACGCGTGGTTTTAAAAAAACTATACTCGAGTAAAAAATATGGTCGGCCGACCAGAAAAATGTGTGTAAAAAACGTATATAACTGAAAAAACCATGTAAGGCAACAATACCATTGAAATCCATAGTGAATATACATTTTCGGACTTTTGCGGGAATCTCCAGAGTGAAAAGTCATGGGCTACCAAGTGAACAGAGAAGTACCAGTGCAACCTTTTCTTAATTTTTACTATATTAAATTTTTATAAAAGCGCTAAATCAAACCTAAATGTGTATGAATGAGGTGTATGAGCAAACTGGGTCGTTTTATTATTATTATTATTATGATGATCATAATTTAAGATGATTAGCAATAAGTAATTCAAGTTTTTATTTCATGTATAATAGATAAATAGCAGTGTTTTCTGAGAAGAAGTAACGTAAAATCAAATATTTAAATGAATGTAAAATAAATAATAGTTTTTTTTGAAGACAATGAGCAATACATAAATTAAAGTTATTATCCAGCAGTTATTATCGATGTAACGTAAAAGAAATTGTTGATGTGGGAGTTTTTATATCATTTGACGATAAAATAAGATAACAATAAAATGTGTTAATTGGACATATAAATATGTGTTTGTCATTGCACCACCTGTTGTTTTTTCTCTGCCAAAGTACATCAGACGACACCTTGGTACACTACCTTTAAAGGTAAGTAATACGAATTTGCAGATTTTAATATCCTAATTAACTAGTAGTACTTAAAATAATGCCCTAACAAGGGACAAATTTAAATATTTCAATCATTAATTAACTCGTACAGCTTCAGTTGGCACCCGTAACAGTTGACGTTGTAAATTAATTTTTAATTTAATATAAATTGAATTAATTTACAACCTGGTCGAAAATGGCAGAGAAAAACAGTGAAAAACAGAGTGCAAATTTATGTGAAAATGTAGAAAGAGTCAATTTTAAATGTTACGCAAGACATTTAATATCGACAAATATTAACGAGAGCATAGACAATACAACAGACGAATTAACGAATGAGACGGAAGACGTTAAGAGTAGCAGAATCGACAATGTAGACGTACTTAGTCAATTAGCATTATTTATGGAAATGATGAGTAGTAAATTTGACTGACAAAATGAGAAATTTGACCAACAAAACACGAATTTGAATGAGTTTTGAATGGAAGTAAATGATAAACTTGACAAACAAGACGAGAAAATGAAAACAGAAAATGATAATTTAAAAACGAGTTTGAATGAATTTAAGATTGAAATTAAGTCAGAAATAAATGCTAGTAACATAGAACTGAAAACGGAAATAAACAAACAAGACAAAAAATTAAGAGAAATAGACAATAAATTAGAAGAGCAGAATAAAACTACTGCGGGAGTAAAAAATGAACTGACTATAGATATAAATAAAATACAAACCGAAATGAAAAATGATATAAAAATAATTAACGAAAAACAAAATGAGAAAATGCTAGAGACAAATAAAAAATTTGACGCATTAACAAATAAATTTAACGATAAAATTAAAAAACAAAATGACAAAATTGACAGTAATGTTCAAAGTGTAATTGATGAGTGTGAACAAATTAAACAAGCAAATAAAATACAAGAGAGTATAAATGATGAATTCAGAAGTAACTTTGAGCAAGTTGATGCAATTAAAATTAATGTAACTAGTTTGAAAAATAAACAAACAGAACACGAAAAAGAAATAATTAAAGTCAGAGAAGACTTAAGTGTAGCAATTAACCAAAAATTAACTAATGTGAGTGAGAGAGTGAACATGGAAGTGGAATTAGGTTATTTTAGTAATGAAAGTAGGGGGTGAACCCCATACAATTTTTAAACTCTATAAAAAGTTTCAACAAATATAACCAAGAAAGCTGGGAAATTAAGTTAGTACGAATTTTAAAATACTTTAAAGGGGATGCTAAAATTTGGGCGGTGTAACAGTATGGGAAAGCCTGATGTCGGATTTATGGTACGAATGGTATCAAATTATTGTATTTCATTATTTTTGCACACACATACATGGGTAGGACTATTTCCTTTGTAAAAAGACGATGCAGATTTCAGCAGAGCAGAACGATTCCAAGGTCAGGAGCAGATGTGTGAAACCGAACGCATACAATGGCGGTATAAGTGAAGACAGACTCTAAATATCAATTTTCGTTGGTCCACAAGGCTGGACGTCATTAAAAATATAACAATGACGTAACAACAATGACGAGAAACAGGGCGTTAGCCATTCGAAACTAAAGAACAATGGCGTGATGCACTCATACATACGAAAAAATGTACAATGCATCCCCCCAGTCTTCATACTACAGCCGAGACGACAACACCTGGTAAAAGGTCGTCCGGCAACTAATACCAGCAACAGTGTAAATTACAAGAAAATGTAACGATAATTTCAATCAGTGATCAAAATGTAAAAAACAGAGTTTAAATTCAGTGTAGTAATCATCAGAACTATAAGCAATATGCAGTAAAACGACAGAAAATACAGGCCGGCGAAGAGGATATTCCCAAAGGACTATGCCACAACAGAAACAGGAAAGGGCACTAATTCCTTTACTAATTACAATACGTTTTGAGCTCAAACATGAAAAAATCAATTCAATTTAAATTGTTTTTATTTTAAAGAAAAACGAATGAGTGTGTGTGTGTGTGTCTGAGTAAATGTAAAGTCGACTATTAAACTGGCGAGACGCCATGAGGCGTTGGTTTGTGTTCTGTGTTTAATTGTTTTATAAAAGTCATCTTAAAATTTCAATGATCCATTTAGTAGAGCTGCAGCTTATGTTAAAGTCTAGGAAATCTGTAAAGTTAAATATCTAGGGTAACTAAAAAGAATTATTAATTGTGTAAAGAGGCGGAAGTAGGAACGCCATTTTGTTTTATGTAATATGCCAGTAGCCATTTTGATGTTTTAGAAGATAAATTGTGCAAAATATGAAATAATAAAAACAACCGTTTATTTTAACACAAATGCTGTTAGTGTACATTATTTCTGGTAACTGTTCAGTCTCAGCCTCGCTTATAAGAACCTTGGACCCGAATACAGTGGAACTTGGTTATTACGGCCTCGGCTGTTACGTCAACTCGGGTGTAGCGTTATTTTGTCATAAGTCCGGTCAAACTGATATCTTTAACATTATACAAATTCCCGGTTTTAACGTCACTAAATATTGTACTACTCTGTTATAGCGTCAAAAATTTCTCAGATATTTTACTCTAAATTTCATATAAACATACATGTGCGCGCGCTATGCCCACGGCTACACACATACATTGTATGCAAGCGATAAGCACTGTAACAGGACCGCCGGCGCCAGCGCCAGATGGAGAAAAAATTTAAAAAATTAGGAAATGCGAACATGGTGATGTGGATGCAGCATTATTGAAATGGTTCAAACAGTGTCGATGTTCAGATATTCCTGTGAGTGGACCAATTCTGAAAGAGAAAGCTACAGAATTCGGAAAATTGTTTGGTATTGATTTTACGTGCTCCAACGGATGGCTAGATTGATTTAAGGCCCGACACTCGATTTCCTTTGCAAAAATTTGTGGTGAGGCAAAATGCGTAAATCTGAACGTTACAGGCGATTGGGTGCGAAACACTTGGCCACAAATTAGACGATCATATAAAGATGAAGACATCTTTAATGGAGATGAAGCCGGAATTTTTTATAAATTAACTCCAGATAAGATTTTCAAATTTAAAAATGAAAAGTGCGTTGGTGGGAAGCTCTCTAAACAAAGAGTTACAGTTTTTGTTTGTGCGAACATGACGGGAACCGAAAAAAGGAAACTTTTAGTTATCGGGAAAAGTTTGCATCCTAGATGTTTTAAAAACATCAAAAACCTTCCTGTAAGTTACACTGCCAACAAAAAAGCGTGGATGACTTCTAGTATTTTTGAAGATGAACTAAGAAAGTGGGATAAAGAACTGTCATTGAAAAACAGAAAAATTCTACTTCTAGTTGACAACTGTGCAGCCCATCCAAAGTTAAATTTGACAAACATTAATCTGGTCTTCTTACCGGCCAACTGTACGAGTCCTGCAACCTATGGACCAAGGCGTCATTAGAAGCCTAAAGTGTCACTACCGCAAGCAACTTTAAAAAAAAAATTATTTTCTGTATGGACACGGCGCAACCTGCCACAATTTCACTCTTAGATGCAATACAATTCCTAGATGACTCTTGGAAGAGTGTAACACAGAAGACGATAGCAAAATGCTTTAGTAAAGCACAACTCGTACATGAAAATTTACCCGATGATGACGAAGACGACGACTTGCCGCTCTCGGAGTGGATTAAGAAATTCGACGTAAATGAATTTGGAAATTAACTTGATTTCTATGCATCAGTGGATGACCAAGTAGAAATATTCCAAGTGTTGAGTGACGCAGAAATTATCGCGGAAGTAAAAAACATAGAAGCAGAAGATAGTGTTGAAGAAGATGCTGAGCAAGATGAGGATGCCAACATCGTTTGTCTGACAGTACAGGAAGCAATGAGAGCCGCCGAAACTCTTTCACGATTTTACTGCTTTAGAGAGACGTCTGACGACACGTTCAATGCAGCGCAGCATCTCCACAGCACAACAGAAAGAATTTATTTTTCAGAAAGTAGCGTTCAAAAGAAAATTACGGATTACTTTCGACAGTAAGCCTAAATGTAAGTTACATGTACTTTCTTTTTGATCTTTTAAAATATTCTTCATGCTGTTTGTATAAATGAAATGCAGTTTGTAAACTTTAGAATAAATATCACGAATAATGTTAATAATGCAAAGGTCTTTTTTTTTATTTCTCCTTCCTTACTAGTGATTAAAAAGGGTCTTTTATAACGACTCTTTTATAACGTCACTCGGACATAACGTCATTATTTTTTTGGTCCCTTCAATGACGTTATAACCAAGTTCCACTGTAATAGCAAATACGTAAAGTTGGCAACACCAACATGGCGCTTGAATTAGTCTGTCAACAAAGAATAGTTGACCTAGCTCAAACGGTAAGTAACCAAGTAATACATAATATTTATTATTTGTATGTGTAAGTTTGTTAACAAATGTCGCCCAGAACTAGGGACTTTATTTACTTTATGTCTGAGCTGTTAACAGCGGACGCTCATAACGATAACTGTGTAGATTTTAATGAGTTTGAAAGACCTATAGTACTGTATTCCTTCATTTTTTAACAATTTGGTCATAATTAATTAAACCTGTAATAATCCCTGTAAAATTTCGGTGAGTGGACTATATAAATATTTTGTGAACGCAAAAGTGAATTGACAGGATTCTAACTGTTTTCATCGCAAAAAACAAGAAACACAGCAAAAAACGTATGTCGCATACTGAGATAAGGCGACGCGCCCTGACGACGTCAGCGCTGAGGAATGTTTTTCCGTAAATAAGTCGATGCTGTAAACAGATGGACAATAGCTTGATGACGTAGTTTTCGCCCCACCTACGCAATATGAAACAAAGAATCTGGGTCATTTTCTATTAGAGCGTGAACGCAGCCGGCCGGCAAACAGTTCACCGAGAGTGAATTTTAACTTTTACACCACTAAAAGTGGTTAATTAACTAAACAGAATATCGGAAATGTTGGGGTGGTAAAGAAATTGGACAGGTGTCATCGGCCGATGGGTCGTTAAGTAAGTTGTGCGTATAGAATCTGTCCAAGGCGTTTTCGTGAGCAGACACGACGGTGTGGGCCTTTAAAACGAAGTAAAATCTACAGATTGTGCACGAAACGGACGACCCTAGAAGTGCGGTGAGACCTGTACAAAAATTTGGGTGAGAACGTTCCAACATCATTTTTTATTTTTTACGTAAAACAACATAATTCAATACAATGACCAACTCAAAAGTCACTCAATGTTAAAATGAAATTAAAATTTTATTTAAAATTTTAAAATGAGCTCAAATAAATAAATCAATTGTACCAGAGCGTGAGAGAGAGAGTGAGAGAGAGAGAGAGAGAGAGAGAGAGTGCTTAAATTTCTCTAAGTGCTGGGTTGTGCGAGGTATATAAATGTATTTGTTTAATGTTACATAATTGCATATTCAATGTCTCATATTTAATGTTTATTTTGGAGGGTTAAAATTGTTTTGCTAACGCCCATGGCATAATATGTGGGGTACATATTCGAGTCAATTTCCTGTATGTATTTAGATTCAATTTAAAATAAAAAATAAAAAGTAACTTGTATATGTTATCTTGAGTACAATTATTTCAGGTAGTATGTTTCAGAAATCGGGTTCGTGTTACACGAATTCTGGCCCTAAATGTAAATTTGTATGTTGCCCAATCTGACAACATGGTGCCCGGTTTTAAAAGTGAAATTAATTTACTAGTACACGCAAAATTATTGTAACTAATAAAACAATAAAAGCCATAAGTTACAAATGGCGCCCGAACAGGGACCTGACATAAAAGTTTATGTGAGTAAGCCTACAAAGAGAGCGGAAAAGTTATCTGAGGTAATAAACGCCAAATTTTAATACGTAAACATATCCAAATTTTACGAGGTTATGTTATACGATTGTATGCATGCGTGTATTATAAAATCGCAAACATGAGTACTAATGATAATATTACAATAGAAATCAGTACAGCTGATGTAAATTTGACTAGTGAGATGGATGTTCAACCAACTCCAACTAGTCAGATTGACGAGGTAAATACGCCTGTATCTGTTGTATCTGTAGAGACAGAGAAGGTCGCTACATCCATGTCAACTGGTTCAGAAGGTAAACCAGATGGTACCGCTGCTTTGATGCAGCTCTTATTAAATAAATTTGATGAAAAATTTACAAATTTGAATGACAAATTTGATAAACAATTTAACGAATTAAAAAACGAAATTAAAATCCGTAATGATAATCTCATTAAGCAGTGCGATAAAGTGATTAAAAAATTGGATGAGAGTTTAATTCAAATAGAAAAACAGAAGGTGAGTAGTAGTGAACATAGTACGAAAAATGAAGTACTGATTAATAACGTAAGTAACAGTGATAATCTGAATAATGAATTTACAGGTAGTAAGAATATGATATTAGAAAATGATAATGAAAGTATTATGAGTGAAAATGAGGTGTTTGAGTGTTTTGAGTCAGAAAGAGAGTTGAGAGAAAGCATATTTGTATAAGGGGTGCAGGGGTTAGAATTTTCTTTTGATGTTGTGTTACGGGGTGAAGAAAAGTCTTCACGTATTTTTTATAAGGACAAGAGTTCCTTCAATTTATATTTGGGAGACGATAGGTCTACAAATAAAGTTTCTTGGTGTTTTTGTGTACCTCATAAGTGGTGCAGTAATTTTGAGTTAGGGACCCCTGCATATTTGGAGAGAGAGAGTGTAACTTGGTGTTATGGAGAGAAATATATTAAGAGAGAAAGTGTAGAGAAGTATTGTGAGAGATATGGTGAGAGTAAGAAAGTAATAGAAATTTTTAAAGTTAATAGAAAGTACAGACAATTGGTAGAAAGGTTAGGCATAGATACGGTGGATGAAAATAATGAATACTTACCTTGTAGTAACAGTAAAATTGAAATAACAATAATAGGTGATGATTATAATGGTATCAAGTACTTACCTGTGGTAGAAAATTATGATGATAATTACAAGATGAATAACAAGATTATAACATATTATCCTACTGATATAGACAGAACCCTACTGGATCGTGACTTGATATATTTGTTTGATAATTGTTTGATATATGAATATGAATATAATGTTTCTAATCATAAAATTTTTTCATTAAAAAATAAGATAAATAGACATAAGATTAGGATGTTATTCAACGATGGAGGATAGAGTGTTTCCATTGTGTAATGAACATTAAATATATGTGAAAAGTGGTACTGAATTGGACTGCTATGGACTGAGTTTGATAAATAACAAAATAACGTGTTTGGAGTGTATATTTTTCATTGTATTAAATGTATTTATAATTCAATGTATTTATGTATTTTGATGTTGTGTATTGCAGGTATATTTTGTGTACACCAGTTATTATGTATTTTAATAATTAACATGTTTTGTTTACCTAAACAAGTAAATTTTTTTAAATAATTGAATAATAATTAAAGAGTAATTATTCTTTATTACTGAATTAATATAGTACAAAAGAAAGTTGTACTAATTTGTAACAGAAGTAAATTATTAATTGTAATAGAAAGTTTCTAATGAAGTTAAATTATTAATTAATTTGTAATGAAGGTAATTCCTTATGAATATTAATAAATGATTAAATAAGAATATATATATTTGAATTTTGAGAGGTACTGTTATGAGTAGGTGAGAGAAAAATTTTATAAGACAATTGTCAATGATTACAGTAAGGTAGAATGTTTAAACAGGGATAGAGCCTGGGTATAGATAAAATGCAGGTGAGTTATTTAATTGAAGTAAATGGAGTTAGATAGTTAAGAATTTTGAAGTAAATAATACAAAGAGAATTATTAGATATTTAGGGACACAGTAGTTAGTGATTATTTGTAGAGGTGAGTAAAGTAAAGGTTAAACATATATTTGTTGTTGATGATATTTTGTAGTGGGGGTGAGGTGATAAGGAGTAGCGAACGTATAGCGTTGTGGCAGGTATTAGCGTAGTTTAAGGGAGTGTTTGCCGAATTTTGGAAGGGCAAAATATTATGAATGTATATAGCCAGTTAGGGAACACCCATCTCTGTGCAAAGACGAGCGGTGCCATAGGATTTAAATGAAATTAGTAAAGGTGTTTATAATTGAGATATTGGTGTCATGGTAGGTAAATTTGGTTGTTAGTTAGAAGAAAGGTGAGTAAGATTATAATAAGTAAAAGTATAGTGAATATAGGAGTCACCCAGACTAAACAGTGATAGAAGGTGAAAGGTTAGGTAGTTAGTGAGGTAGAAAGTTCAGAGTAGAAAGGAGGTAATAAATGAATAATGAAGTAATAATAATAATATGAATAGTAATAATAAATGTGAAATAAATATTAATAATTATAATAAATAATTGATGTCTAATTAATCAATTAAATGAAATTGTAAATTTTTTTTTAAAATGCAAGTTAAATAGATAAAATGTCAAGATTAAATATGAATTAACCATTTCGATGTGTTACTGTATTAATATTAATGTATCAGTGTTAATTATCAATGTATTATCATGTATTATGTTATGAAATTTTAACATGTATAAGAAATAGTGTGTGTGGAGGAGAAAGAGGGGTAAACGTTGTTAACAGCGCCAATTATTACCTGTTAATAATGATAGTAATGATTTTAATAATAATTTTAATTTCAATAAGATTTTCTTAATGATGTTGTTTTTTCTATAATTTGTTTTTCTCCATGTTTGAATATTTGGGAGATTTATATGGGGATTTCCATGTTTTCATTTATAATTAAATTAAATTCTTTTTTATATCAATATGTGTTTCTTTTATAATTATAATAATTATAAAACAGAAAAAGTTAATTATTATCGATGGGAATCGAAACGATTTTATAATTCAGGGTAGTCCATAAAGAGAATGGCAATTCAATATAATTCTTGTATGTTACATTTTTTGTACTTATATTTTAGTAGTATTTCAAGCAAACCCAGTGCTTATTAGCACAAACCAGCACCTAGCTAAGGGGAATCAGATCAGTTAAGGATAGAGTAATTTACCAAGCCACTATTTTGATATTTTAATTTATTATTTCAGTGTTTGGTGATGTTATGACGGCGGTCCTGAGCTGGCCAGCGCGTCAGAGCATGGGCGTTACGCGCCTAATTGGCCTTATGGTGTTGGGATCTCGAAGGAGAAGTCCAGTAAGGTCATGCAGGTACTGTCATCGTCATCAGACCACGGGTGAGTTATTGATTTTCTTTTTGTATAAATTGTAAGGGGGTTGTGGCGACATATCCTGGCTGATCCCTTTAGGAAGTATGAATGGGTCAATGAAAGTTTTTATGGTTCGGCACAAAATCTTTCATTGAGGGGGTTTTGTGATGGTACAATATTAAATTAACAAAAACATGGTATAAAAGACCATAAGTATTGTATTCCTTCATTTTTTAACAATTTGGTCATAATTAATTAAACCTGTAATAATCCCTGTAAAGTTTCGGTGAGTGGACTATATAAATATTTTGTGAACGCAAAAGTGAATTGACAGGATTCTAACTGTTTTCATCACAAAAAACAAGAAACAGCAAAAAACGTATGTCGCATACTGAGATAAGGCGACGCGCCCTGACGACGTCAGCGCTGAGGAGTTTTTCCGTAAATAAGTCGATGCTGTAAACAGATGGACAATAGCTTGATGACGTAGTTTTCGCCCCACCTACGCAATATGAAACAAAGAATCTGGGTCATTTTCTACTAGAGCGTGAACGCAGCCGGCCGGCAAACAGTTCACTGAGAGTGAATTTTAACTTTTACACCACTAAAAGTGGTTAATTAACTAAACAGAATATCGGAAATGTTGGGGCGGTAAAGAAATTGGACAGGTGTCATCGGCCGATGGGTTGTTAAGTAAGTTGTGCGTATAGAATCTGTCCAAGGCGTTTTCGTGGGCAGACACGACAGTGTGGGCCTTTAAAACGAAGTAAAATCTACAGATTGTGCACGAAACGGACGACCCTAGAAGGGCGGTGAGACCTGTACAAAAATTTGGGTGAGAACATTCTAACATCATTTTTTATTTTTTACGTAAAACAACATAATTCAATACAATGACCAACTCAAAAGTCACTCAATGTTAAAATGAAATTAAAATTTTAAAATGAGCTCAAATAAATAAATCAATTGTACCAGAGCGTGAGAGAGAGAGTGAGAGAGAGAGAGAGAGTGCTTAAATTTCTCTAAGTGCTGGGTTGTGCGAGGTATATATCTATGTTTAATAATCTATTATACAATATTTCATAATTACATATCCAATGTTTCATGTTTATTTGTAGATATTTTGGAGGGTTTAAAGTTCGCTGAATGCAGCATGGTGTAAGATGTACTTATAGTACAATAAATAGGGTATATCATTGGTAATAATTTTAACCAGGTATTTTATTATTTCACATAACAATTTCCGCTAATCAAAAGTTCGCTTAACGAATTCCTGCCCTATAGTGACTTTGAAAGGTAAGTAAAATTACAAAGTTATTTACGTCTAATGCTAATCAAGATGGCGCCCGACTTTTGAAATCATTGTTTATATCGTATTGTGTATCGTATGTTTTCTTGCGCCAGAACAGGGACATAACGAGGTGTAACTATCTTTTATTATAGTTACAAAGCATTTAAAAATAAATACTGGTCGGAAGAAAAACAAGAGGGTTTACGCAGTACTATAATGGGATGGGGTAATTTTAATATTAAACATATGAGTATTACGTCGTACGTGACGAGACTATACAGACAGGTTAAATATTTAGAACCACCAATGCCTCTTTCATCTTTTATAAGATACATTAGTAAGCATTTACCTAAGGACATACCGTCCACAATCAGAACCCGGGAGTTTGCTAATATTGCAGAATTAGAAAAAATACTAGAAGCATACCAGAGTATGAAAGAGGAAGAAGATAATAAATATCAGTTTAGAATTAATGAATCAAATCAAATAAATACCGAAGTAAGACAACCAGACCATTTTGTAAATAATAAGAGTAGATCAGGGGAGGGGGCATGGTTGTGTCCAAACCCTAATTGTAGAGCTAATAATTATAATGGTTCCCAGAATCAATGTTATAGGTGTCAGGGTCCGAGGGGTAGTGCTCAAGGGAGAGTAGAGAATCATAGTGAGTTTAGAGGGAGTCACAGGGGGAGAGGCTTCACCAGTAATCGGGGAATGCCGGGGAATTTCAACCACAGAGGTAGAGGGGGATATGTTAGTAACCCAAACGACACTCGGGGTGTAGAAGCACCTGCTAATAACGAAAACAATATAGGGGATCACAGGGAAGTTTATAGCGAACCACCACCTCCAATACAGTTAAACTAATCAGGGCGGTTGAAAAGGAAAGCCCCCCAGCCGTCTAGAAATCACATGACAATAGGGTCACTTATCACTTATCAACATACATAATGATTTAAAGTCATTGTACTGGTATCCGCGTCACAATTATTATAATTAAATTATTTTACCTTAATCCGTCACTGTGACCGCTTGGTTTCTGTCTTCTTACGCGTTTCGGATTAAACTTAATCCATCATCAGAGTAAAAAATCCGTCAGTTATGACTTCGTTAAAACATTAAAAGGAGACACTAAAGTACATCTATGTATATATTATACAAACACAGCGACGTACGCGGATGTGAGTGGGCAGTACGTCTTCAACCGGTGTCGAGTGCGCACTCACATCCGCGTACGTCGCTGTGTTTGTATAATATATACATAGATGTACTTTAGTGTCTCCTTTTAATGTTTTAACGAAGTCATAACTGATGGATTTTTTACTCTGATGATGGATTAAGTTTAATCCGAAACGCGTAAGAAGACAGAAACCAAGCGGTCACAGTGACGGATTAAGGTAAAATAATTTAATTATAATGATTTATCCGATGAAGAAGTGGGGGAGAGCAGCAATACTTTTGGGATGGCAGATTTTGAAGCCGAAGTGTTTAATTCTAAGTACACTTTTCTAGTAGATTCAGGGAGTGAACTGACTGCAATAGATGATAAAATTTTTGAAAAAATAAAAAATCAAACTACAGAGACAATTTCACAACTACCAGTACTGGGAATTAGTGTTATAGGGGTAATGGGTGTTCGCAGTAAAAAGGTAACTAAACAAATAATGCTAAAATTAAAGGTAAATAAAAACACAATAAATGTACCTTTTTTGGTCATTCCAGGATTAAATATGGGAGCTATAATGGGTAATGATTTTTTAAATAATTTCAAAGTGGAGTTAAACTATTACACACAGACTATGAAATTAAACAATGATAATAATATAATTGAAATACCATTTATACAAAAGAAAACAGTAGAGATGAAAGCACTAAAAATAATTAATAAGGGAATTTTAATTTCTGATAATGATATAAACGAATGTAGGCCCTTGATGATTAATTGTTGTAACTTGAGGGTAAATAATAATGAATTATTTGAAATTGAAGATAGCTGGGGTGAAAAAATGAATAAATCCTATATATATCAAGATGGGGAATTTAGTTATCAAGATAGGGAAAAAGTAGTACAAATAATAAATAAAAATAAGTTAGTTTTTTCAGACGAACCAGGTTTAGTTAAAAATTTTAAGGGTAAATTAGTCGTTAAAGAAAAAACACCCTTTGCACCTAAAACCTATCCGGTACCATACTCCAAGAGGGGGTTAGTACAGGAGGAAATAAATAAAATGTTAAGGGAAGGTATAATAGAAAAATCCACTTCACCATATTCCAACCCTTTAGTAGTGGTTACCAAGAAAGATTTATCGATAACACTGTGTTTAGACGAGAGACAAGTAAACAGAATAATTGTTCCAGACAGAGAATCACCAGAATCAGTGAGTGAAATTCTTCAGCGTTTCAGTGGAACCAAGTACATAACAACGTTGGACTTAACAGCCGGGTACTGGCAGATAGAGCTGGAAGAGGAATCCCGTCAATATGTAGCGTTTTTATACAACGGCAGGAACTACCAATTCCGTAGGTTACCTTTCGGATTGAACGTAAGTGTTGCGATTTTCATTAAATGTTTAGACTACGTATTAGAGAGGGAGATTTTAGAATTTACAACTGCATATGTGGACGATATAGTTATTACGTCACCAGACATTGATACACATTGCGAAAGATTAGATAGAGTGCTAAGTAGGCTGCATGAATATGGAATAACAGTTAAGTTTAATAAGTCAGAATTCTTGAAAGAACAAGTTAATTTTCTAGGCCATATAATTTCAGCAAAGGGTATCAGTACAGACCCTAAGAAAGTAGAAATAATACAGAATTTTCCAATACCAAAAAATGTTAAGCAGTTGCAAAGTTTCTTAGGTTTGTGTAATTATTATAGGCAGTTTGTAGACAAATATTCCTATTTAACAGTACAATTGGGGCATTTATTGAATAAAGATAATCGATGGCAGTGGAATGCAAAAGAGCAAACTATATTTGAATTAATAAAAATTAAATTTTTAAATACGGTAATATTAGCTCATCCTAATTTTCTAGAACCATTTTATATACACACAGATGCATCGGACACTGCTTTGGGAGTAGAATTATTTCAGATAGATGGGAATGGTAATCATAAAGTGGTAGCTTTTGCTAGTAGGTCCTTATTACTTAGTGAAAAGAACTACACAACCACAGAAAAGGAAGCGTTATCAATAGTTTTCGCCTGTAGAAAGTTTAGGACATACCTATTAGGAAATAAAGAGAGATTGTCATTTAAGGTATGGTCATATAGGCCCCAAGAAATGTAGTGACATATTGAAAGAGTCATGTAAATTCAATAATATGGAAAGAACGGTGCGTAAAATATTACAAACATGCGAAATTTGTCAGAAAGCCAAGGTAAATAATCGTAAACAGGAGGGTCTAATGCAACATGTAATACCAGACAGTCAGTTAGCAATAGTTGGCGTCGATTTATATGGCCCCCTACCCAAAGGTCGAGGAGGGGTAAATTATTTATTTGTTGTGTTAGATGTTTTTACCAAATTTGTAAAATTGTATCCAATTAAAAAAGCTACTTCCTCAGTATTAGCTAGGAAAATAGTAAATGAGTACATTACGGAAGTAGGTAAACCCAAAATAGTATTATCAGATCATGGTTCTCAGTTTACCAGCAACACCTGGCGGGAAACTTTAGGTTGGGAAAACATTTTAGTTAAACATACATCAGTGTATCATCCACAATCAAATCCTAGTGAGTGTGTTATGCGGGAGTTAGGGAGAATGTTTAGAACCTTTTGCCACAAAAACATTCATTGTGGGCTATGTTTGTGTGCAAGATAGAAGGATATATTAACAGTAGTTTACATGAATCCACTAGCTACAGCCCATATGAGTTGATGTTTCAGAGAAGGCCATCACGCATATTGGAAGAACTGATAAAATTTCCGAACCGGACAGAGATGCCACATGGTAGGAAACTGTTGCTTGCAAAGGAGCGGCTTCTAAGTAAAGCTGAACAGCGTAAACGAAGACACGACCGAAATTTAACACCCATACAATACGAGGTAGTGTGACAGTACGGGAAAGCCTGATGTCAGATTTATGGTACGAGTGGTATCAAATTATTGTATTTCATTATTTTTGCACACACATACATGGGTAGGACTATTTTCCCTTTGTAAAAAGACAACGACGCAGATTCAGCAGAGCAGAACGATTCCAAGGTCAAGAGCGGACGTGTGAAACAGAGCGCATACAATGGCTGCATAAGTGAACACAGACTCTCAATATAAATTTTCATTGGTCCACAATGCTGGGCGTCATTAAAAATATAATAATGACGTAACCACAATGACGAGAAACAGGGTGTTAGCCGTTCGAAACAAAATAACAATGACGTGACGTCCTCACACATACGAAAAAATGTACATTACATCCGCCCAGTCTTCATACTACAGCCGAGGCGACAACACCTTGTAAAAGGTCATCCGGCAGCTACTACCAGCAAAAGTGTAAATTTCAACAAAATGTAACAATAATTTCAATTAGTGATCAAAATGTAAAAACAGAGTTTAAATTCAGTGTTGTAACCACCAGAAATCTAATCAGTATGCAGTAAAACTATGGAAAATACAGGCCGGCGAAGAGGAGATTTCAAAGGAGCTACGCCACTTCAGAAACAGGAAAGTGCACAATTGCCTTCACTAATTACAATACGTTTTGAGCTCAAACATGAAAAAATCAATTCAGTTGAAATTGTCTCTACTTTAAAGAAAAACGAATGAGTGTGTGTGTGTGTGTGTGTGTCTGAGTAAATATAAAACCGGCTATTAAACTGGCGAGACGCCATGAGGCGTTGGTTTGTGTTCTTTGTTTAATTGTTTTATAAAAGTAATCTGAAAATTTAAATGATAAATTTAACATAGCTGCAGCTTATTTTAAAGTCTTTTGGGAAATAAAATTAAATATCTAGGGTAACTAAATGTGACGTCTCCCTTGTTAAGACAACACAAAAGTCGGGAACTAGTTCAATTCTTTACCAGTTAATTAAACTAGCTGCCGTTGTTAGTAAAACATCCTTACCAACAAATTACAACACAATTATGACATAGGAAATTGACAAGGATTGCACAAATTTATTCACTCACTTGGTGTTAGCGAAAACATCTCTTTATTACTATTCAAATATTATGTTTGACTTTGTTTCTTTTTAAAGAAAATTTACTTTAGTAAATTCTGCTTTTACTGCTTTAAAGATATTAAGTTTATTATTCCTTTTATCTCAAAAATTTTACTCATCTAGATGTTATTTTTTAAATACCTCCGATCCGGGTCTGAACTTTCTCAAAATAATTAATTTATAACAAACTTCAACCAAATTACTGGAAGAATAATATTAGTGGTAATCTACATTATTATCTTACATTTATCTATACATTGCTGTTACTACTACTACATTACAAAAATTACAAATCTGATAATTTCTTCTTTACATTATTAAAGTTCTTTAGTGTTCTTTTGTTACTTCTCTTATTGAAACGAAAATTTACAAATGTTGTGTTTGGATATCACCTGAATTTAATATGAGGTTGTTGTTGGGTCCTTGGGGGTCATCTCCTGTCGTCTTCTAGGGTGGAGTACGTGGTTCCTCTTGAAGCTACATCGGGTTGATTATACAGTAAACCCTCGATTTAACGGACTTCGGATTTAACGGACAGAAAAAAAAAGCATGAAAATGTTTTTAGGCTTTTGAAGCGTATAATGTGCATAAACTGCAGACTCTCCTGTTCTGGCGATGTTGCTTGGCTATCGCAGCATTCTTTCGTTTCTTGTTTTGAAACACGCAAATTTTCTCATCTCAAACTGTATTTGATGAGAACGGAGATAAGAATTAGATAAGAATTTATTTAATTCTTCACGATCCCCGTCTTTGCGTTGTCGTTAACGCAGGCGTCACACACGTTCAGTGGAAGACATCACGACGACTAACACTGAACAATATATACTGATATGCATCTTATTTCACTGTGACCAAATTTATTTATTACTAACATCACCTGGAGCGTTACATTTTTCGATGACGTTACACATTTTGCATCACGCATTTTGTGGAATGACCCCCAGCCTAAAAACATTATCATGTTAAAAAAAATTTTGAGACGAAAAAATCACGATTAAGTTTTTGAAGTCCATGGTTGTGATTTAAATTTGGTGGTAGTTCATAACCATAGCAACGCATTTTCACTCTTGAATATTCGGCTATTTTCGTGATAATTCGTATGCACGCGCAGTTCACATTCGTACAGCGTCGCATCAGTTTATTCAGAGAACACAGCGTGTACGCTACATGTGTTTCTATAGTACGAACCTTGCACGTGTTAAATAGAGAGTCTTAACGAGTTTATACTTGTGTTGTTACAGCAAGGTCCATTACTTTATTAGTGAATTACAGCATAAGTATGTCTGGCGTTACGAAAAAACGTGTGAACTCGAGTATAAAGCAAAAGCTTGAACTCATAAGTAAACTTGAAGGTGGCGCGTCTGTTGCACATGTTTGTGAAGTGTGCGGTGTAAAGAAACAAACCGTTTCAGACATTCGAAAGAATAAAGATAAACTTATTCAGTTTTCGCTAAAGTACAGTGTTGATAGTTTGAAGAATGAGGGAGAAAGAAAACACATTAAATTAGCCAAACACAAACAATTAGAGGATGCTGTGTACAAGTGGTTTATTCAACAACGTTCTAGTGGCGTCGTTGTTCGTAGTGTCGAGTTGCGGGCTGCTGCTGATAAACTGGCGAAACATATTGGTATCCAATTTCAGGCGAGTGATGGGTGGCTTTGGCGTTTTCGTAAACGGCATGGCATCACAAATAGATCAACATGTGGTGAAGCGCTGAGTGCAGACACTGAACAAGTTGAGGTTTTTCGTCAACATATAAAGGAAACGATCGAATCTGAGGGTCTCATTTTGTCTCAGGTCTACAATGCTGATGAGACTGGTCTCTACTTTCGTGCTGTGCCTGAAAATACTCTGGCACACAAACATGAAACTAGCACACCAGGCCATAAACTCAACAAGGAGCGGCTTTCTGCCCTACTATGTGCGAATGCTGATGGTTTGCATCGACTTACTCCAGTCATAGTCAGAAACGCAAAGAAACCTCGTGCGATAAAGAACATAATGAACCAGTTGCCAGTCATTTATGAAAGTTCAAAAAATGCTTGGTTTACCTTCAGTATTTTTTCAGACTGGTTTTTTAATCATTTTGTGCCAGAAGTGCGACGTTTTCAAGAAGAGACTATGAAAATTCCATCGCATGCAGTGAAAGCCGTCTTACTACTGGACAATGCACCGGCCCATCGCAACTCTGAGAAGTTAGTTAGCAACGATGGAAAAATAAAATGCGTCTTCCTCTCTCCGAACACCACTTCAATTTTACAGCCAATGGACCAAGGAGTCATTGTTGCCTGCAAAAGGCTGTACAAGAAGAAGTTTCTTGAAGAGGTGATGGTTGTTTGGAGGACGAACAAGACCATGAAAACGACACGAGAGGAGCTAGAACGCTGTAAAATCTGCGTGCATACATCAAGTCCGCCATCTTTAATTTTGCTGCCGCATGGAAGGAGATGAAGGAAACAACATTGGCTAATGGGTGGACACAGTTACTGAATGGGACTGAACCGGAGTACGATTTCAGAGGATTTGAAACATCCGATTTCTGTGAAACCGTAAAGAAGGCTGGTGAAGACGTATAAACGAGAATGACATAGAACAGTGGCTAAACTTGGACGAGGGTGATCCAGGCTACCAAATCCTGTGTCAGGAAGAGATTGCGGAATCTGTTCTACACGACGATCAAGAAGATGGAGATGATGACGATGAAGAAACATCTGTTACAGGAGGCCCTAAATTATCAGCGATAAGAAACAGCATGGACGAAATTGTCGCGTACATTGGGGAGTCTTCAGATCCGGAAGTGTGTGCTTATTATGACCATTTTAGCAGTTTAGATCTTTAATAATAAAGAAGCAACATTCTAGTGGAAAACAACTGACTCTTGATGCTTTTATCCAGAATAAATAAAGGTGTGTACATAACATTGTATTTGCATGATATTAATAGTACGTATTAAAATACAGATAAGCGATGTTGTCGCTGTTACAATAGAAAACCACACTGGCAGTTTACCCGTTATTTAGAAATATGTTACTCACACCCCCTCTGCTCATCCTTTGTCTTGCCGCCTACGGAAGGGTCCGAGCACGCACGCATCCGCAGGTACGTACACTTTTCTTCCTATTCATTGTTCAGTTTGCTGTTAAAACGTACGGTTGCAGTCATAAATCATAATGCCAGCGTTAACAACAGCCAGGCAAATTGCTGTTGCTTACGCAGTAAACAACTCATAGATACCAAAAGCGTTCGTCCCGCCAGAAGTCAGGTATAACTTCGAATTTCGTTAGTGCGCGAATGCAAGCTGCAGGCCAAATTAGCGATCATGTTTTTAGGAGAAAAAGTGCGGCTTGTATTCTGAACAATACGGTATTTGCATGATATTAATAGTATTAAAATTTCAAGTGTTATAGGCCTATTTGATTTAAATATATCCTCAAAAAACAAAATTTGGGATTTAACGGACTTTCGATTTAACGGACACCCCTCAGCCACAATTAGTCCGTTAAATCGAGGGTTTACTGTATCTGCTCTCGACGATCGGTTTTTTTACTTGAAGTTCATACTGTTGTAGTTGGAGTTTTCTTCGTCCGGATTTTGTAGTTCACATTTTACACCTTAATTATAGTTCTTACTTTGCAGTACTAAAGTCTGGTAGTTACATATCTTACAACTTACAGTTTTATATTTTAAAAAGAGATGTGTTGGCTAATTTTTCCTTTCTGTATATTCTTCCTAACTCTACACACACTACATTTCTCGAAATAAAATCATCTTACACTGGATATTCGTTTAATGGCATACACTTATGTGTATGTAGACAACACAAAACACATCTTTTCATGACGAAGTTCTACTGGCGACTGCGCGTATAGTTTAGGGGCGAGGGCTCAGTAAGCTGGTGCGTATTTAAGCACTAAGAAAATAGTTCGTACTTTATATATTATTAATTATTCATTAATGAGAATGTAAATACTTTATGTTAACTTTATTACGACTTAGAGATTTCTTTATTTATATAGTCGCATTTTTAATAATTAAAGTAATTATTATTATTATTCTTTACTTAATACCTTTCTTGGCGTGTTGGTACTGGACAATTTCAAGTTGATTCAGGAATCTGGGTATAGGTAAGGGTGGATAATACTCTTACTTATTAGAAATTAAAATTTTTTATTTGTGCGATTTTCGATATTTTTAAAATCGTCACATCCTCCTCTGCACTTAACTACAAAAAACGGGGTGGTGTAATAATAATAGAAAATCTAATACACAATTATATTTGGACACAGAATTCCATACTGAAATTTCTCTCTCTCAGATTATTTCTATTCATCAATTGATTATCTTACACTTACGTAACATCTAAATTCTACTACATCTACTATACATAAAATACACAAAACGTAAATCTACCTTATTTTAATTCTTACATCTACTACCAGTTTTTTCTTGAATTGGTCACTCGTTTTACGGAGTTATACTCATGACTATGTTACTAATAATAATCACGTATTGTAATAACAATCGAATTACTTTTAGTTTACAGCGCTAGGGATTATTTTTCTTTCTCTACTTTCTCTCTCTTCATCTTCATTATCATCGTCATCAGATTTCTCATGTATTATATCATTCTTGCAGGACATTAGCTAAGGTTGATCAGGCCTCGCTAGTATTCGTACGAGGGGTTTTTGAGTTTATACTCACTTATGGTATAGGATGTTGCACAATCTTATCCTATTTCGGTATAAGTATATACAACATATTTTATTCTTAATACTTAAATAGTATTCTAGGTTTTCTATCTTTCTCGTAGTCTTTCTTCTGTATTTTGACACGAAAAACCTTTTTTTATTTGAGACAGATGGCTTCTGCGAACGTAATTTTCTGTATTGGGTTCATACAGAGCTACAGTAACGGGGGTGATGAACTTATGAATTTGGTAGGGGCCACACCATCGATATGATAGTTTCGAACTGGTCCTATCAACTGCTTTACTCATAGGATGAGTTTTATACATTACTAAATCACCTATTTTATACTTTATTTGCCTATTATTATGCTCATGATACTTCCTTGATTTTCGTAAATTCGCTCTCAAATTTGCACGAGCTTCGTTCCATATTATTCGTATGTTATTCCCATTTACGTCGCAGGGTAATAACTCATGGATTTTCCACTTTGTGGTTAAAGGATGGTTGGGTTTGTACTTGTACAGTAAATCAAATGGTGTTGATTTATGACCTTCATGATACGCTGAATTGAATGCAAATTGTATCCACGAAATATTTTGATCCCAGGTTGTCTGGTCTTTAGCATGATAAGATATTAATGCTGATTTTAAGTTACGCAAGTATCTTTCTGCTAGGTTTCCTTGCGGTCTGTACTCGGTCACGGTAATATGATTTATACCTAATTTAAAACACATGTCGTTAAATTCTTTCGACTTAAACTGGGGTCCATTGTCAGATATTAGGTTTAAAGGTGTACCATAATCTTTAAATAGTCTTTCTTGTAGAATTTTAATTGTCGTAGATGCTAATGCACGACGCATAGGATACATCCACACGAATTTAGTGAAGGAGCCTACACAAATTAACAGCATAGTATTTCCGGATTTAGAGCGAGGATAAGGTCCAGAATAGTCTATGTATATTTTCGAGAAGGGAGTGGTAGGTATTTCGGAGATTAATTTTCCGACTTGACTGGTCCTTGCTGGTTTGCTCAGGGCACAAATTTCGCATTCTTTCACAAACTTTTTTATTTCACTATTCATGTTTTCCCAGTGGTATTCCTTGCGAATACAATGTATAGTTTTCCTAATTCCCATATGAGCTCCAACTGTCGATGAATGGTAGTAGTCCATTAACATGGGTTTGATTATTTCCGGGGCGATTATTCTCAGTAATTTTCCGTTTGCCTTTTTAAAACAAAGTACTCTTTTACTCAAGGTATATTTGTCAGAATTATTTCCTTTTTCTATTTGTTCTATTATTTTGCACAATTTCGGATCTTGTTGTTGGTGATATGCTATATCCTTAAATGCAAGGGGAAGTTAGTAATTAGTGTATTAACGGTAGTGGTTTCAATATTGTCTTCTCCAGATCTTGTATTGGGTAGTTGGAACATGCGGGATAGAGTATCGGCTACTACATGTTGAGTACCACGAATATGTTGCACTTTGAACTTGTAGCAATTTAATCTTAACACCCATCTTCCGATACGACCTAACTGTTTTGGGTGATTCAATAACCATGATAAAGCTTGATTATCGGTTTCTAGTAGAAATTCTTTGTGTTCCAAAAATGGTTTGAATTTATCAAAGGCGAATACTACGGCTAAACATTCAAGTTCGTAGGCTGAGAACTTCCTTTCTTGCTCGGTCAATGTACGGGATGCATAGCTGATCGGGAGTCTAGTATTATTTATTTCCTGGTATATTACGGCTCCTAATGCTACACTTGAACTATCGGTCTGTACGATAAATGGTTTACTGAAATCCGCTAACTGCAATACAGGTGGGGATATAATGCTTTCTTTAAGTGTTTCAAACGCTTCTTGATGTTGAGTAGTCCACTCGAATTTCGTTCCTTTCTTTCTTAAGGCATTCAATGGGGCTGCTATATCCGCTAAGTGGGGTATGTACTTATGAAAATAATTAATCATACCTAAAAATCGAGCTATACCTTTGACGTCTCTCGGAGGTAAGAATTCTCAGATTGCGCGTGTACGTTCGGGATCGATGCTAACCTTACCTTCGGCTGATACTATGTGACCTAAGAAGAATTGTTTTACTGCGAAATTAACTTTATTCGGGTTTACGGTCAGTCCGGCTTTCTTTAACCTGGATAATACTTCACGCAAGTGATCAATATGTTGATCCATTGACTCACTATATACTACTATATCATCAAGATAATGATATACAAATTTAAATTTAACGTCATGGAAAATTTTTTCTAACAGTCGGCTGCATACTGAACTTCCTTGTGATATACCGAATGGTACTCTCGTAAATTGATATAGATTAAATGGGACAGCAAAAGCAGTTAAATGTTTGGATTCCTCAGCCAGTGGGATTTGATGGAATGCTTGGTTGAGATCCATTATGGTGAAGATTTTCGCTCTTGTAAAATAGTGAAACACACTGTGAATGTCGGGCAGTGGTATCGATTCAAATTCTATACTCTTATTTAGTTGTCTATAATCCACGACTAGTCTATGTTTGTCAGTTCCTTTTGGTACTAGGAATGCAGGTGATGAGTATGGAGAAGTTGACGGTTCAATGACGTGCTGATCAAGGAGTTTGTTAATGTGGTTTCTCATTATTTTCATCTTGGGCGGAGATAATTTGTATGGGTGGAGTCGTATTACCTTGTTGTCACTAAGATTTATTTTATATTCGATTAAATGGGTTAATCCTAACTTGGGAGTGAGTACAGTAGAAAATTCTTTTATTAACTTTTGGATTCTTAGTCTCTCGTTTCCTTTTAAATGACTCAGACTCGATTCATGATGCTCTGAATTAATAGTTGCGGTTTCACAAATAGCGTCGTTACTTAATTCGGAGTCAAACTGATATTTTCGAGTACGATCAAATCTGAAGAAATATTGTTTTGCATGTATATCAAGGATTAAGGCAGTTTTTCTTATAAAATCCGCGCCTAATATTAAGTTTTGTCCTAACTCTTCAGCTACTAGTAGGGGAATATACCAAGTAAAATTCTTTATTTTTAATTTCACCGTAATACTGTGCGATATCTTTAGGTTTTGTTTATTTGCGGTGGTACACTTTATGTTCACCATTTGGCTACATTTAATCAGATTATGATTAGCTAATAAGGTGGCTAACTGTTTACTAATTATACTACGGGTAGATCCGGAATCAATTAAACCAAGGGTACTCGTTGCTCCAAGGTCTATCTGTACATAGGCTAGTTGGCATATACTTGCTTTACATGCACCAATAGAGTTGCACTTCTCGATAAATCTTGTTAAGTAAGGGTCTATGCGTTTATTTTTATTTATTTTTATTTGATGCTTATTATTGTTGTTACCTTTCCTTCTTGTGCTTCGGAAGACATAGGATTTTCGTTCTTCCAGCTTCACATGTTTTTTGATTGGTCGGTTTTCTGTTGATAGTGCTTTTGTTTACATAACTTGCTAATATGTCCGGCCTTTCCACAGTTATAACATCTTCTTTCCTCATTTACTTCGCTCGGAGGTTGTCGGGGTTTTGGTTTAGAGTATGAAACATGGGGATAGCTTTGGGTTTTATATGTACTTACGAATCGCTTATCGCGGTAGTTTCGGGTATCATTTCCAATTGGTCGAGTTTGTAATGAATCTCTGTGTTGACTCTGGGACATAGAAACGCGTCTATTCTGATCAGAATACCAGACGTTGGATGAATGTATACAACATAGTTCTAGTTCGGTGAAAGTGGTAGGTCGCTTCATGAGTGTTAGGCGAGATCGCTCCTCGGGGGATAGTCCTACTAAGATAGTGTCTACTAACTGTTGTTCACTCCATTTAACTTGTAGCAATAAAGCAGATTCTCTTACCTCAGATATATAATGAGCTAATCTCTCGTATGTGCCTTGTACACGAAGTACTAAGTTTCGCTTCAATTCTTCGTAGATACCGGTGGGAATGAAATGTCTTATTTGAGTGGTATGAAGTTCTTCTACCGGGTGATTATACCTTAGGGATTCTAACACTCTAGCTTTTAATGGAGGTCTACACTTAGGTAAAATTACTTGCAAAATCTGGTTATCTCTTAGTTGTTGCAGGTCCTTTAATTGTAAAATGTGCTTGATAAAATCAAGGAGCTTTGTAATATTCAGCCCATCAATGATTGGTATGTCAGACAAAATACTTTCTACAGGGTGGGTTATCTTTCCATAGAGCTCGGTACTTAGATTTGTTTGACTCATCATTCTAGGTTTTCCGCAGATTGATTAGTCCGCAAGTGAGAAGGTAAATCGTAGGTACGGGTCATATTTTCTAGTTCATTAGGGAGTAACGTAACGTTTACTGGCTGGATATTTACTTGACTATCAGTTAACCGTTCCTTGAATGGATTTATATTTGATTCCTGCAGAATCTGAAGTTTTGCAGTACCGTTTGGCTGTTCTTGAGTCGGGGATTGGGTAGGTGAAATATTTAATTTCGTCATTGCTTCTTCAATTTCGTCTAATCTAAACGATTCGAATCGTCGACGTAATTCGCGCATTATCTCGGGTAATTGTTGTAATGCTTCCTCGGCGAATTTTTGTACATCATGAGGGGTATCTTTATCACCTGGCCAGTTCAACAAATTGGTGATACGGCGGGTCAGATGTTCGATTCTTTGGGTGGTGCGTAAAATTACTGCGGGGGATTTTTCATCACGCAGGGTTTGTGCGATCGAAGTTAGTTCTGTATACTTATGATAACATGTTTCTTTTTCGCTTTCAAAATCTAAAACACTCAAACGATTTAATAATGAGGGTTTGTCCGGTTTATTTTCACGTAACGTCTTGCGAAGTTCCGCGACAGTTACATTAGAGTAGGGAAGACCACGCAATAATGCTTCATAGCTTAATTCGTCTTTCAACAACAAGTCGGGGTTAAATTGAGCCATTTTTGATAATAACAACCTTAAATACATGACGTATTACGAACGACAAATCTTATGTCACTTCCTTTAATTCGTTTTATCAATGTTTAAAATAGTTAACGTGAATTCATTTAAACACATACATATATATATCTTATTGCATTTGAAATCTTATATTAATTAATCAACATAACTTATTCACAACAATTCAATTCTCTGTAC
The DNA here is from genome assembly GCA_034769895.1 of Magicicada septendecula. Taxonomy (NCBI): domain Eukaryota; kingdom Metazoa; phylum Arthropoda; class Insecta; order Hemiptera; family Cicadidae; genus Magicicada; species Magicicada septendecula. The sequence continues at coordinate 671,231,628 of CM068368.1, read as the reverse complement.
TGACATATATAATTAATCAAAACAAAAACTAATACCATCGTATAGAGGAGAGAAATTTCATATATGAAATGTTCATTGCTTTAACAATGGCACAAAGGGTCAGCTGTTTTGGGGAGTCGTCTAGGGTGGTAACTTAGGACAATTCAAAACAGGAAAGAGCGTGTCTAAAGTGGTTTGTTTGGTTTAGCGAGGGGAGGATATGAATGAGATGAGTGCATACAAAGGGGAGAGTTTACATTCCACAACACGTATTTAACATGAACAGACTGGCTTCTACCGACAGGTTTGGAATGGAATACTTACCAGCGATGACTTGTTTAATACGGCAAAGTCGCGATACTAATATTATTATAACATAATTAAAATTTTACTCATTTATTTTTTGTTTATTTCTGAGTGAATAAATTTATGTTTGTCCAAGTTATTGTTAACGAATTATAAAATTACACAACAACAGCAACATAATTATTTCTTTTTTTAAAGTAGCAGAGTTGCGCAATTTTGTGACGTCTCCCTTGTTAAGACAACACAAAAGTCGGGAACTAGTTCAATTCTTTACCAGTTAATTAAACTAGCTGCCGTTGTTAGTAAAACATCCTTACCAACAAATTACAACACAATTATGACATAGGAAATTGACAAGGATTGCACAAATTTATTCACTCACTTGGTGTTAGCGAAAACATCTCTTTATTACTATTCAAATATTATGTTTGACTTTGTTTCTTTTTAAAGAAAATTTACTTTAGTAAATTCTGCTTTTACTGCTTTAAAGATATTAAGTTTATTATTCCTTTTATCTCAAAAATTTTACTCATCTAGATGTTATTTTTTAAATACCTTGGATCCGGGTCTGAACTTTCTCAAAATAATTAATTTATAACAAACTTCAACCAAATTATTGGAAGAATAATATTGGTGGTAATCTACATTATTATCTTACATTTATCTATATATTGCTGTTACTACTACTACATTACAAAAATTACAAATCTGATAATTTCTTCTTTACATTATTAAAGTTCTTTAGTGTTCTTTTGTTACTTCTCTTGTTGAAACGAAAATTTACAAATGTTGTGTTTGGATATCACCTGAATTTAATATGAGGTTGTTGTTGGGTCCTTGGGGGTCATCTCCTGTCGTCTTCTAGGGTGGAGTACGTGGTTCCTCTTGAAGCTACATCGGGTTGATTATATCTGCTCTCGACGATCGGTTTTTTTACTTGAAGTTCATACTGTTGTAGTTGGAGTTTTCTTCGTCCGGATTTTGTAGTTCACATTTTACACCTTAATTATAGTTCTTACTTTGCAGTACTAAAGTCTGGTAGTTACATATCTTACAACTTACAGTTTTATATTTTTAAAAGAGATGTGTTGGCTAATTTTTCCTTTCTGTATATTCTTCCTAACTCTACACACACTACATTTCTCGAAATAAAATCATCTTACACTGGATATTCGTTTAACGGCATACACTTATGTGTATGTAGACAACACAAAACTCACATCTTTTCATGACGAAGTTCTACTGGCGACTGCGCGTATAGTTTAGGGGCGAGGGCTCAGTAAGCTGGTGCGTATTTAAGCACTAAGAAAATAGTTCGTACTTTATATATTATTAATTATTCATTAATTAGAATGTAAATACTTTATGTTAACTTTATTACGACTTAGAGATTTCTTTATTTATATAGTCGCATTTTTAATAATTAAAGTAATTATTATTATTATTCTTTACTTAATACCTTTCTTGGCGTGTTGGTACTGGACAATTTCAAGTTGATTCAGGAATCTGGGTATAGGTAAGGGTGGATAATACTCTTACTTATTAGAAATTAAAATTTTTTATTTGTGCGATTTTCGATATTTTTAAAATCGTCACATAAAGAAGAATTATTAATTGTGTCAAGAGGTGGAAGTATGGACGACATTTTGTTTTATGGAATATGCCAGTAGCAATTTTGACGTTTTATAAAATAAATTATGCAAATTATGAAATAATAAAAACAACCGTTGATTTGACCACAAATGTCATTAGTGTACATTATTTCTGGTAACCGTTCAGTCTCAGCCTTGCTTATAAGAATCCTGGACGCGAATAACCGAAAATACAAAAAGTTGGCAACACAAACATGGCGCCTGAACTAACGTGTCAACAAAGAAATGTTAACCTATCTCAACAGGTAAGTCACCAAGGAATACATAATATTTATTATAAAAGAGTGAGTTTGTTAACAAATGGGGCCCGAACAGGGACATTATATAAATAAAGTTTATATAAATAAGCCGGCAAAGAGACGGAACGGTTATTAGATTAAGGTGTGACATGATAAGTGAGATATTAGGTTATGTTATGTAGAGTGTACGGTAGATATACAGTAATATTTTAAATATATATTTAAAACTCCACAATGGCAAACAGTTGTGAAATAAGTATTACTGAATCGCAAATTATGAGCGAAGGCGATCAATCAACACCAATCGTAAATAAAAGAACCGAAGAGAACGAGATTGTAAAAATTATGCAAACACTTTTTGAGATACAAAATAATAAATTTGATGAGAAATTTAACGAACTGAAAGAACAAAATAGCGATTTAAAAAATGACATTAATGAAATCAAGAAACAGAATTGTAATTTTGATGAGAGAGTTAACGAGATAAGATACGTTGTAACAACATTCAGAAACATACAATAGAGACAGTTAATGAGAAATTTTAGTGTAAAATAAATAGTTTAAACAACAAAATTGATAAAATCAATGAGACAGTTCAAAACCAAATAGAAACACAAAAGAGAGAAACAGAGAATAAATGTTTAACCATAGTTAACGAGCAGATAGAAAGTAGAACCGAATGTGAAGCAAATAAACAGATAGAAATTAAGAATAATGTTTTACAAAATAAGCTAGAGAAATTTGAATCAAACGTAATAGACATAACCAAAAATATTGAAACCATAGACCAAACAGTATCTAAACATGAGAATAATGCTAGCAATAGAATGAGCATGTTACAAAATAAGATTAAAGAAATAAACGACTTAGCTATACAAAACAACAATGATATGCATGTTAAATATGATGTAACTGAAAATAATTTAATGAGAGTGAGAAACGAGTTACGGGAGGAAATTCATAAAAAAGTTACCGGTGTTACGGAAAGAGTAATCATGACTAGGGACATGTACAATGAAATAGAGTTAGAAAATTTTAACCATGAAAACAGAGTGATACACCCTATGAGATTTTTAAACCAGACACGAGAGTATAATCATTTTAGTAACCATAACTGGGAAATACAACTAACGAAAATCGTAAAATGCTTTAGCGGTAATTCGATAATATGGGCGGAGGCGCACAGAGTAGAATGGGACAATTTTGAAACTTTTGAAAGGGCATTCAAGGGTAAATTTTGGCCAGAAGAAGAACAAGAGAGTTTAAGAAGCCGTATCATGGGAGCGGGAACTTCGTAGGACATAATAACATAACGATGTACGTGATAAAGCTGTATAACGAGGCGAAATACCTCGAACCGCCAATACCTTTTAAATCATTCATCAGATATGTGAGTAAACATCTACCTAGAGAAGCACAAATTACCTTAATGACGAAAGAGATAGAGAATCTAAGCGAACTGGAACGAATTTTAGACATTTTACAGAGCATTAGGGATCGTGAAACAGTTAGACGACCTATACAGAATAACCACCATAATAATAACACACAATTTAACCGACCTAGAAATAATTACCAGGGGAATAATGGTAATAATAGTAATCATGTACACAGAAATAATTTTCAGCAATCAGGTGAGTGGAGTTGTTCTAGGTGCGGGAGAGAGAATTACGCCTACAGACACCAGTGTTTCAGGTGTAAACTACCAAAAGAAGAGCAGAGGAGGAGAGAACCCACGAAACAGTATACACCAACAGACAGAGGAGGACCAAGTACCAGCGGAACGTCGAACCACAAAGAAGGACGGCCGAGTGGTCAACAACAACAGAATATGAACGACACTGGACGACAGCCGGAAAACTAAAACCAACAGTGGTAGCCAGGACCCGACCACTGTTCAGAGAAGCGCATGAGGTCCAACCAGCAGAAGACATCCAAAGTAACGTCATCAAAATGGACATAATAGCTGACTTGTTGGAGGAGGAGAACAACAGCTCTTACATACTATAACAGAGGTGAGAGCAGGACTGACGGAAATCCAGGTAACTATAGAAAGTAAGCATTTTAGAACACTGGTTGACACCGGAAGTGAAATTTCAGTTATAGCAGAAAATATTTTAAGCGAGTTGAGAGAATTTAACAAGAATATTCCAGTTTTGCCGGTAGCAGGGGTTACGGTGATAGGAGTCACTGGAGTACGAAGCAAGCGTGTGACTAAACAAATACATTTGAACTTTGTGATAAATGGTATAGATTTTGATAATACATTTTTGGTAGTTAAGGGTTTGAGTTTGGACATTATTTTAGGCAATGATTTTTTGCAGAGGAATAGAGCGGTGATAAATTTTAAAGAGAAAGTGATAGAATTAGATGGGGGTGACCGGTCTGTGAGAGTTAATTTTGAAAGGGTGATAGATAGGGTTAGAACAACTGGTGTAAAGTTACTACAAAAGCGAGTAGATGAGAATAATATCGATACTAGAATTAATTGGTGTAGAGAGGCGGAGTATATTAATGATGATGATAACGAAATGAGTAATATTAATGAGGCAGTGTGGGAGATAAGGGCAGATAAATTTTGTAGTGAAGGGTCCGGTGTAGGGAGTGGCCAGCGTGCGGCGTTATGGCAGGTAATAGAGCAGTTTAAGGGAGTGTTTGCCGATGTTCCAGGTAGGGCAAAAGATTATGAATGTATGTTACAGATGAGGGAACACACACCATTCATGCAACGGAGTTATCCTGTGCCTTACTCCAAAAGACGAGCGGTGCAAGAGGAGTTAGATAAAATGCTGGAAGGAGAAATTATAGAGAGATCAGTATCGCACTACTCGAACCCATTGGTGGTGGTAATAAAGAAGGACGGCAAGTCAGATTGTGTTTAGATGCGAGACGAATAAACCAGATCATTATACCAGACCGAGAGTCACCAGAAGCGATCAATGAGATATTCCAAAAATTCAGCGGCGTGAAGTACATGACATCGCTGGACCTTACTGCGGGATATTGGCAGGTACCATTAGCTGAGGTGAGTAGAAAGTACACCGCATTCTTATTTAATGGAAAAAAATTACCAGTTTCGGCGACTACCATTCGGATTAAATACCAGTGTGGCGAGTTTCATCAAATGTTTGGATACAATTTTAAGACCCAAGGATTTGGTTTTCTTGACAGTTTATGTAGACGATATTTTGATTGCATCCAGGACTTTCGAGGACCATTTAGAACATTTAAGGTACATATTGACAAAATTGAAGACAGGACTTACTGTGAATTGGGACAAGTCTAAATTTTTACACACGGAGATTAACTTTTTAGGTTTTATCATCACGTCAGCAGGGATTTCAGCAAACCCGGACAAGGTCGAATCTATCATGCGCTTCCCTGAACCAAGGAACATAAAGCAACTTCAGAGTTTTCTCGGGCTGTGCAATTTCTACAGAAAATTTCAAAGGAACTACGCACACGTAACAGCAAGGTTAAGTGCAGTACTTCAAAAGAATAGACAATGGACATGGGGTGACGCAGAGCGCGGAGCTTTTGAAGAAATCAAAAGGAAATTTAGTGAGATGATTATGATGAACCATCCTGATTTTAAAAAAGTGTTTTATTTAGCAGTCGGCGCAGAGCTTTATCAAGAGGATGAGGAGAAGGAACACCTCACTATAGCCTTCGCGAGTAGATCACTGGTACCTGCCAAGAAGAACTATACGACGACTGAAAAAGAATTACTTAGTATTGTATTCGCTGCTGGAAAATTCAGGACTTACATCTTGGGAAAGAAGACAATCATACGAACGGATCATAAGGCGTTATCCTTCCTGAACACTTGCAAGCTTGCTCACAGCCGTCTAACCAGGTGGGTGCTGGTTTTACAGGAGTACAACTTCGAGTGGGAATACATCAGAGGAACAGAGAACAAGGTACGCGACACTCTTTCCAGAGTAGATTGTGTGAATAACAAAACAGGTAGGGACTTGAAGGAAATTGAAATTTTTAAAATAAGTAGGGAGGATAAGATCTTTGGAGAAGAGTTGAAGGACATCAGAACCATGCAGAGAGCAGATGGTAAGTCGGGGAAGATAATAAACAGCTTAGAAATGGAGTTAGAGGGGTCAGAATATAGTGTTTTTCCAAATATACAAAGGATTGTTGTTTAAAAGGGTAGTAGGGGGTGAGCGTGACTGGAGGTTAGTAGTACCAGAAAGGTTGGAAGAGAAGATTATTTGGGATTGCCACATCAGATACGGCCATTTTGGGGCGAAAAAGTGTGTCAATGTGTTGAAGGAATCATGTGTTTTCAGGAATATGGAGAGACGAGTGAGAAAATTGCTGAGGAGTTGTGATTTGTGTCAGAAGTCAAAGGTAGTAAATTACAGGGTTGAAGGTGAGTTGAATTTTATAAGGGTAGAGAGACCATTTGATTTAGTTGCGGTAGATTTGTTTGGACCATTGCCGAGGGGTAGAGGTGGAGTTGTGTATATTTTTGTATTGCTTGACACTTTTTCGAAATATGTGAAATTGTATAGCGTAAAGAGAGCTACCAGCAAGGTATTGAGTGAGAAGGTGACTAAAGATTATATGATTCACGTGGGTAAGCCGAAGGTGATTTTGTCAGACCATGGGCCACAGTTCATCAGTGGGAAATGGCGCCAGACCTTAGGATGGGAAAGAATCCTCACGAAGCATACGGCTGTGTACCATCCCCAGTCAAACCAGGCTGAGCGTGTAATGAGAGAGATAGGCAGGATCTTTAGAGCCTATTGTCACGCTAAACACAGTGAGTGGCCATGTAAAAAGAGTAGAAAATTGGCTGAACAGTACCACCCACGAGTCCACCGGCTATACACCTCATGAGTTGGTAAAGGGAACACGCCCCCCAAGAATTTTGGAGCAGCTGTTTGACTATCCACCAGAGAGCGAGCGGACGGATGTGAGCATCAAGATCCGGTTGGCCAACGAGAATTTGTTAAGCAAGGGTGAACGGAGAAAACGTAGGCACGACGCAAAAGGTAAGTGGGTAAAATATGAAATTGGACAGTTGGTATTAGTAAAGAGCGCTCAGGACAAGGAAATTAAGAAGTTCTTCCTGCTCTACGAAGGACCTTATGAGGTAGTAGAAATCAAGATAAAAAATTCGTATGTGTTGCAGAACAGGGAGACTAGGGAGATAGTAGGAACACACAATGCAACAAATTTAAAGTTATATTGGTCATCTTAGGAATTTTAAAAGATGGGTTTATATTAGAGTATGAATGAGTTTAGTTTGATATTTATGTTTCCAGGAGGGACACTCCCCCATTTTCGGGCGATCACAGATTCACCACCTCTGATCGTGGTTTTTGGCAATTGGGGGCAGACCATGGTTGGCAGTAGCCTCAGCAAGGGGGTGAAACTCCACAAAAAGGTGTGAGTAGAAATTTTAACGTTCAAGAACGGGGAGGGGGACCCAGAGTTCGTGGAAAGATAAAATAGTCTTATAAAAAAAAATGTGTTCCACGAACTTATGTAGTTTCGTTTAGAAATTGTGAAACGAAATGCTTAAAATTATTGTAACTCAAATGGTTAAATTTTTTCAAGTGCTTGTTTTCCTTCAGAAAACAAGAGAGTGTATTTTATCTTAATGTAAACTTATCAGATGATCCATTGTTGTAATTCCTATTTTGTCATGGAAGAAAATGTCAGTGAAAGTGAATGCTTGAACTTGCAAAGTGTCTATGTGAAAAATTTCTTTTAAATAATTAAAGAACTTGTTTCTGAGCAAGGTTAAAAGGCGTTTTATAGTTGTGTGGTGTTAACAAAAATATTAGTCAATAATGGACTGTAAGGACAGCATATGTAGGAGGAGCTAAGTTAGATGTAATTGGGCTAGTGCAGTAGTGGCATGTGCTACTGTAGCTAGCGGAGTGGGTTGATGAGTAACGCACAGACCGTTGCCATCATCGGAGGCCTCAAGAAGGCGCACATACACTGTACAATTTTAATATAATTTTACATTATATATGATTCTTAACAGTACAGTGTATAGCAATGATGTAGTGTAAGACATGCTAATGAAGTTGATTTCCCCGCCTTTTCGGGCGATTACTGCCTTACCAGCACTAATCGTGGTTTTGGACGACAGCCAGCTGTGGGCAGCAATTGTAACACTGACCATGGTTGGTTGTCCTGAATATTGGTGAACTTTGAAATTAACGGGGGGCCATTTAGGAGAAATCCCCGGAACTATGGAACAGCGGCTATCACTTTGTTCGCGTGGGAACAAGCAAAAAGGTGATAGACCCGCATTAAGGGCATGTAACTATATAACTTTTAGATATTATATCTTATTATTTTCTTAATGTGATGCTGAAGCAAGGACAAGTAGATGACAAAATTCCTCCACCAGTTCAGTCCTTGTGAAGGCACCTGGGCGCTACAGTCCAGTGGGGGTACAATAGTGTGTGTGGATAGGAGGTCGTTACGGGGTAGTGACGGTAAAAAATGCTAATGTGTTAAAAAGATGAAGATAACGATGGTTTTGAACAAAATAAATGATTTAGTTCTGTTGTAAAGAAATATAAGAATAAAGAAACTGAGTAAAGAAAATATAAAGAGTTTTGAAGTTGTTTGCCATGATAGATATATGTTTCAATGTTATATGGAGTAAAATAGTAGAGTTAGTGGTTGTTGCTTAGAAAATTAAAATTTGTTTTATGCTTAGGATAAGAATATATTTTCACGTGGTAAAGAGAGTAAATACGATTGACTGGAGTCAGGAAGTTTTACTAAATGCAGGGGTGTTAACAGGAGAAAGGTTTTCTATTCTAAATCTTGTTGTATGTTGTTTGAGAATTTTAGCTTTAAACAAGCCAACGCCTCAAAACACAAACCAATGCATCTAAGGGGAACATATCAGTTGTGGATATGGGAATAGATAAGGCCACTATTTTAAAATTTTGTATTGCATGTTTCAGAGTTTGGTGGTGTTGTGACCGCGGTCCTGAGCTGGCCGGAGCGTCAGAACAGGAGCGTTAAGTGCCTAATGGCCTTATGGTGTTGGGATCTCTCCTGAGAAGTCCAGTAAGGTCACATGGTGTGATCATCATCATTGGACCAAGGGTATGTGATTATATTTCTTTTATATTAACACTACAGGGGGTTGTGGCGACATATCGGAACTGATCCTTTTAGAAAAGTGTGAATGAGTCAATGAAAGTTTTTATGCTTTGGCATCAAACCTTTCATTGAGGGGGTTTTGTGACAGTACGGGAAAGCCTGATGTCAGATTTATGGTACGAGTGGTATCAAATTATTGTATTTCATTATTTTTGTACATACATGGGTAGGACTATTTTCCCTTTGTAAAAAGACAACAACGCAGATTCAGCAGAGCAGAACGATTCCAAGGTCAAGAGCGGACATGTGAAACAGAGCGCATACAATGGCTGCATAAGTGAACACAGACTCTCAATATAAATTTTCATTGGTCCACAATGCTGGGCGTCATTAAAAATATAATAATGACGTAACCACAATGACGAGAAACAGGGCGATAGCCGTTCGAAACAAAATAACAATGACGTGACGTCCTCACACATACGAAAAAATGTACATTACATCTGCCCAGTCTTCATACTACAGCCGAGGCGACAACACCTTGTAAAAGGTCGTCCGGCAGCTACTACCAGCAAAAGTGTAAATTTCAACAAAATGTAACAATAATTTCAATTAGTGATCAAAATGTAAAAACAGAGTTTAAATTCAGTGTTGTAACCACCAGAAATCTAATCAGTATGCAGTAAAACTATAGAAAATACAGGCCAGCAAAGAGGAGATTTCAAAGGAGCTACGCCACTTCAGAAACAGGAAAGTGCACAATTCCCTTTACTAATTACAATACGTTTTGAGCTCAAACATGAAAATAAATCAATTCAGTTGAAATTGTCTCTACTTTAAAGAAAAACGAATGTGTGTGTGTGTGTGTGTGTCTGAGTAAATATAAAGCCGGCTATTAAACTGGCGAGACGCCATGAGGCGTTGGTTTGTGTTCTTTGTTTAATTGTTTTATAAAAGTAATCTGAAAATTTAAATGATAAATTTAACAGAGCTGCAGCTTATTTTAAAGTCTTTTGGGAAATAAAATTAAATATCTAGGGTAACTAAAGAAGAATTATTAATTGTGTCAAGAGGCAGAAGTATGGACGCCATTTTGTTTTATGGAATATGCCAGTAGCCATTTTGACGTTTTATAAAATAAATTATGCAAATTATGAAATAATAAAAACAACCGTTGATTTGACCACAAATGTCGTTAGTGTACATTATTTCTGGTAACCGTTCAGTCTCAGCCTTGCTTATAAGAATCCTGGACCCAAATAACAAAAATTCGTAAAGTTGGCAACACAAACATGGCGCCTGAACTAATGTGTCAACAAAGAAATGTTAACCTATCTCAACAGGTAAGTCACCAAGGAATACATAATATTTATTATAAAAGAGTGAGTTTGTTAACAGTAGGACAATTAGTATTAACAAAAAATCATGATCAATCATCAGCGTTAGACAAAGATTAAAAAATTTTTCTTACTATACGACGGTCCATATGAGGTCAGCGAAGTGAAAATGGAGAATGCTTACGTTTTAATAGATTTGCAAACCCGAGAAATAAAAGGAACATATAATGTGACCCAATTAAAGAAATATTATCCAGCTGAGTGATGTAGACATTTTTTTAAATTTATTTTTGAAGTTAATACATAAACATACATTATGGTATATTAAAAGTAGAAGGGATCCTCCCCTATTTTCGGGCGGTCACAGATTCACCACCTCTGATTGTGGTTTTTGGCATTCTGGAGGCAAGCCATGGTTGACGGTAGCCCCGCAAAGGGTGAAATCAACGATGGCCCTAATCCACAAATTGGTGTAAACTAGAAATTTAACACTGTCATTGAACGGGGAGGGGGACCCCTAGTTTCGTGGAAAGGTGGGGTATAAAAAAAAAATTATGGTGGTAGTATGGTTCCACGAACTACAGTAGTTTTGTTTTAGAAATTGAAACTAGAAAATTAGAAACAATTTTAGAAATTAAAAAATTTTTAGAATGAAACAACCAAAATTATGTAATTTAAATACTTAACTTTTCAAGGAGTTGTTTTCCTTCAGAAAACAAGATGAATCTTACTTTTAATGTAAATTTGTAAGATGATCCTTTGTTGTAGTTCCTATTTTGGTCATAGAGAAAATGTTAGAGAAAAATGAAAGCTTGGACGTGCAAAAGTGTCTATGTGAAAATATGTTAAATAAAATAAAAGAACTTGTTATCATACAAGGTTAAAGGGTGATTTTGGGGGGTTGTTTGGTGTTAATCGAAGTGTAAATTAATTGTGGCGTGTAGAGACTGTAAAGTAGAAGGACATTAAGTTTAGATTTAAGTAAGCTATTGCAGTGGTGGCATGTACCATTGTAGATAGTGTTATGGGTTGATGGGTAACATCAAAGTATGTTACCATCATCGGAGGCCTAAATAGGGCGTAAAATACACTGTACAACCTTATATAATATTATTATGTTATATGTTAATTGCTATCATACAGTGTATAGAAATGATGACGAAAAAACATGCTAATGAAAGATGATTTCCCCGCCTTTTCGGGCGATTACTGTCTTAGCAGCACTAATTGTGGTTTTGGACGACAGCCAGCTGTGGGCAGCAATTGTAAAACTGACCATGGTTGGTTGTCTTTGAAATTGGTGAACTTTGAAATTAACGGGGGGCCACTTAGGGGAAATCCTCGGAACTATGGAACAGCGGCTATCACTCTGTTCTGTTCGCGTAGGAACAGTAAAAAAAGGTGATAGACCCGTCACTAAGGTTATAAATATAAACTTCCAGATATTATGATATCTGACCTTTTTTAAAAAAATATGTAACGCAGAAGCAAGGACAAGGAGATGACAAAATTCCTCCAAAACTTCAGTCCTTGTGGACGCAACTGGACGCCACAGTCCAGGGGGGGTCATAGTGTGTGTGGCAGGGGGGGTTACTCAGGGGAGTAACGAACTAAAATTTGAAACTTAATGACGCTGACAAGCTAACTAAATGATTGTAGTTTGACCGTAGACAACTTGTACGAATTTACTTACATGTAAATTGATTTACATGTGTTATATTCTGTATGATATTTTATAAATGACTTTACTGATTTTTAAAAGATTATCTCAAGTAGAGAAGACGTTTATCAGATTTTGTTTATTATGTTTTATTGTGTCATTAATTTTGTTATGTTAGAGTGTAAGGATTATGAACTTATGTTGTGTTTTTATGGTATAATTTTATATGGTGTATATAGGGCAAGGTCAGTCACCTGACCCAGAGAGATCAGCTGATAACTGATGTTAGAGCCAGGATAGGTTTATAGTGATTAACTCATGAATTTTGTTGCTTCAATTAAATTCAATAATCTTGTTTTTTTTTCTTGATATGGATAAAAAAAATATTTTGGGAAATTAAAATTTTTGAAAAAAAAATAAAAAATGTGCATTAAAGTACGTCATTGTAAATTGTAATGTTCATTATAAGTAGGGAAGGTGTCAGCTGATTCATGATGTGTATTTTATGTTATCTTTGTAATCAAGTGTAGCTATTTTCGAAGTTATGGTAGTCATAGGTTGTTTATTATAAGTTTAATATAATAAATTTGTTTATTATTATATGGGTTATTATATTACTATATAGTTATACTATTACATTGTTTATTTATTCGTTAAATTAAATGCATTTGGAGAATTTGGGAATGTAAAAAAAAAAACTTTTTATGATTAACTTCAATAAAGCAAACCATATGACTCATCTTATGTAATTGATTTGAGAAATTATTTTTGAGAGTTGATGTCAAGAAGTAGGGAGTTTGTGTTTAATTAATAACGAAAATGTGTGCGCACCCAGTAATTGCTAAAAGTGACCCAGTATGCACGTAAGGGGGAACATATCGGTTGAGGATCTGGTATGATATAAGGTCAGGGTTTTGATTTTTGGACAGAATGATAGAAGGTTAGGTGTACTATGGTGAGTATCTGTCCGATTTTATGGTGTTGGGATCTCGAACAGAGAAGTCCAGTAATTTCGTTCAGGTGCAGCCATAGTCGCCGAGCTAGGGGGGTAGTTTACCCATGATGCGTTAAGAATTAATGGGGGGTTGTTGGCACCATATCCTCACCGATCCTCTTAGGGGTTTAGCAATGAGAGTTCTTCTGTTCCACCAGAAGATCTCTCATTGGGGGGGGGGTCTTGTAATGGGGCGAAAAAGGGGTATTTCATTTTATTTTATTGAATGTATATGTGATCAACGCAGAAAGTCCCAGTTGAAGTACGGTTTTATTCAAACAAAGAACAGTGCTATAGTTTTGCAAGCGGGTGTGGTAAGACGCAATACAATTTCCGAGAATTCAGTGTTGTTACGCACTCAAACGCGCGAACAACAGCGTACGCGCAGATGACGCTTACAGCCTCGAGCCACGCCAAACAAGATGGCTAAAATATAAAATTTCTATCACCACGTGCTTGATGCTGGCGGAAATACAGGTAAAACTACACCCAACTGAGTCACGTGACTTGTGGCAGTGGGATATCGTCACCACAGAACACTCATGGACAACACCGTGTTCCATATAAGTTGACGAGCGTTTTGTCGCCAGCAGGCTGTGCAATATCCGTCTACTACATAGCGTTGGCGTAAAAGCTGTGTGCGTAGTTACTTTTCAGTCGACGACAACACCAGGCCACGCGTGGTTTTAAAAAAACTATACTTGAGTAAAAAATACGGTCGGCCGACCAGAAAAATGTGTGTAAAAAACGTATATAACTGAAAAAACCATGTAAGGCAACAATACCTTTGAAATCCATAGTGAATATACATTTTCGGACTTTTGCGGGAATCTCCAGAGTGAAAAGTCATGGGCTACCAAGTGAACAGAGAAGTACCAGTGCAACCTTTTCTTAATTTTTACTATATTAAATTTGTATAAAAGCGCTAAATCAAACCTAAATGTGTATGAATGAGGTGTATGAGCAAACTGGGTCATTTTATTATTATTATTATGATCATAATTTAAGATGATTAGCAATAAGTAATTCAAGTTTTTATTTCATGTATAATAGATAAATAGCAGTGTTTTCTGAGAAGAAGTAACGTAAAATCAAATATTTAAATGAATGTAAAATAAATAATAGTTTTTTTTTAAGACAATGAGCAATACATAAATTAAAGTTATTATCCAGCAGTTATTATTGATGTAACGTAAAAGAAATTGTTGATGTGGGAGTTTTGATATCATTTGACGATAAAATAAGATAACAATAAAATGTGTTAATTAGACATATAAATATGTGTTTGTCATTGCACAACCTGTTGTTTTTTCTCTGCCAAAGTACATCAGACGACACTTTGGTAAATTACCTTTAAAGGTAAGTAATACGAATTGGCAGATTTTAATATCCTAATTAACTAGTAGTACTTAAAATAATGCCCTAACAAGGGACAAATTTAAATATTTCTATCACTAATTAACTCGTACAGCTTCAGAACAAACACCACCATTTCAACGAGTCAACGGAAGAACATCCGTACAAATAAACTAACCGAAGTAGAAAATTACTTCGATAAATAATTTCTTGTGCATCAACCAGACTTATTCAAGTTGGATTCAACGCTAGGTTGAATTGAACCAGATAAGTCAATAATAATACAACATTAAGCAAAAGTTATTACAAATTTTAAACAAAAATAAACGGGAAGTTAGCATCCCAGAACCCCAAATAAAAACATTCATCAAGTTTATTTGTTTTATTACAAACTGAGGCATACAACGTGAGGCATAAAACATACCACAACAACGGGTTTTATTACAATATATTTAAAACAATCTGCTATGAATGCAAATGGGAGGGCAATTAAAATGATACCTAGTCTGACCTTATTCAAATTTTGCCTTGTGAGAAAAAGTTTTATAAAAATGATTACTTTTTTAAATAAAGATAAAAATTATAGTTCACATTACATGGTAAAAGCACACAGGGGAGTCATTGGTTAAAATTTTGTAGAAATCTAACAATATGTTTTTATTTAAAAGAATATTTTTAAAAAGAGGATTAGAAAGGCAATCTGACTGTAATTATATAAAAATTGATGTAATAATTTTTTACTGTCGGTACTGACTTTTGCTGAATGAACAAATTATGTACAGTTTGGTATGTTGTTTTTTTACGGCATAATAAAATATTTATTTAAATTTTCAAAACTTTCTTCGATTCCTTTACTATTCTAGTGAGACCATTTGGAAACAATTGTGGATTGTGACATGTGTTCATAAACTTTTATATACCTGTTAAAAGCGTTATAGCATCATCACAAAAGTCATGCACATTTGTGAAGAGTTCTTAAGATTTATTATAAAGAGTTTTAAAAAGAAAGGTTGATTTCTTTGACAGCATATTAGAATGTCTTGTTATTATTACACTGATTCACTAATACTAATGAACTTCAATTAAACAGTTACTTAAAGTTAACTATAATACAACACACAAATAATATAGTAGAGGAATATTACAAGAAGTGGTCATAACTGCAAATGAAGTAAATTACACTATGCAGCATGAGTTTTGATGATCATATAAATTTAAGTGGTTTCAAAGTACTTTTTTGTGCTGATTTCAGATTTAATATTTATTTTTCTCTATAACCTAAATTTTTTTTTGCAATTCCAATGAGTGTAAATAATATTAAAAACCGGTAATTTAGATTTTCAAAGTGAGGAATTTTTTATGACAAGAGGAATCAGTTGGCAACATTTGCTATAACCCAGCTGGCTTTCTGTTGGTGTCAAACAAAGAGTCTTATAAAATCTCAATGTTATTTCAAAAAACTTGAAAATCTCAACGAAAGGCACTTTTGGGTGGTTTCTGGTAACTTGGCATGCTGCTTGGTCAGCAATCTGGATATACAAAAATGCCATTTTCCTTTGTTAATAGGACAGCTGAGCAAAGGACAAACATTGGAAGGTAACAGACTGGCTGAAAAGAGAAAATCTTCAACCAGGTTCAAAGAATATTACAATCAAACCACTTGTTCAATGGTAAAAAATTCTTCTGTATCACCTCTTCATATTAAACTTGGCTTGATGAAACAGTTTACTAAAGCACTTGCAAAAGACAGCAGCTGTAACCAATACCTACAAAGTTTCCAAAAGAATATACTGAAAAGTTAAAAGAAGGGATCTTTGTTGGACCGCAGATAAGAAATTTGATGAAGGATGATGCTTTTGAAAATACTACAAATCCAGCGGAAAAAATGCTTCGAATTCATTTAAAGAAGTTGTGAAAACTTCTCTTGTACTACAAAAAAGATAAAAACTATAAAACTATCATAAAAACCATGTTATAACATTTTAGGAAATTGGGCTGTAACATGAGTGTTAAACTTCACTATCGATTTTTTTCCCTGAGAATCTTGGCGATGTCAGCGAAAAAGATGGAGAATGTTTCCACCAAGATATCATAGATATGGTAAAGAGATACCATGGATGCTGGAATGTTAACATGATGGCCGACTACTGTTTCATGCTCAAGAGGCACTGCTGATGGGTGCAAATCAAGAAAAAGAAACTTCAACCCACCAAAAAAGAAGATTGAAAAAATAAAAACAGCATAGTGAACAGGAAAAGTAAATTGTATGTATATTTTTTCTCATACATAACTTTATTACATGTTTTTATTCAATGTAAAATGTTCAAAATGAAATTGAAATGGAGTGTTCAAAATAAACCCTATTTAATTACTAAAATAATAGGCTTTTGAGTAATATTTACTTTACTTGTATCATCACACGTACTAATACATAGTCATACAGACGGGTATATATAAAATATATGAAATAAGTATGTATTCTTCTGTTGTGCTGTCATAAATTTTGCCATAAAAATCATAGAAACAACACATCAAAGTAGCAAAAACTCAAAAGTAAATAATGAATTTATAAAAAAGTCTGACATGTTAGAAAAAAATAAGCTTACAGCTGGAATCAACAGCAAAAGTACTATTAAAAACACCTGTTCTCTCTAAATCATCATACAAAAATATTTTTTTGTAGCATAGTGTTATCAGACAAAAAGGGTTCTACACAATCCCAATGACATACTAATCTAAATTAATGGACACCCTTGTCTTACCATATAGGTGTTAAAAACTAGTGATACATAAGAAATACAGTGTTGGCAACAAAAAATTAACAGAACTACATTGCAGATGATTACTGATTCACACTCATATAATGGCACTTTTGTATTATCTACAAGCACTGAATACAGAAACATTACAAGTGGAAGACTGGAAAATACTGGTCTGCCATTAATATTGAATGGCCTGTTCATGTAGAACATCATATAATATGAATGATAGAAGGCATTTCAAAAAGTGGTATTTCTAGCGGCTTGGCGGAACTGAAGATTGGAGTAGTGATGGTAATTAAAAACTTTGTTTTCAGTATTGTATGTTTTAACAAAAATTAAATGTTTCATGACTTGTTAGTTATGCATATTTATTTCCTTTTCTTACATGTACATTCAATATTTGAATTCAAATTTTTCCAGAGTTTTATAAATCATAATTTACTGCAAAAACAGTTAGAGAAATCGGCTTTGTTTTTATTTTTGTAACTATTACATAAAACATACCAGGTGTGGTTGTGTGGTTAATGCACTGTAACTTCAATTGTAAAATTAAACATGACATGCACCATACAAAACCTGGACAGGCAAAACCTGGCCCTTGGTGGCCAGGGATTCAATACTACAGTTAGTACCAATATCAATTTTTTTTTAACCTGTCATGTTCTTTTCCTTGCAGAATTTTTGTTTTCTCCTGAATTCTTCACTGAAATTTGTGGGTGGAGTTGCAAAATATCTGTGTACGTTGAATTTGGCTGTTGCTTAAAATATGTTTAACAAGGATTGTTTCTTTTTCACTTTCAATCTACTTAATATTATCATCGTCGACATTTCTAAAGGCTGCTGTAGCACATGCTGTAGAATTAATTGCATCTCAACACAAGTGTCTATATTTCACAACCTTCAAAATCTTTATCATCAGCATCATCACTCGATAACTTATGCCATGCATGACTGAGCGATCTCTGCTTCACTGCACCCCAAGCTTTTGATACTGAATACAGTCTTTTATGGTGAAAGACTTCCAAAACGTAATAAGATTAGTGTCTTCTTGAAGAGAGCTTTTTCATTACATTAAAACAACAAGAACTGCTTAAAGCCGCAGTTACATTCTGGTCCATGGGCTGGCGAAGACTAATGAAATTACGAGGTAAAAATATAGCTTGTGTTCAGGAATGCTCTTTTTCATATCGGTGGCTAGAGATTCTGACAGCAGACGACTGTGATTGAGGCCGGATTTGTTAGGATTATACATCTGTTCAGATGCCAACTGATTTGCATTCAGAAAAGCCATGAAACTTTTCTAAATTTAGTTGCCACCGCTGAATCTCTACTCAATTTTTCACCTTGCACTGACAACTTGCATATACTGTGCCATGATTTAAAACAACATTTAAAATCCACACTAAAACCAAGTATATCATTAAAACATTTCACCTTTTGAACAAGCATGGATTGAGAAATAGGAACTCCTTGTGTTTGCTTTTTGGTGAACACTTTATCAAGGTCATCTAAACTAGCCCTTTTCATCGTCTTTCTTTTAGGTAGCCTTGAGTAGTTATTGGATACAAAGTTGTTAAGTATATTTTTATCCTTTTTTAAAACATGTACTATTTTACATTGCACCAATGTCTCTGTAGACATTGTACGTTTACATCTCGTTTGATGAAACATATTACTACAAATGTTTTAAAAACACACAAACACTTGGTAGTTTCACAATTTATTCTAACCTTTGACAATTGTTTCCCTATTACGCTATTCTCAAAGAGCCACTAAGAGCAATATTTGTTAAGAATACTTTACGTTTGTATCTAATTTTTGTTCTATTGATAGCACCCACGTTTCCGTTTTGCAATAAATGGAGTTTAAAGTTTTCATCCTGTATTAAAAATAAAAAGAAACAAAAACAGCACTTGTAAAATGACAAAGAATAGAAATAAAAATGTTCACTACAAACACATGTGAAAAACGGCACTTCACACAACAGCAGAAAACCAAATAATAGAGTATGGGTACGACACTGCAAGGTCACTCAACTACTGTTGTGTATTTTAGTCACTGACCGCATGGGAAGCAGGGAATTCCTATATCTGAAAATATACAGACTACTACATGACAAAGGGAAGGTATTTATTCCTTTGTTACGAGTCACTCTAACGTGCAGATACTGCAGCTTATATCAAATCTCTGACCACTGTGGACAGCCAGCCATAAATACAAAACTATTTTATACAGTTGTAAATATTATGACTGCATGGTTAAGCCACACACACACATACACGTGTGCGCGCGCGCGCGGTGCTTTACTGTCTCAGAAATTACTATTTTAATCATTTTACGTCACTGTCAAAAATGTTCTGATTAAAGACAAACTTTAATTTACAAATATGAAAGAAATTTTTCTTTAATAAAAACATCAATAATTAACATACTATATCTGCCAATATTATGATGAAAATCATCAAAATAGTACAATTTGTAATATTTGTATTAGGAAATATATATCACTGTTGAAAATGTTCTTTAATTTATTATAAAAAAGTTAATTAACTGTACACTTACACATCATTTTTGACACAAAAAATTGAAATAAATATACTTTTGTTCAGATTACTGTACCTCCTGTATATGTGCACCCTTCATTGGTATTCAAACGTTTATCATTATTGTGTATATCGTGTTAATTAAATTGTCTAAACTTTTATACAATTTTCTGACAGTCTCCAAGCCGTTCTTCAAGCTTGAATTCTTAATAAGCACTATTTGTGAATACTCACCTGGACTCTTAATATTCGTAACTGTACAATGCTTTCATTGTCTTCTTCTTTACTCCTTTCTGTAGACAATTGTAATCTGCCTATTAGGTTAATCTTTCCTCGTTTCTGAAGTTTACCATTTTTACTGTTTCATGAAACAAAACATCATACTCATTACACTCAGCATTACTGACGAATTGCAAAAAAAACTAGATTTTTTAATGGTTTCAAAGACATATCCAAACATACTAGTATGATAACATTACCATATTTTTAAAACAACAAAAACAAAATTCATGCAAAACTCTTAATTTAATACAACCACTTCATATATTATTATGTTAATTAACATGAGAGAATTATTTGCAATATATGTATGTGTGTAATCCTATTCCATGTGTTTCAGTTTATCACGGTGTTTCAGTTGTGTATGACGGTAATCAGAATACCACATTGGCCTGAATATATGACAGCGATTTTTTCCCTTAAAATGCCCTTCCAGAAACTGTACCTGTCTTATATGCACAACCCAACATTTTGTGTTTGTGTCTGCAAAAGTTTACCTTATTTTGTACCTTTTGCCAGCTGCACAGGCATTGCCAGATGTGTAGCATGAATCAACACGCATGTGTTATAATGAGCTCATGGTCACGATAACAAAGGAGATACCCAAACAAACTTTCACCACTGTGCACTCAAGTACCATATTGTGTCACAGACATTAAAACAGCTGTGCACTTTAAGGTTAAGTCAACAAAGCGAATACTCATGTCCTTTTCTATTATTACATATATGTACTGGAGTGTTAACTGTTCCATTTTTACGTGTGTCAATTGTTCTGCAGGGCCTGATTAAAAGGTTTCAGCGCCCTAGGCGAATCAATTTTTTGTGCCCCTCCCCCGTTTTACGAGAAGCTAAGAATTTTACTACTTCAACAATTCAAAGCAGAACATTTTTCCAATGGATTTACTTCTTTTTGATATAGAGTCATTAAATCATCTACTCTTTGGAAAATATTACTTCTTTTTATATATTTAGTTAAAACATTCTCTGTGTTCAGAATTATTATCATGATCATTAATTACATAACTATTTTTCCAGTCATTGAAGCCATTTGTTGGTGGCGCAGAAGTGCCCCCGAATTGGGTTTTTGGACTAGCGGGGTTCCACTGTATAATCTGCAGGTAGGCATTGCGCAAGCGTAGTGCGTCGCCGTAAACACAGACCCGAACACCCCATCATGCGTTTACACCAGCCCAAGATACATGTAATCAGTGGTATTCATGTCATGGTGTGATTTTATTAATTTGTTTTGTAAATATGGAACACATTAGTACAGAAAGGCTTACTGACGAAATCCAGAACAGGAGAGTACTATGGGATCCAGCTTCCTAAGCTTATAAAAACAAATCGATAAGTGGCATACAACACGCACGGATTCATTTTCAGTATACTGATGATAGCAACACTGAAAGAATTTGTTCACACCCACTTCTGATATTTTTGACGCATGATAAAAATCAGATGCATAAAAGTGGCTTTAAAGTGAACAACTTTTAAAATCTGTGACACAATACGGTATTTCAGCGCAGTGGTGAAAGTGTGCTTGGGATTTTCACCTTGGGTTTGACCTTGAACTTATTATAAAACGCGCGTGTTGATTCACGCTTCGCACATGGCAAGCATGTGCAGCTGGCGAATGTTACAAAATGCGCTAGGCACTTAACACAAAATTTTTAAATGTTAGGTTGTGCATATAAGACGAGTATGGTTTTTGGAAGGGCATTTTAAGGAAAAAATTATCGTCTTATATTCGGGCCAATATGGTATTTGAATAAGCTCAGTTAACATTGTATTACCTGTGTATTTAACGGTGGCTGGTAACCTTGCTGAAAGTAACATGCACAGAACCCTGTTTTTTGTCAGTGTAACTGCACATCTCACTGTGTGCATTGTGCCGAGGCACAGTTTAAAATGGAAAACCTCGGCCTGAATTTAATTTAAATCGGCACCCTCGCTATTTGTTTTTAAATTTGTCAGTGCGCTACACTTCCTGGATCGTCAGTCAAGGTCGCTGTGGCAGAGGCGCCAACTATCGATATTATGTGCGGCGAAGAAATTTAGTAATCTATATCAGCTGTTACCGTGACTTTGCATTTCGCTACCGTTAGCTGGGTACTGCGCACGAGTTCTTCCGTCTCATTTCTACCCCATTCTTGCTGATGTGAACAACTGGTCCGGCGGTGATCTATTTATCTTTCTCATGCATTCGTGAAGTGCTAAAGCGTCCCAGGGTCCTCGCCCACTAGCCGAGAGTGATGGATTCCGATGTGGAAAACTAGATCTTCTCCACTGGCACAGCAACACACCTACGCTCCATCACCGTCGGGCTGACAGAGAAACCCATGATTTCAGATCAAATTCACATCAACCCAGCTCATGACGAATTCTTCAACACAGTTCAACACCCTCGCCTTGCATACATCATCTACCTTCAGATCACAGGTGGGATCAAACTAATTACTTATTTAAACACGACTTAGAGACAGGAGTGGAGACCAGTGATGTTAAAAAGAGACATTTTGTTAGACGAATCCGCCGCATGCGAATCAGTTATTCATGTTCTTGATTGTTGACTTATAATTCTTTCATTATATTGTATCAGTACTTAATCTAAATACCAATTGGATACAAGTATATTGCCGTCTAAAAAGGTGTGTTCACACCTCAATAGTTATAACTTAATTAAACAAGGTCTTGCACAGGCAAGTCTGGCTCTGCCATTATGCAGTGGGTTGTAATCATACTACTCTAGTAGATTCTGTTTAAATGCTATTGATCAAGGATATGTAAATGGATCCTTAATGTAATTGTTAGAAAATACATGTGATGAATTGAGTAGTAATTCTGAGTTGTAATTAAAATTTGTGAAGGTATTTTATACATGTACTGTTAGAAATGACTGCATCAGCTGAGGTCATGTTCATGCAAGAGTTACCTTGTTCTTTAACTTAATGTTTTGTCTATATTGTACGATGTGACGGTACAATTCTGGTACGATAATACTTTTGTAAATCTATGGTCCTAAAAACCATAATTATTGTATTTTTATTCCCTAACCATTTATTTTGTAATAATAATAATTTTATTTCATAATCCCTATAAAGTTTTGGTGAATAAACTAAAGAATATTTTAAACAATGCACTTTGGAGTTAACAGGATTTCGGTCGAATTCGCTGAAAAGCTACAAATGTCGCAAAAAACTATTTGCCACAGATAAACAGTAAACAACCAAGCCCACAATTACGTCAGACGCAAGGAATGTAAGACACATTGTATGTAACTGGGCTGGGCTGCGGAACAAAGAACTCATGACGTAGTTTTGCCCCACCTACGCAATGTTTAACAAAGACTCTGGGTCATTTTCGCCTGGACCGTGAATTGGGCCGGTCGGCACTTCACGCGGCCGGTATATTCACCAAGTGTTTATGTAAATTTTACACCACCAAAAGTGGATTAAATAACAGTGGTCCGGTACAGTTCAAAGTACAATACAATTCGGCAAAGTGTGAGTGAGATGTGATCGTCCAGAATCGACGAACTAGCGGTGTGCGACGTTCTGAAAACTGGAAGATAAGTATCAGCTATAACCCTTACATATCAAAGAAAATAGAAAAATGACCAATTCAGTAAATTCAGTTCAATAAAAAATTATTCATTAAATAAAAAATGAGCTCATAAAATAAAAAATTTGTACGAGAGAGAGAGAGAGAGAGAGAGAGAGAGAGAGAGAGAGAGAGAGAGAGAGAATGAACAAAATACTATTTAAAAAGTGCTGGGTTGTGCAAATATAAAAACATATATATATCTATAAAACACATATCAAATGTTTAATGTTTTCAGAGAGTTTTAAAAATATAAATAACTGTGTAGGTATTTTGGAGGGTTTGTAAAACGGAAATTTAACGTAATTTTGTTGCCACCTGGTGGAGAATATATGTAATTAAATGTCATAAATAAACTGGGTAATATCATTTGGTAAAAAATTTTAACAAAGCATTATTATTTCACATAACACTTTCCGCTACTCAAGAAGTTCGCTTAAACGAATTCCTGCCCTCAAAGGTAAGAAAACTTCACGTTTATATTTATTTTTTTTTTTGTATATCAAGATGGCGCCCGACCTTTGAAATTATTGACTAAGTGTAAAGATATTATATTGTATTTTATTAAAAAGTAGTATAACAACGAAGGGTGTATAACAACTTAATGATTTATTAATGCATGCATTTATGTATTTCTATATATGTATATTTGATGATGTAACTAAATATTCAGAGCAACTAGTACTTAGAAATTTTTTTATATAGCTTGGTGATGTATTGAAATAGCCAGAGCTACTGTCACTATACTGTTTAATTGTATATCTCAATTAATTGAGCAGGTTGTTAACATGACTTCACATACATACTTATATATTTTGATGATGCTCTGAAGTGCTGTAACTTAGAATCACACATGTAAAGACTTGGTTATTAAACACTAATAAAAGTTGTTGATGTTGAAACCATCGTTTTAATTGCAAGTTCTGTCACCATGGCCCCCCCGCATATTTTATGTTCCTTCTAGACATATAGTCTAGGAGGCAATCAGTAACACTGTAGTGCCGCGATATCCCCCAGGGGCTCACCCATGTCAATTTGTCTCTCTTTCATGTATTATATATGGTGAGTACGTGGACTGGCGACCACGGGATCCTGAGCTAAGAGTATGGACATTAGTATCCAACTCTTCCCCTCAAATGTTAACGCATTTATTCTCGATTTTATAAAAATTGTAAAAGTACATGTAATTTAGCAGTGAGTATAATTGTGGTTCCTCTGTACCACATGACCTGCACATTATTGAATTGTATGTTAATTTAGACAAGAGTCTCATTGTAGAGAAACATATTTCATAGGATGGTATAAGTGATGTTTATTTTACCATTAACAATGACACACTCTGCCTCAGGTGTGACAAAAGAAACTGACTGTTTTTAAAAACGTTTTATCTTCTCGTTGGAACTATTCGTTAGTTGTACGTTCCTCTACCTTTAAATCGGTTACTCACAATTGTCTGACCGTACTTTCTATTTTTGTTGAGATGTGTCAGAAGCGATTTGGACGTATTAAGAGTGTTTACATACTTTAGTATTTACTTACTTAAAAGGTTTTCTTAGCATCTGTTCAAATAAAGCGTGTACAGTAATCGTTCTCTGTGGTTGCAAATTAACCGCCAATATCCTGTTTTGAAGACTTTCAAGGATTTGTACCGCGCGTGGCAATCTGAGCTCTGATTGGCCGACGCATGGGAGTAGCCCAGTTACTTGGTTGAAGCCTTCTGAAACTATAAAAGCTGACAGAGGCCCAAACCAGCATCATTTGGTCTGTCGAGTGATCCGGGGCGACACAGCCGTGTGTCCTGTAAATTTTCGTTTTCGTCTTCAACTACTGTGAATCTCAAGTTTTTAAAGTATAATTATTCAAGTTTTATAATATTTATTAAAGTGTAAAGTTAGATACGCGAAACGCGCTAACTGCTCTTCAGTCGCAGCTCATATCACAGAATGGCACTTCGAAACAGAGAGGGAGGTATGACTAGGGAATAATTGAAATTTGTGTAACTTAAATACCAAAAGAGAGAGACTTTAAAAAGATTTATAAAGACTATAAAATATCTTATTATCAAATAAAAGTACAGTTGATCTATTTAAAGACAATAAGGGAGAGACATAAAAATTGTAATAAATATTGAAGTTTGTTAACAGTTATAAATTGAGTTATATAAACATTTTAAAGAGACATTACGTTATTTTGTTCTAATATCTATATAATTGAATTTTAAGTTTGCTTCTTAATCTTGAAACAATTAACTGAATTATTTTGGAGTTATGTAAAGTTTATGTATCACTTTGAATTAGAGATCTAAAGGCTTTTATGTTTAAATGCTCACTAATTGTTTCATAAAGATTTATTGATTGATTGAAATGTACTAAAATCATTACAGAAATTCAGTAACTAATAAACGTAAGAATTAATAATCTTAGATTTGAGTTTTATTTGTCTGTACACCTATAGGCCACCACTATCACGTAAAAGGTATTGTATGATACTTGGAAGCCTCCTTACCGCTCGGGAGACGCTGGCCACGACAAATGGTGGCAGCGGTGGGATAAATTGGTGTGCTTGAGGTTTAGAGACATATGTAAACTTATATAAAAGTGTTTCTAGGTATAAACAACTTTTTAATCTAGATACATATACAACTTTTCAATCTAGACTTTCAGATGCCTTTAATAGATAACTCAATAGCTGATTATTATTTGAATCATCCTGCAATTTGTAAAATTTTAAATTCAAAAGAGTCAAGAGGAGATAAGTGGCATATATATATTTGTTATTTTTATGAAAATTTTCAGCAAAAGTCTAACGAATTTACCTTAATAAAAGGGAAACCCATAAGATTAATAAGAGAAATTGAATATAGTAACGTTTTAAATTGTACAGAATATATGGATTACGTTGCTTGTAAATTTCTGAATAGAGAAGACTGTACGATTGAAGCTGAAATAGATTTTTATGACAAAGTTACATATGTGATTCTAGTAAGGATACATTAAGATGTTTATTATTGTGTTATTATTATGTTTAATATATGTTGATATGTAATTTGTGATGCTTAACTCTAAGTGATATATCATTATCGAATTCGGTATTATTTAAATTTTCGCGGGACTGTGAAATTTATTTGAGATTTTTTTTTTTTTGAGAGATTAATTTGAGATATTTATGGGCAGTAGCTTGTCTAAGAATAAAATTTTTAAAGAACGGTGTATGGCAGCAGATAAACGATCTTTTGGACAAACAGCGGGACAAATCGAACCTCAGCGTGAACCAATTAATCCAGATTTATATATGAAAGTAGGGACAAGAGTAGGGACGATAACTGCTTATTACGAACATATTCCATCTGTAGTTACTATAGGACATAGTTTGCGTCCACCTACACCACCTGTTCGTATTCCAAAGTTACAACCACCTGAAACGTCTAAATCTATTGACATAACTTTCAGTAGCAGTACACAAAGGTCAATTGAACCACGACCAAGTACAAGTAATACTCTTTCAATACCTTCACCTTTATACGATATACCAAGACCCAATCCAAAGAGTACATGAGTCGTAGACCTGTATATTATCTTCCTATCACAGACCCAGACATTTTGTTAGAAGGGTGTGAAACATTATTGAGAAGTCTATTACAAAGGATTATTGAAAGATATATAAACGGACATAGTAATTATACAGACGAAGCAAATGTAAATAGGGTTCGAATATTGAAATTAGAGATTGAATTTCATAATTAAATATATGAATTCTATATTATACCTTATTATTTGTTTTCTATTAGGACTTATTTCGTGTATCGCAATACAGTCTGCTTATTTATTGTGGTACAACGAAACAGATTACACTCAATTTTTGAAGTGTTTAATAAATTCTAATCATACTATATTTTAAATAATCTAAACCAAAATGGTTAACACAGACCCAAAAACGGGGAAACCTATTGTATCAGGAGATACATCGGCTTCTAGTATGTCCGCGACGTCCTCTACGCGTGTTAAAGATATGTCGGTATCAAATTTAATTGAACCATGGAATGGAGAAGGTCCTATTTCAGTATCAGAATTTTTCGCGAAAATTGAAAGAGCAGCGAAAACCGGAAATTGGTTAGACTCTGATAAAGTAACCGTAGCTGTATTAAAATTTACGGGAGCAGCCGCTTTGTTTTATAATAGTAATGTAGAAGTTGCAAGTGAGGATATAACCTTTGATCGTTTAAAAGAAATATTTACTGAGCGATTCAAGATTAAACATCTTGATCAATTTCATTATAGTTAGTTGCAAAATGCGACGCAACGTAAGTCGGAAACACCAGAACAGTTTGCTGACAGATGTAGGCGTTTGTGTGCGCGTACAGTTAGACAAGTCGCTGACCCTGAACAACAACGCATTATTAATGAAGAAGCAGAACGTCGTATGTTAGCCGCGTATATTAATGGTTTAGCGGGTAACGTCGGAACCCAAGTACGTTATCGAATGCCTGCTACTTTAACAGAGGCATTACAAATTGCTTCGACGGTTACAGAAGTCGAAAATATGGAAGCCCGACGTGCTCAACAAAACAAATTTCAAAGTCCCAATCGAATATTTACTGTAACATGTTTTAATTGTAATAAACAAGGTCATGTAGCGAGAGATTGTCGTTCTCGAATAAATAATTTCGGTACTAATGTGAAGAAATCCAATAGTACAAATTTTAATACAGGGATTAAGGGAAACAGGGATTTCCGGGGTTACAATTCTAATGGAGGTAGTCGAGATATTTCTAAAGTTGAATGTTATAATTGTCGTAAAACAGGGCATTACGCGAATGAGTGTCCGCAAAGGAGGAAGTTAGCGATTTCCCCAAACGGGCAAAGTTCGACGGGAAACGGTCCCACCCCGCCGAACGTGAGGTCGAGCAGAGTGTAATCAAAGTACAGGTAGACGTAAACGGGCGTACAGACGAGAGTGGGGAGATAGAGCGACTGCCAAGCCAGACTCTACATGTGGAGCGACCGCAAAGCCGGACTCTGCACCTTACAGACGTTACGTGCGACCCTAGTTACGATGACGCTTTGTCAGTGGACGTTATCGTAGGACGTAAACCTTGTAAATTTCTGATTGACACTGGGACTATGGTTTCATTTATAAAAAGGGGTATCAGCCAAAAGTTAATTCGAGAGATTAAAGTTGTTGCTAAAAGTGCTACTGGGGATGAACTAAAGGTCTTCGGAGTACAGAAGGTAGGCTTCATAATTGAAGGTACCACAGTCTATCACGATTTTATGGTAGCAGACCTTTGTACTGGCTTTGATGGACTGTTCGGAATAGACTTATTGAAAAAACTAAATGTTTACATTGATTTTTCCAATAACGATCTTTATGTGGGAGGAGAAAAAGTCACCAACAGTGAGGAGACCAGGGAACCTGATACAGAAACGGAAGGGACTGGCCATCTCAACCCACCTGTAGAAGAACCTGAAGTATGGAATATTGTGACCATCCAGGATCAGTCCATACCAGCAAAGTCCGAGATGCTTGTGCAGGGACGCCTGCAGGTGACACAAGCGAGTTGGCATATGCCGGGATTAGAGAAATCCCAAGAGTTATCCGGATTTGATGAATCCGATGAGTTGTTATGTGGATCCAAAGAGTTTAAGGGTGTAGCCCATGTTAATATGTTGTCTGGATTACGTAAATCCAAAGTTGTTTTGGGAAAAGGTAATTCCCAAGAGTTTTCCGGTTCGTGTAGTTTATTTTCGCAACCACGATCGCGAGGATCGGGGGTGTTGCGCGGGTTAAATAGATCCAGGGGATCAGGTAGATCTATTCGTGTACACGACGAAGTTCTAGTAGAACCGGTAGAGTTTCAGACTCATGGCATTAGAGTAGCACGATGTTTAAGTAGAGTTTTTCACTCCATGAAATACTCAGATGTTGTTGTTCAAGTTGTTAATTTCAGTAATGAAGATTTAGTTCTCCCAAAGAATAGTTTGTTGGGGTTAGCTGAGGCGTTTGACAAGGCACCCACCGGAACGTCAGTGATGCCCATACCCACAAACGGTGAAGACCATGAGCAAAGTAGTTGTGAAGTATTCACGTTGAATACTAGTGGAAGAGGCTGTACTAACCCACTGTTATATAAAGAGGAGTTGAATGAAGAAATTCAAAGTAAGTTATCGCATTTGTCTGATCTAGAGAAGGGAATCATTGAACCTATTTTGTTAAAATATAAACATTTATTTTCAGAACCAATTGTTAATACGGGATGTAGTGTTGATATAAAACATCGAATTGATACGGGAGATAGCCCGCCGATTCGGAAGAACCCTTATAGATTACCTCATTCTTTAAAACCAGTTGTAAAAGAGCATATTGAAGATATGAAAAATCGTGGTATAATTCGTGAAAGTTCTAGTCCATGGGGAGCACCAATTGTTATAGTAACCCAGACACGGAAATCCGATTCAACTGTTAAACATCGTTTTTGTGTAGATTATCGCGCTTTAAATAATGTTACTCGTAAAGATGCATATCCCTTGCCTAATATTGCAGAAACTTTAGATAGTTTAAATGGAAGTGAATATTTTTCTACATTAGATTTATGTAGTGGTTATCATCAAGTTAGTGTCGAGCCCAACGATATAGAGAAAACTGCATTTACTGTCCCAGGACATCATTTTGAGTTTCTTAGAATGCCATTCGGATTATGTAATGCACCCGCAACTTTTCAACGCCTGATGGACAATGTCTTGATGGGATTGAAAGGGGAGGAAGCATTGGTTTATCTCGATGACATTATAATTTTTGGAAGTAGTTTAGAAGAACATACTAAACGACTTGAACGAGTTTTACAAAGACTAGAAAAAGCTAATCTATATATGCAGTTACCCAAATGTACATTCGCTGTACGAGAAGTTGATTATTTAGGACATATTGTAAGTAATGAAGGAATAAAGCCTGACCCAAAGAAAATTTCTGCTATAAAAACTTACCCTCGTCCGAAGAATGTAAGGGACGTGAGAGCATTTTTAGGTTTGGTTGGATATTATCGAAGATTTATTCAAAATTTCGCGGATCGAACTAAGGTATTAACTAAGTTGTTAAAGAAAGATGAGAAATTTAATTGGGGTGAAGATCAAGAGAACGCATTTAAAGATTTAACAGAAGCCTTATGTAATGAGCCCGTACTTAAGTATCCAGATTTCACTCAACAATTTTATTTGTCAACAGACGCGAGTGCTACCGCGATAGCAGCTATCTTATCGCAACGCTATATAGGTCAAGAGCACCCAGTTGCTTATGCTAGTCGTCAATTAAATAAAGCCGAGAGAAATTACGGAGCCACTGAGAGAGAATTATTAGCTCTTGTGTGGGCAACAAAATACTTCAGATGTTATTTATATGGACATAAATTTACCGCAATTACCGATCACGCAGCGTTACGCTGGATGTTAAACTTACGAGATCCCTCATCACGTCTAACAAGATGGTCATTAAGATTATCTGAATTTGACTATGACGTAATACATAAACCAGGTAAAAAGCATATCAATGCTGATACTTTAAGTAGGCATGTGAATACTATTGTCATTCCACTATTATCCAGACAGGATATATTACGTGAACAGAAAACTGATATATACTGTCAAGAGCAATTGAGTAAATCGCCAAATGATAACTTTATAACCGATAATGACGGACTATTATATTTAAACGAAAATGGCAACACCAGATTAGTTGTTCCGAAAACTTTAATCCAATCAATGATAGAACAACGATGACACTGTATTTTCAGGACATCAAGGTATAAAGAAAACTATTGGAATAATTAAACAACGTTATTATTGGCCTTCCTTAGCTAAAGATATTGAAGACTATATATCTAAATGTGTATCGTGTAATCAAAGAAAGACTGCGAAAGCCGCAAAAGCTCCATTAGGTACGCTTCCGTCATCTACAAAACCTTTTGAATTCGTATCGATGGATATTGTAGGTCCATTGCCTGTTAGTAGTAAAGGAAATAAATATCTACTTACGTTCATTGATTATCTAACTAGATATTGTGAAGCAATACCAATCCCAAATCAAACTGCCGAAACCATAACCCAAGAGTTCGTGCATAAAATTATTACGCGATATGGAGTTCCAAAACAATTATTAACAGACCAAGGTCGAAACTTTCTTTCAACATTATTTAAGGGAGTTTGTGAACTACTCGGTATACGAAAGTTACAAACCACACCTTATCACCCACAGTGTAACGGAATGATCGAACGGTTACATAAAACTTTAGCCGACATCATTTCACATTTTGTGACAGCTGAAGGTAAAAACTGGGATGATGTAGTTCCTTATGCACTCATGGCATACAGAAGTGCACCACATTCCGCTACTGGTTATAGTCCGCATATATTATTATTCGGAGAAGAAATGAACCTTCCGACAGCAGACGACTTAACTGCAAAACTTTCAGTAGACGATGAAACACAATTTGAACTCTCAAAGCTACGTGAAAAGCTTAAAGAAATACGTCAGTTCGCAGTAAAACAATCCGATAAATGTAAACGCAAGAATAAAGAATATTATGACAGGAAGGAGCGATTTAAACCTTACAAAGTAGGACAATACGTATATTTGCATGACCCCATAAGTAAACGAGGTCCACAAAAGAAGTTTGCTAAATTTTGGAAAGGTCCGTATGAAATAATAGAAGTGATAAATAAATTAAATTATAAAATAAAAACTAAAGCAAATGAGAATCCAGTCGTACATTATAATCGTTTAAAACCTAGCAAGGTCATAACTAAGAGAAACGACGACGCGTGATAAAGCAGTTACCGCAATGCGATAGTGGAAGTGTGTCAGACGTATACGACCTTGACCAAGAACCAACAGTCGACGAAATTTGTTTAAACAAACCGTTCATTGTAAACACTGGGCCAACCCAAAGTACACCTGAACCAACACGTCAGGTTAGCGACCTTGAAGCAGAGAGGAAAGATTCCACTGTTGAGTTACGTGATGTAATTCGAGCAAACGTCAACGACCCTGAGTGGATCCCTCCACCCACTCAACAAACCGTTCCTGAAATAGTTGGTCGATATGAATTGAGACCGCGTGAAAATATTATAGCACCTCGTAGATTAATAACTGAGTGAATAAATTAGAATATCGCATGACATAAAAGTAATGGGAAATTTTTGTACGCATTACAGATGCAGTACTGAGGGCACTGTTATTGATATTGAGTCTCACGAATGTTCAAAGCCAGGATTCAAATGGAAGTTCTAACGCACTGATGACGAAAAATACACTTGATTCTCAGGGATGCACAAATATTTCTGATTTAAGTAGATGTCATTTTGACAAAGGACTTGTATTTATTAAACAAAGAGACATCATATTGACAACCGACACCTGGACCATAGCAGTTACTGTAGGAACAGAAGACTATGACGATATTTTATTCCAAGTTTCAAATTTATTTAAATATTTAAAAGGGTTAGAAACTTCATCAAATTCAACAGACATTAAATTCCTTATTCCATCTTTTGAATTAATTCGTTTACAATCGAAACTGAAATCCACACAAAATCAAGTTGACAACTTAAAACTTCTCTTACCCACTTCTAGAACTAAAAGAGGTTTAGTTAACGGAATTGGAACAGTATTCAAATATTTATTTGGAACTTTAGACACAGACGATTACGAGACTTTAAATACGAAACTTGACGAAATAGACAACACAAGTGAAACAGTTGCACATGTTGAATCAGATAGATTAACTTATTTGAAGAAATTGACAAATGAAGTTGAAAGTAAAAATAAAGCTATAAAATCCTTAGTGAATACTGTAAAGATAACAGTTGAGGAAATTAATAACGTAACATCAGTGATAACAAATGAAATATTGAAACTAAAGAAACAATTAGAATATCAGTCTAAAATTTCTTCATTGTTTCGAGAAATAGAATTGACATTAATTGAGGTCGATAATCAATTAACTCAATTACAAGAAGCGTTAGATGTAACATCCACAGGATATTTGAGTGCAATTTTAATTCCCCCTAATAAGTTGAATAAATTGTTAAAAGAAATTGCAACCAAATTGCCTGTTGGACTTTCGTTAATTATAAAAAGCGAACTGGATATGACATATCACTATTATAGAGTAGCAAAAGTTCATGCTATAGCTACAAGAAATGTAATTAGAGTAATCATAGATATTCCTTTACAATCAAATGACAATAATTATGAATTGTATAACATTAAATCATTACCTTACTATGATACAAGGTTAGAAAAATTTTTAGTTGTAATTACAGAAATGAAATATATTGCTATATCTTATGATAGACAAAAATTTATTGTAATGTCAAGTATTCAAGCAAGGAAATGTATAATTTCACCTTTTGGTATATGCTCTCTCAATGTGCCAATACGATATGCAGCTGAAGGAAAGTGTTGTGCTTATTCTATGCTAATCGGAGATGAAGAAAACGCCAGATACTTATGTCGAAGAACAATTTTGAAGAGATTCCAGATTCCAGTCATCTATGAAGGAACCAACGGAGACTTCTGGATTTACAGCCTGCCTAGTACAACTCGAGTGACATATCAATGTTCAGATCCTACAAATGGTATTCATAATGTGAAATCAGAGAGTATGTGGATAGCTGGTACAGGAATACTTCATCAACCCAAGACGTGTCGTATTATATCTAAATACTTCACGTTACGTCCACATCTTCAAGGGCAATACTCAGCCACAATTAGAAGGAATCACATAATTGTTCCTCCTATCAATAATCTGTTGTCATCATCAGAAATGACAATGTTCAACTTCACCTTGAATGATCAGTTAGTACAACTGGATCACATTAATCGTATCTTGAATGAAACCGGCTCAGCTGATACTGCTGACATTGACTTATTACAAAGGAAGCTATCCGAGATAAAAATTCGACCACATTCTTACCACAGTAGTACTACTACTACTGAATCAAATCATTTGTTTACTTCTCTTATCATTATTATCACTGTGATAGTAAGTGTCATACTATACACATGTGGATTACAACATCCATGTATACGTAATTGTGTTATGCCACTCGCTCGAGTTCGAACAGTAGTGCTAAGAAGACGTCAAGAACCAATCTATGAGGAAATGCAACCCGTTGTCACACGGACTTCCGATCCTTCTGCGGAATCAACACATTTCACAGGAGAAGTGCATCAAGTGCAGTGATAAAAGTGAAATTTTATTGTAAAATCATTCACAGTAGAAACCCTACCTCTATCCTCTATACTATATCCTCTACTTTATCACATGTTTTGAAGATTGTTAAAATTAATTGCTCATCCACAAGATTGTATATGCATGTTATATTTAAGTTAGGATAAGATAATCTCTCTCCAAGCAATATTGAGTACTGTAATTGTAAATTAAAGTGAGGTACATGGTACCTCCCTTTTAAAAAAAAGGGGAGTGATGTAGTGCCGCGATATCCCCCAGGGGCTCACCCATGTCAATTTGTCTCTCTTTCATGTATTATATATGGTGAGTACGTGGACTGGCGACCACGGGATCCTGAGCTAAGAGTATGGACATTAGTATCCAACTCTTCCCCTCAAATGTTAACGCATTTATTCTCGATTTTATAAAAATTGTAAAAGTACATGTAATTTAGCAGTGAGTATAATTGTGGTTCCTCTGTACCACATGACCTGCACATTATTGAATTGTATGTTAATTTAGACAAGAGTCTCATTGTAGAGAAACATATTTCATAGGATGGTATAAGTGATGTTTATTTTACCATTAACAATGACACACTCTGCCTCAGGTGTGACAAAAGAAACTGACTGTTTTTAAAAACGTTTTATCTTCTCGTTGGAACTATTCGTTAGTTGTACGTTCCTCTACCTTTAAATCGGTTACTCACAATTGTCTGACCGTACTTTCTATTTTTGTTGAGATGTGTCAGAAGCGATTTGGACGTATTAAGAGTGTTTACATACTTTAGTATTTACTTACTTAAAAGGTTTTCTTAGCATCTGTTCAAATAAAGCGTGTACAGTAATCGTTCTCTGTGGTTGCAAATTAACCGCCAATATCCTGTTTTGAAGACTTTCAAGGATTTGTACCGCGCGTGGCAATCTGAGCTCTGATTGGCCGACGCATGGGAGTAGCCCAGTTACTTGGTTGAAGCCTTCTGAAACTATAAAAGCTGACAGAGGCCCAAACCAGCATCATTTGGTCTGTCGAGTGATCCGGGGCGACACAGCCGTGTGTCCTGTAAATTTTCGTTTTCGTCTTTAACTACTGTGAATCTCAAGTTTTTAAAGTATAATTATTCAAGTTTTATAATATTTATTAAAGTGTAAAGTTAGATACGCGAAACGCGCTAACTGCTCTTCAGTCGCAGCTCATATCACAGAATGGCACTTCGAAACAGAGAGGGAGGTATGACTAGGGAATAATTGAAATTTGTGTAACTTAAATACCAAAAGAGAGAGACTTTAAAAAGATTTATAAAGACTATAAAATATCTTATTATCAAATAAAAGTACAGTTGATCTATTTAAAGACAATAAGGGAGAGACATAAAAATTGTAATAAATATTGAAGTTTGTTAACAGTTATAAATTGAGTTATATAAACATTTTAAAGAGACATTACGTTATTTTGTTCTAATATCTATATAATTGAATTTTAAGTTTGCTTCTTAATCTTGAAACAATTAACTGAATTATTTTGGAGTTATGTAAAGTTTATGTATCACTTTGAATTAGAGATCTAAAGGCTTTTATGT
Source organism: Magicicada septendecula (assembly GCA_034769895.1). Taxonomy (NCBI): domain Eukaryota; kingdom Metazoa; phylum Arthropoda; class Insecta; order Hemiptera; family Cicadidae; genus Magicicada; species Magicicada septendecula. Next base: position 671,195,023 of record CM068368.1, on the reverse strand, counting down.
TTAAATGCTCACTAATTGTTTTATAAAGATTTATTGATTGATTGAAATGTACTAAAATCATTACAGAAATTCAGTAACTAATAAACGTAAGAATTAATAATCTTAGATTTGAGTTTTATTTGTCTGTACACCTATAGGCCACCACTATCACGTAAAAGGTATTGTATGATACTTGGAAGCCTCCTTACCGCTCGGGAGACGCTGGCCACGACAACACCAAGAAAAGAAAACAACCGGACCAGACAACATCTTCGCAGAATTTATTCATAATTTGGGGCCAAAAGCCCTTACGACATTACTACTGGTATATAATAAACTTTGGAACTCCAGAGATAGCCTGCCTGATGAATGGAGGAAATCAATAATAGTCCCCATATTAAAACCTGGCAAACCAGCAAACATTCTAAGTTCGTACAGCCCTATAGCATTAACATCTGTGCTAGCAAAAATCCAGGAGAGACTGATCTCAGCCAGACTGTGCTGGTATCTAGAAAACCAAAATCTGCTTACAGAAGAACAAGCAGGCTTCCGTCAAAATCGCTCTACAACATACCAACTGATAAAACTCTCTCAAGAGATAAAAGCAGCATTTAACCGAAAGGAAAGCACCCTGGCAGTGTTCGTCAATTTTAGTGGAGCATACGATTCCGTGTGGCGAAATAGACTCATTGAAAAACTAAAAGACATCAATATAGAGGGAGACTTGCTGTCTTGGCTTTCAAGATTTCTGGACCAGAGATGGGCCAGAGTCAAATTTGGTGAATCCTTCTCCAAATACAAACAGATAAAAGTAGGTCTACCCCAAGGAACAGTAGTGAGCACCACTCTCTTCAATGTTTTCATAAATGACCTCCCAAAAATTACAAAAGATAATGTCAAAATGGGAATATTTGCTGATGACGTAGTCATTTGGACCTCAGCCAAAAACAATGCCAAGCAGCAGAATATATTAGAACAAAGAATGAATGAAACCTTGGACTCCTTGCACAACTGGGCCTCTGAGAACTACATGAAAATTAACATCTCAAAGACTGCTTACCAATTTTTCACAATGCGCCATAAAAATGACAACTTCAACTTGAAGATCAACAACCTGAACCTTCCCAAAAGCGAATGTACAAAATACTTAGGTGTAAACATGGACAACAAACTATCTTGGAAGGACCATGTGACAAACATAGCAAAGAGTCAACCAAAAACTGAGACTTATAAAGCGTCTTGCTGGAGCTACCTGGGGATGTACGCAGGACACTCTGAATACCACATACAAAACCTATATAAAACCAGTCATGACATATGGAAGTGAGATACTTGTAACAGCCAGCAACTCTAATCTGAAGACATTGGAAACAACACAAAACAATGCCCTACGGCTGATTAGCGGAGGTGTGAAGACCACACCTGTCCTTTCCCTTCAGTTGTACACAGGCCACCTACCGATCACTTCAGAAATAAATCAACAAGCTGCCATCTCTCTGGCCAAAATAAAAGCCTTACCACAAGCAAAATGGGCAAAAAATAGCCAAGACGGGACACATCTGAAGACCCAGACATTACCAGTTGTAACGGGACAGATTTGAGGGGGTTTTCTTTATTAAGAGTTAATGGTAGAAGTGCGTTACCTACACAGGGCCTCAATTTTAACCATCGGCATTCACTTGTGGAACACCCAGTTGCACGTTTGTCCAGAAAGTCTGTCAACAGGCACAGATTCCTGATGCTCTTGAATGTGCGAGTGTGCGGACATATGCGTGCCCGTACAGATGAATAATCACGAACTTTTTAATGAGCCCCAGATCGGATGGGTCTCGGCCAGCTACTCGCGCTCAGAAAAGAGACTAAGGAGGAGAGATCACGTGGCGCCTTTTAACCAATCACAGAGCAAGTTGCTGCTCCAGAAAACATTTTAGGCCATTTTGGACGCCTGGTGTTCAGCGGCTGTCGTCCTACAGGACGTAAAAGGCTCGCGAGCCGAAAATCTATTAAAACTGTCAAAAATGTGGATTAAATTATAATTTAAAGTGGCATAAAAATGTGAGAAGTAATTACAATTCAGTGACGTCAAAATTAAATTCGGAGAACTAATTTCGGACTAAAAAGTGAGATAAAATGTAAGGAGTGCAACGCATGATCTGCAGTGACGACATCAGTACAGTACCCGTATGATATAAACAAATAATTATGAATTTCTAATAAGAGCTCTAAATTTGAAAGAATGAGTAAATACTGGGTTGCCTTTGAAAGAATTATTTAGATTAGTCATTAGAATAAGTGAAGCAATGTTAGAATAGCCTAAATGCTTGTTTTTGTGTTTTTAAAAGAAAAAAAAAAAATTGAAAGAAACCGTAATATTTTTCGAGAGAAAAAATGAATAGTCAGTAAATTCAAAAAGAGTATGAAAGACGGTTAAATAAAAATTGAGTTGATTAACAATTACAATGAGAGTAGAGTTCATTAATAAAACATAACCCTGAATCACGTTTATAGGCCTCGAGTTCGTGTGAGTGACCCTGGACCGTATAAAGTGTAGTTTAAAGTGGAGTTTGTAGAAAGAGTAAATTATTTTATTAATAAATGGTTTATTGATTTCAAATAAAATGTATGATTACATTTGGTGCCGCGAACTTCGACTGTTTTTATAAATTTGATTTTATATAAACCACACCTACACATGGAGATAAACGTGATTTAGGAATACGTATAAATTACATGCAGGTTAAGTGATGTGTATACTATAGTTAAGTAATACATACAATATGAATTAATGCTGAGTACATATAAGATTAAATTTTGTAAAATTAAAATCCCATAAATAAGGTAGAGATGGCAGGAAGTAATGAAAATGATATAAGTGAAATAATTGAATTTAATGAATCAGCTGTCATGAGTGGCCTTGAAGCCCATTCGACTCCAAATGTGGGTCAAGACAATAAGATGAACGAATTTAATGTTACAAATGAAGTAAATGTCACGAATGATTCGGGAATTCAGTTAACCCCAATGTTAACCAGTAAAAATAAGAAACCTGATGAAGTTATAATTAGTGAGGCATGAGCAAAATTGGCTCCCGTGGTAACAAATATAATAGAAAAAGAGTTGTCAATAAATGACTTATTTAATCTTATCAATAAATGGTTCGATGTTAACGATATTAAATTTGATGTTCAGAATAGTAAGTTTGATAAAATAAGTAGTCATTTTGACGAAGTAAATGTCAAACTAAATGAACAAAAAATCAAATGTGAAAGTAATTTCAGTGAGTTAAAAAACCATATTAATGAAATAAATAAGCATTTGGAAAATACAAATGAGATATTTGAAAGTAACTTTAACAAATTAGAACGAAATATTGAGAAAATGGGAGTGTGGAGAATAAATACAGGTGAGTGTAACAAGAACAAAAAGAGTGAAGAAATAATTAATAACAAGGTAAGTGGTAATTACAGTAATGAGTCTAATATTGAAGTAAAAAGCGATAGCAGTGATATAATTAAAAATGGGGTGTTAGAGAGTAAGGTGTTTAATATTGAGAGTGATAATGAAGTGTTTGTTGAAGTAGAGTTTAATAACGAAGTGTTAGCAAGTGCTGATGAAATTGTGAGAGAGTGTGAAGAGAGGTTAGGTTGGCAAGGGCAGATTTTTCCCAAATATATAGTGAAACAGGGTTTTCACCGTGGTGTTATGAGGACAAGGTTTCCTCCGGTAGTTGTGTGGGAGACAAGGTGTCTTCAAATAGTCCCCTAATTTTTTGTAAACCTGGAAAAGCCAGGAAGTGGTGTAGTAAGTTTGTTGTGCCCTTTGCATGGAGTGAAGTAGGTCAGTGGTGTTGTGACAGGTATTGTGATGAAAGTGATTATGAGAGAGAGAGAATGATAGAGGTATTTAAGTTAAGTAGAAGTTATAAAGAGTTGATAGAGAGGTTAGAATTGGAGAAAATAGACGATATGAAATTCTTACCGGTTGTAGTAGGGGTTGATGATTATTTTGATAATACCACTGTAGATGATAAACACTTACCTTGTGAGGTGATGGACATAGTAGACGAGTATGATGATATAACTTATATGGGAATAACAAATGATACTAAGGGGGAATTTACCATGCCAAATGTCGACAGGAATTTCGAGTTAATAGTAGGCAATAAGGGTTATAACTACTATATTGATACAATGGAGGAAAAAAGTAATGATGACTATTATAATTATAATAGCAATATGTATGTAATTGTAAAGGAATGGTGTAGTCGTAAGATCAGATTATTATTCGATGATGGTGGTTAAACAGTTGTTGGTCATGAACATTTTATTATGTGAATAGGGTGGTTTCGAAATGGACTGTATTGTGAAATGATTTATGGTAAATGATAATGAATAATAATGTGGAGTGTATATACTTGAGTAGTGATGTTAAATGTATTAGTGTAGTACATTATGGTGTGCTATGTATTTTATGTAAACAAGGTATGTATGCAGTAGTAACTGATTTTAATAATAATATTTTATCAAACTAAACAAATAACAGAAGTAATTATGAAGTTTATAATGTAAATGAATTGTAATTGTTTTGGAGTAAAGTAATTAAAATAACTTAGTGTTTTTAAAAATGATTGAATTAAATAAACTGAAGATGAATGAATGAATTAATTAATGTTGTATAAATAGATTTTGCTAATGAATTTAAATGATTTTATATGATTTGAACTGATAATAAATAGTAAATGAGTAAATGTAGAAGGTGTTTAGTTGTGGAGCCATATGGTTGTTATGATGAATGTAACGGGACAAACTATTGGGATTTATTTTATTCTTTAATAATTGTAAACAGTAGTAGCCACCCAAGCTGAACAACATTTGATCACAAACGCTTGACATTTTTGAACACCTGCCAACGGTCACACGATAAAAAGCACGCCTGAAGAATTCCTTCCCACCACGTACTAGATGACGTAAGCTCCTCGAGATGCGTTCCACCAATCCCGACGCAAGTTGCCGCACACAGAAGATCCTCGGCCATCTTGAGAGCGTCGTTTTGGCGGCTGTCGTCTTATAGCTGTAGGACCGCACGGTCAAAAAACAGTGCTCACGAGCAAAATATCCAATCGGCCGACTAATATAAAATGTGGTTTTAAAAGTATTTCCAATAATAACGGAGTGAGAAACAAGTGGACATTCGGTAATAACAATGTTAACAGTTTAAAATTATATCGGAGTGGTGAATAACAAATTCGAATTGGTGGCGAAAGGATTAGCAACGAGGATGAGTAACTTTTGAACTTTTCCTATATTTTGAACAAATTTTAACATAGTATACAGCTGTTTAAATTCTGATAAAACAAAGAAAAAAGCTATTAATTAAATGGGGATTTAAAGTAGTATATATATATATATATATATTTCAATCACTTTCTGCTACAGTCCGTTTCTTGATGTATATAATACTATAATACTTATAACTATTTTACCTCAAGATGTATTTTTTCCTTTAGGGACATGTTTCGGGAGATCCTGTTCTCCCATCTTCAACCTTCGCCATCTTGCTTCTGGTGCAGTATTTGTGTGTTGGCTTCTGGATGTTATTATGGTGGTTTGTTGGTCTTTGGTCCTTCAATGTTGCATTATTGTGTGTGGTTGTAGTATCTGTTTTTGTATTTTGTGTATTTTCGATGTTGAGTGCTTTGAATATTGTGTCATGTTTTGTATTGATTTGTATTTGTTCTGGTATTAATTTGTTTTGTGTTTTATGTTTGTAAATCTGTAAATTTTCCCAAATGTTCATTATGGTGCCTTTGTGTGGTATATGTTTTATTAGTGTTACATTGGTTATGTCTGGGAATTCATGTCCTGTGTTTATTGCATGTGTGGCTAAATTGGATTTATAAATGTTTGGTTTTTTGTATGCATTTAGGTGTTCAAAATAACGTTTTTTCAGCTGTTTTTTTTGTTTGTCCTATATAACATTTATTGCAATCTTGGCATTCAATTTTGTATATACCGTTGGTTGTTGTATTATCTTTGTTGTGTGAGTTATTTAGATTTTGTAATTTATTTTTATTAGTTTTGTATGCTATTTTTATATCTGTGTTTTTAAATAGTTTTGTTAGTTTTGACATTTTATTATTTATATATGTGAATGTGGCCCATTTTTTGTTGTTGTTATTATTTATGTGTTGTTCAGTTTGATTAATTCTTAATTGTTCAGTTTTTATTTTGTATTTGATTTTATTTTCTATTTTGATCATAGTATTTTTATTATATCCATTTGCATAACCAATTTGGTATATTATATTTCTTTCTTTGTCAGTTTCTTGTTTGTTTAGGGGTATTTTGTACACTCTGTTAAATAACGAATAAAATGCTGCCATTTTATGTTGTGGTGGGTGGTCAGAATCGTTAGGTATAATGATGTTAGTGGAAGTTGGTTTTCTATATATTGCATATTGTATGTGTTTGTTGTATCTTGTGATGGTTATGTCTAAATAGTTGATTTTGTTATGTTTTTCTTTTTCTTCTGTGAATTGTATTTTGGGATGTATGTTATTGATTTGTTTCAGTATGTTCTCTGCATTTGTGTTTTTGTTATATATATATATATATAGTAACGTTATTGTGTGGTCGTGTCTGATTAAAAGACGTGTATATTGTGTTGTGTGTGTGAGTGCGTTCGTCTCGCACTGGGGTTGTTACATCTATTCTTGCGCTAACGATGTCTGTAGCGATGCTATAATTACCAGTACAACACAGCAGTAACCATACCTGTTTTTAAATAGGGGCGTGTGAATCCCGGGTGGCGCCAAATTGTTTATTAAAACAATTAAACTTATTAACTAATATCTTAATAGGGTGTTCTCAGCGATGACGGCCGGGGCGTTTAAATAATTCCCGCTCGTTCAGCCTCCTGAATCGAGTAGGTAGTTGTTCAAATTGCAACGTGAGCGCTGGTCGTCAAATCTAGCTTTCGTTAACAAACACAAGTAATACAATACACTCCCTATGAAATGAAAACAATAGTTACTCTTTGTACTAGTTATTTTAATAGTTGACTTGTAATATTTCAGTTTGACAATTAATATTATTCTGGTTGATTAATAATTTTGCACCGACATTTTACACGAAACACTTTCTCTCAGGCTGATGAAATCGATTCCGAAACGAGGTATTTACTCCAGCATGGCTGCAGTTTTGGTTAAGTTACAATATACTCCTTCAAAATCGGGATTCTTTTGATTACAAGACAAATAATTCCTATGATTACAATAAAAAGTACATTACCATATTTTATGTGTACTTAAATAATAAGGTGTGTGGTTATAATCTGTTCTGTAGTGTCGTTAAATGTGTCTATAAAGTTCGTATTCACACAACAGGTTGTGTTATGTTGTCGTTTGTCGTGTCATTGTCTTTTTATTTTCTTTATATTAAACATTTTATTTTATATGAATTATTATTTTATATTCAGAATCATCTTTTTTATCCCTGGTATTGGGGTGGCTTATTTGTGTTGTAACATAATGCCTCTCCTTCAAAATTGATCATTTTGATAAAACACTAGCATAGTTTTTTATAAAATTATCAGTTATATATAATCTTTTTCCTTTTCTTTCTTGTTTGTTTCTTCATTCTTATTTCTCTCCTTACTTGATTCATTCCATTTTATTTGGATCTGTTTTTATTTATTTCCATTAGTGTGTTCTCCCTTTTATATAATTTTTTCCCTAACTTTTTAGTAGCTGGTTTCTTCCATTACTACTCATTTTTCTGAGACCAGAGGAACATCATCTCTGCTCAGTTTATTTTGATTGCTGGACTTATTCAACAGTCAATCTTAAATACCTTTTTTGTCATCTTTTGACTTAAATTAATAATAATAATATCTTTTGGGATTGTCCACTTTGTGGTTTGTTTTTAGATCACTTTGGCCTTTTACTCATTCTTCCTTCCGCTGTACCGTTGCTATATACTGTCATCTACTAATACAGTTGATTGTTTTTTATTTATTCATATGTTAATTTCATCATATCTAACTTTTCGTTAGTTTGTTTTCCTTTTCTACTTGTGATCATTTTAATTATCTTAGACATCTTTTTTCTTTTTCTTGGTTGTTTAGCAACCTTCTGCTTTAGCCATTTTCTGTATATTTGTTCTATACATAACTTCTCTTTTTTCCTCGTACCAGTTTTTTTTTTTTTTTTTTTTTTTTTTTTAATACATTGAATTCATTATAATTTCAGGTATTTATCTTAGCAGTTTTTGCTTGATTTTATTTTTGTTTATTTTATTTTGTTTTAAATATTATACTTAATAATTTTTGTAAGTTAGTTTTTCTTACTTTATAGGAATTTTTGTGACTTATTCCTTTCTTGGTACTTTTTGTTTAAATATTATCGTCAGTTTGTGGTTCTTACTTTTTTATAGGAATTTTTGTAACTTATTCCTTTCTTATTATAATTTTTTATATTATACTTCATATGTCAACTTTATTTTATTGTAAGTTGATCTTGTTTTGTAGGAATTTTTGTAACTTATTCCTTTTTTAATACTTTATATTAGGCCTCATAAGTCATCGAAATATTGTTTTAAGTTGTGCTCACATAATTTTTGAATTTTGGCATTTGTTTATTTACTTATAGCAAGTTATTTTTCTTCATAAAACTTTTTTATAGAAGCTTGATTGTAAACTCCTTTTATCTTTTTAGTGATTATGTTACTTATTTCATAAGTATTGTTTCCATTGTCTTTGGTGATGATATAAGGTCCTATGTACAATAATAGCAGTTTTTTGGCTATCCCTTCAAGTGTACTCGGTAGTTCACGGTTTTTTATTAATACTCTTTCTCCTTCGTTATATTTTATTATTTTAGGTTGGTTTTGTGAATACCTTGCTTTTTGCTTCTCAATTTTCTCCATAATATGGCTATAACATTTGTTTTCATCATACGGGTCTTCTGGGTTGACTGGGAAGTCTATCAATTCTTGTATCTCTCTATGGGGTTTTCTTCCAAACATCATTAAATATGGGGTGTTCTCAATAAAATGGTGGTAACTTATATTTAGAAATACTTCGGTTGAAGCTAAATATTTCTGCAATTCCTTTTGGTTATCATAACAATAAGTTCTTAGTATACGTCCCACCTCTCTTAACACTCTTTCTGCGGGATTATTACTAGGGTGGTATTTGGATGTTTTATAGGTATTTATGTTCTCTTTTAATAATTCATCTCGCCACTTCTTTCCTTTGAATTGTGTCCCGTGGTCTGTTATTATCATGTATGGTTTTCCAACTTCTGTGATGTATTTATTTTTTATGTCTAATATTTTCTTCGTAGTAGCTCGGTTTATTGCATATAATTTTGTGTACTTTGTGTAATGGTCTAATATTATTACTATCAACTTGTATTTATGTCTCCCTCCGCTACATGGGAATGGTCCACATATGTCGAGAAATACTTTTTCTAACTTGGTGTTTGAAGTGATGGGTATCATTGTTCCCTCTTTTCTCTCGTTATTTGTTTTGACCATTTGACATATTGTGCAGGTTTTAATATTCTGGTTTACTTTTCTTGTTATATTTTTGATAAAATTTCCTCCTCCAATGCTTTTGCAATTTTTAAGGTTCCCATATGTCTGTATCGAACATGATAATCTTTAATTATGTTGGTTTCTCATGAATTTGGAACTACAAGTTTCCACGTTCTTTGATTCTTTTTTTGTTCTAATAAAGAGTATATCTTGGTGGATGCAATAATATTTATTTATAATTTCTTCATCTTCTAATAGTCTTCTTCTTATGTTTAGTAATTTTGAATCTTGTTTCTGCTGTACCACTATTTCGCTTAGAATATCTTCCAGGTCCTTCCTATCCTTTATTATGTAAAACACTCTGGCGATCTTCTCCTTTTCTCCTTCAAATGTTTGGTTTTCTACATTTATTCTGGATAATTTTTTAAATTTTATTTATTATGGTTTATTAGTTCTCATTTAATTGGTTTAGTAATTTCTTGTCAATTCTTGTTTTGGTTATTATTAATTGGTTTAATTAAATTTAATACTCCTTCCCTTTCATTGGTTTGCCTGGTCATTATCCTGAAGATCAGTCCCATTTCTCGGCGTGTATCTCCATTTTGTTTACCCATGGTCTATCATTTCCTCTGCACTTGTGATTCGGGTAACCTGGGTGTGTAGAACTATTTCCGTCCTGGTGAAATAGGTATCTTCTATCTCGTACCATAATTCCTCTAATACCATATGTTCTGTAGTATTAATGTCTACCTCAATCATTTGATTACTTTGTTGATTAATCAGAGAAGTTAATTTTACCTCCCTCATTAACGTTATCGCTGCTTTTTTATTCTGTATTTCCATTTCTGGTAATTTCCGTTTAACAAGAGAATCGTACAAGTTTTTGTTCATTGGTTCTTTGTGAACCCCTTCGATAATTTCCTTTAGATTCCTCCTACAATCTTTATATTTCATGATTTCTATCTGGTCAGTAATTGGTAAATTAAACACATCAATTAGTCCATGCTTCATCATCTCCACTTCTTCTCTTGTTTTTAGTAGTTTCTTTTTATATATTTTTCCTATTTCTTTTGTTTCCTTAATCTTCTTAATTATTCGATTCTTCTTTATTCTTCTACGGTTGGTTTTTACGCGCTTGATTTTCTCGGTGTTATTGTTACCTTTATTTTCAGGAAACAATACACTTGATTCTTCTACAATTTCTATCTCCTTACTACCTTCAGAAGCGGTGTCTAGTGTTTCATTCAATGGTTTGAAACCATTATCCAATGTTTCACTAAGTTGATCTTCTAGATAATTTGTTTCTTCCCATCTCTTATTCATCCCCGTTTTTGTCTGTTTGACTTCTTCACGAAACTCTATTAGTATGAATCTTAATTCTTCTCTGTTTTTCTCACTGTCTTCGTTCAATTGTCGTTGGAGTGTTTCACTATTATTTTCAATCTTGTTATTTAATATTTCAAGATCCTTCTTTATTTGCCTCTTCAGCTCCTCACTCTTCTTTTCTAAAGTTTCTTGGTTTCTTTTCAGTGCTTCGTGGTTGCTTTCCATCTTATTATTTAGAAGTTCTATGTCCTCCTTGATTTGTTTCTTCAATTCGTCACTGCTTCTGTCCAGTTTTTCGTTTAAGAATTCCCTGTCTTCCTTTCTGAATAATTCTAATTTTTTATTCAATTCTTCCTTGTCCTCCTTCATTCCCTCTTGTAATGATTCTAACATTTTATTTAATTTCCTTTTTTGTCTTCCCTTCTTTGTTCTCTAGTTTCTTCCTTCGTTTTCCTTGTAGTTTCTGCTATAAAGTTCATTATATCTTGCAGGCTCAGGTCCTCTTTCTGAGTGGGTTTACTTGGTTGGTCCCTGACTATTCCTTCTACTTCCGGTTCTGGTTGGGTTGGATTTTCTGGTTGGTCCTCTTGGGGATCCTCTTCGAACAATTCTCCGATCATTTCTTCAATTTCTTCCATCTCTTCTTGGTCGGTACCTTCAGTTCCTTTCCTTGTTTGGTATCTTGTAACCATGGAATGTCTCCTCATAATCGCCGCTAGTCTCCTTTTCTAGCCTTACCGGTTGGTTGCCAATCCGTAACATTATTATGTGGTCGTGTCTGATTAAAAGACGTGTATATTGTGTTGTATGTGTGAGTGCGTTCGTCTCGCACTGGGGTAGTTACATCTATTCTTGCGCTAACGATGTCCGTAGCAATGCTATAATTACCAGTACAACACAGCAGTAACCATACCTGTTTTTAAATAGGGGCGTGTGAATCCGGGTGGCGCCAAATTGTTTATTAAAACAATTAAACTTATTAACTAATATCTTAATAGGGTGTTCTCAGCGATGACGGCCGGGGCGTTTAAATAATTCCCGCTCGTTCAGCCTCCTGAATCGAGTAGGTAGTTGTTCAAATTGTAACGTGAGCGCTGGTCGTCAAATCTAGCTTTCGTTAACAAACACAAGTAATACAATACACTCCATATGAAATGAAAACAATAGTTACTCTTTGTACTAGTTATTTTAATAGTTGACTTGTAATATTTCAGTTTGACAATTAATATTATTCTGGTTGATTAATAATTTTGCACCGACATTTTACATGAAACACTTTCTCTCAGGCTGACGAAATTGATTCCGAAACGAGGTATTTACTCCAGCATGGCTGCAGTTTTGGTTAAGTTACAATATACTCGTTCAAAATCGGGATTCTTTTGATTACAAGACAAATAATTCCTATGATTACAATAAAAAGTACATTACCTTACTTTATGTGTACTTAAATAATAATGTGTGTGGTTATAATCTGTTCTGTAGTGTCATTAAATGTGTCTATAAAGTTCGTATTCACACAACAGTTTATATGTTATGTTGTCGTCTGTCGTGTCATTGTCTTTTTATTTTCTTTATATTAAACATTTTATTTTATATGAATTATTATTTTATATTCAGAATCGTCTTTTTTATCCCTGGTATTGGGGTGGCTTATTTGTGTTGTAACAATATATATATGTATGGGAGTGTGAAAATTACGCAATAAAAAAAAACACTGGGCTGCGTTAATTATTTAAGGTATACCGATTATAATGTGTATTTTCAATATTTGGTTTTCTTTTAATACGTTTAGTGATAACATCCTATAATGGGCTATCACAGTATGTCGTAATATAATTATATAAAAATACGTAGAAAAAGAAATGCATGTCATGTTAAAGGAATAAAGTAATGTTTTATATGATCTTATAAATATGTACTTGTTTATTTGCATTGACCTGTTTTTCTCTGCCGAGTACACTAGATGACACCTTGTTTAATTTTCACATGAACGTCAAGACTTACATTTTGACGTCCAAATAAAGGTAAGGTGACACAATTATAAATATTTTAATCATTTAATCAATGAGTACTACTTCAAATGGCGCCCGAACAGGGACATTGTAAATTAAAATTAAATAATTTGCAACCTAGTCGAAATGGCAGAGAAAAATAAGAATGCAAATTTATGTGAGAGTGTAGAGGGGGGATCAATTTTAAACGTTACACAAAATGATTTAATATCGACGAACGAAAATATTGATGAGAGCGTACAATCCGAAATACCGAATGTAGGCCTAAATGAAATGGTCGAAGTCGAATGTAGTAGTAAGAGCCATAATGTAGATATATTTAAGCAATTAACAATGATTATGGAAATGATGTCAGGAATGAAAAATGAAATAAAGTCAGAGATGAATAATAAGTTCGAACGACAAAATAAGAACAATGATAAAAATAATGATAAGTTAAACACGAGTTTAGATGAGTTAAAGTCAGAAAATAATAATTTAAACACAAGTTTAAATGAATTTAATACTGAAATGAAATCAGAAAATAATTTAAAAACGAGCTTGAATGAATTTAAGATTGAAATCAAGTCAGAGATAAATGCTAGTATCATAGAGCTGAAAACGGAAATAAACAAACAAGACAAAAAATTAAGAGAAATAGATAATAAATTAGAGGAACAAAATAAGACTATTGTGGGAGTGAAAGATGAACTGACTATAGACATAAACAAAATACAAACCGAAATGAAAAATGATATAAAAATAATTAACGAAAAGCAAAATGAGAAAATGCTAGAGACATATAAAAAAGTAACATAACGCGTCTGTCTTCAATGACCGTTGTTAAAGAAGTCCTTTTTTATTTACCTGAAATTTTTGGTTGCTAAGGTAAAACTTGAAATCTGGTTGGTTGATTCAGATATACATTGTCATACAAATTCATTATTTCAATGTCTGAATTTGGTCAAAACTTTTAAATTAGTATAATTTTTCTGTACTGATTGGGAATTTAAAACTACTAGCATCATTATTTTGGTCTTAACATTTGTGACATATAGACACCAAACATGCCTATTTTTGCTTAAGAAATACTGATGTTACATTTTTGATATTTGAATTTTTCTTAAATAACTTAAAACTGATTATTTCGATCCCATATTTGTTGTGTATACCATTAACTATAAATCTATCCATATTTCAACATTTGTTTTACAAAATTCTAACAGTATTTCCTAAAATTTACAAAATTCCAAAGTTTTTATAGGCCTATGTCTTGACATGTTAAATTTCTATTTTCTGTTATTGTAATCCCTATTAATTATGCAACTACCATCAAAATTACTCCCTATAACTCTATTAGTATTATCATTTAAAAATATAACAATAATTATTACAGTAACAACATAAAAAACATAATTCACATTTTGTGATTAAACAATTTGTATATGACTGGTTGCATACATACTGCATAAGGCATATCATACATATATTATTTAATAGAACTATAACTAACATCAACACAACTTTAAACGTGTTTTAAGAACATAACAAGGAAAGTAATAATTTAATAATGATTTTCTATTTTTTCCATTTTTCCTAGGTAGTTCAGCCATTGCTGTAGCCTACTAGGTACTCTTTCTGCTGTTTCTTTTTATACAATTGACAATTATTATGTGATTATACATTATTTTCTTGACAACATTATGTTCACTATTATTTACAATTAGTTGCATGTTCCATGTATCTATAATAATTGTTTTGTTATATTAATTCATTATATCATTCAATTAACAATTTACTAATATATCATTTTACATTGTATTGTATGTTTGGGCCTATTATCCCTCAATTTGTATTTTGATTATTTTTATATTTTGATACATTTAATAAAACCATTTGTTTACTTATAGTATTGGTACATAATGCTGTCTGTCTTTATAAGTATTATTCTTGTCATTATTTGAAATTCATGTCATCATCGGGGTATTTTGCATCACTTTGCCTAAACATTAATTTCGGTACGGTCAGTTGTTGTACAAGTCAGTCTAAAGTAGTTATTTGTTCATCTTCACTATCATTTTTGAATGATATTTTTCTTCTTGTTTAGTTTCTTATCCATGGTCTTCATTAAATCTGGTACGATATCAAGCTATGCACAATGTAATGTTACATACTACCCTGCCACCAAATTTGATTATTTTAATAAAATAGAATATTTTGTTGAAATCATCAATTATGTTATCTTTCATATTATCACTTGTTATCCTTTTTATGATCTGGTATACTTGTCTTTAATTATAAGTGTTCCATCCCTGGAACATGTTACCTCCCTAACAAATTAATCACCATATATTTTGGAATCAATCGGGGGGCTCTCTTGACCTAATACCCCGCTGTCCTTATAATACATAATACATGAATAATATCGATTGCTGAAGCTATCTCATCAGTCAATCACATTTAATAATCACTAGTCTATTCACGACTAAATCAAATAAAAACAATATAATAATATATTCTTGGGATGGTTCACTCAGTTTAACTTCTCAGATCTAAATATTTCTTTCCATTGATTCTTTCAGATGTTTTATTTTCTTGTGGCGATATTAATAACATTTTTTATTTTCAATTGGTACTATCTTCTTTCCTTCTTTATCAGTACTGCTTAATCTTCATTTTTCATTCACTATCTTTATTCAATTAAAACGTAACAAGTATCTGTATCTATAGTTGTTGTTGATTCTCTCACAATCATGATAGGTTATTCGTAGTAAATTCGTTTCTAGTTTTGTCTTATTTTCATCGTCGATTGTCTACATTTGTCTTTTCTTATTCATTTTATAGCACTATGGTTTCTTCTGATTCATGGATGTTGCATCTTTCTTTTATATTCCAATAATAAGTTCATAATTATATTTAATAAGGGGTGCTTATTTTGTTTAGAATTTTGAAATTTATTCAAATTTGTTTATTCACTTGGTTCAAAATAACATTATCAAAATGTACTGTAAGTTGTCCTTACTATTTATTTGAATTTTGAGATTTATTCAAATTCGTTTATTGGCTTCATTTAAAATTATATTCTGGATTGGTAGAGTCGGTAAGATGATCTTACTAAATTTTTGAATTTTGTGGTTTTATCACAAATTCTACACTTCTTATTATAGCCCTTATTGTCATATGTTCTTCTATACCCAGTATTGATGATCTTTTGGTAATTTTCAATATGTCGCTCAGTTGCTCATATCTTCATTGGTAAGGTTCAGTTTCTTAGATAATCTTCTTTCTTAAATCTCAGTGTTGTTTCTTTGTACTTTATTATTATTATTGTTCCTCAATTAAACTTATTTCTCGTCTCCTAGAAATGGTTTTTTGGCCGTAGTCGGTAAGCATAACATCCGTCCCTTTTCTTGATGGTGTGTGGTATATAATTTATCCCGGGTCCATAATCTCAGTTGACCTTATTGTCCGTACTACCATTGCCTTTATAATTATTCCGGGACTTGTGACGTCTCTTGCTTCCACCTTGTACTTCATTTTTCCCGCTGTTATTCTTTCATTTGCTACAAAACTTCTTCGACTCACCCTATCATATTGTTTCTTACACCAATAAGTCACTGGTCCATCAATGATAAATGATATCGTTGATATTTTCCTACGTATCTCTATTTCTGGTATTTCCCATTTATCTCTGGTCTTCTCTAAGTTGTAAACTATAGTTTTATGGTAAGTCATTATTGAAATTGCTTTTAATCCCCTCCTATAATCTCTGGCATTCATGATTTCTTCATTGTTGGTAATTGGGATATTCAGTACATTAATTAACCCATTGTTCATCATCTCCAATTCTTCCAGTGTTTTTATTAAATTCCTTGGATGCATTCTTCTCATTTTCTTTGATTTCATTTCCCTGTATTTAATATTTCCTTTGTTTATGTTATGTTTAATTTTAGATAATAATGCTACTTGTTCCCTTGTTTTATCGTTTGGTATTTCTTCTGTTCCTGGTTTGCTATCATTTTTTGTTTCTTTGGCCCTATTATTTCTTAATTCTTCCCTAAACAGTTTATTATCATTTATTATTTCTCTGGTCATTTCCTTCATTTTGTCCATTAGTTTCTTATTACTCTCCTCTATTTTCTTATTAGTTTCCTGCATTAATTATATCATACGTTTAACCATTTCTAGCGTCTTCTCGCCTTCTGTTTGTGTGGGTTCTTCTGGTTGTTTCTCCTGAGCCTTCCTTATTATGGTTTCTACTTCCTCAACCGGTGTTGCTTCCTTGTCTTCCATGTTTACTTCGCTTACTTTCTCGGTTTCGGCCGCTCGTTTGCGCGATGTTTCTCCCTTCCTCATTTTCGTTTATTTCTGGCTGTTTATTTATAAATTATAATTTAATTTATCGCCTCACACGTTGGTTCGCCGATTTGTAACAAATATTAATAATGTGCGTGTGGAACGATAAATAGGTCCCGCGAGTAAACAATGTAACAATTTATGTTGAGAGACGAGTTCTTATGCTCCACGTTGTATGCGTCAATTTGTAACAAATAATAAATAAAAGGAGATGAACGATAAATTATTTCATATTCTGCCGCTCGCTCCCACTATGCGTGCAGTTCCGATGACGTCACTCGGAGTTGCCAACAGTTGCTCCGTCCGCTGTGCTATGTTAATGTAATTCTTAAATGAAACAGTAATAATAACGCAAATATAACACCAAACAGATATCTTCCTTTTAACGATCTTTATTCAAATGAAGCGTTGATTAATTACTTCTCGTTTCTTTACTGTAATTACAATTGTGACAAAATTATACGTCTTCTTTCATCAGTTGGTAGTAGCTAAAAAATATTGTTCTGTAGTCGGCCAGGCCAAAAGAATGATGCAGTTTGTTATTATTTCAATGAAATAAATAATCTCAGGGCGTATCTGGTTCGGGGATTATTTGTATTATTACAAATAATACAATTCTTAAAATCAAAATACAAATTTCACAATATAAGGATATTACAAGGTTTTGGTGTGTAAAGTGCAAACTGGCAGTCGTGTACTGGTTACTTATTATTATAGGTTATGAACAGTTATATGCTTATTAGTTATCGTTAAAGTTTTTATGGTGTTCAAAAAAGGTGTAAAACTCAATTGGTGTTATTTTTGAGTGTTCTTTAGTGTTGGTGTAGTATAGTGTCTGTAGTTTTATTTTGTTTAATTCCTAGATAGTCGTGTACACAAATGTTGGTTTTGACACATAAGATAATAAATTGTTCAAATTCACCAGATCTTCTTCTTTATTCTTCCAGGACGAAGATAGGGTCCAAGTCTTCTTCGCTTCTTCTCCCTGGATCTCAATTCTTCTGTATTAAATTCTGGATGTTCTTTTCTTTATTATAATATTTTGTATTGAGTATATCAGTTCGTTTTACAAAGTCTGGTTTGTGTTTTCACTGTTTAAAATATAATTATATGAGACGTTTTATTAACGCGTCTGTCTTCAATGACCGTTGTTAAAGAAGTCCTTTTTTATTTACCTGAAATTTTTGGTTGCTAAGGTAAAACTTGAAATCTGGTTGGTTGATTCAGATATACATTGTCATACAAATTCATTATTTCAATGTCTGAATTTGGTCAAAACTTTTAAATTAGTATAATTTTTCTGTACTGATTGGGAATTTAAAACTACTAGCATCATTATTTTGGTCTTAACATTTGTGACATATAGACACCAAACATGTCTATTTTTGCTTAAGAAATACTGATGTTACATTTTTGCTATTTGAATTTTTCTTAAATAACTTAAAACTGATTATTTCGATCCCATATTTGTTGTGTATACCATTAACTATAAATCTATCCATATTTCAACATTTGTTTTACAAAATTCTAACAGTATTTCCTAAAATTTACAAAATTCCAAAGTTTTTATAGGCCTATGTCTTGACATGTTAAATTTCTATTTTCTGTTATTGTAATCCCTATTAATTATGCAACTACCATCAAAATTACTCCCTATAACTCTATTAGTATTATCATTTAAAAATATAACAATAATTATTACAGTAACAACATAAAAAACATAATTCACATTTTGTGATTAAACAATTTGTATATGCCTGGTTGCATACATACTGCATAAGGCATATCATACATATATTATTTAATAGAACTATAACTAACATCAACACAACTTTAAACGTGTTTTAAGAACATAACAAGGAAAGTAATCATTTAATAATGATTTTCTATTTTTTCCATTTTTCCTAGGTAGTTCAGCCATTGCTGTAGCCTACTAGGTACTCTTTCTGCTGTTTCTTTTTATACATTTGACAATTATTATGTGATTATACATTATTTTCTTGACAACATTATGTTCACTATTATTTACAATTAGTTGCATGTTCTATGTATCTATAATAATTGTTTTGTTATATTATTTCATTATATCATTCAATTAACAATTTACTAATATATCATTTTACATTGTATTGTATGTTTGGGCCTATTATCCCTCAATTTGTATTTTGATTATTTTTATATTTTGATACATTTAATAAAACCATTTGTTTACTTATAGTATTGGTACATAATGCTGTCTGTCTTTATAAGTATTATTCTTGTCATTATTTGAAATTCATGTCATCATCGGGGTATTTTGCATCACTTTGCCTAAACATTAATTTCGGTACGGTCAGTTGTTGTACAAGTCAGTCTAAAGTAGTTATTTGTTCATCTTCACTATCATTTTTGAATGATATTTTTCTTCTTGTTTAGTTTCTTATCCATGGTCTTCATTAAATCTGGTACGATATCAAGCTATGCCCAATGTAATGTTACATACTACCCTGCCACCAAATTTGATTATTTTAATAAAATAGAATATTTTGTTGAAATCATCAATTATGTTATCTTTCATATTATCACTTGTTATCCTTTTTATGATCTGGTATACTTGTCTTTAATTATAAGTGTTCCATCCCTGGAACATGTTACCTCCCTAACAAATTAATCACCATATATTTTGGAATCAATCGGGGGGCTCTCTTGACCTAATACCCCGCTGTCCTTATAATACATAATACATAAATAATATCGATTGCTGGAGCTATCTCATCAGTCAATCACATTTAATAATCACTAGTCTATTCACGACTAAATCAAATAAAAACAATATAATAATATATTCTTGGGATGGTTCACTCAGTTTAACTTCTCAGATCTAAATATTTCTTTCCACTGATTCTTTCAGATGTTTTATTTTCTTGTGGCGATATTAATAACATTTTTTATTTTCAATTGGTACTATCTTCTTTCCTTCTTTATCAGTACTGCTTAATCTTCATTTTTCATTCACTATCTTTATTCAATTAAAACGTAACAAGTATCTGTATCTATAGTTGTTGTTGATTCTCTCACAATCATGATAGGTTATTCGTAGTAAATTCGTTTCTAGTTTTGTCTTATTTTCATCATCGATTGTCTATATTTGTCTTTTCTTATTCATTTTATAGCACTATGGTTTCTTCTGATTCATGGATGTTGCATCTTTCTTTTATATTACAATAATAAGTTCATAATTATATTTAATAAGGGGTGCTTATTGTGTTTAGAATTTTGAAATTTATTCAAATTTGTTTATTCACTTGGTTCAAAATAACATTATCAAAATGTACTGTAAGTTGTCCTTACTATTTATTTGAATTTTGAGATTTATTCAAATTCGTTTATTGGCTTCATTTAAAATTATATTCTGGATTGGTAGAGTCGGTAAGATGATCTTACTAAATTTTTGAATTTTGTGGTTTTATCACAAATTCTACACTTCTTATTATAGCCCTTATTGTCATATGTTCTATACCCAGTATTGATGATCTTTTGGTAATTTTCAATATGTCGCTCAGTTGCTCATATCTTCATTGGTAAGGTTCAGTTTCTTAGATAATCTTCTTTCTTAAATCTCAGTGTTGTTTCTTTGTACTTTATTATTATTATTGTTCCTCAATTAAACTTATTTCTCGTCTCCTAGAAATGGTTTTTTGGCCGTAGTCGGTTAGCATAACATCCGTCCCTTTTCTTGATGGTGTGTGGTATATAATTTATCCCGGGTCCATAATCTCAGTTGACCTTATTGTCCGTACTACCATTGTCTTTATAATTATTCCGGTACTTGTGACGTCTCTTGCTTCCACCTTGTACTTCATTTTTCCCGCTGTTATTCTTTCATTTGCTACAAAACTTCTTCGACTCATCCTATCATATTGTTTCTTACACCAATAAGTCACTGGTCCATCAATGATAAATGATATCGTTGATATTTTCCTACGTATCTCTATTTCTGGTATTTCCCATTTATCTCTGGTCTTCTCTAAGTTGTAAACTATAGTTTTATAGTAAGTCATTATTGAAATTGCTTTTAATCCCCTCCTATAATCTCTGGCATTCATGATTTCTTCATTGTTGGTAATTGGGATATTCAGTACATTAATTAACCCATTGTTCATCATCTCCAATTCTTCCGGTGTTTTTATTAAATTCCTTGGATGCATTCTTCTCATTTTCTTTGATTTCATTTCCCTGTGTTTAATATTTCCTTTGTTTATGTTATGTTTAATTTTAGATAATAATGCTACTTGTTCCCTTGTTTTATCGTTTGGTATTTCTTCTGTTCCTGGTTTGCTATCATTTTTTGTTTCTTTGGCCCTATTATTTCTTAATTCTTCCCTAAACAGTTTATTATCATTTATTATTTCTCTGGTCATTTCCTTCATTTTGTCCATTAGTGTCTTATTACTCTCCTCTATTTTCTTATTAGTTTCCTGCATTAATTCTATCATACGTTTAACCATTTCTAGCGTCTTCTCGCCTTCTGTTTGTGTGGGTTCTTCTGGTTGTTTCTCCTGAGCCTTCCTTATTATGGTTTCTACTTCCTCAACCGGTGTTGCTTCCTTGTCTTCCATGTTTATTTCGCTTACTTTCTCGGTTTCGGCCGCTCGTTTCCGCGATGTTTCTCGCTTCCTCATTTTCGTTTATTTCTGGTTGTTTATTTATAAATTATAATTTAATTTATCGCCTCACACGTTGGTTCGCCAATTTGTAACAATTATTAATAATGTGCGTGTGGAACGATAAATAGGTCCCGCGAGTAAACAATGTAACAATTTATGTTGAGAGACGAGTTCTTATGCTCCACGTTGTATGCGTCAATTTGTAACAAATAATAAATAAAAGGAGATGAACGATAAATTATTTCATATTCTGCCGCTCGCTCCCACTATGCGTGCAGTTCCGATGACGTCACTCGGAGTTGCCAACAGTTGCTCCGTCCGCTGTGCTATGTTAATGTAATTCTTAAATGAAACAGTAATAATAACGCAAATATAACACCAAACAGATATCTTCCTTTTAACGATCTTTATTCAAATGAAGCGTTGATTAATTACTTCTCGTTTTCTTTACTGTAATTACAATTGTGACAAAATTATACGTCTTCTTTCATCAGTTGGTAGTAGCTAAAAAATATTGTTCTGTAGTCGGCCAGGCCAAAAGAATGATGCAGTTTGTTATTATTTCAATGAAATAAATAATCTCAGGGCGTATCTGGTTCGGGGATTATTTGTATTATTACAAATAATACAATTCTTAAAATCAAAATACAAATTTCACAATATAAGGATATTACAAGGTTTTGGTGTGTAAAGTGCAAACTGGCAGTCGTGTACTGGTTACTTATTATTATAGGTTATGAACAGTTATATGCTTATTAGTTATCGTTAAAGTTTTTATGGTGTTCAAAAAAGGTGTAAAACTCAATTGGTGTTATTTTTGAGTGTTCTTTAGTGTTGGTGTAATATAGTGTCTGTAGTTTTATTTTGTTTAATTCCTAGATAGTCGTGTACACAAATGTTGGTTTTGACACATAAGATAATAAATTGTTCAAATTCACCAGATCTTCTTCTTTATTCTTCCAGGACGAAGATAGGGTCCAAGTCTTCTTCGCTTCTTCTCCCTGGATCTCAATTCTTCTGTATTAAATTCTGGATGTTCTTTTCTTTATTATAATATTTTGTATTGAGTATATCAGTTCGTTTTACAAAGTCTGGTTTGTGTTTTCACTGTTTAAAATATAATTATATGAGACGTTTTATTAACGTTTCTGTCTTCAATGACCGTTGTTAAAGAAGTCCTTTTTTATTTACCTGAAATTTTTGGTTGCTAAGGTAAAACTTGAAATCTGGTTGGTTGATTCAGATATACATTGTCATACAAATTCATTATTTCAATGTCTGAATTTGGTCAAAACTTTTAAATTAGTATAATTTTTCTGTACTGATTGGGAATTTAAAACTACTAGCATCATTATTTTGGTCTTAACATTTGTGACATATAGAGACCAAACATGTCTATTTTTGCTTAAGAAATACTGATGTTACATTTTTGCTATTTGAATTTTTCTTAAATAACTTAAAACTGATTATTTCGATCCCATATTTGTTGTGTATACCATTAACTATAAATCTATCCATATTTCAACATTTGTTTTACAAAATTCTAACAGTATTTCCTAAAATTTACAAAATTCCAAAGTTTTTATAGGCCTATGTCTTGACATGTTAAATTTCTATTTTCTGTTATTGTAATCCCTATTAATTATGCAACTACCATCAAAATTACTCCCTATAACTCT
This sequence comes from Magicicada septendecula, assembly GCA_034769895.1. Taxonomy (NCBI): domain Eukaryota; kingdom Metazoa; phylum Arthropoda; class Insecta; order Hemiptera; family Cicadidae; genus Magicicada; species Magicicada septendecula. The sequence goes on along the minus strand of CM068368.1, from coordinate 671,171,510 downwards.
ATTAGTATTATCATTTAAAAATATAACAATAATTATTACAGTAACAACATAAAAAACATAATTCACATTTTGTGATTAAACAATTTGTATATGCCTGGTTGCATACATACTGCATAAGGCATATCATACATATATTATTTAATAGAACTATAACTAACATCAACACAACTTTAAACGTGTTTTAAGAACATAACAAGGAAAGTAATCATTTAATAATGATTTTCTATTTTTTCCATTTTTCCTAGGTAGTTCAGCCATTGCTGTAGCCTACTAGGTACTCTTTCTGCTGTTTCTTTTTATACATTTGACAATTATTATGTGATTATACATTATTTTCTTGACAACATTATGTTCACTATTATTTACAATTAGTTGCATGTTCTATGTATCTATAATAATTGTTTTGTTATATTATTTCATTATATCATTCAATTAACAATTTACTAATATATCATTTTACATTGTATTGTATGTTTGGGTCTATTATCCCTCAATTTGTATTTTGATTATTTTTATATTTTGATACATTTAATAAAACCATTTGTTTACTTATAGTATTGGTACATAATGCTGTCTGTCTTTATAAGTATTATTCTTGTCATTATTTGAAATTCATGTCATCATCGGGGTATTTTGCATCACTTTGCCTAAACATTAATTTAGGTACGGTCAGTTGTAGTACAAGTCAGTCTAAAGTAGTTATTTGTTCATCTTCACTATCATTTTTGAATGATATTTTTCTTCTTGTTTAGTTTCTTATCCATGGTCTTCATTAAATCTGGTACGATATCAAGCTATGCCAAATGTAATGTTACAATATATATATAAATATATATATATATATATATATATATGGGAGTGTGAAAATTACGTAATAAAAAACACTGGGCTGCGTTAATTATTTAAGGTATACCGATTATAATGTGTATTTTCAATATTTGGTTTTCTTTTAATATGTTTAGTGATAACATCCTATAATGGGCTATCACAGTATGTCGTAATATAATTATATAAAAATACGTAGAAAAGAAATGCATGTCATGTTAAAGGAATAAAGTAATGTTTTATATGATCTTATAAAAATGTACTTGTTTATTTGTATTGACCTGTTTTTCTCTGCCGAGTACACTAGATGACACCTTGTTTGATTTTCACATGAACGTCAAGACTTACATTTTGACGTCCAAATAAAGGTAAGGTGACACAAGTATAAATATTTTAATCATTTAATCACAGAGTACTACTTCATGTATCAGAAATTACATATTGATATGTACAATATATTTGTTGTAATGAATGTTTATAATTTTGAGTCTATGACAGTATTCATATTTTTATTTATATTTATATTAGTTGAATGATTGACCATATGTAGGTAGGAATTTTATAATGCAATTGAAGTAGAGTAAAATGTTTGAATAATAATTTTTAAATGAGCTTAAAAGGTTTTAAATTAGGTGATTAAATTAATTTGAGGTAGTTGTGAATTTTCTAGTGTAATTTTCAATGATCATATTAATATAAAATGTTGTAAAAGTTGGAGTTTGGGTGATAAATATTTCAATAAGGCATTGAGTCAGTCAAAGTTAATTTTAAATGGGTATTAGACAAAATAAGAATTTTGGGAATAAAAGTAATACAGAAACGGGTTGTTCGATATTTCGAATATTGAACCGGTCAATTATTAATTTTCCGAGGTTGGCACTATGGCTTTTGTAAAGTCGATTAATCCATCGGGCCAGAACCCTTTGTCATGCTTCAACCACTGTAGTGTACACATCCACGGCCCGGATTTTTGTCAGGTAGAATCCATCTCATGTAACCTATCCTTTATTCCAACCAGTCTTTTCTGCCTGGGTGTCAAGAACAACTATTCATGAGATTTCGGTAAGTCAGGTTTTTCTAATTATTTGATTGCTAGCAATTCTGCATGTTGCACTGCTTAAAGAGCTCACCAGAGGATAAATTATACCATAAGAATAAACTTCTTACCTTCAGATTGTCAATCTTTTAAAAATAATATCGCACATATTATACTACCAGAGGATTATGAATTTGCTAGTTTTTCAATTTAATTGCTTGCCGTTTCGAATGGGAACACGTGCTTTCTAATTTTTCATGCTGATGCTGGCCGTGTTGGGTAAATGGGTTACAAGCCAGTTTTGGCTTTGCGATTTTTATTCTAATCACCAACGTGCCATGCTGTTTCATTTTTGTGCCTGCTCGTGGATTTTTGCATGCTGTTAGTTTCAAAATTATAACAATGTTCGTTATTTGCATGTTTTGGCATGGATATACGTTGGTACGATAGGCATGTGGACCATTATTTTGCGTCTAATGCTGTTGGTTGGTTATGTTGGGCAGTTTCGTCGCGTGTGCGTGGGCCAGGTGAGCGAATATTGTGTCAAATTTTTGCACCTTGATTTTTTTGGTAATCGTTTGATTATGAGAAGTTTGTACCCGTCCTGTTTGTTATGGTCTGCTTTACACGTGAAGTCGACGTGTTACGTGCTTGCGAATGTGTAAGGCGTGTGGGGGACGGTTGGTTTTTAGGTTACCCGGTTTTTTTTGGTATAGCCTGCATTTATATTTAATTTTTTTTGGAATTAACTATTACCGTTTTGGTGCAGTTTATATTTGGCATATGCGCGATATCCTGTCCATACATGCCACGTTGACCATGATAAATTTTTGCATTTAATGTGTCTAAGTTATTGTGTTTGTATCGTTAACTGTGGAATTATTGTATATTGTACCTTGTTGCGTATTAGTGTATTTTTGTGCATTTATTCTATTGGGTATTACACATGTTCTTTGTGTACAATTTTGTGTACCATTATTTTGCACCATATGTGCTTTAATATTGTGCAACCTATTATTTTTTTTTCGTGCTTTTGCACTGTGCAAATTAATCTTTTGCATTTTTTGAGTATGTGATTTATTGTGTTTTGTACTATTAGCCTTTTGGTTTGTGTAAATTGTATTTTGCCTTGCACTAATTTACTTTTGTATCTACTATGTTCGGTATTGTTCATGAAAACTAGTTTATTTTAGAGGCCGATTTATCTAGATTACTGTTAGGCTAGGTCTGGGTCGTGACTATATTGTTTAATTTCTAATTCTCTCGTCCAGGGTGGTTGTCGGTTGTGCGAAATTCTTTAAATCATAATGCCTGCTAAATTGTCGCTGGCAGCTTTTGACCGGACCACTTCGGTGGGAATACTTCCGTTGCAACACTTAATAAATAGGTTGGAAGGGTTGCCGCAATTGAGAGTCGTGGATCAACATGAAGCCGGTATCTTGGCCTCCAGGTTGTCCGAAGAATATCAGGATCTTCTAGGTAAGGTAGATCCTTACCTATCGGCAGAGTCATTGCCCCAGGGATTGGACGAGGACCACATTTTTTCGGTGGTAGCGCAAATTAAAGATATTTATGTCCGGGGAAGCGTTTTAGCGTCAAAACAAACTAAATCAGAGATACCGGTTGGTTCCGGTCAGTCTTCATCGGCAAGTGGCGGGCACTCAGGTGTTCTCGTTCATGAGTTGCCGAAGCTTTCTTTACCTTTTTTTGATGGCCTGTCCAATGTTGGTCCGAGTTTTGGTCAAAGTTTACCACATTAGTGGACGAAAGTCCTGCCCTCACCCCAAAGCAGAAATTGTTATATTTATTGACTCATCTTAAGGGTTAGGCTTATGAGAAGGTTGCCGCGCTTCCCATAGTTGACGATAGTTATCAGCTTGCACTGTCAACTCTTAAAAGCCGTTATCACAACCCTCGTTTGGCCGCCCGGGCACATTGTACCAATCTGCTTCAATTACCACCCGCTTCTATGCGATCAGCTGCGTCCATTAGAAAATTGGTAGACAGCTTCAATGCTAACTTCAGCGTTGTCAGCTCTAAACACTGCTGATATATATCAAGCAATATATGCGTCTTTCGTATTGTCAAGGCTGGATTTATCATTGCGTGAACGCTTTGAGGCGTCTGTTATGGACAAAGAAAATCTCCCTTCTCTAAAAGAAATTATGACATTTTTAACCGCCATGGTGGAACAAAAAGAACAGGCATCTTTGGAATCGGCTTTATCTGCTCTTCCTAGTACTAGCCACCAGAAAACTCAGAAGGTTTCCTTTTCTAAGGCTACTCCTCTTGCTGTGTCCACGTTATCTGCGGAGGTTACACAACGGGATTCATCTAATTCACGTTGCCTTCATTGCGATCCCAGACCCATGTGCTTCTCAAGTGTCCAGCGTGGCTGAGTAAGGACTCTAGGGCTCGATTTCAAAGTCTCAAGAATAAAAAATGTTGTCTTTCGTGCCTCCAACATAAACATTCTGGATGGTGCAAAAATAGGTGCAAAACGTGTGGCTCTAAGTACGTAACGGGTCTAAAAGGGAGGGGTTTTATTTTATTAAAATATTTTAAATTCATTTTCATCTGTGCGATCAGCCACGTGTTAAAAGTTTTGTTCAAACGAAGAAGGTATAATGCGAAGTTAATACAATGGAATGCGTCAACGTGCGACCACGCCATACCATTCTGAGAATTTTGTGACTGTGTGACACATACCCACAAACACGCAAGCACCAACATCTGCGGAGCGCCTAAACGATGCCAAGAAGCGAAAAAACAAAATGGCTTGAAGAATTTTGTTAAACACGTGGTCAGAGACATGACGGAAACGAAACTAGACCACACCCTTTCCGTGACGTAAACCTATGGACACCAAATTTCATCAACATCCAGCACACAAAAATCCCATGTGTCGTGTGTGCAACTAATGCGACTTTGAGAACGAAGGCTGGGAACAGCGACGAAATTGTTAGCAGGCAAGGCAGTGATGTCCGCCCGCATGTAGCGTCAGTCGGAGAAGAACATCTTAACCTACCGGACGCGAACCGTAGTGCGTCCACCGACTGGACACAAATTTTCATCTCAAATATATATAACAAAATGTGAAGCAGCAGTGGTGTTGTTGTGAGGTGTCAGCGGCCGTTTGAACATAACGGACTGCGGGCCGAAAATTTATCAACCAGGTAAATATATTCGAACACGGGCAAAGTGCGATGCAGCCGGGACAAGTTACGCAGTTCGCGAACTTTAAATTTTGTATTTTAACATATTCCGAAGTGTAACAGAAAGTTTGAAGAGAAACAGTTAAATCCGACAGTTTAGACGAAGTTAGCGGAGTGGACAGCAAAATCGAGAAATGTGACAAACGAAACATTCGTACACATACGAGATGCAGCACGTGGTCATCAGAAGGACGCGGGTTAAGTAGTCGACTCAAAACTAAATAAATCAATTAATTTTCAAATTTATAAAAAGGGGGTTATAATTAAATTATGGGGCATTTTACAGCATGAGAGGGAGAGAGTGAGCAATCTGGGTCATCTTAATAGTTCATTTAATTAGTTTGTCAGTTTTAGTTGCAACTAGTTATTAGCGTATTGGTCATGTAGAAAATAATCCAAGTTTTTATAATTCTTTAAGAAAAATAATTGAGATGCGGAGTTTGAATCGAAAATGAATATTAAGTAAAGTAAAAGAAGGTAGACAAATAAAATACCATTTTATTTGTGTTTGCAAAATATGTGTTTGTCATTGCATTACCTGTTGTTTTTCTCTGCCTAAGTACATCAGACGACACCCTGGTTATTCGCAATGAAGGTAAGTGGGACAATTTTAGATATTTCTATTTAAAAAATAAGTAAAGTTTCAGTTGCCGCCTTTAATAGGCACAGATTGCTAGATTTTAATATTTATTTTAAACTCGTACTGCTTTAGTTGGTGCCCGTTAACAGTGACTTTGTAAATTAAATTAAATTAATTGACAAAATGATCGAAAATGGCAGAGAAAAATAAGGATGCAGATTTATGTGGAAGTAGTGTGGAAGAATGTATTTTAAATGATACGCAAGACGATATAATATCGACAAATATTAACGAGAGCGTAGACAATACAACACACGAATTAACGATGGAGACAGTAGACGCAAAAATAAGCGATAATGTAAATATATTTAACAAATTAGCGTTAATGATGGAAATGATGTCAGGAATGAAAACTGAAATCAATGATAAACTTGACACACAAAATGAGAAAATGAAATCAGAAAATAATAATTTAAAATCTGAAATCAAATCAGAAATAAATGCCGTAAATATTAAACTTACCGATTTAAATAACGAGTTCATGAATGTAAGGAACGAACTGAGAGTGAGTGAAATAAATATGAATAACAATTTAGAAAGTATGAATAAAACTATTGCGGGCATGAGAGGTGAGATAATTATAAATATAAGTAATATTCAAGACAAAATAAACGAAAGTAGAACGCGGAAGGAGAAGGTAGAAAATAACACAGTTACGAGTGATTGTGACGAAATAACAGACGACCAGAGTAATAATAAAATAACAAATAATTACGAAAATGAATTAACAACCGATAGTAGTAAGATAGTTGAAAACGAGATATATAAAAATAATACAGTGAAAATAATTCGCGATCATAATAATATAGAAACTGAGAGAGAGAGAGAGAGAGAGAGAGAGAGAGAGAGAGAGAGAGAGAGAGAGGAGAGAGTGTTTGCAAGTTAGAGAGAGAGAGTATGAAGAGAATGATTTTGTGAATATAGGGCAGAGGGTAAATTTTCCCCAGTTTTATGGTAAACCGAGCTGGTTACAAAGGTTTTTGAAGGGCAAGAGTCCCTTACAAGAAAGCGATGTGTATGTAAATAATTTTTTAATTGTTAGTAGGTGTTTTTATGATTTAATACCCTCTGTACGGAATGATAGCAAAAGCATGAATTGGTGTTGATGATGATGAAAGATGTTTTGAGAGAGAGTTGTGTGCAGATAGAGAGATAGAATTATATAAGTTAAAGAGAAATTATAAAGAATTGAAAGAGAGGTTAGAATGGAAGAAAGTAGATGATATGAAACGCTTACCTATTGAAAGAGAGATAAATGAATATTTTGATAATACCATTGTATATGATAAACACTTACCTTATGTTGTAATGAGTGTAGTAGAAGAATATGATGAGAAAATAACTGACTTTAGATTGAATAAAACTACTGATGGAGACCAAACTAAAATCACTAATGATATTGACAGGTTTTATGATTTGATGATAGTGGAACAACTTGAAGTATTAGAAAATTATCATATTAAAATTAATAAATTGAGTGTGGACAAGAATGATTTATATTATAAATATATTAGATTACTATTCGATGATGGAGGCTGAACATAAACTTAATAAATGGACATTTTAAATATTGTAATTTATGGTTCTGAGCTTGCTGCTTTTGGAAATGAAGTGTGATAAAACTGAACAATTAATGACGAATAATTTGTAAAAAATTGATAGTGAAATTAGTTGTGTGTATTGTAAGAAAGATATAATGTAAACAAGGTGTGTAGGTAGCTGTTGTGATAATAATAATAATATTTTTGCAGTTAAATAAACAACAAAATAATTTTGAAGAGGATGACAAATGAATTGTAATTGTTTTGATAATAATTGAAATATGTTGTATTTTCAATAATTGATTTAATTAAAGTAATTTGAATTGTTTAAATAAATGTGATTGATTTAAAATGTTATATAATTGAATTTTGATAATGAATTTGACAATAATTAATAAATAAATAAATGTTAAATTGTTTAGTATGGAATAACATTGTTGTTAAAATGTTGCACAAGATACAGGGCGTTTGATGTTTATAGTTGTGTGCTTAAGTATACATTTTATAATACAAGTTAAATAGAGTAAAATGTTTACAGGTGTTGAAAAGATTTTAACTAAATGATGAAACTAATTTGAGATAATTGTACTAAATAGGAACCATAGTTAAAAGGTAGTAATAACTGAAATATGAGATAAAAAATAAATGTTAATAATAATTTTGAAATTTTGAGGAATATAATTGTGGTAAGTGATAAATAATGAAATATTAAAGGGTTAAAAAAAAAAATTTTTTTTCTCATTATAATGTTTATAATTTTCTGTATAAATTATTTAAAAGAGAATTGTTTGTTTAATGTGAATGTAACAATACTAATGATCAAGGTTAATGTCTATTTGTTTATTATATTATGTTATGTTATCATACAAGATATGTGGGTAATTTTGGGGGGGGTTGAGTGGTGTTAATAGAAGTGCTATACTTAGGGAGTGTAGAAACTGCAAGTGTAGAAGGTTTAGTTTAGTTATTAGGTTAGCTGTTGCCGTGGTGGCATGTGCCATGGTAGATAACGGTAAGTGTTGGGGGTGACAGAGAGTATTACCTCCATCGGAGGCCAAAATGGCGTAAAATACACGGCACACCTTTTATATAATTTTATATTATATGCTGATAGACTGCCGTGCCGTGTATAATAATGACGTAGAGAACATGCCTGAATTTAGAGTTGATTTTCCCCGACTTTTCAGGCGATTACTGCCTTACCAGCACTAATCGTGGTTTTGGATAGCGGTCAGCTATGGCCATAAATTAAGAACCTTGACCATAGCTGGCTTGAAATTGGTGTATATTTGAAATTGATGGGGGGTGACAATAGGGGAAATCCCCGGAACTATGGAACAGCGGCTGCCACTCTGTTCGAGTAGGAACAGCAAGGCCAGGTGGTAGACCCGTTTTAAGGGCGTACTAATATATGACATAGATATGATGATATCTGCCAATATTAAAATGTAACGCTGAAGCAAGGACACGGAGATGATAAATTCATCCACCAATGCCGTCCTTGTGGAGGCAAATGGGCGCAACAGTCCACCATCAAAAAAATAATAGTGTGTGTGGTTCAGGTGGTTACTCAAAGGGGAATAACGAATTAAAATTTTGTAACTTAATGATGATGACTCGCTCTTGCAGTAATTAAAGAATTGTAGTTTGATTTGACAAATAGGTGCATCAGATGTTTATCATATTGTATTTAGTATGTCTTATTGTGTTTTATTTTATTATGTTAGGATATAAGTTTTGTCAACGTGTAATGTATTTCACATGACGTAAAATTTTGAAATGTGTCTACAGTAAGGTCGTTAACCTTGCTAATAAAATCAACTGATCAGCTGTAGTGTATCACTTATAAATGATTTGAAAACTTCTCAATGGAGTTACTTATTTGAATATAATTAAACAATTGATTGGTACAAGTGATAAATTTTAATAGAAGCTGAAACCAATTAAAGCTATAAAATGTGTGATTTTGATTAATTTAAATGTCAGTTTTATTGTTAATTGTAATAATACTGTCAATTTTAAATGTTATATTTTATTACGTTATTGTGTTTCAAGATAAAAAATTTTAAAGATGTCTTATGTATTTTACAAACATATGTACGCCAAGGTCGTTGACTTGACCCAGAGAGATCAGCTGATGGTTGATGTTACAAACTAGACCAGGTTTTGGCAATTGCTTGATGCAAATTTTGTCGTGTAATTGATTTAAATAATTTTAAATCTTTTTTCCGAAATGGAAAAAATATTTGGATAAATCAAAAATTTTTTTTCCCAAAAAAAGAAAAAAAAAATTTTTGATTTTATGCCTGCCATATAGGTGATGTTTGAATTGCAAGTGTATTTTTTGTTTGTTTAGTATGTATGTATAATGAAAGGTTAGGATAAATGAGTTCATGTTTAGTTAGATGTTCAATTTATTTGTTTTTCTGATTATGAATAATAATGAAGAGAATTAATAGAGTGATGAATTCATGTAACAGATTTTTTTTTTATTTTAGGAGGTCACTTAAATGGGTTTGATTTAGCAATAAATATTTTGAAGTTGAAAAATGTATTAATAAGTATATGTATGCGCCCAGTATTGCTGAAGGCGACCCAGTGTGCTTAGTAAGGGGGAACATATTGGTTGAGGATCTGGCATGGGATAAGGCCAGGGATTTGGAGTTTGGGGTGGCATGTTATAAGGTTAGGTGTGCTGTGGTGCGTGTCTGTTCCATGTTATGGTGTTGGGATCTCGAATAGAGAAGTCCAGTAATCTCTTTCAGATGCAGCCATAGTCGCCGAGCCAGGAGGGTAGCTTACCCATGATGTATAAGAACAAATGGGGGGTTGTTGGCACCATATCCTCACCGGTCCTCTTAGGGGTTTAGCAATGAGATTTCTTCTGTTTTGGCAGAAAATCTCTCATTGGGGGGGTATTGTAACGGGTCTAAAAGGGAGGGGTTCTATTTTATTAAAATATTTTAAATTCATTTCCATCTGTGCGATCAGCCACGTGTTAAAAGTTTTGTTCAAACGAAAAACGTATAATGCGAAGTTAATACAATGGAATGCGTCAACGTGCGACCACGCCATACCATTCTGAGAATTTTGAGACTGTGTGACACATACCCACAAACACGCAAGCACCAACATCTGCGGAGCGCCTAAACGACGCCAAGAAGCGAAAAAACAAAATGACTTGAAGAAGAATTTTGTTAAACACGTGGTCAGAGACATGACAGAAACGAAACTAGACCACGCCCTTACTGTGACGTAAACCTATGGACACCAAATTTCATCAACATCCAGCACACAAAAATCCCATGTGTCGTGTGTGCAACTAATGCGACTTTGAGAACGAAGGCTGGGAACAGCGACGAAATTGTTAGCAGGCAAGGCAGTGATGTCCGCCCGCATGTAGCGTCAGTCGGAGAAGAACATCTTAACCTACTGGACGCGAACCGTAGTGCGTCCACCGACTGGACACAAATTTTCATCACAAATATATATAACAAAATGTGAAGCAGCAGTGGTGTTGTTGTGAGGTGTCGGCGGCCGTTTGAACATAACGGACTGCGGGCCGAAAACTTATCAACCAGGTAAATATATTCGAACACGGGCAAAGTGCTATGCAGCCAGGACAAGTTACGTAGTTCGCGAACTTTAAATTTTGTATTTTAACATATTCCGAAGTGTAACAGAAAGTTTTAAGAGAAACAGTTAAATCCGACAGTTTAGACGAAGTTAGCGGAGTGGACAGCAAAATCGAGAAATGTGACAAATAAATGAAACATTCGTACACATACGAGATGCAGCACGTGGTCATCAGAAGGACGCGGGTTAAGTAGTCGACTCAAAATTAAATTAAATAAATCAATTAATTTTCAAATTTATAAAAAGGGGTTATAATTAAATTATGGGGCATTTTACAGTATGAGAGGGAGAGAGTGAGCAATCTGGGTCATCTTAATAGTTCAATTAATTAGTTTGTCAGTTTTAGTTGCAACTAGTTATTAGCGTATTGGTCATGTAGAAAATAATCCAAGTTTTTGTAATTCTTTAAGAAAAATAATTGAGATGCAGAGTTTGAATCGAAAATGAATATTAAGTAAAGTAAAAGAAAGTTAGACAAATAAAATACCATTTTATTTGTGTTTGCAAAATATGTGTTTGTCATTGCATTACCTGTTGTTTTTCTCTGCCTAAGTACATCAGACGACACCCTGGTTATTCGCAATGAAGGTAAGTGGGACAATTTTAGATATTTCTATTTAAAAAATAAGTAAAGTTTCAGTTGCCGCCTTTAATAGGCACAGATTGCTAGATTTTAAAATTTATTTTAAACTCGTACTGCTTTAGTTGGCGCCCGTTAACAGTGACTTTGTAAATTAAATTAAATTGACAAACTGATCGAAAATGGCAGAGAAAAAAATAAGGATGCAGATTTATGTGGAAGTAGTGTAGAAGAATGTATTTTAAATGTTACGCAAGACGATATAATATCGACAAATATTAACGAGAGCGTAAACAATACAACACACGAATTAACGATGGAGACAGTAGACGCAAAAATAAGCGATAATGTAAATATATTTAACAAATTAGCGTTAATGATGGAAATGATGTCAGGAATGAAAACTGAATCAATGATAAACTTGACACACAAAATGAGAAAATGAAATCAGAAAATAATAATTTAAAATCTGAAATCAAATCAGAAATAAATGCCGTAAATATTAAACTTACCGATTTAAATAACGAGTTCATGAATGTAAGGAACGAACTGAGAGTGAGTGAAATAAATATGAATAACAATTTAGAAAGTATGAATAAAACTATTGCGGGCATGAGAGGTGAGATAATTATAAATATAAGTAATATTCAAGACAAAATAAACGAAAGTAGAACGCGGAAGGAGAAGGTAGAAAATAACACAGTTACGAGTGATTGTGACGAAATAACAGACGACCAGAGTAATAATAAAATAACAAATAATTACGAAAATGAATTAACAACCGATAGTAGTAAGATAGTTGAAAACGAGATATATAAAAATAATACAGTGAAAATAATTCGCGATCATAATAATATAGAAACTGAGAGAGAGAGAGAGAGAGAGAGAGAGAGAGAGAGAGAGAGAGAGAGAGAGAGAGAGAGAGAGAGAGAGAGAGAGAGAGAGAGAGAGGAGAGAGTGTTTGCAAGTTAGAGAGAGAGAGTATGAAGAGAATGATTTTGTGAATATAGGGCAGAGGGTAAATTTTCCCCAGTTTTATGGTAAACCGAGCTGGTTACAAAGGTTTTTGAAGGGCAAGAGTCCCTTACAAGAAAGCGATGTGTATGTAAATAATTTTTTAATTGTTAGTAGGCGTTTTTATGATTTAATACCCTCTGTACGGAATGATAGCAAAAGCGTGAATTGGTGTTGATGATGATGAAAGATGTTTTGAGAGAGAGTTGTGTGCAGATAGAGAGATAGAATTATATAAGTTAAAGAGAAATTATAAAGAATTGAAAGAGAGGTTAGAATGGAAGAAAGTAGATGATATGAAACGCTTACCTATTGAAAGAGAGATAAATGAATATTTTGATAATACCATTGTATATGATAAACACTTACCTTATGTTGTAATGAGTGTAGTAGAAGAATATGATGAGAAAATAACTGACTTTAGATTGAATAAAACTACTGATGGAGACCAAACTAAAATCACTAATGATATTGACAGGTTTTATGATTTGATGATAGTGGAACAACTTGAAGTATTAGAAAATTATCATATTAAAATTAATAAATTGAGTGTGGACAAGAATGATTTATATTATAAATATATTAGATTACTATTCGATGATGGAGGCTGAACATAAACTTAATAAATGGACATTTTAAATATTGTAATTTATGGTTCTGAGCTTGCTGCTTTTGGAAATGAAGTGTGATAAAACTGAACAATTAATGACGAATAATTTGTAAAAAATTGATAGTGAAATTAGTTGTGTTTATTGTAAGAAAGATATAATGTAAACAAGGTGTGTAGGTAGCTGTTGTGATAATAATAATAATATTTTTGCAGTTAAATAAACAACAAAATAATTTTGAAGAGGATGACAAATGAATTGTAATTGTTTTGATAATAATTGAAATATGTTGCATTTTCAATAATTGATTTAATTAAAGTAATTTGAATTGTTTAAATAAATGTGATTGATTTAAAATGTTATATAATTGAATTTTGATAATGAATTTGACAATAATTAATAAATAAATAAATGTTAAATTGTTTAGTATGGAATAACATTGTTGTTAAAATGTTGCACAAGATACAGGGCGTTTGATGTTTATAGTTGTGTGCTTATGACAGGGTATGAGCGATGTACTGTAAGTATACATTTTATAATACAAGTTAAATAGAGTAAAATGTTTACAGGTGTTGAAAAGATTTTAACTAAATGATGAAACTAATTTGAGATAATTGTACTAAATAGGAACCATAGTTAAAAGGTAGTAATAACTGAAATATGAGATAAAAAATAAATGTTAATAATAATTTTGAAATTTTGAGGAATATAATTGTGGTAAGTGATAAATAATGAAATATTAAAGGGTTAAAAAAAAAAATTTTTTTTCTCATTATAATGTTTATAATTTTCTGTATAAATTATTTAAAAGAGAATTGTTTGTTTAATGTGAATGTAACAATACTAATGATCAAGGTTAATGTCTATTTGTTTATTATATTATGTTATGTTATCATACAAGATATGTGGGTAATTTTGGGGGGGGTTGAGTGGTGTTAATAGAAGTGCTATACTTAGGGAGTGTAGAAACTGCAAGTGTAGAAGGTTTAGTTTAGTTATTAGGTTAGCTGTTGCCGTGGTGGCATGTGCCATGGTAGATAACGGTAAGTGTTGGGGGTGACAGAGAGTATTACCTCCATCGGAGGCCAAAATGGCGTAAAATACACGGCACACCTTTTATATAATTTTATATTATATGCTGATAGACTGCCGTGCCGTGTATAATAATGACGTAGAGAACATGCCTGAATTTAGAGTTGATTTTCCCCGACTTTTCAGGCGATTACTGCCTTACCAGCACTAATCGTGGTTTTGGATAGCGGTCAGCTATGGCCATAAATTAAGAACCTTGACCATAGCTGGCTTGAAATTGGTGTATATTTGAAATTGATGGGGGGTGACAATAGGGGAAATCCCCGGAACTATGGAACAGCGGCTGCCACTCTGTTCGAGTAGGAACAGCAAGGCCAGGTGGTAGACCCGTTTTAAGGGCGTACTAATATATGACATAGATATGATGATATCTGCCAATATTAAAATGTAACGCTGAAGCAAGGACACGGAGATGATAAATTCATCCACCAATGCCGTCCTTGTGGAGGCAAATGGGCGCAACAGTCCACCATCAAAAAAATAATAGTGTGTGTGGTTCAGGTGGTTACTCAAAGGGGAATAACGAATTAAAATTTTGTAACTTAATGATGATGACTCGCTCTTGCAGTAATTAAAGAATTGTAGTTTGATTTGACAAATAGGTGCATCAGATGTTTATCATATTGTATTTAGTATGTCTTATTGTGTTTTATTTTATTATGTTAGGATATAAGTTTTGTCAACGTGTAATGTATTTCACATGACGTAAAATTTTGAAATGTGTCTACAGTAAGGTCGTTAACCTTGCTAATAAAATCAACTGATCAGCTGTAGTGTATCACTTATAAATGATTTGAAAACTTCTCAATGGAGTTACTTATTTGAATATAATTAAACAATTGATTGGTACAAGTGATAAATTTTAATAGAAGCTGAAACCAATTAAAGCTATAAAATGTGTGATTTTGATTAATTTAAATGTCAGTTTTATTGTTAATTGTAATAATACTGTCAATTTTAAATGTTATATTTTATTACGTTATTGTGTTTCAAGATAAAAAATTTTAAAGATGTCTTATGTATTTTACAAACATATGTACGCCAAGGTCGTTGACTTGACCCAGAGAGATCAGCTGATGGTTGATGTTACAAACTAGACCAGGTTTTGGCAATTGCTTGATGCAAATTTTGTCGTGTAATTGATTTAAATAATTTTAAATCTTTTTTCCGAAATGGAAAAAATATTTGGATAAATCAAAAATTTTTTTTCCCAAAAAAAGAAAAAAAAAATTTTTGATTTTATGCCTGCCATATAGGTGATGTTTGAATTGCAAGTGTATTTTTTGTTTGTTTAGTATGTATGTATAATGAAAGGTTAGGATAAATGAGTTCATGTTTAGTTAGATGTTCAATTTATTTGTTTTTCTGATTATGAATAATAATGAAGAGAATTAATAGAGTGATGAATTCATGTAACAGATTTTTTTTTTATTTTAGGAGGTCACTTAAATGGGTTTGATTTAGCAATAAATATTTTGAAGTTGAAAAATGTATTAATAAGTATATGTATGCGCCCAGTATTGCTGAAGGCGACCCAGTGTGCTTAGTAAGGGGGAACATATTGGTTGAGGATCTGGCATGGGATAAGGCCAGGGATTTGGAGTTTGGGGTGGCATGTTATAAGGTTAGGTGTGCTGTGGTGCGTGTCTGTTCCATGTTATGGTGTTGGGATCTCGAATAGAGAAGTCCAGTAATCTCTTTCAGATGCAGCCATAGTCGCCGAGCCAGGAGGGTAGCTTACCCATGATGTATAAGAACAAATGGGGGGTTGTTGGCACCATATCCTCACCGGTCCTCTTAGGGGTTTAGCAATGAGATTTCTTCTGTTTTGGCAGAAAATCTCTCATTGGGGGGGTATTGTAACGGGTCTAAAAGGGAGGGGTTCTATTTTATTAAAATATTTTAAATTCATTTCCATCTGTGCGATCAGCCACGTGTTAAAAGTTTTGTTCAAACGAAAAACGTATAATGCGAAGTTAATACAATGGAATGCGTCAACGTGCGACCACGCCATACCATTCTGAGAATTTTGAGACTGTGTGACACATACCCACAAACACGCAAGCACCAACATCTGCGGAGCGCCTAAACGACGCCAAGAAGCGAAAAAACAAAATGACTTGAAGAAGAATTTTGTTAAACACGTGGTCAGAGACATGACAGAAACGAAACTAGACCACGCCCTTACTGTGACGTAAACCTATGGACACCAAATTTCATCAACATCCAGCACACAAAAATCCCATGTGTCGTGTGTGCAACTAATGCGACTTTGAGAACGAAGGCTGGGAACAGCGACGAAATTGTTAGCAGGCAAGGCAGTGATGTCCGCCCGCATGTAGCGTCAGTCGGAGAAGAACATCTTAACCTACTGGACGCGAACCGTAGTGCGTCCACCGACTGGACACAAATTTTCATCACAAATATATATAACAAAATGTGAAGCAGCAGTGGTGTTGTTGTGAGGTGTCGGCGGCCGTTTGAACATAACGGACTGCGGGCCGAAAACTTATCAACCAGGTAAATATATTCGAACACGGGCAAAGTGCTATGCAGCCAGGACAAGTTACGTAGTTCGCGAACTTTAAATTTTGTATTTTAACATATTCCGAAGTGTAACAGAAAGTTTTAAGAGAAACAGTTAAATCCGACAGTTTAGACGAAGTTAGCGGAGTGGACAGCAAAATCGAGAAATGTGACAAATAAATGAAACATTCGTACACATACGAGATGCAGCACGTGGTCATCAGAAGGACGCGGGTTAAGTAGTCGACTCAAAATTAAATTAAATAAATCAATTAATTTTCAAATTTATAAAAAGGGGTTATAATTAAATTATGGGGCATTTTACAGTATGAGAGGGAGAGAGTGAGCAATCTGGGTCATCTTAATAGTTCAATTAATTAGTTTGTCAGTTTTAGTTGCAACTAGTTATTAGCGTATTGGTCATGTAGAAAACAATCCAAGTTTTTGTAATTCTTTAAGAAAAATAATTGAGATGCAGAGTTTGAATCGAAAATGAATATTAAGTAAAGTAAAAGAAAGTTAGACAAATAAAATACCATTTTATTTGTGTTTGCAAAATATGTGTTTGTCATTGCATTACCTGTTGTTTTTCTCTGCCTAAGTACATCAGACGACACCCTGGTTATTCGCAATGAAGGTAAGTGGGACAATTTTAGATATTTCTATTTAAAAAATAAGTAAAGTTTCAGTTGCCGCCTTTAATAGGCACAGATTGCTAGATTTTAAAATTTATTTTAAACTCGTACTGCTTTAGTTGGCGCCCGTTAACAGTGACTTTGTAAATTAAATTAAATTGACAAACTGATCGAAAATGGCAGAGAAAAAAATAAGGATGCAGATTTATGTGGAAGTAGTGTAGAAGAATGTATTTTAAATGTTACGCAAGACGATATAATATCGACAAATATTAACGAGAGCGTAAACAATACAACACACGAATTAACGATGGAGACAGTAGACGCAAAAATAAGCGATAATGTAAATATATTTAACAAATTAGCGTTAATGATGGAAATGATGTCAGGAATGAAAACTGAATCAATGATAAACTTGACACACAAAATGAGAAAATGAAATCAGAAAATAATAATTTAAAATCTGAAATCAAATCAGAAATAAATGCCGTAAATATTAAACTTACCGATTTAAATAACGAGTTCATGAATGTAAGGAACGAACTGAGAGTGAGTGAAATAAATATGAATAACAATTTAGAAAGTATGAATAAAACTATTGCGGGCATGAGAGGTGAGATAATTATAAATATAAGTAATATTCAAGACAAAATAAACGAAAGTAGAACGCGGAAGGAGAAGGTAGAAAATAACACAGTTACGAGTGATTGTGACGAAATAACAGACGACCAGAGTAATAATAAAATAACAAATAATTACGAAAATGAATTAACAACCGATAGTAGTAAGATAGTTGAAAACGAGATATATAAAAATAATACAGTGAAAATAATTCGCGATCATAATAATATAGAAACTGAGAGAGAGAGAGAGAGAGAGAGAGAGAGAGAGAGAGAGAGAGAGAGAGAGAGAGAGGAGAGAGTGTTTGCAAGTTAGAGAGAGAGAGTATGAAGAGAATGATTTTGTGAATATAGGGCAGAGGGTAAATTTTCCCCAGTTTTATGGTAAACCGAGCTGGTTACAAAGGTTTTTGAAGGGCAAGAGTCCCTTACAAGAAAGCGATGTGTATGTAAATAATTTTTTAATTGTTAGTAGGCGTTTTTATGATTTAATACCCTCTGTACGGAATGATAGCAAAAGCATGAATTGGTGTTGATGATGATGAAAGATGTTTTGAGAGAGAGTTGTGTGCAGATAGAGAGATAGAATTATATAAGTTAAAGAGAAATTATAAAGAATTGAAAGAGAGGTTAGAATGGAAGAAAGTAGATATGAAACGCTTACCTATTGAAAGAGAGATAAATGAATATTTTGATAATACCATTGTATATGATAAACACTTACCTTATGTTGTAATGAGTGTAGTAGAAGAATATGATGAGAAAATAACTGACTTTAGATTGAATAAAACTACTGATGGAGACCAAACTAAAATCACTAATGATATTGACAGGTTTTATGATTTGATGATAGTGGAACAACTTGAAGTATTAGAAAATTATCATATTAAAATTAATAAATTGAGTGTGGACAAGAATGATTTATATTATAAATATATTAGATTACTATTCGATGATGGAGGCTGAACATAAACTTAATAAATGGACATTTTAAATATTGTAATTTATGGTTCTGAGCTTGCTGCTTTTGGAAATGAAGTGTGATAAAACTGAACAATTAATGACGAATAATTTGTAAAAAATTGATAGTGAAATTAGTTGTGTTTATTGTAAGAAAGATATAATGTAAACAAGGTGTGTAGGTAGCTGTTGTGATAATAATAATAATATTTTTGCAGTTAAATAAACAACAAAATAATTTTGAAGAGGATGACAAATGAATTGTAATTGTTTTGATAATAATTGAAATATGTTGCATTTTCAATAATTGATTTAATTAAAGTAATTTGAATTGTTTAAATAAATGTGATTGATTTAAAATGTTATATAATTGAATTTTGATAATGAATTTGACAATAATTAATAAATAAATAAATGTTAAATTGTTTAGTATGGAATAACATTGTTGTTAAAATGTTGCACAAGATACAGGGCGTTTGATGTTTATAGTTGTGTGCTTATGACAGGGTATGAGCGATGTACTGTAAGTATACATTTTATAATACAAGTTAAATAGAGTAAAATGTTTACAGGTGTTGAAAAGATTTTAACTAAATGATGAAACTAATTTGAGATAATTGTACTAAATAGGAACCATAGTTAAAAGGTAGTAATAACTGAAATATGAGATAAAATAAATGTTAATAATAATTTTGAAATTTTGAGGAATATAATTGTGGTAAGTGATAAATAATGAAATATTAAAGGGTTAAAAAAAAAAATTTTTTTTCTCATTATAATGTTTATAATTTTCTGTATAAATTATTTAAAAGAGAATTGTTTGTTTAATGTGAATGTAACAATACTAATGATCAAGGTTAATGTCTATTTGTTTATTATATTATGTTATGTTATCATACAAGATATGTGGGTAATTTTGGGGGGGTTGAGTGGTGTTAATAGAAGTGCTATACTTAGGGAGTGTAGAAACTGCAAGTGTAGAAGGTTTAGTTTAGTTATTAGGTTAGCTGTTGCCGTGGTGGCATGTGCCATGGTAGATAACGGTAAGTGTTGGGGGTGACAGAGAGTATTACCTCCATCGGAGGCCAAAATGGCGTAAAATACACGGCACACCTTTTATATAATTTTATATTATATGCTGATAGACTGCCGTGCCGTGTATAATAATGACGTAGAGAACATGCCTGAATTTAGAGTTGATTTTCCCCGACTTTTCAGGCGATTACTGCCTTACCAGCACTAATCGTGGTTTTGGATAGCGGTCAGCTATGGCCATAAATTAAGAACCTTGACCATAGCTGGCTTGAAATTGGTGTATATTTGAAATTGATGGGGGGTGACAATAGGGGAAATCCCCGGAACTATGGAACAGCGGCTGCCACTCTGTTCGAGTAGGAACAGCAAGGCCAGGTGGTAGACCCGTTTTAAGGGCGTACTAATATATGACATAGATATGATGATATCTGCCAATATTAAAATGTAACGCTGAAGCAAGGACACGGAGATGATAAATTCATCCACCAATGCCGTCCTTGTGGAGGCAAATGGGCGCAACAGTCCACCATCAAAAAAATAATAGTGTGTGTGGTTCAGGTGGTTACTCAAAGGGGAATAACGAATTAAAATTTTGTAACTTAATGATGATGACTCGCTCTTGCAGTAATTAAAGAATTGTAGTTTGATTTGACAAATAGGTGCATCAGATGTTTATCATATTGTATTTAGTATGTCTTATTGTGTTTTATTTTATTATGTTAGGATATAAGTTTTGTCAACGTGTAATGTATTTCACATGACGTAAAATTTTGAAATGTGTCTACAGTAAGGTCGTTAACCTTGCTAATAAAATCAACTGATCAGCTGTAGTGTATCACTTATAAATGATTTGAAAACTTCTCAATGGAGTTACTTATTTGAATATAATTAAACAATTGATTGGTACAAGTGATAAATTTTAATAGAAGCTGAAACCAATTAAAGCTATAAAATGTGTGATTTTGATTAATTTAAATGTCAGTTTTATTGTTAATTGTAATAATACTGTCAATTTTAAATGTTATATTTTATTACGTTATTGTGTTTCAAGATAAAAAATTTTAAAGATGTCTTATGTATTTTACAAACATATGTACGCCAAGGTCGTTGACTTGACCCAGAGAGATCAGCTGATGGTTGATGTTACAAACTAGACCAGGTTTTGGCAATTGCTTGATGCAAATTTTGTCGTGTAATTGATTTAAATAATTATAAATCTTTTTTCCGAAATGGAAAAAATATTTGGATAAATCAAAAAATTTTTTTCCCAAAAAAAGAAAAAAAAAATTTTTGATTTTATGCCTGCCATATAGGTGATGTTTGAATTGCAAGTGTATTTTTTGTTTGTTTAGTATGTATGTATAATGAAAGGTTAGGATAAATGAGTTCATGTTTAGTTAGATGTTCAATTTATTTGTTTTTCTGATTATGAATAATAATGAAGAAAATTAATAGAGTGATGAATTCATGTAACAGATTTTTTTTTATTTTAGGAGGTCACTTAAATGGGTTTGATTTAGCAATAAATATTTTGAAGTTGAAAAATGTATTAATAAGTATATGTATGCGCCCAGTATTGCTGAAGGCGACCCAGTGTGCTTAGTAAGGGGGAACATATTGGTTGAGGATCTGGCATGGGATAAGGCCAGGGATTTGGAGTTTGGGGTGGCATGTTATAAGGTTAGGTGTGCTGTGGTGCGTGTCTGTTCCATGTTATGGTGTTGGGATCTCGAATAGAGAAGTCCAGTAATCTCTTTCAGATGCAGCCATAGTCGCCGAGCCAGGAGGGTAGTTTACCCATGATGTATAAGAACAAATGGGGGGTTGTTGGCACCATATCCTCACCGGTCCTCTTAGGGGTTTAGCAATGAGATTTCTTCTGTTTTGGCAGAAAATCTCTCATTGGGGGGGTATTGTAACGGGTCTAAAAGGGAGGGGTTCTATTTTATTAAAATATTTTAAATTCATTTCCATCTGTGCGATCAGCCACGTGTTAAAAGTTTTGTTCAAACGAAAAACGTATAATGCGAAGTTAATACAATGGAATGCGTCAACGTGCGACCACGCCATACCATTCTGAGAATTTTGAGACTGTGTGACACATACCCACAAACACGCAAGCACCAACATCTGCGGAGCGCCTAAACGACGCCAAGAAGCGAAAAAACAAAATGACTTGAAGAAGAATTTTGTTAAACACGTGGTCAGAGACATGACAGAAACGAAACTAGACCACGC
This sequence comes from Magicicada septendecula, assembly GCA_034769895.1. Classification (NCBI taxonomy): domain Eukaryota; kingdom Metazoa; phylum Arthropoda; class Insecta; order Hemiptera; family Cicadidae; genus Magicicada; species Magicicada septendecula. The sequence continues at coordinate 671,149,309 of CM068368.1, read as the reverse complement.
CCTTACTGTGACGTAAACCTATGGACACCAAATTTCATCAACATCCAGCACACAAAAATCCCATGTGTCGTGTGTGCAACTAATGCGACTTTGAGAACGAAGGCTGGGAACAGCGACGAAATTGTTAGCAGGCAAGGCAGTGATGTCCGCCCGCATGTAGCGTCAGTCGGAGAAGAACATCTTAACCTACTGGACGCGAACCGTAGTGCGTCCACCGACTGGACACAAATTTTCATCACAAATATATATAACAAAATGTGAAGCAGCAGTGGTGTTGTTGTGAGGTGTCGGCGGCCGTTTGAACATAACGGACTGCGGGCCGAAAACTTATCAACCAGGTAAATATATTCGAACACGGGCAAAGTGCTATGCAGCCAGGACAAGTTACGTAGTTCGCGAACTTTAAATTTTGTATTTTAACATATTCCGAAGTGTAACAGAAAGTTTGAAGAGGAACAGTTAAATCCGACAGTTTAGACGAAGTTAGCGGAGTGGACAGCAAAATCGAGAAATGTGACAAATAAATGAAACATTCGTACACATACGAGATGCAGCACGTGGTCATCAGAAGGACGCGGGTTAAGTAGTCGACTCAAAATTAAATTAAATAAATCAATTAATTTTCAAATTTATAAAAAGGGGTTATAATTAAATTATGGGGCATTTTACAGTATGAGAGGGAGAGAGTGAGCAATCTGGGTCATCTTAATAGTTCAATTAATTAGTTTGTCAGTTTTAGTTGCAACTAGTTATTAGCGTATTGGTCATGTAGAAAATAATCCAAGTTTTTGTAATTCTTTAAGAAAAATAATTGAGATGCAGAGTTTGAATCGAAAATGAATATTAAGTAAAGTAAAAGAAAGTTAGACAAATAAAATACCATTTTATTTGTGTTTGCAAAATATGTGTTTGTCATTGCATTACCTGTTGTTTTTCTCTGCCTAAGTACATCAGACGACACCCTGGTTATTCGCAATGAAGGTAAGTGGGACAATTTTAGATATTTCTATTTAAAAAATAAGTAAAGTTTCAGTTGCCGCCTTTAATAGGCACAGATTGCTAGATTTTAAAATTTATTTTAAACTCGTACTGCTTTAGTTGGCGCCCGTTAACAGTGACTTTGTAAATTAAATTAAATTGACAAACTGATCGAAAATGGCAGAGAAAAATAAGGATGCAGATTTATGTGGAAGTAGTGTAGAAGAATGTATTTTAAATGTTACGCAAGACGATATAATATCGACAAATATTAACGAGAGCGTAAACAATACAACACACGAATTAACGATGGAGACAGTAGACGCAAAAATAAGCGATAATGTAAATATATTTAACAAATTAGCGTTAATGATGGAAATGATGTCAGGAATGAAAACTGAATCAATGATAAACTTGACACACAAAATGAGAAAATGAAATCAGAAAATAATAATTTAAAATCTGAAATCAAATCAGAAATAAATGCCGTAAATATTAAACTTACCGATTTAAATAACGAGTTCATGAATGTAAGGAACGAACTGAGAGTGAGTGAAATAAATATGAATAACAATTTAGAAAGTATGAATAAAACTATTGCGGGCATGAGAGGTGAGATAATTATAAATATAAGTAATATTCAAGACAAAATAAACGAAAGTAGAACGCGGAAGGAGAAGGTAGAAAATAACACAGTTACGAGTGATTGTGACGAAATAACAGACGACCAGAGTAATAATAAAATAACAAATAATTACGAAAATGAATTAACAACCGATAGTAGTAAGATAGTTGAAAACGAGATATATAAAAATAATACAGTGAAAATAATTCGCGATCATAATAATATAGAAACTGAGAGAGAGAGAGAGAGAGAGAGAGAGAGAGAGAGAGAGAGAGAGAGAGAGAGAGAGAGAGAGAGAGAGGAGAGAGTGTTTGCAAGTTAGAGAGAGAGAGTATGAAGAGAATGATTTTGTGAATATAGGGCAGAGGGTAAATTTTCCCCAGTTTTATGGTAAACCGAGCTGGTTACAAAGGTTTTTGAAGGGCAAGAGTCCCTTACAAGAAAGCGATGTGTATGTAAATAATTTTTTAATTGTTAGTAGGCGTTTTTATGATTTAATACCCTCTGTACGGAATGATAGCAAAAGCATGAATTGGTGTTGATGATGATGAAAGATGTTTTGAGAGAGAGTTGTGTGCAGATAGAGAGATAGAATTATATAAGTTAAAGAGAAATTATAAAGAATTGAAAGAGAGGTTAGAATGGAAGAAAGTAGATGATATGAAACGCTTACCTATTGAAAGAGAGATAAATGAATATTTTGATAATACCATTGTATATGATAAACACTTACCTTATGTTGTAATGAGTGTAGTAGAAGAATATGATGAGAAAATAACTGACTTTAGATTGAATAAAACTACTGATGGAGACCAAACTAAAATCACTAATGATATTGACAGGTTTTATGATTTGATGATAGTGGAACAACTTGAAGTATTAGAAAATTATCATATTAAAATTAATAAATTGAGTGTGGACAAGAATGATTTATATTATAAATATATTAGATTACTATTCGATGATGGAGGCTGAACATAAACTTAATAAATGGACATTTTAAATATTGTAATTTATGGTTCTGAGCTTGCTGCTTTTGGAAATGAAGTGTGATAAAACTGAACAATTAATGACGAATAATTTGCAAAAAATTGATAGTGAAATTAGTTGTGTTTATTGTAAGAAAGATATAATGTAAACAAGGTGTGTAGGTAGCTGTTGTGATAATAATAATAATATTTTTGCAGTTAAATAAACAACAAAATAATTTTGAAGAGGATGACAAATGAATTGTAATTGTTTTGATAATAATTGAAATATGTTGCATTTTCAATAATTGATTTAATTAAAGTAATTTGAATTGTTTAAATAAATGTGATTGATTTAAAATGTTATATAATTGAATTTTGATAATGAATTTGACAATAATTAATAAATAAATAAATGTTAAATTGTTTAGTATGGAATAACATTGTTGTTAAAATGTTGCACAAGATACAGGGCGTTTGATGTTTATAGTTGTGTGCTTATGACAGGGTATGAGCGATGTACTGTAAGTATACATTTTATAATACAAGTTAAATAGAGTAAAATGTTTACAGGTGTTGAAAAGATTTTAACTAAATGATGAAACTAATTTGAGATAATTGTACTAAATAGGAACCATAGTTAAAAGGTAGTAATAACTGAAATATGAGATAAAATAAATGTTAATAATAATTTTGAAATTTTGAGGAATATAATTGTGGTAAGTGATAAATAATGAAATATTAAAGGGTTAAAAAAAAAAATTTTTTTTCTCATTATAATGTTTATAATTTTCTGTATAAATTATTTAAAAGAGAATTGTTTGTTTAATGTGAATGTAACAATACTAATGATCAAGGTTAATGTCTATTTGTTTATTATATTATGTTATGTTATCATACAAGATATGTGGGTAATTTTGGGGGGGTTGAGTGGTGTTAATAGAAGTGCTATACTTAGGGAGTGTAGAAACTGCAAGTGTAGAAGGTTTAGTTTAGTTATTAGGTTAGCTGTTGCCGTGGTGGCATGTGCCATGGTAGATAACGGTAAGTGTTGGGGGTGACAGAGAGTATTACCTCCATCGGAGGCCAAAATGGCGTAAAATACACGGCACACCTTTTATATAATTTTATATTATATGCTGATAGACTGCCGTGCCGTGTATAATAATGACGTAGAGAACATGCCTGAATTTAGAGTTGATTTTCCCCGACTTTTCAGGCGATTACTGCCTTACCAGCACTAATCATGGTTTTGGATAGCGGTCAGCTATGGCCATAAATTAAGAACCTTGACCATAGCTGGCTTGAAATTGGTGTATATTTGAAATTGATGGGGGGTGACAATAGGGGAAATCCCCGGAACTATGGAACAGCGGCTGCCACTCTGTTCGAGTAGGAACAGCAAGGCCAGGTGGTAGACCCGTTTTAAGGGCGTACTAATATATGACATAGATATGATATCTGCCAATATTAAAATGTAACGCTGAAGCAAGGACACGGAGATGATAAATTCATCCACCAATGCCGTCTTTGTGGAGGCAAATGGGCGCAACAGTCCACCATCAAAAAAATAATAGTGTGTGTGGTTCAGGTGGTTACTCAAAGGGGAATAACGAATTAAAATTTTGTAACTTAATGATGATGACTCGCTCTTGCAGTAATTAAAGAATTGTAGTTTGATTTGACAAATAGGTGCATCAGATGTTTATCATATTGTATTTAGTATGTCTTATTGTGTTTTATTTTATTATGTTAGGATATAAGTTTTGTCAACGTGTAATGTATTTCACATGACGTAAAATTTTGAAATGTGTCTACAGTAAGGTCGTTAACCTTGCTAATAAAATCAACTGATCAGCTGTAGTGTATCACTTATAAATGATTTGAAAACTTCTCAATGGAGTTACTTATTTGAATATAATTAAACAATTGATTGGTACAAGTGATAAATTTTAATAGAAGCTGAAACCAATTAAAGCTATAAAATGTGTGATTTTGATTAATTTAAATGTCAGTTTAATTGTTAATTGTAATAATACTATGTCAATTTTAAATGTTATATTTTATTACGTTATTGTGTTTCAAGATAAAAAATTTTAAAGATGGCTTATGTATTTTACAAACATATGTACGCCAAGGTCATTGACTTGACCCAGAGAGATCAGCTGATGGTTGATGTTACAAACTAGACCAGGTTTTGGCAATTGCTTGATGCAAATTTTGTCGTGTAATTGATTTAAATAATTTTAAATCTTTTTTGCGAAATGGAAAAAATATTTGGATAAATTAAAAATTTTTTTGGGGAAAAAAATTTTTGATTTTATGCCTGCCATATAGGTGATGTTTGAATTGCAAGTGTATTTTTTGTTTGTTTAGTATGTATGTATAATGAAAGGTTAGGATAAATGAGTTCATGTTTAGTTAGATGTTCAATTTATTTGTTTTTCTGATTATGAATAATAATGAAGAGAATTAATAGAGTGATGAATTCATGTAACAGATTTTTTTTTTATTTTAGGAGGTCACTTAAATGGGTTTGATTTAGCAATAAATATTTTGAAGTTGAAAAATGTATTAATAAGTATATGTATGCGCCCAGTATTGCTGAAAGCGACCCAGTGTGCTTAGTAAGGGGGAACATATTGGTTGAGGATCTGGCATGGGATAAGGCCAGGGATTTGGAGTTTGGGGTGGCATGTTATAAGGTTAGGTGTGCTGTGGTGCGTGTCTGTTCGATGTTATGGTGTTGGGATCTCGAATAGAGAAGTCCAATAATCTCGTTATTGTGTTTCAAGATAAAAAATTTTAAAGATGTCTTATGTATTTTACAAACATATGTACGCCAAGGTCGTTGACTTGACCCAGAGAGATCAGCTGATGGTTGATGTTACAAACTAGACCAGGTTTTGGCAATTGCTTGATGCAAATTTTGTCGTGTAATTGATTTAAATAATTTTAAATCTTTTTTGCGAAATGGAAAAAATATTTGGATAAATTAAAAAATTTTTTGGGGAAAAAATTTTTTGATTTTATGCCTGCCATATAGGTGATGTTTGAATTGCAAGTGTATTTTTTGTTTGTTTAGTATGTATGTATAATGAAAGGTTAGGATAAATGAGTTCATGTTTAGTTAGATGTTCAATTTATATGTTTTTCTGATTATGAATAATAATGAAGAGAATTAATAGAGTGATGAATTCATGTAACAGATTTTTTTTTTATTTTAGGAGGACACTTAAATGGGTTTGATTTAGCAATAAATATTTTGAAGTTGAAAAATGCATTAATAAGTATATGTATGCGCCCAGTATTGCTGAAGGCGACCCAGTGTGCTTAGTAAGGGGGAACATATTGGTTGAGGATCTGGCATGAGATAAGGCCAGGGATTTGGAGTTTGGGGTGGCATGTTATAAGGTTAGGTGTGCTGTGGTGCGTGTCTGTTCGATGTTATGGTGTTGGGATCTCGAATAGAGAAGTCCAGTAATCTCGTTCAGATGCAGCCATAGTCGCCGAGCCAGGGGGGTAGTTTACCCATGATGTATAAGAACAAATGGGGGGTTGTTGGCACCATATCCTCACCGGTCCTCTTAGGGGTTTAGCAATGAGATTTCTTCTGTTTTGGCAGAAAATCTCTCATGGGGGGGGGGTATTGTAACGGGTCTAAAAGGGAGGGGTTCTATTTTATTAAAATATTTTAAATTCATTTCCATCTGTGCGATCAGCCACGTGTTAAAAGTTTTGTTCAAACGAAAAACGTATAATGCGAAGTTAATACAATGGAATGCGTCAACGTGCGACCACGCCATACCATTCTGAGAATTTTGAGACTGTGTGACACATACCCACAAACACACAAGCACCAACATCTGCGGAGCGCCTAAACTACGCCAAGAAGCGAAAAAACAAAATGACTTGAAGAAGAATTTTGTTAAACACGTGGTCAGAGACATGACGGAAACGAAACTAGACCACGCCCTTACCGTGACGTAAACCTATGGACACCAAATTTCATCAACATCCAGCACACAAAAATCCCATGTGTCGTGTGTGCAACTAATGCGACTTTGAGAACGAAGGCTGGGAACAGCGACGAAATTGTTAGCAGGGAAGGCAGTGATGTCCGCCCGCATGTAGCGTCAGTCGGAGAAGAACATCTTAACCTACTGGACGCGAACCGTAGTGCGTCCACCGACTGGACACAAATTTTCATCTCAAATATATATAACAAAATGTGAAGCAGCAGTGGTGTTGTTGTGAGGTGTCGGCGGCCGTTTGAACATAACGGACTGCGGGCCGAAAACTTATCAACCAGGTAAATATATTCGAACACGGGCAAAGTCCGATGCAGCCAGGACAAGTTACGTAGTTCGCGAACTTTAAATTTTGTATTTTAACATATTCCGAAGTGTAACAGAAAGTTTGAAGAGAAACAGTTAAATCCGACAGTTTAGACGAAGTTAGCGGAGTGGACAGCAAAATCGAGAAATGTGACAAATAAATGAAACATTCGTACACATACGAGATGCAGCACGTGGTCATCAGAAGGACGCGGGTTAAGTAGTCGACTCAAAATTAAATAAATCAATTAATTTTCAAATTTATAAAAAGGGGTTATAATTAAATTATGGGGCATTTTACAGTATGAGAGGGAGAGAGTGAGCAATCTGGGTCATCTTAATAGTTCAATTAATTAGTTTGTCAGTTTTAGTTGCAACTAGTTATTAGCGTATTGGTCATGTAGAAAATAATCCAAGTTTTTGTAATTCTTTAAGAAAAATAATTGAGATGCAGAGTTTGAATCGAAAATGAATATTAAGTAAAGTAAAAGAAAGTAGACAAATAAAATACCATTTTATTTGTGTTTGCAAAATATGTGTTTGTCATTGCATTACCTGTTGTTTTTCTCTGCCTAAGTACATCAGACGACACCCTTGTTATTCGCAATGAAGGTAAGTGGGACAATTTTAGATATTTCTATTTAAAAAATAAGTAAAGTTTCAGTTGCCGCCTTTAATAGGCACAGATTGCTAGATTTTAATATTTATTTTAAACTCGTACTGCTTTAGTTGGCGCCCGTTAACAGTGACTTTGTAAATTAAATTAAATTAATTGACAAACTGATCGAAAATGGCAGAGAAAAATAAGGATGCAGATTTATGTGGAAGTAGTGTAGAAGAATGTATTTTAAATGTTACGCAAGACGATATAATATCGACAAATATTAACGAGAGCGTAGACAATACAACACACGAATTAACGATGGAGACAGTAGACGCAAAAATAAGCGATAATGTAAATATATTTAACAAATTAGCGTTAATGATGGAAATGATGTCAGGAATGAAAACTGAAATCAATGATAAACTTGACACACAAAATGAGAAAATGAAGTCAGAAAATAATAATTTAAAATCTGATATCAAATCAGAAATAAATGCCGTGAACATTAAACTTACCGATTTAAATAACGAGTTCATGAATGTAAGGAACGAACTGAGAGTGAGTGAAATAAATATGAATAACAATTTAGAAAGTATGAATAAAACTATTGCGGGCATGAGAGGTGAGATAATTATAAATATAAGTAATATTCAAGACAAAATAAACGAAAGTAGAACGCGGAAGGAGAAGGTAGAAAATAACACAGTTACGAGTGAGTGTGACGAAATAACAGACGACCAGAGTAATAATAAAATAACAAATAATTACGAAAATGAATTAACAACCGATAGTAGTAAGATAGTTGAAAACGAGATATATAAAAATAATACAGTGAAAATAATTCGCGATCATAATAATATAGAAACTGAGAGAGAGAGAGAGAGAGAGAGAGAGAGAGAGAGAGAGAGAGAGAGAGAGAGAGAGAGAGAGAGAGAGAGAGAGAGAGAGAGAGAGAGAGGAGAGAGTGTTTGCTAGTTAGAGAGAGAGTATGAAGAGAATGATTTTGTGAATATAGGGCAGAGGGTAAATTTTCCCCAGTTTTATGGTAAACCGAGCTGGTTACAAAGGTTTTTGAAGGGCAAGAGTCCCTTACAAGAAAGCGATGTGTATCTAAATAATTTTTTAATTGTTAGTAGGCGTTTTTATGATTTAATACCCTCTGTACAGAATGATAGCAAAAGCATGAATTGGTGTTATGATGATGAAAGATGTTTTGAGAGAGAGTTGTGTGCAGATAGAGAGATAGAATTATATAAGTTAAAGAGAAATTATAAAGAATTGAAAGAGAGGTTAGAATGGAAGGAAGTAGATGATATGAAACGCTTACCTATTGAAAGAGAGATAAATGAATATTTTGATAATACCATTGTATATGATAAACACTTACCTTATGTTGTAATGAGTGTAGTAGAAGAATATGATGAGAAAATAACTGACTTTAGATTGAATAAAACTACTGATGGAGACCAAACTAAAATCACTAATGATATTGACAGGTTTTATGATTTGATGATAGTGGAACAACTTGAAGTATTAGAAAATTATCATATTAAAATTAATAAATTGAGTGTGGACAAGAATGATTTATATTATAAATATATTAGATTACTATTCGATGATGGAGGCTGAACATAAACTTAATAAATGGACATTTTAAATATTGTAATTTATGGTTCTGAGCTTGCTGCTTTTGGAAATGAAGTGTGATAAAACTGAACAATTAATGACGAATAATTTGTAAAAAATTGATAGTGAAATTAGTTGTGTGTATTGTAAGAAAGATATAATGTAAACAAGGTGTGTAGGTAGCTGTTGTGATAATAATAATAATATTTTTGCAGTTAAATAAACAACAAAATAATTTTGAAGAGGATGACAAATGAATTGTAATTGTTTTAATAATAATTGAAATATGTTGTATTTTCAATAATTGATTTAATTAAAGTAATTTGAATTGTTTAAATAAATGTGATTGATTTAAAATGTTATATAATTGAATTTTGATAATGAATTTGACAATAATTAATAAATAAATAAATGTTAAATTGTTTAGTATGGAATAACATTGTTGTTAAAATGTTGCACAAGATACAGGGCGTTTGATGTTTATAGTTGTGTGCTTATGACAGGGTATGAGCGATGTACTGTAAGTATACATTTTATAATACAAGTTAAATAGAGTAAAATGTTTACAGGTGTTGAAAAGATTTTAACTAAATGATGAAACTAATTTGAGATAATTGTACTAAATAGGAACCATAGTTAAAAGGTAGTAATAACTGAAATATGAGATAAAATAAATGTTAATAATAATTTTGAAATTTTGAGGAATATAATTGTGGTAAGTGATAAATAATGAAATATTAAAGGGTTAAAAAAAAAAAAATTTTTTTCTCATTATAATGTTTATAATTTTCTGTATAAATTATTTACAAGAGAATCGTTTGTTTAATGTGAATGTAACAATACTAATGATCAAGGTTAATGTCTATTTGTTTATTATATTATGTTATGTTATCATACAAGATATGTGGGTAATTTTGGGGGGGTTGAGTGGTGTTAATAGAAGTGCTATACTTAGGGAGTGTAGAAACTGCAAGTGTAGAAGGTTTAGTTTAGTTATTAGGTTAGCTGTTGCCGTGGTGGCATGTGCCATGGTAGATAACGGTAAGTGTTGGGGGTGACAGAGAGTATTACCTCCATCGGAGGCCAAAATGGCGTAAAATACACGGCACACCTTTTATATAATTTTATATTATATGCTGATAGACTGCCGTGCCGTGTATAATAATGACGTAGAGAACATGCCTGAATTTAGAGTTGATTTTCCCCGACTTTTCAGGCGATTACTGCCTTACCAGCACTAATCGTGGTTTTGGATAGCGGTCAGCTATGGCCATAAATTAAGAACCTTGACCATAGCTGGGTTGAAATTGGTGTATATTTGAAATTGATGGGGGGTGACAATAGGGGAAATCCCCGGAACTATGGAACAGCGGCTGCCACTCTGTTCGAGTAGGAACAGCAAGGCCAGGTGGTAGACCCGTTTTAAGGGCGTACTAATATATGACATAGATATGATGATATCTGCCAATATTAAAATGTAACGCTGAAGCAAGGACACGGAGATGATAAATTCATCCACCAATGCCGTCTTTGTGGAGGCAAATGGGCGCAACAGTCCACCATCAAAAAAATAATAGTGTGTGTGGTTCAGGTGGTTACTCAAAGGGGAATAACGAATTAAAATTTTGTAACTTAATGATGATGACTCGCTCTTGCAGTAATTAAAGAATTGTAGTTTGATTTGACAAATAGGTGCATCAGATGTTTATCATATTGTATTTAGTATGTCTTATTGTGTTTTATTTTATTATGTTAGGATATAAGTTTTGTCAACGTGTAATGTATTTCACATGACGTAAAATTTTGAAATGTGTCTACAGTAAGGTCGTTAACCTTGCTAATAAAATCAACTGATCAGCTGTAGTGTATCACTTATAAATGATTTGAAAACTTCTCAATGGAGTTACTTATTTGAATATAATTAAACAATTGATTGGTACAAGTGATAAATTTTAATAGAAGCTGAAACCAATTAAAGCTATAAAATGTGTGATTTTGATTAATTTAAATGTCAGTTTAATTGTTAATTGTAATAATACTATGTCAATTTTAAATGTTATATATTATTACGTTATTGTGTTTCAAGATAAAAAATTTTAAAGATGGCTTATGTATTTTACAAACATATGTACGCCAAGGTCGTTGACTTGACCCAGAGAGATCAGCTGATGGTTGATGTTACAAACTAGACCAGGTTTTGGCAATTGCTTGATGCAAATTTTGTCGTGTAATTGATTTAAATAATTTTAAATCTTTTTTGCAAAATGGAAAAAATATTTGGATAAATTAAAAATTTTTTGGGGGAAAAAAATATTTGATTTTATGCCTGCCATATAGGTGATGTTTGAATTGCAAGTGTATTTTTTGTTTGTTTAGTATGTATGTATAATGAAAGGTTAGGATAAATGAGTTCATGTTTAGTTAGATGTTCAATTTATTTGTTTTTCTGATTATGAATAATAATGAAAGAATTAATAGAGTGATGAATTCATGTAACAGATTTTTTTTTTATTTTAGGAGGACACTTAAATGGGTTTGATTTAGCAATAAATATTTTGAAGTTGAAAAATGTATTAATAAGTATATGTATGCGCCCAGTATTGCTGAAGGCGACCCAGTGTGCTTAGTAAGGGGGAACTTATTGGTTGAGGATCTGGCATGGGATAAGGCCAGGGATTTGGAGTTTGGGGTGGCATGTTATAAGGTTAGGTGTGCTGTGGTGCGTGTCTGTTCGATGTTATGGTGTTGGGATCTCGAATAGAGAAGTCCAGTAATCTCGTTCAGATGCAGCCATAGTCGCCGAGCCAGGGGGGTAGTTTACCCATGATGTATAAGAACAAATGGGGGGTTGTTGGCACCATATCCTCACCGGTCCTCTTAGAGGTTTAGCAATGAGATTTCTTCTGTTTTGGCAGAAAATCTCTCATTGGGGGGGGGTATTGTAACGGGTCTAAAAGGGAGGGGTTCTATTTTATTAAAATATTTTAAATTCATTTCCATCTGTGCGATCAGCCACGTGTTAAAAGTTTTGTTCAAACGAAAAACGTATAATGCGAAGTTAATACAATGGAATGCGTCAACGTGCGACCACGCCATACCATTCTGAGAATTTTGAGACTGTGTGACACATACCCACAAACACGCAAGCACCAACATCTGCGGAGCGCCTAAACGACGCCAAGAAGCGAAAAAACAAAATGACTTGAAGAAGAATTTTGTTAAACACGTGGTCAGAGACATGACGGAAACGAAACTAGACCACGCCCTTACCGTGACGTAAACCTATGGACACCAAATTTCATCAACATCCAGCACACAAAAATCCCATGTGTCGTGTGTGCAACTAATGCGACTTTGAGAACGAAGGCTGGGAACAGCGACGAAATTGTTAGCAGGGAAAGCAGTGATGTCCGCCCGCATGTAGCGTCAGTCGGAGAAGAACATCTTAACCTACTGGACGCGAACCGTAGTGCGTCCACCGACTGGACACAAATTTTCATCTCAAATATATATAACAAAATGTGAAGCAGCAGTGGTGTTGTTGAGGTGTCGGCGGCCGTTTGAACATAACGGACTGCGGGCCGAAAACTTATCAACCAGGTAAATATATTCGAACACGGGCAAAGTGCGATGCAGCCAAGACAAGTTACGTAGTTCGCGAACTTTAAATTTTGTATTTTAACATATTCCGAAGTGTATCAGAAAGTTTGAAGAGAAACAGTTAAATCCGACAGTTTAGACGAAGTTAGCGGAGTGGACAGCAAAATCGAGAAATGTGACAAATAAATGAAACATTCGTACACATACGAGATGCAGCACGTGGTCATCAGAAGGACGCGGGTTAAGTAGTCGACTCAAAATTAAATAAATCAATTTTCAAATTTATAAAAAGGGGTTATAATTAAATTATGGGGCATTTTACAGTATGAGAGGGAGAGAGTGAGCAATCTGGGTCATCTTAATAGTTCAATTAATTAGTTTGTCAGTTTTAGTTGCAACTAGTTATTAGCGTATTGGTCATGTAGAAAATAATCCAAGTTTTTGTAATTCTTTAAGAAAAATAATTGAGATGGTTTGAATCGAAAATGAATATTAAGTAAAGTAAAAGAAAGTAGACAAATAAAATACCATTTTATTTGTGTTTGCAAAATATGTGTTTGTCATTGCATTACCTGTTGTTTTTCTCTGCCTAAGTACATCAGACGACACCCTTGTTATTCGCAATGAAGGTAAGTGGGACAATTTTAGATATTTCTATTTAAAAAATAAGTAAAGTTTCAGTTGCCGCCTTTAATAGGCACAGATTGCTAGATTTTAATATTTATTTTAAACTCGTACTGCTTTAGTTGGCGCCCGTTAACAGTGACTTTGTAAATTAAATTAAATTAATTGACAAACTGATCGAAAATGGCAGAGAAAAATAAGGATGCAGATTTATGTGGAAGTAGTGTAGAAGAATGTATTTTAAATGTTACGCAAGACGATATAATATCGACAAATATTAACGAGAGCGTAGACAATACAACACACGAATTAACGATGGAGACAGTAGACGCAAAAATAAGCGATAATGTAAATATATTTAACAGATTAGCGTTAATGATGGAAATGATGTCAGGAATGAAAACTGAAATCAATGATAAACTTGACACACAAAATGAGAAAATGAAATCAGAAAATAATAATTTAAAATCTGAAATCAAATCAGAAATAAATGCCGTAAATATTAAACTTACCGATTTAAATAACGAGTTCATGAATGTAAGGAACGAACTGAGAGTGAGTGAAATAAATATGAATAACAATTTAGAAAGTATGAATAAAACTATTGCGGGCATGAGAGGTGAGATAATTATAAATATAAGTAATATTCAAGACAAAATAAACGAAAGTAGAACGCGGAAGGAGAAGGTAGAAAATAACACAGTTACGAGTGATTGTGACGAAATAACTGACGACCAGAGTAATAATAAAATAACAAATAATTACGAAAATGAATTAACAACCGATAGTAGTAAGATAGCTGAAAACGAGATATATAAAAATAATACAGTGAAAATAATTCGCGATCATAATAATATAGAAACTGAGAGAGAGAGAGAGAGAGAGAGAGAGAGAGAGAGAGAGAGAGAGAGAGAGAGAGAGAGAGAGAGAGAGAGAGAGAGAGAGAGGAGAGAGTGTTTGCAAGTTAGAGAGAGAGTATGAAGAGAATGATTTTGTGAATATAGGGCAGAGGGTAAATTTTCCCCAGTTTTATGGTAAACCGAGCTGGTTACAAAGGTTTTTGAAGGGCAAGAGTCCCTTACAAGAAAGCGATGTGTATCTAAATAATTTTTTAATTGTTAGTAGGCGTTTTTATGATTTAATACCCTCTGTACAGAATGATAGCAAAAGCATGAATTGGTGTTATGATGATGAAAGATGTTTTGAGAGTGAGTTGTGTGCAGATAGAGAGATAGAATTATATAAGTTAAAGAGAAATTATAAAGAATTGAAAGAGAGGTTAGAATGGAAGGAAGTAGATGATATGAAACGCTTACCTATTGAAAGAGAGATAAATGAATATTTTGATAATACCATTGTATATGATAAACACTTACCTTATGTTGTAATGAGTGTAGTAGAAGAATATGATGAGAAAATAACTGACTTTAGATTGAATAAAACTACTGATGGAGACCAAACTAAAATCACTAATGATATTGACAGGTTTTATGATTTGATGATAGTGGAACAACTTGAAGTATTAGAAAATTATCATATTAAAATTAATAAATTGAGTGTGGACAAGAATGATTTATATTATAAATATATTAGATTACTATTCGATGATGGAGGCTGAACATAAACTTAATAAATGGACATTTTAAATATTGTAATTTATGGTTCTGAGCTTGCTGCTTTTGGAAATGAAGTGTGATAAAACTGAACAATTAATGACGAATAATTTGTAAAAAATTGATAGTGAAATTAGTTGTGTGTATTGTAAGAAAGATATAATGTAAACAAGGTGTGTAGGTAGCTGTTGTGATAATAATAATAATATTTTTGCAGTTAAATAAACAACAAAATAATTTTGAAGAGGATGACAAATGAATTGTAATTGTTTTGATAATAATTGAAATATGTTGTATTTTCAATAATTGATTTAATTAAAGTAATTTGAATTGTTTAAATAAATGTGATTGATTTAAAATGTTATATAATTGAATTTTGATAATGAATTTGACAATAATTAATAAATAAATAAATGTTAAATTGTTTAGTATGGAATAACATTGTTGTTAAAATGTTGCAGAAGATACAGGGCGTTTGATGTTTATAGTTGTGTGCTTATGACAGGGTATGAGCGATGTACTGTAAGTATAAATTTTATAATACAAGTTAAATAGAGTAAAATGTTTACAGGTGTTGAAAAGATTTTAACTAAATGATGAAACTAATTTGAGATAATTGTACTAAATAGGAACCATAGTTAAAAGGTAGTAATAACTGAAATATGAGATAAAATAAATGTTAATAATAATTTTGAAATTTTGAGGAATATAATTGTGGTAAGTGATAAATAATGAAATATTAAAGGGTTAAAAAAAAAAATTTTTTTTCTCATTATAATGTTTATAATTTTCTGTATAAATTATTTAAAAGAGAATTGTTTGTTTAATGTGAATGTAACAATACTAATGATCAAGGTTAATGTCTATTTGTTTATTATATTATGTTATGTTATCATACAAGATATGTGGGTAATTTTGGGGGGGTTGAGTGGTGTTAATAGAAGTGCTATACTTAGGGAGTGTAGAAACTGCAAGTGTAGAAGGTTTAGTTTAGTTATTAGGTTAGCTGTTGCCGTGGTGGCATGTGCCATGGTAGATAACGGTAAGTGTTGGGGGTGACAGAGAGTATTACCTCCATCGGAGGCCAAAATGGCGTAAAATACACGGCACACCTTTTATATAATTTTATATTATATGCTGATAGACTGCCGTGCCGTGTATAATAATGACGTAGAGAACATGCCTGAATTTAGAGTTGATTTTCCCCGACTTTTCAGGCGATTACTGCCTTACCAGCACTAATCGTGGTTTTGGATAGCGGTCAGCTATGGCCATAAATTAAGAACCTTGACCATAGCTGGCTTGAAATTGGTGTATATTTGAAATTGATGGGGGGTGACAATAGGGGAAATCCCCGGAACTATGGAACAGCGGCTGCCACTCTGTTCGAGTAGGAACAGCAAGGCCAGGTGGTAGACCCGTTTTAAGGGCGTACTAATATATGACATAGATATGATGATATCTGCCAATATTAAAATGTAACGCTGAAGCAAGGACACGGAGATGATAAATTCATCCTCCAATGCCGTCTTTGCGGAGGCAAATGGGCGCAACAGTCCACCATCAAAAAAATAATAGTGTGTGTGGTTCAGGTGGTTACTCAAAGGGGAATAACGAATTAAAATTTTGTAACTTAATGATGATGACTCGCTCTTGCAGTAATTAAAGAATTGTAGTTTGATTTGACAAATAGGTGCATCAGATGTTTATCATATTGTATTTAGTATGTTTTATTGTGTTTTATTTTATTATGTTAGGATATAAGTTTTGTCAACGTGTAATGTATTTCACATGACGTAAAATTTTGAAATGTGTCTACAGTAAGGTCGTTAACCTTGCTAATAAAATCAAATGATCAGCTGTAGTGTATCACTTATAAATGATTTGAAAACTTCTCAATGGAGTTACTTATTTGAATATAATTAAACAATTGATTGGTACAAGTGATAAATTTTAATAGAAGCTGAAACCAATTAAAGCTATAAAATGTGTGATTTTGATTAATTTAAATGTCAGTTTAATTGTTAATTGTAATAATACTATGTCAATTTTAAATGTTATATATTATTACGTTATTGTGTTTCAAGATAAAAAATTTTAAAGATGGCTTATGTATTTTACAAACATATGTACGCCAAGGTTGTTGACTTGACCCAGAGAGATCAGCTGATGGTTGATGTTACAAACTAGACCAGGTTTTGGCAATTGCTTGATGCAAATTTTGTCGTGTAATTGATTTAAATAATTTTAAATCTTTTTTGCGAAATGGAAAAAATATTTGGATAAATTAAAAATTTTTTGGGGGGAAAAAATTTTTGATTTTATGCCTGCCATATAAGTGATGTTTGAATTGCAAGTGTATTTTTTGTTTGTTTAGTATGTATGTATAATGAAAGGTTAGGATAAATGAGTTCATGTTTAGTTAGATGTTCAATTTATTTGTTTTTCTGATTATGAATAATAATGAAGAGAATTAATAGAGTGATGAATTCATGTAACAGATTTTTTTTTTATTTTAGGAGGTCACTTAAATGGGTTTGATTTAGCAATAAATATTTTGAAGTTGAAAAATGTATTAATAAGTATATGTATGCGCCCAGTATTGCTGAAGGCGACCCAGTGTGCTTAGTAAGGGGGAACATATTGGTTGAGGATCTGGCATGGGATAAGGCCAGGGATTTGGAGTTTGGGGTGGCATGTTATAAGGTTAGGTGTGCTGTGGTGCGTGTCTGTTCGATGTTATGGTGTTGGGATCTCGAATAGAGAAGTCCAGTAATCTCATTATTGTGTTTCAAGATAAAAAATTTTAAAGATGGCTTATGTATTTTACAAACATATGTACGCCAAGTCGTTGACTTGACCCAGAGAGATCAGCTGATGGTTGATGTTACAAACTACACCAGGTTTTGGCAATTGCTTGATGCAAATTTTGTCGTGTAATTGATTTAAATAATTTTAAATCTTTTTTGCGAAATGGAAAAAATATTTGGATAAATTAAAAATTTTTTGGGGGAAAAAAATTTTTGATTTTATGCCTGCCATATAAGTGATGTTTGAATTGCAAGTGTATTTTTTGTTTGTTTAGTATGTATGTATAATGAAAGGTTAGGATAAATGAGTTCATGTTTAGTTAGATGTTCAATTTATTTGTTTTTCTGATTATGAATAATAATGAAGAGAATTAATAGAGTGATGAATTCATGTAACAGATTTTTTTTTTATTTTAGGAGGACACTTAAATGGGTTTGATTTAGCAATAAATATTTTGAAGTTGAAAAATGTATTAATAAGTATATGTATGCGCCCAGTATTGCTGAAGGCGACCCAGTGTGCTTAGTAAGGGGGAACATATTGGTTGAGGATCTGGCATGGGATAAGGCCAGGGATTTGGAGTTTGGGGTGGCATGTTATAAGGTTAGGTGTGCTGTGGTGCGTGTCTGTTCGATGTTATGGTGTTGGGATCTCGAATAGAGAAGTCCAGTAATCTCGTTCAGATGCAGCCATAGTCGCCGAGCCAGGGGGGTAGTTTACCCATGATGTATAAGAACAAATGGGGGGTTGTTGGCACCGTATCCTCACCGGTCCTCTTAGGGGTTTAGCAATGAGATTTCTTCTGTTTTGGCAGAAGATCTCTCATTGGGGGGGGGTATTGTAATGGGTCTAAAAGGGAGGGGTCCTATTTTATTAAAATATTTTAAATTCATTTCCATCTGTGCGATCAGCCACGTGTTAAAAGTTTTGTTCAAACGAAAAACGTATAATGCGAAGTTAATACAATGGAATGCATCAACGTGCGACCACGCCATACCATTCTGAGAATTTTGAGACTGTGTGACACATACCCACAAACACGCAAGCACCAACATCTGCGGAGCGCCTAAACGACGCCAAGAAGCGAAAAAACAAAATGACTAGAAGAAGAATTTTGTTAAACACGTGGTCAGAGACATGACGGAAACGAAACTAGACCACGCCCTTACCGTGACGTAAACCTATGGACACCAAATTTCATCAACATCCAGCACACAAAAATCCCATGTGTCGTGTGTGCAACTAATGCGACTTTGAGAACGAAGGCTGGGAACAGCGACGAAATTGTTAGCAGGCAAGGCAGTGATGTCCGCCCGCATGTAGCGTCAGTCGGAGAAGAACATCTTAACCTACTGGACGCGAACCGTAGTGCGTCCACCGACTGGACACAAATTTTCATCTCAAATATATATAACAAAATGTGAAGCAGCAGTGGTGTTGTTATGAGGTGTCGGCGGCCGTTTGAACATAACGGACTGCGGGCCGAAAACTTATCAACCAGGTAAATATATTCGAACACGGGCAAAGTGCGATGCAGCCAGGACAAGTTACGCAGTTCGTGAACTTTAAATTTTGTATTTTAACATATTCCGAAGTGTATCAGAAAGTTTGAAGAGAAACAGTTAAATCCGACAGTTTAGACGAAGTTAGCGGAGTGGACAGCAAAATCGAGAAATGTGACAAATAAATGAAACATTCGTACACATACAAGATGCAGCACGTGGTCATCAGAAGGACGCGGGTTAAGTAGTCGACTCAAAATTAAATAAATCAATTAATTTTCAAATTTATAAAAAGGGGGTTATAATTAAATTATGGGGCATTTTACAGTATGAGAGGGAGAGAGTGAGCAATCTTGGTCATCTTAATAGTTCAATTAATTAGTTTGTCAGTTTTAGTTGCAACTAGTTATTAGCGTATTGGTCATGTAGAAAATAATCCAAGTTTTTGTAATTCTTTAAGAAAAATAATTGAGATGCAGAGTTTGAATAGAAAATGAATATTAAGTAAAGTAAAAGAAAGTAGACAAATAAAATACCATTTTATTTGTGTTTGCAAAATATGTGTTTGTCATTGCATTACCTGTTGTTTTTCTCTGCCTAAGTACATCAGACGACACCCTGGTTATTCGCAATGAAGGTAAGTGGGACAATTTTAGATATTTCTATTTAAAAAATAAGTAAAGTTTCAGTTGCCGCCTTTAACAGGCACAGATTGCTAGATTTTATTATTTATTTTAAACTCGTACTGCTTTAGTTGGCGCCCGTTAACAGTGACTTTGTAAATTAAATTAAATTAATTGACAAACTGATCAAAAATGGCAGAGAAAAATAAGGATGCAGATTTATGTGGAAGTAGTGTAGAAGAATGTATTTTAAATGTTACGCAAGACGATATAATATCGACAAATATTAACGAGAGCGTAGACAATACAACACACGAATTAACGATGGAGACAGTAGACGCAAAAATAAGC
This sequence comes from Magicicada septendecula, assembly GCA_034769895.1. Taxonomy (NCBI): domain Eukaryota; kingdom Metazoa; phylum Arthropoda; class Insecta; order Hemiptera; family Cicadidae; genus Magicicada; species Magicicada septendecula. Next base: position 671,129,047 of record CM068368.1, on the reverse strand, counting down.
GATAATGTAAATATATTTAACCAATTAGCGTTAATGATGGAAATGATGTCAGGAATGAAAACTGAAATCAATGATAAACTTGACACACAAAATGAGAAAATGAAATCAGAAAATAATAATTTAAAATCTGAAATCAAATCAGAAATAAATGCCGTAAATATTAAACTTACCGATTTAAATAACGAGTTCATGAAAGTAAGGAACGAATTGAGAGTGAGTGAAATAAATATGAATAACAATTTAGAAAGTATGAATAAAACTATTGCGGGCATGAGAGGTGAGATAATTATAAATATAAGTAATATTCAAGACAAAATAAACGAAAGTAGAACGCGGAAGGAGAAGGTAGAAAATAACACAGTTACGAGTGATTGTGACGAAATAACAGACGACCAGAGTAATAATAAAATAACAAATAATTACGAAAATGAATTAACAACCGATAGTAGTAAGATAGTTGAAAACGAGATATATAAAAATAATACAGTGAAAATAATTCGCGATCATAATAATATAGAAACTGAGAGAGATAGAGAGAGAGAGAGAGAGAGAGAGAGAGAGAGAGAGAGAGAGAGAGAGAGAGAGAGAGAGAGAGAGAGAGAGAGAGAGGAGAGAGTGTTTCCAAGTTAAAGAGAGAGTATGAAGAGAATGATTTTGTGAATATAGGGCAGAGGGTAAATTTTCCCCAGTTTTATGGTAAACCGAGCTGGTTACAAAGGTTTTTGAAGGGCAAGAGTCCCTTACAAGAAAGCGATGTGTGTCTAAATAATTTTTTAATTGTTAGTAGGCGTTTTTATGATTTAATACCCTCTGTACAGAATGATAGCAAAAGCATGAATTGGTGTTATGATGATGAAAGATGTTTTGAGAGAGAGTTGTGTGCAGATAGAGAGATAGAATTATATAAGTTAAACAGAAATTATAAAGAATTGAAAGAGAGGTTAGAATGGAAGGAAGTAGATGATATGAAACGCTTACCTATTGAAAGAGAGATAAATGAATATTTTGATAATACCATTGTATATGATAAACACTTACCTTATGTTGTAATGAGTGTAGTAGAAGAATATGATGAGAAAATAACTGACTTTAGATTGAATAAAACTACTGATGGAGACCAAACTAAAATCACTAATGATACTGACAGGTTTTATGATTTGATGATAGTGGAACAACTTGAAGTATTAGAAAATTATCATATTAAAATTAATAAATTGAGTGTGGACAAGAATGATTTATATTATAAATATATTAGATTACTATTCGATGATGGAGGCTGAACATAAACTTAATAAATGGACATTTTAAATATTGTAATTTATGGTTCTGAGCTTGCTGCTTTTGGAAATGAAGTGTGATAAAACTGAACAATTAATGACGAATAATTTGTAAAAAATTGATAGTGAAATTAGTTGTGTGTATTGTAAGAAAGATATAATGTAAACAAGGTGTGTAGGTAATTGTTGTGATAATAATAATAATATTTTTGCAGTCTAAATAAACAACAAAATAATTTTGAAGAGGATGACAAATGAATTGTAATTGTTTTGATAATAATTGAAATATGTTGCATTTTCAATAATTGATTTAATTAAAGTAATTTGAATTGTTTAAATAAATGTGATTGATTTAAAATGTTATATAATTGAATTTTGATAATGAATTTGACAATAATTAATAAATAAATAAATGTTAAATTGTTTAGTATGGAATAACATTGTTGTTAAAATGTTGCACAAGATACAGGGCGTTTGATGTTTATAGTTGTGTGCTTATGACAGGGTATGAGCGATGTACTGTAAGTATACATTTTATAATACAAGTTAAATAGAGTAAAATGTTTACAGGTGTTGAAAAGATTTTAACTAAATGATGAAACTAATTTGAGATAATTGTACTAAATAGGAACCATAGTTAAAAGGTAGTAATAACTGAAATATGAGATAAAATAAATGTTAATAATAATTTTGAAATTTTGAGGAATATAATTGTGGTAAGTGATAAATAATGAAATATTAAAGGGTTAAAAAAAAAAATTTTTTCACATTATAATGTTTATAATTTTCTGTATAAATTATTTAAAAGAGAATTGTTTGTTTAATGTGAATGTAACAATACTAATGATCAAGGTTAATGTCTATTTGTTTATTATATTATGTTATGTTATCATACAAGATATGTGGGTAATTTTGGGGGGTTGAGTGGTGTTAATAGAAGTGCTATACTTAGGGAGTGTAGAAACTGCAAGTGTAGAAGGTTTAGTTTAGTTATTAGGTTAGCTGTTGCCGTGGTGGCATGTGCCACGGTAGATAGCGGTAAGTGTTGGGGGTGACAGAGAGTGTTACCTCCATCGGAGGCCAAAATGGCGTAAAATACACGGCACACCTTTTATATAATTTTATATTATATGCTGATAGACTGCCGTGCCGTGTATAATAATGACGTAGAGAACATGCCTGAATTTAGAGTTGATTTCCCCGACTTTTCAGGCGATTACTGCCTTACCAGCACTAATCGTGGTTTTGGATAGCGGTCAGCTACGGCCATAAATTAAGAACCTTGACCATAGCTGGCTTGAAATTGGTGTATATTTGAAATTGATGGGGGGTGACAATAGGGGAAATCCCCGGAACTATGGAACAGCGGCTGCCACTCTGTTCGAGTAGGAACAGCAAGGCCAGGTGGTAGACCCGTTTTAAGGGCGTACTAATATATGACATAGATATGATGATATCTGCCAATATTAAAATGTAACGCTGAAGCAAGGACACGGAGATGATAAATTCATCCACCAATGCCGTCCTTGTGGAGGCAAATGGGCGCAACAGTCCACCATCAAAAAATAATAGTGTGTGTGGTTCAGGTGGTTACTCAAAGGGGAATAACGAATTAAAATTTTGTAACTTAATGATGATGACTCGCTCTTGCAGTAATTAAAGAACTGTAGTTTGATTTGACAAATAGGTGCATCAGATGTTTATCATATTGTATTTAGTATGTCTTATTGTGTTTTATTTTATTATGTTAGGATACAAGTTTTGTCAACGTGTAATGTATTTCACATGACGTAAAATTTTGAAATGTGTCTACAGTAAGGTCGTTAACCTTGCTAATAAAATCAACTGATCAGCTGTAGTGTATCACTTATAAATGATTTGAAAACTTCTCAATGGAGTTACTTATTTGAATATAATTAAACAATTGATTGGTACAAGTGATAAATTTTAATAGAAGCTGAAACCAATTAAAGCTATAAAATGTGTGATTTTGATTAATTTAAATGTCAGTTTTATTGTTAATTGTAATAATACTATGTCAATTTTAAATGTTATATTTTATTACGTTATTGTGTTTCAAGATAAAATATTTAAAGATGTCTTATGTATTTTACAAACATATGTAGGCCAAGGTCGTTGACTTGATCCAGAGAGATCAGCTGATGGTTGATGTTACAAACTAGACCAGGTTTTGGCAATTGCTTGATGCAAATTTTGTCGTGTAATTGATTTAAATAATTTTAAATCTTTTTTCCGAAATGGAAAAAATATTTGGATAAATTAAAAATTTTTTTGGGGAAAAAAAATTTTTGATTTTATGCCTGCCATATAGGTGATGTTTGAATTGCAAGTGTATTTTTTGTTTGTTTAGTATGTATGTATAATGAAAGGTTAGGATAAATGAGTTCATGTTTAGTTAGATGTTCAATTTATTTGTTTTTCTGATTATGAATAATAATGAAGAGAATTAATAGAGTGATGAATTCATGTAACAGATTTCTTTTTTATTTTAGGTCACTTAAATGGGTTTGATTTAGCAATAAATATTTTGAAGTTGAAAAATGTATTAATAAGTATATGTATGCGCCCAGTATTGCTGAAGGCGACCCAGTGTGCTTAGTAAGGGGGAACATATCGGTTGAGGATCTGGCATGGGAAAGGCCAGGGATTTGGAGTTTGGGGTGGCATGTTATAAGGTTAGGTGCGCTGTGGTGCGTGTCTGTTCGATGTTATGGTGTTGGGATCTCGAATAGAGAAGTCCAGTAATCTCGTTCAGATGCAGCCATAGTCGCCGAGCCAGGGGGGTAGTTTACCCATGATGTATAAGAACAAATGGGGGGTTGTTGGCACCATATCCTCACCGGTCCTCTTAGGGGTTTACCAATGAGATTTCTTCTGTTTTGGCAGAAGATCTCTCATTGGGGAGGGGGGTATTGTAACGGGTCTAAAAGGGAGGGGTTCTATTTTATTAAAATATTTTAAATTCATTTTCATCTGTGCGATCAGCCACGTGTTAAAAGTTTTGTTCAAACGAAAAACGTATATTGCGAAGTTAATACAATGGAATGCGTCAACGTGCGACCACGCCATACCATTCTGAGAATTTTGAGACTGTGTGACACATACCCACAAACACGCAAGCACCAACATCTGCGGAGCGCCTAAACGACACCAAGAAGCGAAAAAACAAAATGACTTGAAGAAGAATTTTGTTAAACACGTGGTCAGAGACATGACGGAAACAATACTAGACTACGCCCTTACCGTGACGTAAACCTATGGACACCAAATTTCATCAACATCCAGCACACAAAAATCCCATGTGTCGTGTGTGCAACTAATGCGACTTTGAGAACGAAGGCTGGGAACAGCGACGAAATTGTTAGCAGGGAAGGCAGTGATGTCCGCCCGCATGTAGCGTCAGTCGGAGAAGAACATCTTAACCTACTGGACGCGAACCGTAGTGCGTCCACCGACTGGACACAAATTTTCATCTCAAATATATATAACAAAATGTGAAGCAGCAGTGGTGTTGTTGTGAGGTGTCGGCGGCCGTTTGAACATAACGGACTGCGGGCCGAAAACTTATCAACCAGGTAAATATATTCGAACACGGGCAAAGTGCGATGCAGCCGGGACAAGTTACGCAGTTCGCGAACATTAAATTTTGTATTTTAACATATTCCGAAGTGTAACAGAAAGTTTGAAGAGAAACAGTTAAATCCGACAGTTTAGACGAAGTTAGCGGAGTGGACAGCAAAATCGAGAAATGTGACAAATAAACGAAACATTCGTACACATACGAGATGCAGCACGTGGTCATCAGAAGGACGCGGGTTAAGTAGTCGACTCAAAATTAAATAAATCAATTAATTTTCAAATTTAAAAAAGGGGGTTATAATTAAATTATGGGGCATTTTACAGTATGAGAGGGAGAGAGTGAGCAATCTGGGTCATCTTAATAGTTCAATTAATTAGTTTGTCAGTTTTAGTTGCAACTAGTTATTAGCGTATTGGTCATGTAGAAAATAATCCAAGTTTTTGTAATTCTTTAAGAAAAATAATTGAGATGCAGAGTAGTAGTTTGAATCGAAAATGAATATTAAGTAAAGTAAAAGAAAGTAGACAAATAAAATACCATTTTATTTGTGTTTGCAAAATATGTGTTTGTCATTGCATTACCTGTTGTTTTTCTCTGCCTAAGTACATCAGATGACACCCTGGTTATTCGCAATGAAGGTAAGTGGGACAATTTTAGATATTTCTATTTAAAAAATAAGTAAAGTTTCAGTTGCCGCCTTTAATAGGCACAGATTGCTAGATTTTAATATTTATTTTAAACTCGTACTGCTTTAAGTACCACCACACTTTACTTCATTTCAAAAATGCCCGTCCGTCTCCGTCTCGTTCACAGATTTCTGAAACAGCTGAACTCAAGGCTTCGGGGTCATCGCTTGCTGACCAAGTTGATCTGTCTAGCACTACTTTGACCATGTCTCTGCCCCATCCTTCAGGGGTTCTGTTAGCCACATGTCTAGCAGTCTTGGCGTCTCCCAATGGTGGTTATATCGTAGTTAGGGCCATCCTGGATAGCGCGTCTCATGCTTCTTTCATCACTGAAGCGTGTGCATTTCGCTTAAAGTGCGCTTGTTTTGACGCTTCAATAAGTGTCAATGGGGTAGGTGATATTGCCACCAAAGCTAAAAGGGTGTGCCATCTTTCCTTGGAAACTTTAAAACGCGAGATTGTGGCGTCTAACCATGCTTTTATAATTCTTTCAAAGATCTCATCGGACTCTCCTAGGTTCCAGGTGTTGCCTGAAGTTAAGCAGGCTACGAAAGACCTTCTGTTAGCTGACCCTACCTTCGATGTAGCAGCCCCCAATTGATGCGTTGTTTGGAGCCGATATTGTAGCGGCTATTCTTTTGGGAGAGACTATTCCTTTGGGTGCAGGTTTGCCTGTTGCAGTTAGGACACGTTTTGGGTTTGTAATTATGGGTAGAGCCCCAATTTCACTTAATTGTGCATTGACTTGTGCTAGCGGTCTTACTGGCCTTCCTTTGGATCTGGTGTCTGCACATCAGCTTCACTGTCATTTCCACCACTTTTATCTTTCAGTCACAACATTATCAACTGATACAACCAACCTACTTGAGCAAGTTCATCGGTTTTGGGAGGTCGAAGAGCCTCCTGCTTTGCCCCACCAGTTATCTGAAGAGGATCACTTTGCTGAAAAGTTTTATATGGAGTCAACAAGTCGGTTGCCGTCGGGTCGTTACCAGGTGCGCTTGCCGTTTCTCAAAAACTCTTCTCACACTTTGGGAAATTCCCTTAAGGGAGCTATGTCTCGGTTTTTCGCATTAGAAAGGAAATTTGCGTCTAACAATCAGTTTAAGAGCCAGTATGTGCAATTTATAACTGATTATGTTGCTCAGGGGCATATGTCGCTGGTGTCGGACCCCAATTTTCCAAAATATTTCATCCCACATCATGGTATCTTTAAGGTTAGCGGCGATACTTCAAAAATAAGAGTGGTGTTTGACACCAGCATGAAGACGTCCTCTGGGATTTCCTTAAATGACGTGTTATGTGTCAGCCCTAAGTTGCAGACCTTACTGTCTGATGTTTTGATTTTGTTTCAGCGTTTTAGCCATGTCTTCACGTGCGACATCGAACAGATGTATCGCCAAATTGCCATGCATCCTGATGACTCGGCGTACCTATATATTTTATGGCGTGAAAAGGTTACCGCCCCACTAAGGGTTTTCGCTTTGCGTACCGTTACTTACGGGCTGGCTTGCACCCCTTTTCAGGCGTTGCGAACCTTGCAGCGGCTGGCTCAGGATGAGGCAGTTAATTTTCCTGCGGGAGCGGCGGTACTTAGTCGTAATATTTTTGTTGATGATATTGCTGCTGGTGCTGATTCAAAACCAGAGCTTTGCAAATTACAACAGGAATTAATCCTGTTGTTATCGGCAGGAGGTTTCAACTTGAAAAAATGGTGTACTAATCAACCTGACTGGCCTGCCTGAATCAGCCGCTCAGAGTGATTCCGTCGTATTTAAGGATATTCTGGGTTTAAGTTGGGACCATTTAACCGAATGCTTCTCATTTCCTCCTTTGGCCTGTTGCAGTAATGCTCAGGTACAATTCACCAAACATGTCGTGTTATCCCAGATGGCACAATTATTTGACCCATGTGGTTGGCTTTCGCCAGTGATTTTCAGGGCTAAGGCCTTTTTCCAAAAACTCTGGGCTGAGGGCTTGGAATGCGATGCTCCTCTCAATGATGACTTAAATGATTATTGGAGTCAATTCCTGTCCTCTCTGAATCATCTTTCGGTAATCACTATTTCTCGGCCATTCCTCCCTAAAGGTGGGCGTATTGAAAAGGTTATATTACATGGTTTCTGTGATGCTTCCCAGTTGGGTTACGGGGCAGTCCTTTACCTGTCCATTTATACTGACTCTGGTCCTCCGGTGGTTTCGTTGGTGTCTTCTAAAACTAAAGTGTCACCACTTAAAACTTTATCAATCCCACGTCTGGAGTTGTTGGGAGCTTATCTTTTAGCCAAAGTAGTTTGTCATTATGTTGGCTTATTCTCTTCACGTTTTCAAATGAGTCAAATTTTCTTATGGACAGATTCGACGATTGTTTTGGATTGGCTGTATATGCCTATTTTTAAATTAAAAACGTTTACTGCTAATTGGGTGGCCGCCATTACCGAGTGGACCAATACTAAGTCTTGGCGCCATGTTCATGGTGTTTCTAACCCCGCTGATTTGGCCTCTAGAGGTACTTCAATCACCAGCCTCCAGTCGTCGACATTGTGGTGGTCAGGGCCAGATTGGCTAAAGCTTGATTCTGTGCACTGGCCCCCGAATCACAACGTGCAAGATGTTGCCTTGGAGACCAAAGTCTCTTCGTTTCTTACTCAGGAGCCCCAGGTGGAATTGTTCGATCACTTGTCCTCGTGGCCCTTAGTGGTGGGGGTAACCTCAGTTATCTTAAGGTGGGCTATGCCTTCAGGGGTTGAACCTTCCACAGCCGTGGGTTGGAAGAGGTTAGCTGTTAACTATATTTTACACTACATTCAGCGCAGCGTGTTTGGACAGGAGCTCGTGGCTGTTCGTTTAGGTACGCGGCTCCCGGTTCGCATTCAGCGCCTGGTCCCGTTTATTGATGATTTTGGCCTCATTCGAGTACGCGGTCGCTTGACCAACTCTATGGTAGCTAGAAATCGTTTTCCGGTTTTACTGTCAAAGCGTCACCATCTAGTCGGGTTTCTAATTCATCACACCCATGTGTGGTTAGGTCATGCTGGTCCTTTGCAAGTTCAATTTCAGCTGGCTCAAAATTATTGGATTTTGCCCGCACGTCAGGTCATAAGAACCATAATTTGGAAATGTCTTCCTTGTTTCAGGGTGCGTCCTCGCCCCACCAATCCGTTAATGGGGGATCTGCCAATCCCTAGGGTTAATCCGGCACCTCCATTTTATTCTTCCGGCATGGATTATGCTGGCCCTTTTTTGGTACGGGCTTACGCTGTTCGGAAGGCGCCTATAGTCAAAACTTACCTATGTATTTTCATCTGCTTAGCCACTAAAGCAGTTCACTTTGAAGTAGCTATGGATCTTCCTACTTCACAGTTTATTGATGTGTTGAGGCGATTTATTAGTCGTCGTGGAGCTCCTCACACACTGTATTCGGATTGTGGCATGAATTTTGTGGGGTCGCGCTCCGAACTTAACGGGAGCTAAAAAATGTTCTTTCTAATCCTGACATGTCAGCGCAGATAACAATATTGATTTTAAATTTATCCCTCCGTCTGCCCCTCATCAGTGTGGCTTGTGGGAACGGGCTGTCCAGTCGGCCAAGTTTCATATGAAACGCATGATTGGGACCAGGTCGTTGACAGTAGCGGAATTTTTATCGTTATGTATTCGTATAGAAGCAATCTTAAATTCCCATCCTTTAACTGCCCTATCTTCAGATCCAAGTGATTGGCAGGCTCTAACGCCTGGTCACTTTCTGGTTGACCGCGCCCCCGGAAGCTGAAGTCTCGTTAAATGAAGGGACGGTCCGCCATTACAAACAAATTGCCGCTTTGCTCCAAGCATTTTGGAAAAGGTGGCGTTTGGAATACTTGACGGCACTTCATGCCAGATCGAAGTGGTCGTCTAAGTCCAGAAACTTAATGGTTGGGGACCTGGTTGTTTTGGAGGAACAGAATTCTCCTCCCCTGATATGGCCTCTTGGCCGAGTTTCAGCTGTGTTTCCGGGGAGCGACGGGGTTGTTCGTCGCGTTTTAGTTAAAACTTCCGCAGGTTCTTTTGAACGACCTGCTATTAAATTATACAGATTGCCTATAGCTTCTTGACTGTGTTTGTCTTGTTTTCGGGTGAGCAGAATTAGTTTTAATGATTGTGTTGTGGACTTACTTGACACTTTTCTGGAATTTCCCAGGTGGTTCCTTCCAGCTGTTGTCCGCATTGAAGTTTACATTGTGGAATGTTTCTGGCATGGCGTTGTGCCAGTCTACTGTGAGTTATGGATGCTCAACAAATCAACAACAACAAAAATAAGTAAAAAAAAAATGATAAAAAATAAAGGGAACAAAAAATAAAAAAGGAAAAAAATTGTAAAGACCTAGGGAATATTAACTAAGTTGATTTGCTGAGTTTTAAGTTGTGTTTGGTTGGGCAATTGTTTATTGCATGTTGTTTGGTTTTTGTCTGCTCTACCCGAACCTTTCGGATTGCTCGCCTGGTCGATGCGCCCGCGGCGGAGTTATTCGGCATTTTTTTTCTAATTAATTGCATGTTTTGTTGTATGTTTTGAATTTTCTCGTGTTTGCGTGTGACCCCCTCCTATGTTGGAGGGTAATTTTTCAGAGTGTGTTCATGTTCACTAAAAAATTTTTGTAATGTATTTTGTGCAGTTCTCTTGGTGTACTTGTTTGTTGACCCATCGTGGTCAACGGGGGCCGGTGTTCGATATTTCGAATATCAAACCGGTCAATTATTAATTTTCCGAGGTTGGCACTATGGCTTTTGTAAAGTCGATTCATGCATCGGGCCTGAACCCTTTGTCATGCTTCAACCACTGTAGTGTACACATCCACGGGCCGGATTTTTGTCAGGTAGAATCCATCTCATGGAACCTATCCTTTATTCCAACCAGTCTTTTCTGCCTGGGTGTCAAGAACAACTATTCATGAGATTTCGGTAAGTCAGGTTTTTCTAATTATTTGATTGCTAGCAATTCTGCATGTTGCACTGCTTAAAGAGCTCACCAGAGGATAAATTATACCGTAAGAATAAACTTCTTACCTTCAGATTGTCAATCTTTTAAAAATAATATCGCATAGGGTTAATAGTGGGGACACAGTAGCGGGAGTGCATGTATGTAGAGAAAGTGAGAGTGATGTAAATGGAGAGTAAATAGGTGGTGGTGAAATTTTGTAGTGAGGGTGGAGGTGTTAGGAGTCATTAACGACAGGCGTTATGGCGGGGGGTGAATAGTTTAAATGAGGTTTGGCGGAGTTACCTGGAAAGGGCCAGGAACTAATACGGGAGTGAATATAAGGGAAGGGAACACACATCCTAGGTACAAAGAGGGTATCAGGTATTTTGTAATAAAAGGAGAATGATTTAAGCGGAGTTAGAGAAATTAAGTGGAGTTATTATTGAGAGATCGGTGTCACCCTATGTAAGGGGACGTCCATTAATTACGTGAGGTTTTTTTTTAAATTTGGACCCCCTCCCCCCACTTGGTGAGATGTGGTGGGACCCCCCTCCCCCTCACGTGAGGTTTACCCTATAATTTTTAAATAATTAAATTTATTTGATATGTTCATGTTTTTGCTTCATACCACTAAAAATACCTAAAGCGTATCTTCTATGTACTACATTTTTTCTGTGAAATTAGAGCTGAAAATGATAACTACGTTTAAGGTGCACTATAACGAGTTTCATTAAATCAATTGTCTTGAAAGCTGCCAAATGGCTCTCTACATATCGTGGTTTTTGCAAATAATTTTCGCAAATAAGCAAATACAAAATAGGCTACGACACCACCTTCCCTAATTCTTCACTCACTCCATGGGCATTCATGTGCTTCCTCTACTGTAATGATTGGACACATGACATCCATGTGTTTTGGTAGTACTGGAAGACAGTCATTAGACGTATCTACATCCTCCTCGTGCAGCCACTCCAGCCTATCGTCCACGGCGCACAGCAGCTCCTCAGCCCGACGGGTGACCACACGCGTTGGTCGAACCCTGACCACAGGTCCTCGCGGGGTTGCATGCAGCGCCGACCTGTGTTTCTGCAGCTTCACACACGAAGCAAAGTAGATGCCGCAAGTCTTGCAGCATCTGTTATGGATAGTTTGATCATTCATCAAAAGAGATGGGCAGTAGTAATCGTACGGCATTTGGGAATAGCCCGCATGTTTGGGATACACCGTGAGAGATTGCCGAAGCAGGAACGGTGCGAACGACTTCCCATCGTGTTCCCCAGGCTCCGGCACAGTCAGTTCTCCGGTCACTTGGAGGATCGGATATTAGCTTCCTTCCACAAACGATTAACATCTTGCTGGCACGTTTGTTTTGACTTGTCTGCATGCCGCTTAACATACGCATTGTAAAAGTTTTGATACAAATTTATGTTGAACACAATAACATCGGCTTTATAGGCTATGCGTTGCAGAATATCACGACTGACTCACTGACTGACACGCAGTGATTACGACCGGCGCGGCAGGGAACTCCCCGAATGAAATCTGACACTTGTGCGGCTCTTTGTTTCAAATCGGGGAATCCCGGACATGGACACGTTTATTAAGCATTCAGTTCAGTTCAGAGAGGCCATAAAGATTGGTGGGCACTTTAATATTGTCTATGCTCGGGATTAATTTTATAAAACAAAATGTTATCCGTTATAATAATGTATATTCTCTGAATTAAAAAGTTGACGTGAGATTTTCATTGGCCCCCCTCCCTTTAAATGAGATTTTGCCGGACCCCTCCCCCCCCATTTTGAGCTCACGTAATTAATGGACGTCCCCTAAGTCTGTTAGTGGTTGTTAGAAGGAAGAAGGGGGTAAGGTTATATTTAAATACCCATTCAATAAATTAGATCATTGTGGATAACTGAGAATCACCCGAACCAATTGATGATGCAAATACTTAACAGAAATTCATAATTGAAATGTAATAATAAAATGTAACAAGGCAAAGAGTTAATAGAATTTGAAACTAAACGTAAAATTGAAATGTTTGCAAATTGTATTCAGATGCTCAGATGCAAATAAGGTGTTTATTTTAATGGAATGAGATTTGTATTATTTATGAATGTTTATGTTTTATTATGTGGTACTATGTTAGAGTGTAGGAATTATAAACATGTATTGTGTATTTTACATTGTATGATTTTATGTATTTGTGTTAATTGTATTTAGTATGACTGAAGTAAGGTCATTCACCCGAGAATGAGGCATCAGCTGTCAGCTGATGACTGGTGGTAGAGGTGTAGTATGTTTCTTGTATTTGATTCACAGACTCTTTTATTAATTAATTTAATTGAATAATTTTGCTTCTTTTTATTAATTGTCAAAATAGATATTTCTGGAAATTAAATTTTTTTTTTGAAAAAAAAAAAAAAAATTTCTTTGCAGTAAAGATTTTTATTTTATTTTTTGATGTTCGCTATAGGTTGATAATGTATCACCTGATAAATGATGTTTATGTTATCTGTTATAACCATGTGTAATTGTATTTGAATAGATGATAGAAATAAGTTGTAAGTTGTTCGTTTTATAATGATTGTTAACATATAGTTAAGGAAATTTTAGTTCATGTTAAAGTATTTTGAATTTTAAACTCGAAATGATTAATTAAAAGAGAAGAAGTCAATTAGCTTAAAATAGTAACTTTGGGAATGAACTTTAAATAAATGAATGAAATTTATTTTGTTTTGAAATGATATTACCAGACAGTGGAGTACAGTAAAGGAATTGTATTTATATGTAAAGATGAGATGTTCATATTAATTTAAAATGAGTATATCTGTTTTGAGGTTAGGGTTTGATACTGCAAGAAACGTTTAATTGAGCTAATATGTATTCTGTGTAATATAGTAAGGCACATATGTACGCACCCAGTACTTTGCTAAAGGCAATCCAGTATTTATAAGAGGAGATATATCAGTTGAGGAGTGGTTGGGTATAATGCCAGTTATTGATTTTTATCGGAAATGTTACAAGGTCAGGTGATACTGTGGTGTGTTTCTGTCTGATTTTACGGTGTTGGGATCTCGGACAGAGAAGCCCAGTAGAATCATTCAGATGCAGCCATAGTTGTCTAATCAGGGGAGTAGTTTACCCATGATAGATTAAGGAATAAAGGGGGGTTGTTGGCACCATATCCTCACTGATCCTCTTAGGGTTAGCAACGAGTTTTTCTGCTTCGGCAGAAAACCTCTCATTGGGGGGTATTGTAACGGGACAGATTTGAGGGGTTTTTCTTTATTAAGAGTTAATGGTAGAAGTGCGTTACCCACACAGGGCCTCAATTTTAACCATCAGCATTCACTTGTGGAACACCCAGTTGCACGTTGTCCAGAAAGTCTGTCAACAGGCACCGATTCCTGATGCTCTGGAATGTGAGAGCGTGCGGACATGCGTGCCTGTACAGATGAATAATCACGAACTTTTTAACGAGCCCCAGGTTGGATGGGTCTCGGCCAGCTACGGTAGACTCGCGCTCAGAAAAGAGACTAAGGAGGAGAGATCACGTGGCGCCTTTTAACCACTCGTGGAGCAAGTTGCCGCTCCAGAAAACTTTTTAGGCCATTTTGGACGCCTGGTGTTCAGCGGCTGTCGTCCTACAGCTGCGGCTGCGGCCGGTTGAACGTAAAAGGCTCGCGAGCCGAAAATCTATTAAAACTGTCAAAAATGTGGATTAAATTATAATTTAAAGTAGCATAAAAATGTGAGAACTAATTACAATTCAGTGACGTCAAAATTAAATTCGGAGAACAAATTTCGGACTAAAAAGTGAGATAAAATGTAAGGAGTGCAACGCATGATCTGCAGTGACGGCATCAGTACAGTAACCGTATGATGTAAACAAATAATTATGAATTTCTAATAAGAGCTCTAAATTTGAATGAATGAGTAAATACTGCGTTGCCTTTGAAAGAATTATTTAGATTAGTCATTAGAATAAGTGAAGCAATGTTAGAATAGCCTAAATGCTTGTTTTTGTGTTTTTAAAAGAAAAAAAAATAATTGAAAGAAACAGTAATATTTTTCGAGAGAAAAAATGAATAGTCAGTAAATTCAAAAAGAGTATGAAAGAAGGTTAAATAAAAATTGAGTTGATTAACAATTACAATGAGAGTCGAGTTCATTAATAAAACATAACCCTGAATCACGTTTATAGGCCTCGAGTTCGTGTGAGTGACCCTGGACCGTATAACGGTAAGTTTGTAGAAAGAGTAAATTATTTTATTAATAAATGGTTTATTGATTTCAAATAAAGTGTAGTATTACACAGTTAATACTGCCAACAAGTACTTGACACTGCTGGGCATCACAACTGAAATAGAACCTTTTTGCCCAAAAATTAAACTTACAGAATACCAAACAATCAACACCAACCTCTCTCTTCTGTCTGATATGAAAAAGCAAGATGCACCTTCCACAATCTTGCACCAAATGGCACTAGCAACCATCAATGAAAGATATCATCAGGATGAGTACCTTAGAATCTATATAGAAGGATCGCTCATAGAAAACATGGAAGGCTGGCGCAGGAGTACATTGTGAACTGTTCTCCCATTACATTTCAGTGGGAGAAAATAAAACCAGTTTTGACGGAGAAATAAAGGCAATACATATGGCATTACAACAACTCTTACTCAGACCGCTAGCTTTTAAAAAAGCTGTTTTTCTTGTTGACTCCAAGTCTGCAATCCAGTCTATCGAATCAAACAGACAGCCTATAGATAGCACTGCAAAAGAAACAAAGGATGCAATAAACCTTCTCAGTAAACAAGGGAAAACAATAATTCTCCAGTGGATCCCCTCACATGTAGGAAATGAAACGGCCGACCTGCTAGCTAAAAAGGGTACAACATTGCAAGGGAGAAAAACACTACGCAGCACAAGAACAATCAAAAGACTTGTTAAAAACAAAACACAAGAGATGTTCACCAATGAGGCCAGCCTTGCGTCTAGTGGTAAATGGTGGAAAAACATTGGAAACACTTGGGACAAAAACAAAATATACCCAGAAACCAAGCAGTAGCGTACTTCAGACTCAATACTGGTCACGACTGCCTTGCTGAACACCTCCATCGTATTAAGATCTACAATCCCACCACTGCACAATCTGTAAGCAGCTGAATACAGTGATGAACAGAGACCATCTTCTTGTAAGTTCACATTAATTTATCTATGCCTTTGCTACACTGTAATAATAAAACCTATGCTATATACGTGTGCTATATGGTTATAAAGTTTTTGTTGTTTTGTTAACATCATTTTAATAACCCATTAAAGTTGTTATATGAAAAAGTAATACTTACACAAGTGCAAATTCCTGGTTTATCCAGAATGTTGTATTTTCATCAAAATCTTTTGGAGACTGAACCTCAGGAGAATATAAGACAACTTGTCTCTTGAGTTTTGGGAATGCAACTAGTGACTGCAAGCAGAACATTGTTGTGTAATTTTTTTTTATGTTTAACTGTTCGTTATTTGATGAATTTGAGATAATGGATTTTATTACTAATTTAGAGACATGTATTCTTATTGTAATAGTAACTTATGATGGTATTAGTTAGGTACCTGATCTACACAAGAGTGGGTGCCATTAATATCTAATCACTGTTTTTACCTTCAAGCGACTGCTGTGAAAAGTTAACATAAATCCTATAATCCTAAAGAGAGCTTTATGACATTCTTCTGACTTAAATTTTGCTTTTCAATGAACGCTGGACAAATTAAAGACCCACTAAATTGACCATTAAATTCTCCAACTTTTTAAAAGGAAATTATGAAATCAAAGCTACATTACATTCAACATATGTTAACTTGCCATCTTCTAGGCAGTGATCGAAATAAAAACACCTGTATCCCTGTGAATGCCTTGTTTATTTATCGTATCACAAATAACTTTTCGCAAATATTAATATAACATAGAAAACAATTTTGATTCACAACTGTGATATCAATTATTCACACAACCGTAATTTATACAAACAAAAAGATAACATACACAGATAATACAGATCCACAAATGTGGTATCAAATACACTCACTAATTCTGTAACTTAACTCACTAGCTCTCAGAATCGAAATTGTGCAATTCTGTTTCTTATAGTTCTTTATACAGGTTAATAATGACGCCATTCACTAACAACATATGGCACTTACGAGATTCACCTAGCAAGTTCCAGGAGTATATTCGAGAATCTGGTGGAATAAACTATGATTATCTATAAATGTAGAGTACTGTTGTTACAGAACATTCTAGTGTGCATCAATATACATACGTTATATATAAATTGTGGATAATGTGGATACATACACGTAACGTAACCTACACATTATTATAATTACACATAGTTTTAATAATACCAATCACTTAATATATAAACATATTGATAATACGACTTTGAATGTCAGTTGGGGCTTCTCTAGTACCAACAAACTCTACACCTTTATATTATTAGGATGATAATGAGGATTGTAATATTTAAACAGCAGAATAAACAATTAAGCTCCATGAGCTTAACATGCAATATGACATGAAGATCTCGTTCGCTATTCTTATCAAAATATATTTTATTATTAAACAAAATAAAATTAACAATTTTTTATTTATATTTTCTACTAACAATAGATAGTTTTAATTTTCTGAAGCTGTGTTCTTCTTATGTACGATTCTTAGCATTATCGGGAAAACACCATTGTCACTCATACTTCATGTTTTTTAATTACAGTATTATATATACAAAAAAAAATCTTATAGTGCTGTAGCGGATTTGCAGATGTCTTATAAAAGCCCTTCATATATTCTTATAATTTTTAAAACTTTTAATCTTTTCTGCACTCTGGTGTCAACAAGCTTTGAAATTTCCAAAACTGAACACTATATACAGTAGACTTTCGCCTATCCGGCCTATTTTTGAAACTATGTGCTGTGTGCAAAACACAAGTTGGAACATGAAAAGCGCGATTTCCCCCCGCCCTGCTACCTGCTCTTTGTTTCGTCAGTTGTGTATCAGATGTCAACAAGTGCGGAATACGTTTGCCACTGTTCCGGTTACGTTCATAAATTGTTTTTTGGTGTGCTTCGTTCTTTTTTTTTATTGAAGATTACGAAATGGGCGATAAACGAAAAAAGGTTGTAATGACTATGGAGGAGAAACTATGCGCTATAAAACAACTGGACTCTGGGGTAACGGCAAAAACTATTGCTTCGGAGTTAAGAGTTGGGAAAAGTATAGTTGGTGACTGGAAGAAAAATCAAGCAGAAATTGAAAAGTGGTGTGCTGCCCACGCTAGAGGAAGTGGAATGAAAGTAAGAAAAACCATGGTGAAAGGTAAGCATGAAGAAGTTGAGGAAGCTTTATTTTTGTGGCATGAACACTTAAGAGGAAAAGGCTTGCCTGTTACTGGGCCAATATTGCAGGAAAAAGCATTACAATTTAAGCGACAAATAGAAGGAGAAGATTCAGAATTTATTGCCAGTGATGGATGGTTAGATCGGTGGAAAAAAACGATTTGGTATTCGCCAGATTACCGTAAGTGGGGAGGCTTTATCTGCTAATAAAGAGGCTGTACCTTTGTTCAAAGATTATCTTTTTAAGCTTACTGAAAAGGATGGAATTTCTGGGGACCAGTTGTACAACTGCGATGAGACCGGTTCAAATTATAAGATGCTCCCTAGAAAAACGCTTGCATCAAGAAAAGAAGCCACTGCACCAGGATACAAGAAAAGCAAGGAACAAGTCACCATCTTGGCTTGCAGTAATGCAACCGACAACCACAAGCTTAGTTGACTTTAATAGCAAAATCAAAGAAACCTAGAGCTTTTAAAAAACTGAAAAATCAGGAATCACTACCCCTATATTACACACATCAAAAGAAATCATGGATGAATTCAGAAATCTTTAAAACCTGGTTCCAAAATGAATTTGTACCGACTGTAGAAAAACATCTGAAAGACAATTTGCCGAAAAAAGCTGTGCTAATTCTTGAAAACACACCTTCGCATCTGGCCACTGGCGAACTCACAGATGGAGACATCAAAGCTTTATTTTTAACAGGCAATGTGATGGCTATTTGTCAGCCGATGGACCAGGGCATCCTTGAAATGCTAAAGAAAAAGTATCATCATCTTCTCAGTTCGTTGATAACAGCGACTGATAATAATGAAGACTACTTAACCACTCTGAAAAAGACTGACATGCTAGATGTCATAAGGTGGTTGGCCGAATCATGGGAAGAGATTCCAAACATATCCTTGTAAGGCCTTAGAAAATTCTTTTGGACCATGAAGCTGGACATTTCAACCTCGAACCCATGTGTGAAATCGAAGTGGAAAATGAAAACAATAAACTTGTTTATTGCTGGAGAAAGTACCGGGCTGTGACGATGTCAATGCAGAGGTCATTAGAGAATGGATGGCACACGACGAAGTTGATGAAGTAACTGACAACAATATGTGGAAATAGTCACACAGGGAGAAGAAATAGAAGAGGAGGAGGAGGCATCTTTAGAAGACAGGAAAAATCTCATCCCACATTTGGAAAGGTTCAAGACGATTGAGGCACTGCTGCAGTACATTAGTTAGCAGGAGGAAGCAACGCCAGCTGATATCATCTGGTTGCGTAAGTGGAGGGACATTGCGTCGTGGAAGAGAGCTAAAAGGGAGAACCAGTCATCTATAAAGGACTTTTTCAAAAACTAAAAACTGTAAGTTTTGACTCTTTTATCTTAGGCCTACCTTTTCACATTTGTATAATAATTTATCAATGAAAATTAAAATAAGTTTAAATCATTTTTTTAAGAATTAGGCCTACATTTTATGTTAACGTTTTGATTATTTTAAAATTGTATGTATTCATACTGTACAGTGTACATCATTTTATGTTTCCTGCAATTAAGTTAGACATTATAAAATTTATCTTAAAATGTGTATACAATATCTTTATTCTTGAACTTCCTTTTTCTGTAATACATTTTTAAAACGTACAGTACAGTACTTAACAAACATTTATAAAGCACTGGCCTGTACTAAGAGCTCAGAAAATATGAATAAGAGCGCCGGCCTATCCGGCTTTTTTGTAATCCAGCCTGCCCTTCCGCCACATTAGGCCGGATTACAAAAAGGGAGTCTATCGGATCGATGGGAGTCTACTGTAGTTGAAATTCTCTTCAATGCAATACCCCACATGGTTCTTAACACTTTTTACTCAAAATATTGACACCTTTTTTGGACCATGGCGTGCAAAACAAATTGAAATTTCAAAACTGAACACAGTTTTCAGATTTTTGTTAAAATTCTCTTTAATTTGATTCTTCACATGGACTTTTACAATCTTTCAAAGTTTTGACCCCTCCTTGCTCCCTTATTTTTGGGGGATCAATTTTAAAAGGCACAGGAATCTGTGGCATAAAAGTATGAACAGGCATGCTAAGTTTTATAAAAACTGGTTGGTGCATCAAAAGGTATCAACAAAACATACCCCAACAGTCTAACAGATAAATGTGAACGGTTGAACTAAAACTGCAAACTTGCTTTGTTCATTCAAAGCTGACCTCTAGACAAACTGATAAAAACTTTAATAACACTTTTGTGAAGCAAAAACATTTTTATTAAAGTAGTCTTAGCTATGCAGGACAATGCACACTACCATAACGCATAATAAATGTCATCTCATTACAAAAGTCTCCACACAAGTAAACAATTAATACTTTCACTAATATATTTTCTTAATAGCACGTCTCTGAGCTTGGATTATTGGAATTGAACTAGCTTTGGCAGTGTGTGATATTACTGTATTTATATTGATGGCATAGAAGGCACTAGAATATTCTAAACTGTACCATCCAGATGTAACATGTGACCAATGTACAAGGATGTACATGTCATCACACTACAACAGTAGATATCAAAAAGAGAAAAATTACATTAAACGATCTTACAGTGAAAGTAAGTGAGACACCTGACATTGCAGACATCAAATATTTCTAATATTAAAATTGTAAATTTGACATTTTTAGTACCAACAGCTTACTTCATAATCCATCCCCGTGGCAACCATGTTTTTAAAAAAAAATTTGCATTTAAACTCTGATAAATATTAACTAAACGTATTACTAAAAAATAATTTTACATAATTTTTCCATTGAATTCTCTTCTGAATAACGACTTTGTAGTTTTTGTTTGTTTGTAATTAAAGCTTAACAAACTTAGATGTTTTGCATAATTTTGAGAAAAAATTTCTTGAAAAAGAAAAACACTTTTTATTACAAAATTCACCCACAGTTTATTACAGGCCAAATATATGCAATAATGAAACTCAAAACAGACATACTCATACAAAATTTCAAATCACACACACACACACACACACACACACACACACACACACACACACACACACACACACACACACACACACACACACACACACACACACACACACACACACACACACACACACACACACACACACAAACCTTTACTCCAAATTCTCATGAATATAAACAAACACCCAGGTAAATGTGAACATATACACAGGTTGGTAATTACCTTTATCTAATTCCTTCCTTGCAACTTGATTATTTGCGTAACGATGCGTTTCAGGAACACAGTCCCATCATCAGGTTATAAAAATTAAATCATGAACTAGTCACTCGTCATCAAGTTTTAAAAATAAAACCACTGCACAACATTCGTATTCACGCAAACACATAGCTACGTGTATTCACTCACGTGTGTGTCATCGTAAAATTAAAAGTCGACTGATTTGTTATCACAAACTTACACAGGCAGTCGTCTGATTTCTTCTTGTTGTGTGTGTATTACTGTGTCATAGAAGACGTTGGATTTAAATGACAACATATCATTCAATAACTCATCACACTGGAATTTACTTGCTTTGTAAATTATAAATTCTTCCATTGCATCCATGAAACGTCCTTTCTTACAGTAATGTAGAGGTTTTAAATTTTGTACAAAACTGGTATAATTATGGTTGTATTCCATTATTAAGTGCTGCGCGTAACTGGACTTTATATTATTGACATTCTTCCTGGGCAGATGTTCTATATATCTATCTTTAAAACCTCTTCCTGTTTGTCCAATATAGAATTTATCGCAGTCATCACATACAATTTTATATATGCTGGAACATGTTTCAGGATTTTTGTTTCTTTTTGTTCGTAATACGTTTTGAATATTATTGTCTTAAAGGGAAGATCTTTATCTTCCTTCCACAGACTCCTTAATGTACCCCTAGAGAAGGAGGATTTTATCAAAGAAATTGACACCATAAAAAGCATAGCAATCGCCAACGGGTATAGTAGCACGATTGTCGACAAGTTGATCGATAAACACAGATGCAAAAAGAATCTAGGAACAAACAAAACGAGACATGACAATAAATTTATATCCGTTGAGTACGCTAACTTGATACCACAAATCACTAAAAATCAATTACAAAATATAACGTTACAGTAACTTTTAAAACAAACAATAATATTCAAAATGTATTACGAACAAAAAGAAACAAAAATCCTGAAACATGTTCCGGCATATACAAAATTGTATGTGATAACTGCGATAAATTCTATATTGAACAAACAGGAAGAGGTTTTAAAGATAGATATATAGAACATCTGCCCAGGAAGAATGTCAATAATATAAAGTCCAGTTATGCGCAGCACTTTGTCGTGTTTTATTATTTAATACCCATAGGTTTGTACCGTTACAACTTAATGGAATATAACCATAATTATACCAGTTTTGTACAAAATTTAAAACCTCTACATTACTGTAAGAAACGACGTTTCATGGATGCAATGGAAGAATTTATAATTTACAAAGCAAGTAAATTCCAGCGTGATGAGTTATTGAATAATATGTTGTCATTTAAATCCAACGTCTTCTATGACACAGTAATACGCACACAACAAGAAGAAAGCAGACGACTGCCTGTGTAAGTTTGTGATAACAAATCAGTCGACTTTTAACTTTACGATAACGCGCACGTGAGTGAATACACATAGCTATGTGTTTGCGTGAATACGAATGTTGTGCAGTGGTTTTATTTTTAAAACTTAACGACGAGTGACTAGTTCATGATTTAATTTTTATAACCTGTGGATGGGACTGTGTTCCTGAAACGCGTCGTTACGCAAATAATCAAGTTGCAAGGAAGGAATTAGATAAAGGTAATTACCTATCTATATAATTTATTAAAAATACGCAACTTGGAGACCAAACCAAAAATGAACATATACACAAGCTTGGCAACAGCTGAAATTTTGCCAGTGCTGCAGTCTGAATGAGAATATAAAACTAAACAGCACCTTCTGCATGTCTTAATAACATCTTTAGACATGAAGCTTGCAGAAACAAATGTAAAACATTTATGTCTAAATTTATATTTGAATGTTCTGCTTCTTATATTGAAATTTACATATGAAGCTAACTGCAATATTTGTTAAGACTAGACAAAACGTTTGAGGAAAAGAATAGTTTAAAGGACTGTTTAGTGTTGTTCTACAACTATATTGGAATCTTTATTGTTTAATATGTCATCTTGCAACTATGATAAAACACAGCCAAACCATACATGAGACCAAACAATTGACTTCAAATGGGATAAGTACACTTCACAAATAAAAACAAGTTAGCTGGAATGTTCACAATTTCTTAACACACACACACACGCGCGCGCGCATTTAACAAAGGGATACCGATAATATGTGGTACTCTGTTATAGACTATTATTTACATTTGAGCTGTCCTTTGCCCAGACTGGATCATTTTTATATGTGACTAAAAATGCTGTAGTAGTTTCTAAACCATACAGTAAAAAATGTGTACCTGTATTGTTATACAGAGCTAAATATCTTATTTAAAATGTTTTATGCTACAAATACAATGTTGTATTTGATTCAGGTGAATATACGGTCTGTAACTGTTCCAAAAAAATTAAATGTTTTGAAAAAAAAAATTGGCCAAGACACATATAGTTACTAAACACTCACAGTATTATTATAATCAGTTGTTATAAACACATTATACAATATGTTAAATATTGATTCTTATGTAATCAGTTTGATAACTTATTTAATTTTTTTTTTATAAAACAGCACCCTGAAATTTTACATGAAACCACATAAATAATACAACAATTGAATGTGCTGTTTCCATCAGCTGTTGCTACGGAAGTGAACGCATGTGCAAGCCAGCAAATGATCTGAGTCCTATAAGATATGGTTTCATTTCAAAACAGATCCAAGGATGAATTCATACACACAACGCCCTCCAGAAACACAGTGGCAGTCCAGGACATCAATTAATGTCATTTGTATCAAAGTATTAAGCTTACATCTTGATGCTCATGCAATCTCAATTGAAGAAAAAAAATTCAATAAATTTTAGTCACAAAATTCTTGCACCATTATCTTACCCATAAAGTTCTTCTAAGCTCTGGATCTGGTAATTCTGTAGCAAGACGGAGATTTTCATAAGTGATATGATCTAAAGGACGTTGATTCCATGCAAATAACACAGCCATTTGAAAGGTTGTCACATCGACATCAAATCTTCCTACTGCATTTGAAAAAGTGATCTAAACAAATTAATACATTAACTGTTTCTAGGTATACCTGGCTACAATTACACCTGTACTACACAAACCTACTTATCATTTACATTCGTTCATCAGAATTCTAAAATTATTGTAAAACATATATACATCAGGAAACTCAGAACTGTCAGTAATGTCCTGTAGCTTACTCCATTTTTGAATATGACACTCAACTTTTTTTGCAAATTGTTTTACTTGAATACTTCTCAAAATAAACTGTACACAGAAATTTACAGCCTGTATACAACTTTACTTTTTCAGAACTTTTTACTTCTATACAATCAAATCTATTTTTTATCCCATTATATAACATCTCTTATTTTTTTCAAGAATTTACTGTACATTTAGCAAACATCTAAAAATTGTAACACTCATGATTGTAATGCTTAATGCTGTCTTAAGAACTAGACATTACATTATCCACTGGCAAACAGAACAGTTTGTTTATATTACAAAAGTACAGGTAAAAATGCAATAATAATGATTTAACAAAATATACTTCCAGAAGTATTTACTACTTGAAAACATGTTTATTATAAAAGTAAAGAAATATATAAGACAAACAAATCTTTTACCGTCAGATGTGACCATTAACAAGTATTACAAATGGTACACAGAAGAGCAGTGAGATGCTGTTGTTCTTGCTTTCTAATTCGAAGTCTGAAGTCACAATCTTTTTATTTCAGTGAAATCATGTCCACCACATCATTACAATAGTGCATAAATGATTCAAGAAAAAATACTTTAGAAGATAAATAAAAAAAAGAATTACTTTAGCCACAATGAATTAAACTACGGGAAAAAGAAAAAGAGGAGACCTAAGAGAGCTAACTGCAAAAAATGTTGGAAATGAAGCCAGTTTCCAGCAGACATTGGGAGGCTAGAAACATAAAGATGGGTGTGAATGCATTAAATTGAGAAATGCCTTTGCACAACTGCTTTTACACTTCAGAAGATCAAAGATAATCTGAATAAAGGATTTGTTAATTCACCAAGTGCTCTGTTGTAATTGCCAGTCTTTGCCCTCATTTGTGTTTTACAGAATGGCTATCAAGTGTATTGCAGAATCTGTGAAAGGGTTATAAAAAGTTAGAATACTATTATGCCTGGGCTTATTATGCTGGGTATTTGAGTTTAACTCACAAATACTCATTGCAGAATTATCTATGAAGTGATATCTGGTATGGGCATTACGAGTGTCTATCAACTTAAAAAAAAAGATAATGACGAGGGTTAGGCTACACAGTTGGTAGATACTCTGCACAGTTGGTGTGGCTAGGAGACCCTCCCATTCAATATTCAATTAGGCAGGTGAGGACAACCAAAGAAGGAATCGACAATTGCAGAGAAGAGGAATCTGAAGTACCAGATGTGGATGGGGAAAAGAATGAGTGACACGGTACTAACTTTTGTGATTAAAAGTTCATTCATCATTGAGGTGAGGTCTGTGCTCCAGGATGTAATAGTACCTGAGTTGTTTGTTGTCAAACAAAACCACTTACAAAACACCCACAGGAGAAGCTACCTTAGAGGAACAATTTGTTTCAATGAAACACAATGTTTAAACAACAAATGTACAAACAGCATGAGCAGAAGGATCAGATGTATGAGATTTGCAGGGAGAAAAGCTTAGCCATAATGTAAACAAAAAACTTTGAACACTATGTTACACAAAAGTTTGGAGATGAACTGAGGAGACTCACTGTAAGAAGAGAGGTGTTTTAACAATTAAACTGAAATCAAACAACCATGCTGTATGGAGTTGCAAGGCTTAAGGGTGCAGTGTTATGGTGATGCATTCTGTGCTACCTCTCATTTAGTACTGAGTGAACACACCAACACACCCTAGTAATATCGGTATGGAGAACCATACATGACTTCCATGTTCTAAGATTTATATTTAAAATCATTTTTGAAATGAAATATTTCTATAGAAACTACTTCTTTCTACTTACTGCTTCAACCTTAACCACAGTACTGTGGTCACTAACGTATACCACCTCACATTATACCTCTCTCTCTCTCCTATAGCGCTACATCCCAAGTCAGGCCCTGGCCTCCACCAATCGCCGCCTCCAATCCACTCTATCCACTGCAACCCTCCTCCAGTTTCTTATCCCCATGTCTCTCGCGTCAAGTCTTATACATCACGTTATACCACCACTCGATTTTCACTGATGATGGAAGTTGATGGCACTGCTGAAACGTCTGGTTTTGCAGAAAACATTGGACTAAGGGCAAACAGCCCGGGAAGGAATTTTAACAACAAACTACTTCTTTGTTGCCGATAATGTAGTACATATATAAAAAATTATCCCCTCCCCCTTCAACTATAATTTTCATTTATAGAAAATTACCCCCACCCCGTTCAACTAGCCTCTTCATTTATAGATATTTCATCTACGTTTCTACAGTGGATTGTTACGATCTTATCAGGATACTTTATTTATCAAAATTAAGTACTTTGCTCTTGTTAAAACATAAAACGTTGCAGGTAAACTACCCTTTCCTTGTAACCGATCTTCACCAAAATCAATAGGCCTTGAGTACTCTACAACTCAGGCATACATGTACAAAATTCTTTGATTCTGTTTGAATTTATAGCAGTTATCGTTCATCATGAAAAAATGACTCTTGTTAAAACATAAAATGTTGCAGGTAAACTACCCCTTTCCATTAACCGAGCTTCGCCAAAATCAACAGGCCTTGAGCCCTTTACAATTCATGAACGTATGCAAAAAAATATCTGATTCTGTTAGAATATACGGCAGTTATCGTTCATCATAGAAAAAATTACACTTGTTAAAACATAAAAAGTTGCTGGCAAACTACCCCTTTCTCTTAACCGATTTTCATAAAAAACAATAGGCCTTGAGTACTCTACAATTCAGGGCTGTATGCAAAAAATTATTTTATTCTGTGTGAATTTGCGGCTGTTATCGTTTGCCATAGAAAAAATTCCACACACACACACACACACACACACACACACACACACACACACACACACACACACACACACACACACACACACACACACACACACACACATTTCGAAAAATGACTTTTCTTCATGTTTTGAGGGTAGTACAATCAGAATCAACCCTTATCTCGAACACGATTTTTTTCGCCATCACCATACTTCCATTTCCTTATGGAACATGGAAGTAAAATATCGGTATGGAGAACCATACATGACTTTCATGTTCTAAGATTTATATTTAAAATCATTTACAAAATGAAATGTTTCTATAGAATCTACTTCTATCCACTTATTGCTTCAGCCTTAACCACAGTACTGTGGTCACTAACATATACCACCACACGTTACCGCACTCGATTTTCACTGATGATGGCAGTCGACGGCACTGCTGAAACGTCTGGTATTGCAGAAAACCTTGGACTATAGCCAAACAGCCCGGGAAGGAATTTTAACAACAAACTACTACTTTGTTGCACACACACACACACACACACACACACACACACACACACACACACACACACACACACACACACACACACACACACACACACACACACACATTTCAAAAAATGACTTTTCTTCATGTTTTGAGGGTAGTACAATCAGAATCAACCCTTATCTCGAACACGATTTTTTTCGCCATCACCATACTTCCATTTCCTTATGGAACATGGAAGTAAAATATCGGTATGGAGAACCATACATGACTTTCATGTTCTAAGATTTATATTTAAAATCATTTACAAAATGAAATGTTTCCATAGAATCTACTTCTATCCACTTATTGCTTCAGCCTTAACCACAGTACTGTGGTCACTAACATATACCACCACACGTTACCGCACTCGATTTTCACTGATGATGGCAGTCGACGGCACTGCTGAAACGTCTGGTATTGCAGAAAACCTTGGACTATAGCCAAACAGCCCGGGAAGGAATTTTAACAACAAACTACTACTTTGTTGCAGATAACGTACTACACATATAAAAATTATCCCCTCCCCCTTCAACTATAATTTTCATTTATAGAAAATTACCCCCCCCCCGTTCAACTAGCCTCTTCATTTATACATATTTCATCTACATCTCTACAGTGGATTATTAAGATCTTCTTATCAGGATACTTTATTTATAAAAATTAAGTACTTTACTCTTGTTACAACGAAAACTGTTACTGGTAAACTACCCTTTCCTGGTAAACAATCTTCACCAAAATCAATAGGCCTTGAGACTTCTACAACTCAGGCACATATGTAAAAATTATTTGATTCTGTTTGAATTTACGGCAGTTATCATTCGTCATGAAAAAATTTCTTTCTCTTGTTACAACATAAAAAATTGCAGGTAAACTACCCCTTTCTCTTAACCGATCTTCACCAAAATCAACAGGCCTCGAGTCCTCTACAATTCAGGGATGCATGCAAAACATTATTTGATTCTGTTTGAATGTGCGGCAGTTATCATTCGTCATAGAAACAATTACTCTTGTTAAAACATTAAAGGTGGCTGGTAAACTACCCCTTTCCCTTAACCGATCTTCACCAAAATCAACTAGCCTTGAGTGCTTAAAACTTCAGGAATGTATGCAAAAAATTATTTGATTCTCTTTGAATATGCGGCAGTTATCATTCGTCATAAAAATAAAATTACCCTTTTAAAACATAAAACGTTGCAGGTAAACTACCCCTTTCTCTTAATCGATCTTCACAAAAGTCAATAGGCCTTCAGTCCTCTACATTTCAGAGCTGTATGCAAAACATTATTTGATTTTGTTTGAAGTTTCGTCTGTTATCGTTTGACATAGAAAAAAAATTACCCTTGTTGAAACATAAAACGTTGCAGGTAAACTAGCCCTTTCCCATAACCGATCTTCACCGAAATCAACAGACCTTGAGTACTTAAAACTTCAGGAATGTATGAAAAAACTTATTCGATTCACTTTGAATATGCGGCAGTTATCATTCGTCATAAAAATAAAATTACCCTTTTAAAACATAAAATGTTGCAGGTAAACTACCCTTTTCTCTCAACCGATCTTCACCAAAATCAACAGACATTGAGTTCTCTATAGCTCAGGCATATATGTAAAAAATTATTTTATTCTGTTTGAATTTACGGCAGTTATCGTTCTTCATGAAAAATGTTCTCTTGTTACAACATACATTGTTGCAGGTAAACTACCCCTTTCCCTTAACCGATCTTCAACAAAATCAACAGACCTTGAGTTATCTACAATTGAGGAAGGTATGCACAAAATTATTTGATTCTGTTTAAATGTGCGGCAGTTATCGTTTGTCATAAGAAAAATTACCCTTGTTAAAACATAAAATGTGGCAGGTAAACTACCCCTTTCCCTTAACCGATCTTCACCAAAATCAACAGGTCTTCAGTCTTTTACAATTGAGGAACGTATGCAAAAAAATATTTGATTCTGTTTGAATGTGCGGCAGTTATCGTTCGTCATAAAAAAAAATTATTGTTGTTAAAACATAAAATGTTGCAGGTAAACTACCCTTTTCTCTCAACCGATCTTCACCAAAATCAACAGACATTGAGTTCTCTATAGCTCAGGCACATATGGAAAAAATTATTTTCTGTTTGACTTTACGGCAGTTACCGTTCATAATAGAAACATTTATCCTTGTTAAAACATAAAACGTTGCAGGTAAACTACCCCTTTCTCTTAACTGATCTTCACCAAAAACAATAGGCCTTGAGTACTCTACAATTCAGGGCTGTATGCAAAAAATTATTTAATTCTGTGTGAATTTGCGGCTGTTATCATTTGCCATAGAAAATACCCTTGTTAAAACAAAAAACGTTGCAGATAAACTACCCCTTTCCCTTAACCGATCTTCACCAAAAACAATAGGTCTTGAGAACTCTACAATTCAGAGTTGCATGCAAAAAATTATTTGATTATGTTTGAATTTGCGGCTGTTATCGTTTGCCATAGAAAATACCCTTGCTATAACATAAAACGTTGCTGGTAAACTACCCTTTTCCCTTAACCGATCTTCACCAAAAACAATAGGTCTTGAGAACTCTACAATTTAGGACTGTATGCAAAACGTTATTTGATTCTGTTTGAATTTGCGGCTGTTATCGTTTGCCATAGAAAAAAATTACCCTTGATTAAAAAAAAAAAGTTGCTGGTAAACTAACCCTTTCCCTTAACCCATCTTCACCAAAAACAATAGGTCTTGAGAACTCTACAATTCAAAGCTGTATGCAAAAAATTATTTGAATCTGTTTGATTTTGTGGCTGTTATCGTTTCCCATAGGAAAAAATCTGCAGACACAGACAGACACACACACACTTTTCAAAAAAATGACTTTTTCATGTTTTGAGTGTAGTACAATCAGAATCTGCAATTATCTCGAACACGATTTTTTTGCCGTCACCATACTTCCATTTCCTTAAGGAACATGGAAGTAAAATGAGGAAACGCTCACACATTCTGGAGACTGCCCTGATTACTGCAGCTGGGCTACACTACACCACAGGTTGCCTTACTGTACATGTATAAACAATACGTGGGAGCTACATTCAGTCAATTCTGTATATTGTTTGTATACATGATTACAACGTATATTAACAGAATGTTATCCTAACACACACAAGTTAACAAAACTGTGTCTATTGATTTATCTAGCATCTAATTTAATTCCACTGTTTTCAGATAACGCTCCATGCAATCTTTGTACCAACAGTGAGTATAGATGGAAGATACAAGGAATTCCTGTATAGAGTTAAGCACAATAAATGATAAATAAAATAAATATAATTAAATCACTAACGACTCGGAACACAAAGTTTTTTATGGGTAAAAACGTACAAATTTTACCTTACAGCCTGAACCAGTTTTCACTTATTATAAGCTTCGTCAGACGCTGCCACTGGGAGCACTGTCCGTCTTGTTCTTGGCAACAGTGTCGACTTTTGAAGAATCAATGTTGTGTGTCTGGGGTGTGATATGCTCGAATAATGTATGTAATTTGAATTGTGTCTGTTCGTTTAGGATGTTGTTTCCATGTTCCATAAGGAAATGGAAGTATGGTGATGGCAAAAAAAAAATAGTGTTCGAGATAATTGCAGATTCTGATTGTACTACCCTCGAAACATGAAGAAAAGTCATTTTTCAAAATGTGTGTGTGTGTGTGTGTGTGTGTGTGTGTGTGTGTGTGTGTGTGTGTGTGTGGAATTTTTTCTCTGGCAAACTATAAGAGCCGCAAATTCAAACAGAATCAAATAATTTTTTGCATACAGCCCTGAATTGTAGAGTACTCAAGACCTATTGTTTTTGGTGAAGATCGGTTAAGGGAAAGGGGAAGTTTACCAGCAACACTTTATGTTTTAACAAGGGTAATTCTTTTTATGACGAATGATAACTGCTGCACATTCAAACAGAATCAAATATTTTTTTTACATACGTTCCTGAATTGTTAAGTACGCAAGGTCTTTTCAGTTTGGTGAAGATCGGGGGAAGTTTACCTGCAACATTTTATGTTTTAACAACGGTAATTTTTTCTATGACGACCGATAACTGCCGCACATTCAAACAGAATCAAATAGTATTTTGTGTACGTTCCTGAATTGTAAAGGAATGACGGCCTATTCATTTTGGTGAAGATCGATTAAGTGAAAGGGGTAGTTTACCTGCAACGTTTTATGTTTAAAAAGGGTAATTTTATTTTTATGACAAATGATAACTGCCGCATATTCAAACAGAATCAACTAATGTTTTGCATGCATCCCTGAATTGTAGAGTACTCAAGGCCTGTTGATTTTGGTGAAGATCAGTTAAGAGAAAGGGGTAGTTTACCAGCAACGTTTTATGTGATAACAAGGGTAATTTTTTCTATGACGAACGATAACTGCCGTAAATTCAAACATAAACAAATAATTTTTTGCATACATCCCTAAATTGTAGAGACCTCAAGGCCTGTTGATTTTGGTGAAGATCGGTTAAGGGAAAGGGGTAGTTTACCTGCAACAATTTTTGTTGTAACAAGATAAATTTTTTTATGACAAATGATAACTGCCGTAAATTCAAACAGAATCAAATAATGTTTTACATATGTGCCTGAGTTGTAGAGGACACAAGGCCTATTGATTTTTGTGAAGATCGGTTACGGGGAAAGGGTAGTTTACCTGAAACATTTTTTGTTGTAACAAGAGTAAAGTACTTAATTTTGATAAATAAAGTATCCTGATAAGAAGATCTTAATAATCCACTATAGAAACGTAAATGAAATATCTATAAATGAAGTGGCTAGTTGAACGGGGTGGGGGTAATTTTCTTTCCATTATCAGTGAAAATCGAGTGCGATAACGTGAGGTGGTATACGTTAGTGACCACAGTACTGTGGTTAAGGCTGAAGCAGTAAGTAGAGAGAAGTAGTTTCTATGGAAATATTTAATTTCAAAAATGATTTTAAATATAAATCTTAGAACATGGAAGTCATGTATGGTTCTCCATACTGATATTTTGACGTGATAACGTCTTATAAATTGATGAACACCGGCTGCACGCACGAAAAAGTGTCACGTTCCGTCTGAGCCTGAGCGTGCAAGCGAGAGCGCGCAACAAGCGATAAAGAGGCACGATCGGCCAAATTTAGATTGTTCAAGGTTATCATTTAAAACTCTCTCTCTCTCTCTCTCCCTACACACACACACACACACACGCACGGGCGCGCGCGCATAAAGAATTTCGACGAAACCGAAACATCGAAGCATGATAATGTTTTGTAAACAAAAGATTTCTAGACTGTGGGGAATCGAAAGTGTGGAAGCGTTACATTTTTCGATGACGATTTTATGGAATGACCCCCAGCCTAAAAACATTATCATGTTAAAAATTATTGTATTAATAAATTGTATGTCTATATACTATTGGAGCTATTGGTGTCTTACGACATATCGAACGCCAGCAATCAAATGTAGATGACCATTCTGCAGAGGCAGGACCATCGACCAGTACAACCTTGCCGGCATCTCGAGAAGAAATCATTACTCTATGGTTCGAGTTTCCGGAAAAAACAACAGGTGTCAGTGCCAAAATAAAATGTCGGCCTCACGTGCAAAGCAAGCCAAATACTCTGTCTCTCAACTGGGTGCCGGTGTATAAGAAAGTGGTGAACATTACACTGACAAAAACTGTCAAATGCAAACGAAAACAGTTTCCCTGCGTCCCTGCTTGTGCTATTACCATTCACAAGTCACAAGGTGGGACGTTTGATGTCATTGTTTATAAGTACTCCCCGAAACAACCACAACAGTTGGTGTACGTGGCGATGAGTCGGGTAACGAATATAGACAGCTTGCACATCATCACGGACAAAGATGCTCCCTTCATCTTCAAACACGGTCGAGATGGTAACGACTCCCAGACTACCCGAGATATTCGTAACGAATACGTTCGACTCCGTGGACACGCACTTCATACAATCACTAAGAAAGCAGTAAAATTCTGTGATGATGCTAACAACGCTGGACAAACTATAGTGATAAACCTTAATTCTCAGAGTTTGTCTGCTCATTCCATGGATATTGAAACGGATACAGTGATACCTAGGTCTGATTATTTGGTATTGACTGAAACGTGGATGCGTAACAATTGTGATCCAGTTCCAGTCAATAATTATGAGTGTGTATCCCGGCAGAATAATCGATCGGATTCTGATACAAACGCAGCTGGTGGAGTAGCAATCTATCGCAAATTATCATCGACATCCACGGCCAAAGTTCTCCAAGTTGCATTGTCGGATACAACTCGTGTCATCAAAAACACAGGTGACGTGTGCTTGGCCGAAATTACATGCTTCACTGCTGATACAACGTTTAAATTTGTACTTGGCACCGTGTATATTCATCCTGGAGCAAGTATCCAAAATATTGGTATGTTGCTGTACCAAGCACTTGTTCCATATGTGCACAACAGCCAGTATGTGCCACCGTTCTTCATGGATATTGATGCCGATGTACCAATTCTTCTTTGTGGCGACTTCAACACAAACGTGAAAAATGATGACGCATTCCTCAAATACATGAAAGATACGTACAATCTCGAATGCGTATCAGATGTTAATAAGTCAACAACGCTGAGAGGAACAACCATCGATTTGACTTTTTCAAGACACATTACACTTGAAACACTCCCCTTGATTTCGTACTTTTCCTATCATCGTCCTATCCTTAACAGAATAACGCAGATTGGAGGATCTTAAATATAACACATGTATATAAGTTGTAAATAAATTGTTAATAGCACATTGTTACTTGTAATTAATCTGTATAATTTAAGTAAAAAAATATTTGAATTAACGAATGTAAATAAATGTTAATTTATCGAAAAAATTGTAATTTTCAATTAACTCCTTCTTTGTATTATACAAAATAATGATAATTCAGTGATAATAATTCAATTCAATTCATAAAAGTATGCAATTTTTCATCAATGTTTCTTTATGACGTTATCACGTAAAACTATCGTCCGTAAACCGTCTTTACAGACAACCAATTGTTTTTTTATGTGTTTTTTGTGTGTTCCCAATTGTTCAAGAGTGTCTAGTTTTCGGCCTTTTGTGTGTACGTGTAGAATATCCACGTTACTGTCGATGTTTTTGTATGTGCGGTTTCCTTCAATGAGGTGGTTTGCAAAGGTGGATTCGGTAGTGGAGTGTGATGCCTTTGTGTGTTCAATGTATCTTTGTTTGAAGCTACATCCTGTCTGGCCTATGTAGAATTTGTTGCAATCTGAGCAATTTAGTTTGTAAACACCAGGTAGGTCGAATTTGTTTTGTGCTTTGTGTGTGTGTTTTGATAGTGTGTGTTCTGTTTTGTTTGTAGTTTTGTATGCGATTCTGTATCCTGCTTTTTTGAATTTGTGGGCTTTTTTTCAGTGTGGCTATTGATGTATGTTAGTGTTATGAATTTGTTGTTTTCTGTCTTTGTCTGTTGTTTGTTTTGTGTAGGAGTTTATTGACTATTGTTCTGTTGTATCCGTTGGATTCTGCTAGATATTGTATCGGGTTTAGTTCATCTTTGTAGTCTTTTTCATTTATGTGGGTTAGTAACTGTTCGTATTGTCTTTTGTTTCCCCTGTATAGAATTATGATGGTGTCAACATATCTGTGCCAATATAGTATTTTGTGTGAGTGTCTGTCATTGTTTACGAGGATTCTTGTTTTTCTAAGTGTTGGAGAAAGACCTCTGCTAATATCCTGGATACGGGTGAGCCCATGGGTAGAACGTCATTCTGTGTGTAAAATTTATTGTTATATGTGAAGTAGTTTTGTTTTGTGATAGGTTCAGAGTTTCTGTTATTTCTTGATAAGTTCTTCTGGTGTGTTGTTCTGGTGAGTTTGTTTTGTAGGATGGTGATTGTTTCGGAGATGTGGATGTTTGTGTACAGGTTTTTAATTTCTTGGATTTCGTTGTCCATGACGTGTCCGTTACTTAACTAAATATCACTATAATATTGACGACTCGGAACACTAAGTTTTTTATAAGTAAAAACGTAAAGTTTTACCTTACAGCCTAAACCGGCTTTCACCTATAGAAGGCTTCATCAGAGGCTGTCATTAGTAGCGCTGTTCGTCTTGTTGTTGGTGACGAGATAGTTTTTCGAAAGATCGAAGCTGTGTGTGTGTGGTGAGATGTGTTCGAATAATGCGTGCGATTTGAATTGTGTCTGTTCGTTTAGGATGTCGTTTTTATTTGTTTTTGTGTGTTTTTGGTGAAAGCACAAAACAAATTCGATCTACCCGGTGTATATAAGCTAAATTGTTCAAATTGCAATAAATTCTACATAGGCCAGACAGGACGTAGCTTCAAACAGAGATACATTGAACACACAAAAGCACTCCACACCACTACAGAATCTACCTTCGCAAACCACCTCATTGAAGCAAACCACACATATAAAAACATCGACAATAACATGAACATACTACACGTACACACAAAAGGCCGAAAACTAGACACTCTAGAACAATTAGAAATATACAAACACACAAAAACAAATAAAAACGACATCCTAAACGAACAGACACAATTCAAATCGCACGCATTATTCGAACACATCTCACCACACACACACAGCTTCGATCTTTCGAAAAACTATCTCGTCACCAACAACAAGACGAACAGCGCTACTAACGACAGCCTCTGATGAAGCCTTCTATAGGTGAAAGCCGGTTTAGGCTGTAAGGTAAAACTTTACGTTTTTACTTATAAAAAACTTAGTGTTCTGAGTCGTCAATATTATAGTGATATTTAGGTTTTTAATGTCAAAAGAGGGTAGTGTGGCATTATGGGGGATGTGTATGTCTTTTATTTTTGTTACTAGGTCGGTGTTGTTTTTTACTGCAATGTTGTTGTCTAGTTGTGTGTGTTGTCTGATAATTTTGTCTAGATGTTTTGCGAGTTTGTATGCAGGGGCATTTCGGTAATTGATAATGGGGTGGATGGGGATTTCTTCTTTATGGATTTTGGGAAGTGCTTGGAGGGTAGGGGCTGATGGTCGGATTTGTCTCATGTAGGGCTTTTGTTTGTGTGTCATGTGTTTGGCTTTGGTGATTAGCTGTTTTATTGTGTTTTGGTATCTGTCAGTGAGGTTGTGTTTTAGTTGTGTGACGTTGTTCTGTGATCTTGTATAATAAGTGAAAACTGGTTCAGGCCATAAGGTAAAACTTTTATGTTTTTACCTATAAAAAACTTTGTGTTCCGAGTTGGTAGTGATTTAATTATATTTAGTTAATCAACGGACATGTCATGGACAACGAAATCCCAGAAATAAAATAGGTATAATTTAATGCAGAATGCAGTAGTGTTAATATGTTAACCAGTCAGATATATGTATTCAAATATATGTATTCAAATGTATGGTTTTATTTCACCTCTCACTGTGTACTTATTGGTTCATTACATTTAGCAATTTTTTTACCTAAAAATATGTTCCTTTTTCTAATAAAATGTAAGCATACATTTTTTGCTATAAGAGAACTAAAAAAAAAAAATAATTATAACCCTTAATAAAGACAACTCTTTCATAAGCAGTTGTTTACAGAAACTAAAATATCAAATCGCTGCAGATATCAATCATGTATCATGTCAGTAATGATGACTGATCCCTTTCACAATAATGGAAACTTTTAATTTTACAACCAAGACAATAAGCATCAACAAAATCAACATACTCATGTGGGAACATTATGTGATGAAATAAATATTCTGATGGCAAATGGTAGTTGATTGTACACAACAAAGGGGATTGAATATCAAGGGATATAGGAGAAGATCATAGTAGCAGGATATAGAACTAGAATCACTCAAACCAATGTGTGAACATTTTATTGTGAAACAAAATAAAATAGGTGTTATCACAGCAATGTAACATTCCAACACTGGCACTTAAGAAAAAGTAACACTGGGATTAAGGAGTTAAAAATCACTGTAAAAACCCATTCATGGGTAAATATGGCACAAATTAATACAAACGGTTGCTTCTCATTTATTCTATTTTCTCTCCCTCCTGTTTACTACTTACAACTTTCCATCAAATAAAAAATTATAACAATGGAAGGATTACATGAAGGGAAAGAGGACAGAACTTGATCTTAAAATCAGCAAACTGTAATGGACGAAGGGGTTCCAGTTTTATCTATTCAAACAAAATAAGTTGTTAGTATATAACAGAATCAGTTCTAGGGCTATGCCACTGATTCCAACATTGAGGAAATTTATATATTTCAGAATAGAGTATTAAGATGCATAGTTGAAATGAAGATGCATACAGTGATTTCAACATCCCTTTTGTGGGTATCATCTTTCACTGACAATAAAAATAGGATAGCCCAGAAACAGGAAGAGAACTGGCAAACCACATATGACTAAAACATACTGAACTTTATTTGAAAACTTACGGTTCCATTAGACATATGATGATACCATTGCAATTTTCTACCACTATGTTTTTTCTTATAAAAGTCTTCTACTTCAGGTATATAATCTTCCAGTTCAAGGGGAAGAGACACAGTAACACGCTCACTACCTCTTGCCCATGCCCCTGCATTTAGTATTTTTATATTAATAGAATCTGTAAAACAAAAACAGAATTTAAATCAAACTGAGTTATATAATTTTGGACAAGTTCATAATGCATGTAATTGTATTGTACATCTCTCATTACAAGTTTTGAATGCAAGTCTCCTTCAAACAATTTTTACATATTTAAAGAATGATTCCTATTTAGACTTATAGGACTAAACACACACAAAATATGTCATTTTTACATTAACTACATATGTAATTTTGATGTTAAAAAAGTGCAAAGATTATCTGACAATTTATTTTTGAATACTATGGTTTTACTAAAATACATCACCTTCTTTGCAGGTATGTTCTTATCTTCCACAAGAATTCATTAAGGTAAACCATTATATCCTAAAGGAAGTTGGTACAGGTTTTCATAACAAGAGCTTCCAAAAGAAACCTAAAACACAGGAAAAGGAATAGGAAAATAAAGCACATCAAGGACTAAGGATGGGATGTGACAAAAGCATAATTCGTCTTTTACAGCAGAAATGAATGATACAAATAACAAGACTGTGAAGAATGTTATCTAAAATATTTTAATAAGCTTGTATTAAATAAATTAATAAATTGAAGAAACCTTTATTTATTACAGCAGTTAGTTAACATGGCAGTCAACATGTGATCCATCAAGTATCATCTACATGGAATGCTGTTTACTATTTCCTTTTCAAAAGTTTTGTAGTATTATACATTTTATTTATAACATTGAAGCTTTCACAGCCGGAGTCATCTTCAGTAAAATTATTTTCCCGGCTGTTGGGCCATGGTCCTATACATTTTAACCTAAATATATTTTCTTTATTTTGAAATTTCATCAACCTTCTACCAATTTATTTAGTTGGAGCTAACTTTTCTTTAATTTTCTAAAACCCTAAAGTGGCAATGCTACTTTTGTTATTCCATGTTCCTTTTTGTTGGAAACTACTATTTGATCAATTCATTTTTACATGTTGTTGTTAAAAGTATTAAAACTTTACATAACACACTTCATTATGGTCCCATTCTTTTGGTTCCTCAACATTTTTCATTAGTTAATAAACTCAAGTTTTTTTACTAACTTAGCACAACTGAGTTTTTAAAAACTGTTACTTTTATATGAAAGAAATTCAGAATGAGTACTTCTATATACCTGAGGTACAAATTGTGGGTTGGCCTTTTTTGTAGTTCCCAGTTGATACATATATAGCCTACAAGACAAAATATTTTCAAGGGAAAAGTTAATAAAAGTCAACAGTATATGGCTGAAGGTTTAACACCATACACGCAGCCAGCATTGTGCTTTAGTAACACATGCCAGCACCATACTTAACAATTTTTTTTTTTTTTTTTTTTTTTATCTCTACACTTTTCTTTATTTGATGTTGGTAATCTTAACTCTATCAACTCTTTCCATTTCATCACTCAATGTTGATCATTATTAATCCTAACTCTTTTAAGATAACCCTTTTGTTGCATATAGCCAAACCTGCATCACATATGATGATCTCACAGGAAAATTCTAGCAATGTCCACATTTCCCAGAGAGGAAAGTGGCATTAACTACAATTTAATTTCTTTTGAATATTTGCTCTAATATATTATTCGTACTGCCTATTAATACTATAGGAATGTGTAGAAACATTAGAAAAATGTGTTAGTAATTTTTATTAGCACTTCAACTTTATCATGATGAGAGAACATGTTTGTCAGATTATGTAACAATCAATGCCTTAACAAGATTGTCTATTTTGACACACAGTTTAGCAAATTCCAGTTATACTATGTGGACATACTGTAAATAAGCTTGATGACGTATTTTACCACGAGGCCCACAAGAATTACAAATTTATATAACAACATTAGTTATTATGCTTGAAATCTACTTTCAAATCAGCTACTTTCTTAATTAATAAAAGTACACATTATCATTAATATGTAACTACAACTACTTATAAAATAAATACAAACTTATTTTCTTTTCCATCATAAATGTTCAACAAAGTTTACTAAATGCTCATATACAAATGGCTTCTGACAACTACTAAAAAAGGTCTCTACAATTGCATTACTATAATAATACACTCTCTGATAAGGCATTTAGATAACTCATCTACAAGTTGATGAGTAGGAAATATGTCACTGTATTTGATAAAATCAACATTTATGATTACAATTATACATGAAGTTTCCCTACTTCCATAAACCAAGACTCCATTAAAACCTAATTACTAACCTGCTATACTGCCTTTACTACTTCTGTAAGTTTCTTTAAACTGCTGGTTTAAGTCTTCACTAACTTTAACATCTTGAAACATCCTAGCTAGTTTGTTTACATAATCAGCTGGCATACCAACTTCTCGTAACCTAAAATATAATATAGTACACGTTTTAAAAGTTTTTTTTTTTATAAACAACTTATATGTAAGTTTCCATGACATACGTTCTTCATGTGACAAACTTAGTACTTACATTCTCACAAAAACATAATACCTGAGAAGCAATGTAAATATTAAAATCCACACAAAAAGGATAAATTCAACATAAATACAATATTTTATCAATATGAGCACAAATTATGATGGCCGTCCAGAAAGTAATACCCATTTCCGTATATAGAGCACGAAGTGGTTCCATGTCTATTCCTGTTCAGTCATTGTCAGTGTTGTGTCCAATTAGACTGTGTAAAGTTCTATTGCGTTTCTAACCATTACACTGATTCTATGCATGTCCGGAATGTTTAAAAAAAATTGAGAATCCCACTGCGTGGGAAGTGAGATTTTCTTCATGCGAGAAATATGCGACTGTGCGAGACTTACTGTGTCAGATCAATGAAGTGTACGGTGCTGTGATGGATGAATCGTCAGTATGTCAATGGTGTTGCAATTTTAATGAAGGGAGAGAGAACATCCTTGGCAAAAACTGAACAGGACATCCTTCCGTCATTACACATGATCTGATGTGTCAAGTTGATGAATTAATCAAACAGGATCGGCATGTCACACTCAATAAAATCAGTGAAAATCTTTCATTTGTTTCTCGCACTGTTATCCATGAAATTGTCACCATTCACCTGAAGTATGGTAACATTTGCGCGAAGTGGATTCTGCGTAGTCTTAGTGATGAACTTAAAAAAATGTGTAGGCGCTGCATTGTCTTTTTTGGATCGTTACTCAAAGGAGGGGGATGAAACCTGGGTCATTCCATGTCAATTCAACCAGGCCATCTCAGATTTTGATGAAAGTTGGATTATTTGTTCTCCCTACAGTGATAAGTAACCGCACCAAATTTTAACCCTCTATCTCTATCCGTTGTCATTGTATAGGCTTTCAAAGTTTTGAAATTTGAGTGTTTTTAACAATCAGATGTTGCGAAACGAGACTTGCTACACTTTTGAAAAAATTTGTAACTTTTTTATTTATCATCCAATCTTTGTGAAATTTTGTAGTTATATACTCTAAAGTATAAGAATTCTAATACACAACACCTTTAAGTAAAACTACTTAGGCTGGAAGAAATGTTTTATTTGATTCTTTGTAGTTTTTTTGGTAAACAACATGGTTTAGCATTAAATTGAATATCACAGAAAGGGAAAGGGATAATCATAAAAACCTTTTTTTCAAAATAATCCTCAATACATGGGCTATCATATGAAAAAATAAAATTGATGGAGTTTTCATTCCTTTGTTGTGTTTTTTCTGTTAAAGGTAAGTATTTTAAAAATTTTTATTCAGCGATTTAACTAAGCCATAGACATTTAAAAAGGTCTAAGTATTTTTTTAAAAATAAAACTAAAATTTTAAGTGATTATAAAACAAACAGGCCCTATATTAAAACAAATATCACAGAAAGGGAAAGGTATAATCACAAAAACTTGCCCACCCAAAGAAAATCTAACAAACGTTTTACAAACAAAATTTGAAGATTGTGATGAAGACAACACCACTGAATTTAATCAATGGATTTCAACTGACAGAACACAAATGATTACATGTTCTGCAAAAATTGGTGAATTTATTGATGACCTTTCATCTAAATTGGAAAAAGTTGTCCCACACTCTTACGTTGCAAAGTCTCAATCAAAATATTTCAAGATACTTAAAGAATCTTCTGATGCAAACGTTGCCACAGTATCAATTGACTTGAGTGAAAATTACTCTTTTACTATCCAGGACAAAGCCCAAGGATACCACTGGACATCTGACTCTTGCACTGTACATCCTATTATAATTAACCTTAAAAGTATTGAAGGCGAAAGATTGGTTTTGTCTCTTTGTGTGATATGTGACGACATGAAACATGATATTTGTATGGTCTACAAAATTCAAGAAATTGTGACAGAGTTCATTAAAGAAAAGTATTCACATGTTACAAAAATCCACTATTTCAGTGATGGCTGTGCAGGCCAATATAAAAATAAATTTAATTTTATAAACACTTGTCTGCACAAAAAAGATTTTAAGATCAGGGCGCAGTAGTCGTTATTTGCAACTAGCCATGGGAAAACTGAGTGTGATGGTATAGGAGGCACTGTTAAAAGGCTAGTATGAAAGGAAAGTCTACAAAGACCTCTTGGACATAAAATATTATTTCTAGCAGATTTGTTTGAGTTTTGTAAAGTCAACATAACCAAAGTTAATTTTCATTTTATTTCTAAAGATTCTGTAAATCACATATGTTCTGACCTTGTGGAACGCTTTGAAGATGTACAAACACTTCCAGGAACCAGAAGTTTCCATAACTTTAAGCCATTAGATTGTTTAGGGAACTTGGAAGCAAGGAGGATCAGTAGTGATGAGAAAACCACCTTTACATATAATTTAAAGAATAAATAGACATCACTTGTAAGAGAAGAAAATTTGAACCCATCATCACGCTATGTAACTTGTAAATATGACAATCTGTGGTACTTTGGAATCATCACTGAATTAAATAAAGAAAAGGGTGATATGACTGTTAAATTTTTGCATCCTGCAGGACCATCGCCATCATTTCATGGCCCAAACGAGAGAACATTTGCCCGATGCCAATTCCTATGTGCTTGCAATTGTTGAGTCTCCTCACACATCAACTGGAAGAGCCTACAGATTCTCAGAGGAGTGTATGAGTTCAATTAAGAAAAAAATGTTACTCCATTAAATTTCTTTGACTGTACATTAAAACGTTACGAGTTAATTTAAAATTATTAATGTTGAAATATTGATATTGCTCAGTTTTCTTTTTGTTGTGTTAACTACTTTTCGTGAAACTTCCAGGGTCTCGTCAGGTGTACTCATTAGCAGAGAGAAATAGGTGAACGCAAATGACCAACACACATTGATGTTGTTAAATTAAAAAGGAATTTAATTACTCTATAAAAACAACAAATCAAATGAATTTAATTACTATATAAAAACAACAAATCAAATGAATTTAATTACTATATAAATAATTACGCAACCAGCACTTCTTGTAAGGCCTATATTTTTTCATTCACTCAGTCACACACATTTTCACTCTTCTACATATCTTCGGCATAAAATATCTCATTGAGGGGGGTATTGTAACGTGGCATTTTGGCCTACCTGGGATAATTTAAATAAAGTAAATAACATTTTTAC
The DNA here is from genome assembly GCA_034769895.1 of Magicicada septendecula. Classification (NCBI taxonomy): domain Eukaryota; kingdom Metazoa; phylum Arthropoda; class Insecta; order Hemiptera; family Cicadidae; genus Magicicada; species Magicicada septendecula. The sequence continues at coordinate 671,085,196 of CM068368.1, read as the reverse complement.
AATGATTGGGACAAAACGAATAAACGAAAGGTAAAATTCAGTTGTAGCGGCAATAGCGACGGTGGTAGCACTGTTACAAAATTATTGAAGCGACAGAATTAATAAGCTGGAATTGTGCCAAGGTCAACTAATGACACACAAAACAGCATAAACAAATTATGTAACTGACATCAGGCGAACGTTACGTCAGCGCTTTACATAATGCTGGAATGTGGGTATAGCAGCGCCACTAGTTTTCGTCACACCCACAGAACAAAGAACAGTCGGAAAACAACATCTACAAGTGACGGACGCATAAAAAACTGTCGCGTCCGCCGACTGGCCGGCTGTGCGTGATTTTTGCGCCCGCATACAACAGAAAATGTGAATTTATATATATGTTTCAAAGTACTTTGCCTTCTTGTAAGGCCTATATTTTTTCATTCACTCAGTCACACACATTTTCACTCTTCTACATATCTTTTTTATTGAGCTCAATTTAAAAATGCCAGTATTTAATTATATTTACTTTCCTTTAATGATGCGTAGGTTTCATCCTTGTGGTGTGCACTGTTTGTTGTTTTCACTTTTAACGTCTGTATGGCCGAAACTGTCACTTTACTGCAATTAGTCACTGTGTAATCTATTACTTTTATCGTTTTATTACTTTTTCGTAAAAAATGTATTTTCGTCTATACTAGTAAATAATCTCGGTCACCATGTTTGTAAAAGGTAACATGATCGAAATCTACTCTTAGGGCCAGAATTCGTGTAACACGAACCAGTTTAGTGAAACAATTTACCTGAAATAATAACATACACCAAATAACATATATAAAGTATTTTATTAGTATTTAAAGTGATAGTTACTACATAGTGAAATATATATGACCCACATATTGCCATGGGCGTTTCAAGAATCAATTTACCCTCCAAAATCCTTACATATATCAAAAAATGTGTTGTCTTAGCTAATTATGATATAGATATGATAAACATTTTTATATAGATTTCCGCACAACCCAGCACTTAGAAATTATAACACACACACGCAACCTCTCTCTCTCTTTCACACTCATGGTACAATTTTTTATTATTAATGTTGGAGCTCCTTATAAATAATTGAAATTTTAAATAATTGATTTCTGTAACAAAATTTTATACTGGGAAATAATGAAATAAGGATTTAAAATACACAAGGAACGTTCTCACCCATTTCGTGTCGGCCTCCTCGCACTTCTAGCATCGTCCCGACATCGGCACAATCGGTATAATTTTACGGCGTCTGACGGGGCACTGTCGTGTCGACCTACGTAACCCACCGTCGTGGGACCGATTCTATACACCGATCTTTATGGACGATTCATCGGCCGAGGACGCCTACACAAAGCCGAACTGTCTAACTTTCCTTAGTACATTTTGAATATATTTATATTGTTTATTAACCACCTACGGTGGTCTAAAAAGTTAAAATTCACCCATAAGTGAATGGGTTGCCGGCCGGCGTTGATCACAGCTGCAGAAGAAATGACCAAGAGTCTTTGTTAGATTTTGCGGAAGTGGGGTGAACCTACGTCACACTTCCATTGTTAAGCTCGTGTTGTTGATGTAAAACACATTCTCCGCCTCTGACGTAATTACGGTTCGGCTTGCTTATCGCAATAACTGCACACTGTTTTTTGTGATGTTTCACAGTTTTTGCTATGAATTGGTTCAAATCCTGACAAATATTGTTATACACTCCACTCACTGTATATTCGTATTGGGTGTTTAAGGTTGGGTTTAGTATGACAAAAATAGAAAAATACAACAGTTATGTTCTATTTACAATATTTAAAGTTAATTACAAATGTACCATGATTGTACCATCACAAAACACCCTCAATGAAAGATTTTGTGTCGAAGCACAAAAACTTTCATTGACCCTTTCATACTTCCTAAAGGGATCAGCCAGGATAAGTCGCCACAACCCCCTTACAATTTTATATAAAAGAAAATTACAACTCACCCTTGGTCTGGTGATGATGACCGTACCTAGATGACCTTACTGGACTTCTCCTGCGAGATCCCAACACCATAAGGCCACTTAGGCTCTTAACGTCCCTGCTCTGACGCGTTGGCCAGCTCAGGACCGCTGTCATATCACCAAACACTGAAACAATACATAATAAATATTAAAATAGTGGCTTAGTAAATCACTCCATCCTCAACTGATCTGGTTCCCCTTAGCTAAGTGCTGGTTTGTGCCAATAAGCACTGGGTTGGCTTAATATATTTATAAAAGTTATATTTATTCAAGAATTAGAAAGAATTTCCCTTCTTCATGTTACAAACCCTGAATTGATAAATGGTTTCGATTCCTATTGATAATATTTATCTTCTTTCTTTTACAATTACTGTAAGTGTAACATAAACCTTGACATAATAAAATTTAAAATCTAATTGAAAATAGGAAAATTACACATTATATATCTCCCAAACCTGGAGAAAAACAAATTATAAAAGAATCGATAAATTGGTATATTTATTTATTTATAACTCTTATTGAATGATAAAACTAAAAAATTATTATTATTATTATTATTATTATTATTATTAACAGGTAATAATCTGGTTTATTGTTATTATTAACAGCGCCAGTTAAATAAATATATATTTTTTTTTATTTTTCCTACACATTATTTCCATGTTATAACATCATGTTAAAAAAAATTTATAACATAAATACATAATACATTGATACATTAATACTGATACATTTAATACATTGACATGATTGATTCATTTTTAATCTTGATTAAGATTTACATTATAAGGTATGCAATAACATTTGCATAATTTATTTGAAGTTGCATTTAAAAAAAAATTAATTGCATTTCCATTAATTAGATATCAATTATTATTTATTATAATTATAAAATTCATTTTAAATTTATTACTACATTCTTATAATATTATTATTATTCACTTCTCTGAACTTTCTACCTACCTAACTACCTAACCTCTCACCTTCTATCATTGTTTAGTCTGGGTAACTCCTATATTCACTATACCTTTTACTTATTATAATCTTACTCACCTTCTTCTAACTGACCACCAAATTTACCTATCAATGACACCAATATCTCAATTCTAAACACCATTACTAATTACATTTAAATCCTATGGCACCGCTCGTCTTTGCACTGGGTTGGGTGTTCCCTATCTGGCTATATACATCCCTAATATTTTGCCCTTCCAAAAATTTCGGCAAACACTCCCTTAAACTACGCTATTACTTGCCACAACACTATTGGTTGGCTACTCCTTATCACCTCACCCCCACTACAGAATTCATCAACAACAAATATATGTTTATACCTTTACTTAAACACCTTCTCTACAAATAATCACTAACTACTGTGTCCCTAAATATCTAATAATTCTCTTTGTATTTTCTTAAAAATTCTAATCTTTCTAACTCCATTTACATTAATTGCATAACTCACCTGCATTTATCTATACCCAGGCTCTATTCCTGTTTAAACACTTACTGTAATCATTGACAATTCTCTTATAAAATTCCTCTCTTACCTACTTATAACAATACCTCTTTTCAAAATTCAAATATATATTCTTACTTAAACATTATTATTATTCATCAGTAATTACCTTCAATACAAATTAATTAATAATTTAATTTCATAAAAACTTTCTATGATAATTCATAATTTATAAAGATACTAAGTTAGTACCATTTTCTTTTGTACTACAATTTAAGAAAGACTAATTACTTAAAGAATTCAATTGTTTTTAAAAAAAAATATTATTATTAAACATGTTATTAAAATATATAACAATACATACTGGTGTACCTGTAATACATAATACATATCAAAAATACATGGATAGATAAATACATATAAAACAATGAAAAATATACACTCCAACTCATTATCTTGTTATATACCAAACTCAGTTCATAGCAGTCCAATTCAATACCACAGTTCACATATATATTTTTAATGTTCATACACAATTAAAACAGTCTATCCACCATCATTGAACAACAAACGAATCTTAGGTCTATATAAATTCTTATTTAATAAATAGATTTTATTACTAGATACATTATATTCGTATTCCTTTATGAAATTGTTATTAAACAAATATTTCCAGTCACGATCAAGTATGGTTCCGTTTATCTCAGTATCATATGTCATTAATCGGTTTATACTATAATTATCCCCATAATATTCCACCACAGGTAAGTACCTAATGTCTTTATTCTCATTTCTTGTTGTTTCCAATTTATTGTTATTATCTGGTAAGTATTCATCATTTTCATATACCACATCTAACCCTAACCTTTCTAACAATTGTCTGTAATTTCTGTTTACTTTAAATATTTCTATTACTCTCTTACTCTCACAATATCTCTCTATACTCTCTCTCTTAATACATTTCTCTCCATAACACCAAAATACACTTTCTCTCTCCAAATATGCAGGGGTCCCTAACATAAAATTATCCCCAACATAAGTGCACCACTTATTAGGTACACAAAAATACAAAGAAACTTTATTTGTAGACCTTTCGTCTTTCAAATATAAATTTAAGGAACTCTTATCCTTATAAAAATTATATGAAGACTTGTCTTCACCCCCTAATACAACATCAAAAGAAAATTCTACTCCCTGCACTCCTTGTACTAAAATACTTTCTCTCAACTTTCTTTCTTACTTAATAAATTCAAACATTTCATTTTCACTAATTATACTTTCATTATCATTTTTATCCTTTTCTAACACCACAATCTTACTACTTGTAATATTTTAGTTATCTGTACATTCATTATTTGAATTATTATTTTTAAATATGTTGTTATCCAGTACAGCATTTTGCTGGGTACTACTATCTACTTTTTGGCTTTCTAATTGACTTTCTACCAAATTTAAATTCTCATCTAGTTTTGTAATGAGCTTGTCACATTTCTTAATAAGGTGATTATGACCTAATTTTATTTCATTTTTCATCTCATTGAAATTAATTTTAAGACTACTTTGAATTTCTTTAATTTCGTTATTCTGCTCATCTAGTTTTTTGTCTAATTTTAATAGTAATTGCATCATTGCATTAGTTTCATCCTTATTACTATCTGATATAGTTGAAATGGATGTATTGACTTTCGTTATCCCTACAGATACAGGCGTATTTGTCTCGTCAATCTGACTAGTTTGAGGTGTTTGTACATCCATCTCGCCAGTCAAATTTACATTAGTTGTACCGATTTCTAACGTAATATTGTCATTAGTACTCATATTGTATTATTTTAGGTGACTAAAACATATTTATTTATAACCTAAAATTTTAACCTTACCTTGCGCACGCTTTGCGAACTATTACGCTATTACTTCAAGTAACTGTTTCACATACCAGTAGGTGTACACTACATAAAATTTTATTTTATGTCGAGTCCATGTTCGGCACGCGCCATTTGTAATCTATTACTTTTATCGTTTTATTACTTTTTTGTAAAAAATGTATTTTCGTCTATACTAGTAAATAATCTCGGTCGCCATGTTTGTAAAAGGTAACATGATCGAAATCTACTCTTAGGGCCAGAATTCGTGTAACATGAACCAGTTTAGTGAAACAATTTACCTGAAATAATAACATACACCAAATAACATATATAAAGTATTTTTTAGTATTTAAAGTGATAGTTACTACATAGTGAAATATATATGACCCACATATTGCCATGGGCGTTTCAAGAATCAATTTACCCTCCAAAATCCTTACATATATCAAAAAATGTGTTGTCTTAGCTAATTATGATATAGATATGATAAACATTTTTATATAGATTTCCGCACAACCCAGCACTTAGACATTATAACACACACACGCAACCTCTCTCTCTCTTTCACACTCATGGTACAATTTTTTATTATTAATGTTGGAGCTCCTTATAAATAATTGAAATTTTAAATAATTGATTTCTGCAACAAAATTTTATACTGGGAAATAATGAAATAAGGATTTAAAATACACAAGGAACGTTCTCACCCATTTCGTGTCGGCCTCCTCGCACTTCTAGCATCGTCCCGACATCGGCACAATCGGTATAATTTTACGGCGTCTGACGGGGCACTGTCGTGTCGACCTACGTAACCCACCGTCGTGGGACCGATTCTATACACCGATCTTTATGGACGATTCATCGGCCGAGGACGCCTACACAAAGCCGAACTGTCTAACTTTCCTTAGTACATTTTGAATATATTTATATTGTTTATTAACCACCTACGGTGGTCTAAAAAGTTAAAATTCACCCGTAAGTGAATGGGTTGCCGGCCGGCGTTGATCACAGCTGCAGAAGAAATGACCAAGAGTCTTTGTTAGATTTTGCGGAAGTGGGGTGAACCTACGTCACACTTCCATTGTTAAGCTCGTGTTGTTGATGTAAAACACATTCTCCGCCTCTGACGTAATTAAGGTTCGGCTTGCTTATCGCAATAACTGCACACTGTTTTTTGTGATGTTTCAGTTTTTGCTATGAATTGGTTCAAATCCTGACAAATATTGTTATACACTCCACTCACTGTATATTCGTATTGGGTGTTTAAGGTTGGGTTTAGTATGACAAAAATAGAAAAATACAATAGTTATGTTCTATTTACCATATTTAAAGTTAATTATAAATGTACCATGATTGTACCATCACAACTGATTATTATTATGATGATTTGTAATATTAGTTAGAATTTCATATTGTACTTTGAAACATATATATAAATTCACATTTTCTGTTGTATGCAGGCGCAAAAATCACGCACAGCCGGCCAGTCGGCGGACGCGACAGTTTTTTATGCGTCCGTCACTTGTAGATGTTGTTTTCCGACTGTTCTTTGTTCTGTGGGTGTGACGAAAACTAGTGGCGCTGCTATACCCACATTCCAGCATTATGTAAAGCGCTGACGTAACGTTCGCCTGATGTCAGTTACATAATTTGTTTATGCTGTTTTGTATGTCATTAGTTGACCTTGGCACAATTCCAGCTTATTAATTCTGTCGCTTCAATAATTTTGTAACAGTGCTACCACCGTCGCTATTGCCGCTACAACTGAATTTTACCTTTCGTTTATTCGTTTTGTCCCAATCATTGTAAAAATGTTATTTACTTTATTTAAATTATCCCAGGTAGGCCAAAATGCCACGTTACAACATACTGTAAATAACAAATATTGGAATGCAGTTTTGGTAAATTTCCAGACTTTGTTATTAATGTACATAATGTTAAAAAATATTTGATCTTTTGTCAGCATTAAAAAAAATTCTTGAACAATAATTAAATTTCTATGGCTTAGTAAAATCACTGAATAAAAAATTTTTAAAAACTTACCTTTAACAGAAAAAAACACAACAAAGGAATGAAAACCCCATCAATTTTATTTTTTCATATGATAGCCCATGTATTGAGGATTATTTTGAAAAAAACGTTTTTATGATTATCCCTTTCCCTTCCTGTGATATTCAATTTAATGCTAAACCATGTTTTTTACCAAAAAACCTACAAAAATGCAAGTAAAACATTTTTTCCAGCCTTAGTAGTTTTACTTGAAGGTGTAGTGTATTTTTTTTCTAGAATCCTTATACTTTAGAGTATATAACCACAAACTTTCACAAAGATTGGATGATAAATAAAAAAGTTAAAAATTATTTTCAAAAGGTTAGTAAGTCTCGTTTTGCGACATCGATTGTTAAAAACACCAAAATTTCAAAACTTTGAAAGTCTATACAATGAAAATGGAGAGAGATAAAGGGTTAAAATTTGGTGTGGTTACTTATCTCTGTAGGGAGAACAAATAAGCCAAGTTTCATCAAAATCTGAGATGGTGGGTGAGAAAATGATTTTTTTTTGTTGAATTGATATGGAATGACCCACCTTGGTTTTGTATGCTACACCAGAGAGTAAATGTCAATCTATGGAATGGCATCACCCTTTGTCATCATCCAAACCAACAAAATTCAGGCACGCAATCTCAACTCGAAATTGCACAATTATGGTTACGGCTACTGTTTTCTGGGACCAAAAAGGCACACTTCTTATTGATTTTCTGCCCCAGGGAGCCACAAAAATGCTGACTCATATTGCAAAACTTTAAAAAAATTTGTGGCGGGCCATTCAAAGTCACAGGAGGGGCCCTATTGTCCAGTGGCATTTTGTTTGTTCATGACAAAGCATGGACTCATGTTGTGGGTGCGACCAAAGAGTTGCTGGCAAAATGTAAGTGGGAAGTTTTCGAACATCCAGCCTACAGCCCCGACCTTGCCCCCCCCCCACTGATTAGCATCTGTTTTGCAAATTTAATGAATTGATGGAAGGAAAATGTTTTGCGAGTGATGGAGAATTATATAAAACAGTGACAGCTTTTTTCACAGAACTGGTGGTGGAGGAATATGATGATGATAAACAAACTCATCAATCGGTATGATAAAAGCTTAAATAAAGAAGGCGACCATGTAGAAAAGTAGATTAAGGTTAATCTATGTTAAATAAAAAGTTTCTTTGAAAAATCTTTGTCGGTTATTTCTTTTATTATAAAACGGGTATTACTTTCCAGACGACCCTCGTACATTATATCAACATGAACAGACAAAGCAAAAAGAACTAAGAACATATCATATGCAAAGCTGTTCCAAGGTGAGTCTTGACGATTATATCAGATTTGTTATATTTCTAATTACATATTTTTTGAAGAGTTTATATTTACAAACATATCTGTAAGAAATATATTGTTGTGAGTATAAGACATCATGAAATTCGCAGTCAATTTTACAGGAAAATTTAACAGGAAAAATGTAATTCATGTATAAAGCGAATCTTTATGACAAAAAAAAAAAATAGTTAAAAGAATATAGTAGAAATGTCAAAAATGTATATTTTAAAAACTAAACATATTACATTGAAATATTTCATGAAGAAATAATAAAAAGCACCATGAAAAGAACTCTGTTCACAAGTAGTAATACAAAATAATAATCAGTTATTATTTTGTAACATTCCCAAATATTAGTTTCCATGTGATATAAATACATTTTATTATGAAGAAGTACCTGACCTGTGCTATGCAGAATGGGCAAGATGTTTTTCCACTCATTATGAATATAGAATTTGTTTCTTCACAACACAGGAAAGACTGGTAACGAACTACTTCAGAAATGATAAGACTAACGATGACAGTGAGATACGGTAACTCAACAGGGTGCTACAATAGAGTACTGTAGTAAGCCTACAATACAAAGTAATATTGGTGAAGAAAGGGGGGTTAAACCATATAGGTTTCATGTGACTACTACTGGACTCCAGCTGGCCAGATGTTAGTGACACTGCAAACTCTGCCATGTGTAACTTGTCCATTTTTACATGGGATATAAACTACGCAAGTTGTGTATAATGAACATCCACATTTTTTGAAAGAAGATCTGAAGAAACAGTATGCATTATAGATATGATAATATGATTACAAACAAAAATTTGTGTTTCTAACTTGTAAGAAGAATCCAAACCAATTTCTTTTTTTACAATTATAATAGAGCCTGAATTTGAGCAGAAAATACAGTCAACAAGAATATGCTGCTGAGAGGCCTTAACTTGGTTAGTACTCAATTCTGCATGTCATCCTTTCAGCAGTAGCAAATGTACATGCATGGAGCATTCAACTGTTTGTCACTCCAAAACAACAGAGACTTTGACTGACACCAGATTAGACTAGTCTCTTATAAAACCCTCAAAACTAATGGTTGTAATATAAAAACAATCTAATCATGAGTGAATTTGGATAAAAGTATACACAAAATTAAAAGACTTTTATATATGTCGACATAATCTAATTTACAGAAGTATCTATTGTTAAATATATACATCGCAAAACAGTACACAAATATGTTTTATAAAGACAAACTAAGCATCAGACACAGCAGGAAGTTGACAATCAATACAATACGTTAGAATTCAGCTAAAGGTCCCTTCTACATACATATAGGTTCGACTGCACTCAGCACATAGAGTCAATTTTATGGTCCCACGGTTTTTGTCATGTTTACCTCTGTTTCACCACTATTCACTGAGTGGACGTGATAGGCTCTCTCTCACAAGTGTTGTTGCTCTAACACAATTCTGTATGTCCCATTTGATGTGTGGCAGAAAACTGCTAACACTCAGATATATGATAAAAACTCTCCCACACACGTGTCTCAATTCAGCAAACATTACTTGCCCTTTTGGTTTTGACTTCATTCACCAGATGAACACATGTGTGGGAGGGTCTTAAGAAAAATAGCATAGTGTAACATTATAATTTTATTGCATATATAAAAACTATAATCAGCTCACAACCGCCTTGTGTGAAATGACTCACTGGGAACAATAAACTGTTGACCTTACGCAAACAAGTAAGCATTCGGTGAATCACATCAATCCCAGACACAGGAAACAAATCCATCTTGAGCACTTACTAATCAAAAAAAAGATATGCGATTAACTCATCTTGAACACAGCAGGAAAATAATTCCTTGAGTATACTCACTGATAGCACTGAATAGTTAAAGGAATGCCTGAGACAGTTAAGGAAGCAAGCAATAACAGCAAATGTCTGAATAAACTTTGTTCATACAAAGATTAGCTTGTACAAAAGGAACTGGAACGTCTGTTATATATAATTGATGTCCAATCCCATGCATGCAGCAAGCATATGGATGGGAAAGAAGGGGAGCTGGAACAGGTATGGGGATTGAAACAACAGTTAACTTGTATTGACTCTGTATTAACCATAGGACTGTAACTGTAGTTAATTATACAGTTACAGTAAATATAATTTATGATAATTTTAACTACATTTGATTACACTATAGTTAATTATAGATAAAAAATTAGTATATTAACAGTATAATGTCTTACCATTCTACCATATTTTCTTCCTTTTCTGAATCTGCAGAGGTATCAAGTATAAGCCTTCGTGTAAGATGTGCTTTATGAAACCTCATAAACACATCTTTATTCTGCACATATTTAAGCACCAGTAGCTGCAAAATATGAAATTTATTTACATTTTACAATGAACGCTTATGCTGAATTTTCCAATTTAAGATGTAATATAAACCACAATGATGGTATAAATTAAAAAAAAAACGAATAAAAATAATCTTCTGTTTCTTACCAGGAATTATAATGAAAGTCTGGTTCTGTTTAATTTTTGGACATGTCCATATAGTAATAACCACCTTCTTCAGATGTCTACTGCTTGTAATCTGCATATATAGTCTAGCTAATAATTACTATTCTCACTGATTCTATCAAAGAGGCTACTGAATAAATTTCTAAGACCATGTTTTCAAGTACATCCTTTCAGCTTCCATAAAAGTCTCATCCTACATTCAAACTCACACTCATACTCATTCATACTACACTCTACATTTCTGTCGATGTACACAACTCACTTCCACATAATACCACTGGGACCAACATATTTTTTGTACAATTTGATCTTAGTAACTCTGCAGTTTTGAACTGTTAATGTCCTACAGACTTTCTGTAATTTATTAAATTTCCCTTCAACATCGCTGTCTTACAACTCACATCTCACCTAGGTAATTAATGAGAGACGTCTGTCCCAGAATATTATTTCCAATAATATTTATGAGTGAACTGCATGTTTTCACAAAATACCATGATTTTGGTTTTCCTTTGTGATACCTTGAAATTATAATGCTTACATTATTCATAAACAGAACTGTACAACTCATTACCCATGTCCTCTATAATTAATGTGTCATCTGTACATTGCAGTAAATTCACACACGTCATAATCTAAACTCTGACTGAATCCTTGATTAAGATTATTTCTTCAATTTTCTCTGACCAAATATATCATGTTATATTTCTAATAACATGTACCAAAATGATACAGATAATTTTTCAATTCATATAAAATGATACAGAGCAATTTACAATTCACCTAAGCAATTGCTTTCTCTGAAACAGTGAAAGCTATATAAGTTGGATACACAATCTCTCTTCTCAATTAATTGTTTAAGCTCAAAGATGTAACTGTGCCGTGATGATCTTTGTCTAAACCCAGGTTATTCTTAACTCAATAATACTTCCATTACACTTGCAATCACTTAACAATTATCCTACAAATGAATCTTATATCCACAATTTAGACGACTAACACCTGTAGTGATTGTTTGAAGTTTTTTGTTTTAGTGAGACAAATCTGAATAATAACATAATCTACATAATCTGGAATGTACCCTCGTCTACATCATCCATTCAAGATGACAAGCATTCAAATTCCAGCAGCAATCATCCAGAGGAAAGTCATAGGTCCATCATGAGTGGCTTCCCTATTCTTCATTTTCTTGAACGCTTGGTGTATTTTGTCTGCTGTAATTACAACCAACACTGAGAGATATCTCAAAAGTTTCATTAATGGACTCTGTATGGGTTCATAATAATGTTCAACCTATTTTTATGATTTTGAATAATATTTAAATTTGTACACTCTATCAGATTTATGTATTTCAAAACTTCATACGAGGGTGGTCTGAAAAGTTCTCGGCCTAACAATGAAAAAACAAATTTATAATTTCAAAATGGTTTTTATTTTTCAACATAATCTCCCTTAAGACTAATACACTTGTTCCAGAGATGCTCTAATGCCATTATCCTATCTCTGTAGTGATTCTCTGGAAGGTCTACAAAATACCGCTGTATAGCTGCAACCACCTCCTCATTAGAAGAAAATCGCTCTCCTGCGAGGAAGTGCTTGAGTTTCAGAAAGAGATGAAAGTCAGGGGGAGCCAGATCTGGAGAATAGGGTGATGCTCCAGCAATTCATAGTGCATATCTCTCAATTTTCCCATTGCCAAAACACTTTTGTGGGCGGGTGCATTGTTGTGATGAAAGATTATTTTCTTCTTCTCCAAACCGGGTCTTTTCTCACGAATTTTTGTTGTCTAGTTTGGTTAAAAGATTAGAATAATATTCTCCGGTTATTATTCTACCCTTTTCGAGGTAATCGATTAACAAAATGCCTTTAGCATCCCAAAACACCAATGCCATGACCTTTTCAGCTGATGGGACTGACTTTGCTTTCTTTGGCACTGAACAGCCAGCTTCTGTCCACTGTTTACTGCTGTTTAGATTCTGGTGTGTAATGGTGAATCCATGTTTCATCCATAGTAATAAACCAACGCACAAAATCAGTTTTATTTTTGTAAAAACGCTCCAAGCACTGTTCACAGATTTTCATGCGAATGCGTTTTTGATCTGCTGTGAGCATGCGCGGCACCCATCTTGTGCAAAGCTTTTTCATATGCAATTCTTCATGCAAAACATAACCTTCACATTCTTTCGAAATGCCCACAGCCTCAGCAATTTCACGCACTTTAATCCGTCGGTCATCCAATACTAAATCGTCTATTTGTTCGATGATTTCTGATGTTGCTGCACTTTTTGTGCGTCCCTTACGTGGATCATCTTCAAGGCTCGTATGGCCATGTTTAAACTCGGCAGCCCATTTCTTAATTGTCAAAAATGAAGGAGAAGATTCCCCACAAACTTTTGTGAACTTCGAATGAATTTCATTCGGCATCAAACCTTCTTTAACAAAAAATTTTATCACTGCACGACATTCAATTTTATCCATTGTACAAAATATACACAATGATGCTACTTCAAATAGCTGTATACAAAAAACTACGTGATAGATTGACTCACAATTTCACATGAATTGTTGTGACAGGCATACCAACATAAGAAAAAAAAATCTTGCTCATAGAGTTGATGTCTATGACCGAGGCTGAGAACTTTTCAGACCACCCTCGTATGTACAATTGTGCCTATCATGTTGATATCATCCAAGACAAAACTGTTCCAAGATCCCCAGTGTGCATAGTTCATTTAGGAAGGTAGCATTCCTAATGTTATTCCTAAAATTATTCCCGACCTTCCTTAAACTTTATTTGAGAAAATGTTACATATCTGTGACTTATCCACACCAACACCTTATATTTGGTTATTCCAGATCACAAAATTACAATTTATTTTACTACTTTACGGGAAAATGTATAAATACAAATTTTCTCCATAATAAAAAATTATTATTGTTTCCAGAAAGCTGGACTGAATGGTCAGCCAGTGAAACTTAAATCAAATATGTAATATGAACTGAATATAATAACAATTGATTTTAGATAAAAACTGGAATATTTTGTTACTGTTCTATCAGTAATGGTTATACTATTTTGTCATTACAGGCTATAACTGAACCATATGTAAACTCTGAATTTAAAAAAAACTAAATAACTTACCACATCCCTCAATTTTGTTTCAATTTCATCTGATGTCAGTCTCTTACTTAAAGGTGTTTTCCTTAACAACATATCACAGTAATTAGCTAATAATTCAGGACACTTTGATTCTGGTTGACTTTTCATCCCTGTGTTCTAAAACAAATGCAGACTTCAAGACTATGAGCAATACAAAAACATTTTGTGTAGTTAGGGTCACTAAGACACCAGTCAGTCGTAGAATTAATTCATAATTTGTGCGTGCATGCACACACACAAATAATCAGGTTTTGATGCTTACGACACTTAAGTCTTTAACCATGAATATTTGCTCGGATCAGAAGTACAGTATACCGTATTGAGTACTTTACTTAAACTGAATTTTTTATGCACTTTACTTTAAGAATTTCAATTGCTTTTTCTTCTAAAGAGAGATTACTTAAATTAATAGGGTTCTGTATTATATTTGTGGATTACAATACTATATTTTAAAGTACAATGAAATTAACTTGCTGTTGATGTATACCAATTTCCACATCCTCTGAACGAATTTATGTAATAAAAACACATATTGAGGATTTTAAAAATTAAAAATTTTTAATTTAAAACACATACAAAATTTAAAATTCAAGACAAATGAGTAGTCTGGTAATCCTTTTGCGATACTGGAGCAAACATTTATAATCCAGGACAAATTCCAGTTTTCTGTGAAATTTATTACCCTGACAACATAGAGAAACGTTTGGCAATTAGCTTGATATCAGCACCTAACAAAATCAATTCCTGTTCATATGTAACACTACCAACAAAATCAGTGATTGTTAAAAGGGTTATGTAACACTGATTTTGATCTAAGCATGGTTTATTATAATACTGATGTAGACATTCACTTTGTTGTTCCATTTCTCTCAATAGTGTTTTGTTTGGCTTTGAAATTTTTAATTTTTGTTAAAAAGGGATATGTGATTCACATGTCCCTTTTTACCAAAAGATGGTCATGCTTCCCTAGCAGCATATGGAAAGAGGTCAGTTGACTAAGTGCAAAAAAACTTCAAGTTGAGGTTACGAGCAGACATTTTATTTTGTGTTGTTAATTGAGTGACATTCATAACTTCATGTAATGAGACTGGAAGATTTTAGAGGTAATATACACCTTTGATTACGATTACCTTTGAAATCTGATTATGAATGCTGCATCCCTGTCTGTACAAATACAGCTTCAACCTTGAGATTTTAATTAATTTCTTTGGGGGGAGGGGTGTTTCTAGCTTTTTGGCCAACCCTCCAGTTACAAACACTATTTTCTATAATAATACCCATATGTACTTTTAAAATACTACACAGCAAGAGCATAACAATAATATTATATTGCAGATAACATAACATTATTGCAGATTATTAAGAAAAACTGGAGTAAGTTGATTATGGAGTAATGGAGTGATGTGACAGCAGTTGATCTTACCTGTTTCGTAGGTAGTTCTAATCGGAATACTGTAGTATCATTAACAACCTGTTTGTATGCCTTATCTCTTGCTGTCAGGAATCTAGGATCATCGTTAAATGCTTCTTTGACCAATCGACTGAACTCATTGAAAAGTTCTAACAGTCTTTCCACATACTTTTCTGAATCCTATATCAAATAAACAATATATTATCAAATACTTAAGGAATATTTAACTCATTCCTAACAAAATAACCTCTATCCTAAGAAGTAACCAAATTTTAAAGCACTATCTATAGGTAATGTATGCACTTTTTAATATTGTAACGGGTAAACTGGTGTGTCTCTGTAAAGACGTGTATACACAAGTGTTGTATGTGTTAGTGTGTTCGTCTCACACCTTGTTGTTACATCAATGGTTGCCGCTAACGAAGTCCGTAGCGATGTCACAATTATCAGTACAACCGAGTGTAAACCTTACCTGTACTTCCATAGGGGTTTGTGAATCCCGGGTGGCGCTAAATTTATGAAATAATGTGTTAAAAAGGTGTTTTCAGCGATGACGGCCGGGGCATTCGAATCGGTTCCCGCCTTTGTACAGCTTGCTGTATCGAACAGGTAGCGAAAGCGCTAGTCGTCTATTCTGTAAGTTCGCTAACACACACATATACAATACAATTCCCTATGAAATAAAAAGAATGGTTACACTCTGTACTGTTTCTTTAATGGTTGTTTGGTAATTATGCAATTTGACAATAATATTATTATTTGGTATTTAATAAATTTGCTCCGACATTAGTCATGAAACACTTTCTTTCAGTTTGACAAAATCGATATTGAAACGAGCTATTCAATGCAGTAATGGCTGCTGTTTATATTTTACACTTATACTCATCCAAAATCTGGAGTCGGGCTTTTGATTACAAGGAAAACATTCAGTATGATTACAATACAAAAGTACACTACCTTACATTATTCGTACTTAAAAGTGTGGCTACAATTTGTTCTGCAGTGTAGTAATATGTGTTTCAAAAGTTCGCAATCTAATGCGAGGTTATTTTTTAGTTAACAAGTTTTTCTATGTAAGTTTATTTTATTTAATCCTTGAAGGAAATTATTTTCAATTCATAGTGAGAGTTCGTATAGTTTTGAGAAATATTTAAAGTGCTTTTATTCCTGGAACTTGGGTATTTAAATGATACTTATCAGTTCAGAAGGTTTGTGATAGATCGTTGTTCATTTGAAATGGAAAACTCATCAATTTTGAGTGATTTAGGCTGCTGGCGTCCTTTTCAGATTAGTCTTGGGAATTTCTTCTTTTAATTTTCATTTAAATTGTTCCTGGACATTAGTTAAATGTTATTACTCTTCATCTCCTTCTCACTTGTATATGTTTTTGACTTTTGACTAGTTTTTTAACATTTTAAAGTAAAATTTATGCCATACAAAATTTTGTGTCCCTGCTATATAAGCGTCACTATACGAGTAAAGAGAATTAACAGAAAATTAGTAACCAACGGCTCGTTTCTATGGTTACCTATTACCTTTGATTGGCTCAGGCATGGTTTATTACCACTGTTATTATATTTGAATTTTTATTCAAAATTACTGTATATTTTCTGATTGCTTTTATTCTTCTGTCTTCCTTCCTGAGTATTAAATATTATCACTACTGTTTGTCTTTCCTTTCAAAGATTAAATTAATTCTTCGTATTGTTTAAATTAGCAGCCATCCTTACTATTTCTTTTATGAATTTGCTAACTGCTATAATTTTTATTGTTCGACTAAGCTTTTCGTCATCACTGACATCATCAGGTCTTCAACAAATCACCGTTGTTGACGACCTGATGATGTCAGTGATGACGAAAAGCTTAGTCGAACAATAAAAATTATAGCAGTTAGCAAATTCATAAAAGAAATAGATTAAATTAATACATCATAAGGTTGTGTTCTATTAGATATTAATTTTTGTACAATTATGTTAACATTTGTTAATTACATATTTCTTTTAATTTAAGTTCTTATTGTAACATTTTTCTTTTAAAATGATTTACACATTATTCTTGGCTAGTTACTCGCCTTAGATTTGTTAATTTCCTTGTGGATTTTATACAATTTGTAATTATTTGTTTTGACAGTTAGGCATTTCAGAGGCATTAGTAGCCATTGATCATATTTACTGAATTTTTATAAATGATGTCTCATTTTATTCTAATGTGTTTTGCTTTGTTATTATCCCATTTGTATGGTTCTGTTATTTTCTACATTAACTGATTTTCTAGTGTAATTAGATTTGTATTGTCTTAACTTCTTAATTATCTATTTTGCCTTTGTTAACAAAATGGCTACCACTCCCTATTCTTCATCAATTAAAACTATAACATCTAGGCGTATGCTCTGTACAATTTCTTCAGTCATATCCTATTCATAAATATAATTACACAATTATTTAACAATTATTAAGTAAAGTTCGTTTACAATTCATTTCATTAATTACTATTTTTTGGGTGTTAAGCAATATCACACCTTTTGAATTTACTTAATTGATTTTCCCTTATAATCTGGGGTGTTTATTGATTACATTATTAATTTCTTATTTCCTAATTAATCTCTACCTTCAATCCATGTTAACACTAGCTGTTTATCTTTTCATGGGATTCTCCCTTTTAATTACACTTGTTTACAATTAAACTTAATTTTCTTAAAATCCTTTCTTAATTAACAATGTCATCATCACTTTCCAGTGTTCATTTCATATTACTAATTGTTTACATTTAATATTATCATTAACCATATATTTTTAATTACTAATTTGGTTCACTTTTAATCACATAGTGTTTCCTCATCACTCTTCAGTGTTTCTTCCGCATTAGAAAGTGCTTACATCTAATTCTATCATTAAAAGCTTATTCTTAATTATTATTTGTTTCACCATTAATCAATTATTGTTTATTATTGATTATTAAGCGTTTTATTACCATAAATATGGTTTCTAACTATTTTGGGGTTTTACACCTTCACTATTGCACTCCTTAAATGTTTACATTAAGTGTTTCTTAGTGGGTAATCCCTATAATTACTTCTCTTTGTCACTTTACTTTCTCACTATTTCTTTCTTTACAAATATTATACATAGTATTACTAAGGTTATATTTCTATAGAGTTTTATTACATCTAACTCTAATTCTTGGGTTAGTGTACTTTTCTTTTTATTATATTACTTTACTGGGTTTTGGTTAAATCAGTTACATTAATTATTTAATTGATAATAATATTTATTTCTGATATTGGATAATCATTGGCTTTATTCCCAATATTATACTTGAGTGTACCATTTCTCCTTACATATTTTATATTATTGGTTTGTTTCTTATCCCTTGGTTTCACTTTAGTTTCATTTTCATTTTTCTTCTTCTTCTCCTTCATTTTCAATTGGCTTCATTTTAATTTGGTTCTCCCCTTCTCGTTTGGATTTATTTCATTTGGTTGTATGGATTCATTCACTTCCTTCAATTGACTTTATTCTTATTTGGTTTCGGTTTTTTCCCTTCTTCTTTGTTTTCCTGTTTGTTTGGCCAATCACTTGGGTTAGGTCAAGTCATCGTTTGTCGTGTTATTGTCATTTTATTTTCATTAGTTTAAACATTTTATTATTCAAATTATTTTTTATATAGTAAATTCATCTTTTTTATCCCTGGTATTGGGGTGGCTTATTTGTGTTGTAGCATATGCTAAATTTTAAATATGTATCTTACAAAAAAACTCTAGTGAATGCCAGAAAGTTTTTAAATTTATAGCAAAAATTAGGCACTGCCTAAAAAGAAAGAAGGTCTTTGACTTAACACCTCATAATTTTCACATTATCTGGGGCAAAAATTAAATAAATACGCTAATCAGGCTCTACTTAATCATGGAGTTTTATATTTTCACTGATTTACATTTTAAGTCAGAAGAGCTCACTGTTCTTTACTGGTCTTCTGCAAACAAGCACTGATTCTGTCTATTATAAAAAAAGTAAACCTAAGAAACATTTTCTGTGATGAGATTGTTCATAATTTTGTTCTACACATTAAAGATAAATTTTTCTTTTCTTTTGTGTCCAGTCTGTTAGGTATTACATACTTTTTTATAAATGTCTGCTAATTCCATAAAGGTACACTTTTGCAAGTAATTGTTGCACTATAATTAGCATAAAACTGTATTAATGTCCATTTAATGTACTAAAGATGAAAAATACGTATGTCTATCTAAGTTATGTGCTGGGGTTTGAATTTTCCCGGCGAGATTTGAACGTTCAGTGCCGCCAAAGGTCGTAGCAGCTGTGTGCCACAGCTAACTCGATTATTAAGGCCGTGTCTGCGCCACAGCGACACAATCTAGAAGGCCTATTCAAACGTATCAGCTGTTCGTGTACGGTTAGGAAACCGCTTACCAAAGGTGGTTATGATCGGCAATTCGAAACAAGTCGATTTCATGTAGCATAGTGGGACTGAAGAATTCAGGCATCACTCTAATTTCTTCGTCAACCTTCCAATAGAGTGTTCGATGGTCTGACGGCCCAGGGTGAAGTACTTAGTTGATCTCTCAATATGATTTCATAAGCCAGTAAAGCGTTTTCAGGTGAGGCTCAACTATTTTATTCTATGTTCATTTAATGATGGGTTATGTGTTATATTTGTGGATATGTGTGATCCAGACGTGTGTAAAGCCTATTTCATTGTGATACCTTGGTAATGTAAAACTGACTTACACGTTACTTCCGGTTGGGAAACACGTGGTGACATTGTATTTAATTGTAATTTAATCAAATTGTAAATTCAATCAAAAGTAATGACTATAACTGGATGAAATAAACCATGTTAAATTAATAAGAGCAGATAGAATGTTGATAGAAATTGTGACAGTGAGTGTAGTGTGTGTTCCGAGGCGAGAGAGTGTAGGGGTGGATGTATTTTCTGATGGCCAATCTACAAATAAAAAATGTTATAGGGTCCCTGTACAGCCAGGAGAAGCGGGATGCAGAGATAGTAACACTGACACCGGTCACTATCCGCAGAGCAGTGCACCAGGATGCTCCCCGAAGCCGTCAGGCCCAGAAATGCTCCTGCTATAGAACACCGAAGGACATCTGCCCGGAATGAGACTCAGTGGAACTTCATTATATTATACAACACTAAGGATCATCTGCAGCACTCATTCCACACTGGTCAACATGGTACCATTGGAGTTCCACAACAAGAGTACAGGTGGGAGTGTTCTAATTATTAAACTTCAGTCAACAACAACTCCATAGACTGGCCCCCTGGTATTCAGGTTAAACATCTTGTTAATGCTCTTAAAGAAAATGGTACCAGAACTCCAGCTGTTTCAAATAAAAATTGTGCTTAAATATTTTATGATAATTTAAATTGATGTTCTTAAAGAAAATGATATTAGAATCCAAATGTTTAAAGACTTGTAACTAAATATTTTGTGGTAACATAAATTGATGTTCTCAAAGAAAATGGCACTAATAACAAAATGTTACTGGTTACAAGAGTATTTTATTGCAAGTCCTGTCACTCTGGGCTCAAGAACACTTTTCGCTTCCGCTAGGCCAAGTAGTCTAGTTATTAAATTTTGCGTAAAGGCCTAAGTGGCTTTTACAAATGGTAGCAGAGCGTGGTTATAACATCTAAGTGTGCTAACCTGAAGGTGGCAGGATTTGCAATGGGATTTACGAGTTTAACATATTTTCTGGGTCTGAAAGGAAGGTTGAGTAGTTATATATTTAATATTTAGAAAATGGAATGAGTTGAAATATTTTTTTTATTAGTGTTGGTGACCATTAATTATTTGATAAATCCATAAAATGTGTGATATTTTATTAAAAAATGTGTTATTACCATTAGTATTGTTAGTGCAGATTATGTCCTTAAATGTTATAATTGCTTCATTATTTTAAATTTTATTATTATTAAATTGTAAACCGGAGGTAACTTATATAATTCTGTCGGGTCACACACATTTATATGTTGTATGTCTTGTATATTTATTCAAGTTTGCTTATGGGGAATGTTGAGCCTAGTTCCCGGTTTGGCCTTAAATTTACCATGTATGAATTAAACCGGGTACTTTCCATTTAAGGTTTTATGTATGTTTTGTGTTAGCCCTGAACAATTTTCTGCATGTCCCTGGTTCTGTTAGACCTTGTCGGAGTTGGTTATAACCTGTTCGACCCTATTAGGGATTGAGCTAAATTCTTGAATGATACCATATGATCTAATGATATCTCAGCTCTGAAGTGATTGTCCTGACGGTTTTATTTCTAATTATTGAGTTATTGGGTCGTGCAATTGAAGTTAGACTGATTAAGATATGTTGATTTTTTTTGGAGAATGTGGTTATGGTCGGACCATGGACCCTCGTTGTTGACATTGATTTTTGGATTTCGAATTATCCTCGAGTATTTCTAAAATTCTCTAAATGAGAACTGCTTGGTTAATATTTTAAGGGGTTGCACTTGTTTATTGGGTGTTGTGTAATATATTTATTCTAGTGTTATTGTTGTTGTGTGTTTGGTGAATTCGGGGAGCTGGCTCTGCCTTTCGTCTTCACCCCTTTCTCTTGCTTCGCTAGGGGACCCTGAAAGCCACTTGCATGAAGTCAAGTTCTTCCTCTTCGGTAGTGTTCTCTTGTGAGTTGTGAACATGTGGTATTTAATTGTGTAATTGTTACCAGAAACTGCCCAACCCCCTTACCGGAATCATCCAGAAACTTCCTGTGGTTGATGGACAAGATGAGGGCAAATTATTGCTTTTCCTTGGGAGAGTCTTACAGTTATCAGACTTCCCTGGGGTGTCTGATGATGCCCTCTTTGCACTCATATAACCGTATTGCCGGGGTCCAATGGCTGATCGGGTCACACATGCTATGCGATGTGGCGGCAATTTAGACTCATTCCATGGAGAGGTGTTGGACTCTTTTATACCCGGCCGGCTAAGAGATCAATTATGCCTG
Source organism: Magicicada septendecula (assembly GCA_034769895.1). Lineage (NCBI taxonomy): Eukaryota > Metazoa > Arthropoda > Insecta > Hemiptera > Cicadidae > Magicicada > Magicicada septendecula. Next base: position 671,062,436 of record CM068368.1, on the reverse strand, counting down.
AAACTGTTCTATCAGGTACAGGCCAACGACGAAAGGTTGGTCAATTTTGTTTGTAGTGTCAGAGATTCGACACGGATTTTGAAATTGGGACTGTCGGAGCTGGAAATAGTTCAAGTAATTTTGGAGGGTGTGACGCCCCAAGAAAGATCGCTCTTGGTTTTCGCGGAGCGTCCACATTGTTTCACTGACCTGGACCGGTTGTGTGTAATGTCCAGGGCCATCCAAGCGAACGATGAATCAAGAGGTCCAATGGCTGCGCGTGAACCCAATTACAGGACTGGTGAACAACGACCGTTCTATCACAGGACAGTCCTGGAGTTCCGAGAGTTGATAAGTCCGCTGGTGTGAGGAGTCGTAATCCCCCTAAGGTGTTTTGTTTTAAGTGTAATAGGCCGGGGCACATTAGACGATTTTGTTCCTGGATCAGGCCGAGTCCAACGTCCTCTCCCAAGGCGTCAAATTCAAAGGAACGGGGCAACAAGGGGAAGATAAGTCGGAGGTTGTCTTCTCCTCCCCGTTGCGGGTCTTCACAAGTATGCACCTCCAGGCAGGCAGTAGGTTCAACCTCCTCTGGCAATAAGGTCTTACAAACCATCGCTAACTGTATGTCCCTTCCTGATGTTGGAGTTGAACAGGAGTCAACTCAGAGCTTTGTTTGACTCCGGATCAGCACGGTCCATCATTTCGTCCAGAGTGTGTGAGGACCTTGACAACAAGGGTTAACTTAAAGGGTCGGAAGAGTCTTCAATCATGTGCTGGATGGCATCCAGGGAAATTCTGCCCATCTCCAGGGTAGTTTCCTTCAAATTCAAGATCGAGGGATTTTCTTGGGTGTGGAGCTTTTTGTTTCTCCGGCTCTGGGAGTCAATTGTATTATTGGTGCCAACTTCATTTTTAAGAGTGGTCTCATCCTTGACATCCAAGAGCACCAATGTTATTTTAAATTTAATCGGGGAGTGGCGATTCCTTTCCTTGGATATCAGGGAACTAGGGAGGATATCCAAGAGATAGAGTGCCCCGACACATCTAGAGACCATGTCAATCCATCCCAGCAGTCCGCCTTACATCAGTTGTGTAAGCAGTTCCCTTCAGTATTAACTCCTACCCTTGGGCTCACACATCTCTTGGAGTATAAAATCCGCCTCACGGACTCCAAGGTGGCACACTCCCACCCTTACAAGTTTGCCCCTCCAAAAATGGCCATTCTGAGAGAGAAGGTTCAAGAGTTATTAGACCAAGGGGTAATTGAACCTTCTAATTCCAGCTATGCCAGTCCAGCATTCCTTGTACCCACGCCTGGAGGTAAGCACCGGATGGTCGTCGACTATCAGAAATTAAACGCAAATATCGAAGTTGATTCTGTCCCTCTCCCAGATCTGCACTCGGCGTTCGATTGGTTCAGTAAAGCGAGGTATTTCACCATCATTGACCTCAACTCTGCATATCACCAGATTCCATTTGCTAAAGAAAGTAGTCCCTATACGGCATTCTGTGTTCCATGGAATCTGCATCAGTACACACGAGTTCCCATGGGTTTGGCAGTGGAGGCGCAAACCCTCACTTACCTACTTGACACTGTTTTTCACGATGTCAAGTTCAGTTTTGTATTCAATTATCTAGACGATTTGCTCGTGTACAGTGAGAACTTTGAAGGGCACATGGGTCATCTTCATGAGTTGATGTGCAGGTTGAGGAGTGCCGGAATAACTGTCAACCCTGAAAAGGTCAAGTTTGCCCAAACTCAAATTTCTTTTCTGGGACATCTTATTTTACACAAGGGTGTCACTGTGGACCCAGAGAGAACACAGGACATCAGGGATTTCCCCCCACCTAAGGATGCTAAAGGCATCGCGAGATTTGTGGGCATGGTAAATTTTTATCGACGCTTCATCCCGAATTCTGCAAAATCGCTGCCCCACTTAATGAATTACGTAAAAAAGGGGCTAAATTCGAATGGGGAGATAAGCAACAGAAAGCTTTTGAAGCGCTTAAGGAGGCCATCATGTCTCCGCCGGTGTCAAGAATACCCCTATTTTTCTAAGCAGTTTGTCCTGCAGACGGATGCTAGTTCAGTTGCGCTTGGGGCTGTTCTTTCCCAGGTTGTTGATGGTGCTAGGCAGCCAGTGGCTTTTATAACTCGGACCTTAACCCAACAAGAAAAGAAGTCATCTGTCTATGAACTAGAGTGTTTGGCAGTGGTATATGCTCTAGATAAGTTCAGGCGTTTCTTGTAACACGCTGAGTTCCTACTGGAGACTTTCCGCTAGGCTTTACTGATGTCTTACCCCATCAGTTAGATGATGAAGAGTTGGGTCCTATCATCCATACGTTAAAAGAGGGTAACGTACAGGTCCCATATTTCTTGTCCAAGGGTGTCGTGTTGTAAGAAAGAAAAGGACGAGTCCCTAAAATCATGCTGCCTAGCAAGTTAGTGCCCATGGTCTTCAGCTACTATCATAATTCCCCAGTAGGTGAACATAAGGGGATTTCAAAGACCATTTCCAGCATTAGGAAGCATTTTATCTGGAAGGGCATGGATAGGGATATTGCTGCTAGGGTTAACGCGTGTCATCTTTGTGGGTTAAGCAAGCCTGCCCAAAACACTAAGTTAGGTTTCTTGTTATCGGACGTGGCGAGAAGACCAATGGAGAAGTTATTCATCGACTACGTGGGACCTCACCCATGTAGCAAGTCAGGTAATTCTTTCCTGCTTGTTTGTGTGGATGCTTTCTCTAAGTTTGTCTGGCTATTGCCCTTACGGCAGGCAAACGCTCGGTTAACCAATCTAGCACTCCAGGCAAGTATCTTTCAGCATTTCGGACTTCCGGCCATCATTGTCTCTGACAATGGTCCACAATTCATTTCGGGTGAATTCCGGCGAATGTGCGTCGCAAACGGTATCCAACATGTAACCACTTCCCCTTACTACCCTCAGCCGTCCCACGCGGAAAGATTCAACAGGAATCTTAGGTCTGCGCTGATTGCTTACCACGCAGAGCAACAGAATTGTTGGGACCAGAATCTTAAGTGGTTACAATTAGCCTTCAACACGGCCCTCCATGAGAGTCATAAGGCTGTTCCCTTTGAGGTCATGTTTGGATTCTCGCCCACACTTCCATTGGCCAACTTGTGGAAAATTGAGAATCTTCTACCTAATACTCCTGACATTAGAACTGCAGACACGTGGAAAGAGGCCCAAAAGAATCTGCTTCGTGCGCATGAGCGTGTCCGTGTTCATTACAATCAGGGGTGAACCCCTAATCACCTTCAGGTTGGGGATTTAGTCTACTGCCAGAGCCACCCGATCAGCTCAGCCGTGGACAAGAGCCGCCAAGTTGTGTTATCATTGGTCCGGTCCATACCGCATTCTGAGGTTTGTGTCACCAGTAACGGTGAAGTTGGGAGATACCAACAGTGATATAGAGAAGTTAACCACTCACATATCCAAGTTGAAATTTTGCCATAGGGCATAGGTAGGTAAGTGGTGGTAGGAAGGTTGTCCTTGGTAAAGTATTGATTTGGCTCTTGGGTTTTCAGTTTGTTGGGTTTGGGAGGCCTTAGGAGGTCAGAGCTCTAGTGACCACGATTTCTTGCCTTTCTTCTTCTTCTGTCACTCGTCTCTGCCTGCTGATCCTGATCAAGTCAGCATGTAGTTAACGCACACTTACACACATACACTCAGGTACACATGCACTCCCACAGTACATTTCTTCCTTCATCTTGTTTCATTTTCCCCTCCGAGTCTCCGTCTTCCTGAGAGCGATCTATTTTCCTGAGACTCCCAAGGCAGCCAAGAGGACTGGGATTGTCATGGTGACGTAGTCCGGAGGCTGTGGATTGCATTTTGGGGGGGGCAACCATGTTGCCCTTTTGGGCTGAGGGTGTGCCGGGGTTTGAATTTTCCTGGCATGATTTGAACGTTCAGTGCCGCCAAAGCTCACAGCAGCTGTGCGCCACAGCTAACTCGATTATTAAGGCCGTGTCTGCGCCACGGCGACACAATCTAGAAGGCCTATTCAGACGTATCAGCTGTTCGTGTACGGTTAAGAAACCGCTTACCAAAGGTTATGATCGGCAATTCGAAACAAGTCGATTTCATGTAGCATAGTGGGACTGAAGAATTCAGGCATCACTCTAATTTCTTCGTCAACCTTCCAATAGAGTGTTCGATGGTCTGACGGCCCAGGGTGAAGTACTTAGTTGATCTCTCAATATGATTTCATAAGCCAGTAAAACGTTTTCAGGTGAGGCTCAACTATTTTATTCTATGTTCATTTAATGATGGGTTATGTGTTATATTTGTGGATATGTGTGATCCAGACGTGTGTAAAGCCTATTTCATTGTGATACCTTGGTAATGTAAAACTGACTTACACGTTACTTCCGGTTGGGAAACACGTGGTGACATTGTATTTAATTGTATATTAATTTAATCAAATTGTAAATTCAATCAAAAGTAATGACTATAACTGGATGAAATAAACCATGTTAAAATTAATAAGAGCAGATAGAATGTTGATAGAAATTGTGACAGTGAGTGTAGTGTGTGTTCCGAGGCGAGAGAGTGTAGGGGTGGATGTATTTTCTGATGGCCAATCTACAAATAAAAAATGTTATAGGGTCCCCTTACAGCCGGGAGAAGGGGGATGCAGAGATAGTAACATTGACACCGGTCACTATCTGCAGAGCAGTGCACCAGGATGCTCCCCGAAGCCGCCAGGCCCAGAAATGCTCCTGCTATAGAACACCAAAGGACGTCTGCCGCGGAATGAGACTCACTGGAACTTCATTATATTATACAACACTAAGGATCATCTGCAGCACTCATGCCACACTGGTCAACATGGTACCATTGGAGTTCCACAAGAGTACAGGTGGGAGTGCTCTAATTATTAAACTTCAGTCAACAACTCCATAGACTGGCCCCCTGGTATTCAGGTTAAACATCTTGCTAATGCTCTTAAAGAAAATGGTACCAGAACTCCAGCTGTTTCAAATAAAAATTGAACTTAAATATTTTATGACAATTTAAATTGATGTTCTTAAAGAAAATGATATTAGAATCCAAATGTTTAAAAGATTTGTAACTAAATATTTTGTGGTAACTTAAATTGATGTTCTCAAAGAAAATGGCACTAATAAAAAATTGTTACTGGTTTCAAGAGTATTTTATTGCAAGTCCTGTCACTCTGGGCTCCAGCACACTTTTCGCTTCTGCTAGGCCAAGTAGTCTAGTTATTAAATTTTGCGTAATGGCCTAAGTGGCCGTTACAGTTACACAAATTATTATTTCAAAAGTTGATTAGCAGGCTTTTGAAACGTTACTGTTCTATAGTCAGTTTCTTACTGGGATCAATTTCCCTCATGTCTAATCATGTTTGCAGAAGACACAGGGCGAATAGTTTACTTAGTTTTATTGTATAACAGTATAACACACACACGCACACAACTTTTTTATTACGTTTTATAATAACTGAAGTACCTAGTAATTGACTGATGGTTTAAATTAAAAAATGTTTGAATGTTTACACACTCAAATATGCACCAAGCTGAAGTTAAATCCTAGAAACTAGATTTTTCACATTACAAATTGATAAGTTTTAAACAAAGTAACTAGCTACACCAAACTAAATAACTAAATAGCTGAACTAATTAACGAGATTTTTATAGACTGATAGGTTGGTTTACTTTCTTCATGAAAATACATTACTTAAACATAAGTCAATCCAGATATATTTGAGAATTTGTGAAAATCTGAGGGTACATTCTACTTATTAACAAAGTACAATGTTTGTTCGGTTTGTAAAATATTAAAGAAATCACACTGGGGTTCACAAGAAACATTTAATATACAAATAATAAAACATAAACAGCTGCTCACTATTTTAATAAACAAGAAGAGTTAATATACAGACTTGATAAAATGAGTTTGTTCATACTGCTTAGACAAACTGATGTAAATAACATTCATAATGGAACAGTGAAATAAACACATAATGCCTAGTTAGTCAGCAGAAGTATCCAAAGGATATGTCAAGAGCAGATAAAATAAGAGAGCCTCAGTAATAAAACCCTGGACTATTTAATTTTTTCTATAGTAAGGAATACAATTTGAGATACAATGTCATGACAGCTAGCATTCTGTTGTGTGTCTTCTTCTATTTTCTTACAAGTCTTTCTGTGTCATGTCATGTATTACTGAGCATACGTAGTAGTGTAAATATCTCACCTGTTTTTCCTTATAGTAATATGGGAATATTTAATTCATATTTTTAATTTTAACATAGGTATAAAAATTAATTGGAAAAGTTTACTGCTGTTTCCTGTTACATCACATCTATAATTTACTAAACTGCAATTATTACCCATAATTACAAGAATGGGTACCAGGGTGTTTTCCTTTCAAAATGCAACATAACATTTGCCATAAGACGAGCATTATATGTACAATATTTCATGTAGTACATGAGTTTATATTTTACAAGTGAAATTCTTTTATGCCATAACAATATATCCACAACTAGTCCTAATATGCAGGAATCAACATTATTTGAAATGCTGCTGGTCACAAACATGAAACACAATTTTGCAGAGTACATGGGTGTACTCCTACAATCGACCAACTCTTCTCGGTAAAACAGATACTAAGATGCGGATGGGAACGTGATATTGATGTGTACCAGATCTTTGTGGACTTCAGGCAAGCGTATGACTCTATTAATAGAGACAAACTCTACACCATAATGCATGAATTTGGAATACCAGGTAAGCTGGTAAGATTAACCCAAGTTACTATGCAGCAGACTGAAGCACAAGTAAAGGTGGATAGCCAACTAACTGAACCCATAAATATTACATGGGGACTAAAGCAGGGAGATGGGTTGGCCCCAACACTATTTAATATTGCATTGGAATATGTAATTAGAGGCTTATCAATAAATAGCTCCAATCTGTTAACAAATAAAACTGTACAGATAGCCGCATATGCAGATGACATTAACATCATGTCAAGACGGATCACGGCAGCTAAAGAAATATTTATAGAGCTTAAAAACAAAGCCAAGGAAGTTGGGCTAGCCATAAATATGGATAAAACAAAAATGCTTATCCAAACAAGAAGGGACCAGGTTCATAACAACATCGAGATAGAGGAGGACACAATTGAGGTGGTGGACAATTTCACGTATCTCGGAGTGAATCTAGCAAAGACTGGATCAGAGGAGCCGGAGATCCAAAGACGGACCACCATGGCTAACAAGGCGTACTTCGCATTGCTGCCATCATTTAGGTCTGGGGATGTGCACAGGGAAACAAAAATGAAAATATATAGGACTGTCATCAGACCGGTGCTATGCTACGGGTGTGAGGCATGGGCAATCACACAGAAAACAGTCGACATAGTAGACACCTTTGAAAGGAAAATCCTCAGACGCATTATAGGCCCAATACAAGAAAATGGCTCATGGAGACTGAGATACAACAACGAACTGTATCAAATATATAAAGAGATACCAGTCTCAAAATTTATAAGAATTCAAAGATTGCGTTGGGCCGGACAAGTTATGAGAATGGAGGGTGGCAGGAACCCTAAGAGGGCTTTGCTGGGTACATGGGAGGGAACGAGACCTAGAGGTAGACCGAGGAAGAGGTGGGAAGATGGTGTTGCAGAGGACGCGAGAGACATGGGGATAAGAAACTGGAGGAGGGTTGCAGTGGATAGAGTGGATTGGAGGCGGATATTGGTGGAGGCCAGGGCCCGACTTGGGCTGTAGCGCCATAGGAGAGGAGACATCTGTGTACTCTTTCTTCCACAGCATATTAATTTTCATGTATCAGCTATCTATACAATATCTTAACAATTTCCAATAGTAATACACAGTGATATTACTTCGAATTATTTGTGATTAATATTATGCTTAAAAAGAAGTAACATTTCACATGAAAAGTAAAACTGAAAATTAAAGGCGTACATGAAGAAACCAGTTTACTCGTGGACAAGTCCACTTGGAAATTGTGAATGGCAAGGAGAGTAATGGAGAATCAGCTGTTATGCAAAGTTAAGTGAAGGTGTTGCCAACATGTGTGCCACTTTTTAGTTTTGTTTGTTATTTACTGTGTTATGTGCTACCTCAGTCTTGCTTTTGTTATTATTATCTATCAATTAAATCATTTTTTTAGTTTTCATTTTAAGAGTTTTGTTTTGTTTTCATTAAAATTTTTGTTTTATTTTCTATTGGTAATTTAATTCTATAATTATGTATTTTCATTAATTAATTGTGTTATCACCTAATAACGTGATCCGTTAAAATTGATACTTCTCTTTCGAGCTAGACTAGAAAATACATAAAAGTTAAGCACACAAAATAATTTTTAATGTTTTACAGTTTATGGGAAAAGAGGAGGCTGAAAGAATAAAAATACCAATTCAAAGATGTTAAAAGATATTTTCCTAAAATAATGTGTTAAAGTAACATTATTTTTTCTTCTTCTTGAAACAGACTTTTGTTGTCTAGGATTAAAAGACTTTTATATAGAAGCTAATATGAAGAACTCATCCCCTTACATAATGATAAACTGGAGAGATAGTTGAATGCAATTAAACAGCAGAAGTCCACAGTTTGCACATTCCATTGCGATAAGAGCTGGTAGGAAAGCTGTACTTTTTTGATATCTCAATAGGTAAACAAAGGACAAACAAAAAGTTATGTTTATGAAACATTTTGATATATAACAGCAACAAATTCTGAAAGTGTACTCTTTAATTATGTTTGTTGATTGATTATTTAACTCTTGTTCATAAACATTAACAAATAAGTATACTGATGCATTTTTTTTTACACAAACAGCCCAGCCGTGGACCACGCGAATATCATTTCCTTTTCTTCTTCTCCTGCCAGAAGGCCCTCATTCACATACTATGCGCCGCCTTCCTTTCCACTGTCCACCACTTTCTCGTCTTCTTCTCACCGCAGAAAACCTCGAGATTTGGAATTTTGTTTCTGTATGTATTTCTAGCCACAAAGTCTTTCAAAGAGATACCCAGTTTCATCATTTCCTCCTTAAGTTGTTTGGTGTATCCTTTCAGACTAGAAAGTTGCAAATATATTTGAAAATTTGCTTATTTAATCTGGACTGATCCATCCGAACCATATGTCCAAGGAATCTCAGTATTTTCCTTCGGAAAGCTGTTTCCAAATCTTCCAGATCCCTGTACAGCTCTTCTTTGGCTCTACACCTGTACCCATCTTCAGTTTTCTTGGGACCATAAATTTTCTGAAGAATTCTTCGTTCAATTTTAAGAGTTCCAAATTTTGAAAGCACATTGTTTCCACTCCATACATGATCACCGGCCTGACCACACTGCTATAATGGCAGACTCCGCACTTCTAGAAAGGTTTTTCTTTCCGTACAGTTCCCAGGTTAGAGTAAAGGCCTTTGCTAATTTGAGGTTCCTGAACTTAAAGGATTCTTTGTCTGAGGCGTTTTGGGATATGTTTTCCCCAAGATATTTAAAATTGTTAGTATACTTTATTTCTCCATACATAGTGTCCAGGCACGTTTTCAGGAAATTAAATAGGGTGGTCATAATTTCCGTTTTAGCAAATGAGATTTGGAGGCTAGTTTCTCCGCTATCTCTTTTGAGATCTTCTACTTGCTTCCTTGCTTCTTCTTCTGAGTGGGCGAAGATGGCAAGATCATCCGCGAAAGCTAAACAACTTAATTCTATGCCTTTGGATTTGTTACCTATTCTAACCCTAGTGGAATTGGCTTTATTGGAGGTTTTCATGACTTTATCTAGGCCACAGTTAAAGATAATAGCGGAGAGTCCATCCCCCTGACGTACGCCAGTGTGGATTGGGAAGGGGTCACTAAGTTCTAATAGGAATTTAATTTTGGAAACTGTCCAGTTAACGTTAATTTAACCAAATTTAGAGTTTTGAGATCAACACAGCATTCCTGCAGACACTGGAAGAGGGTCTCTCGATCCACTGAATAATAGGCCTTCTGAAAATCAATAAAGTTTATGAAGAGGAGGATATTTCTTTGAAGGAAATATCTAATGATCAACTTCAAACTGACGATCTGTTCCGGGCAAGATCTGCCTTTTCTGAAACCACCTTGATATTCAATTCACCAAGATGGGGATCGAGCTGACATTCGAGTCTAATGAGGAGGAGCTTAGAGAAGATTTTATAAGTTACAGGGAGAAGTGAAATCCCCCGGTAGTTATTCACATCTATTTTACTGCCCTTTTTATGGAGAGGGTGTACGAGGGAGGACTTTCACTCTGGAGAGATTGTTTCTCCTTCCCATATATTCTGAAATAAGGCTGACTCCGGAAAGTAACTCTTTGCTGATGTTGTTCCAAAGTTCTGCGGTGATACCATCTTCACTGGACGCTTTATTGTTGGGAAGGAACTGGATAGTTTCCCAGATTTCTTTTTCATCTGAGGGCCGCGAATTAGAGTTTCGCGGAACCTGCTGAAACTGGAGCTTGGAAGTTGGGACTTGGCAGTTGAGAAGGTTTTGGAAATATTGGGCCAGAATCTGACAATTTTCCTGGTTGTTTAGAATGAGGGAGCCGTTTTCTTTTAGAAAACATAAACTTTGGGAAACATATTTGGAGAGTCTGGAGCAGAAGGTTCTGTAGAAATCTCTGGAGTTATTGTTGTGGAAGTCTGCATCCATTTGGGAGACTTGCTCCTTCAAGAATCTTTTCTGAGATCTAAGGACTTCTTGCGTAGTAGTGATCGGACATGACATTCGCGGATTTGGCACAAACGCAAACATTCTGGACTTCTCTGCAAAAGGGGGCAGAGATGGCGACATGATCCATTTGAAATTCACCGAGAAGGGGATTTGGCGAGATCCAGGTTTTCTTTTTCCTGGAATGTGCTTTAAAAGCAGTGGACATTAATTGAATATGAAAGTTACGGTAAATCTGAATTAATCTTTCGCCATTAGTATGAGTTCTTTTGTGAACCGGATATTTATCAACAGTATCTTGGAATTTCCTTTCTGAGCCAATTTGGGCATTGAAGTCACCGAGAAGGATCTTGACGTGAGATTTGGGTATTTTACAGAGTTCATCTTCTAGGGAGTCTCAGACTTCATCTTTCTTATCTGGGTTGGATCGATTATCTTGGTTTATTGGGGCATGACAATTAATTAGGATATATTTCTTGTTGAGGGCAGAAAGGGTTAGAAGTGACAATCTGCCGCTGGGGGAACGGAAGTCTTTTACAGAATTTAGAAATTTGGTGTCGTACCAGAAATGCAGTACCTAAATGGGGGACATTTTTCATAACTCTTTTACCAGATTTTCCTTTGAATACTCGGAACTCATCGGACTCAAATGTGTCTTCATCTGTGAATGGTGATGACTGATGGTGTTTTCTTGGAGGGTGATGACTGAAATGTTTAAATGTCTTAATTCTGAGGTTAACTGTTTAAGCTTCCCAACTTGGAGGATGGAATTAACATTAAATGTTCCGAAGTTTGTTTTTAAACTTTAGGGGGTTCTTGCGGTGCACCGATTCACCATTTTGCTTCAAACTGATGGGCACCCCGGAATCTGATCCCCCATCTTGCGCTGGTGGGCCCGAAGTAAATTTTCTGTTAGAAGCTTTTTCTATGATATTAATTAGTTTTTAATGGGGGTTGGGATAAATCCCAATGAAAATACAACTCCGGTTGTGGGCCGGAGAGGCTTGTTAACACAGCCACCCCTCACATGGGGAAACAGACGGTGACTAGAACACCCCCCCGATACGGGAACAGACGTGTCTGGGTTATAAAGTTCTTCCGCCCTGTCCACCATTAGGACATAGTATTTTCTTAAATCTTTGCACCTGCAAAGTGGACTACTGTTGTCTTATAAATTAAATTTGACACCGTGCTCTTCAAATATCCAAATAGCAGTGTCTCTGTTATTATAATTTTTCAACAGATGGAAAAAACAGCTGTAATAAAAAGATTGTATGCAAGAGGCAAAATACCCCTAAAGTCCATATGATATTTACGACAAACAAAAATATCAGAGAAGGACGACACACCATAATCTAGAGACAAAACTTTCGTCCATTCATTCCACACAACTTCACATTAGTGGTTGTGTGGAGTTGATTTGGAGTTAAAACCTTCAATTTGTAAGGGGGCAGAGATTAATAATTATATATGTTGGTATGTGAATATTCCTTGTGCAATATGTCATTATTTTTGTAGGTTGGGGTGACCTACTGACACATTTGTGTCAGTAGGTCACCTACTACACAAGATCTTAGGTGGAGAGATGGTATTTGTGCCGCGATCTCTTCTTATGTTCAAGTCGTGCCTACTAACAGTTGACTGTCATGGGGAGATGAATTCCGACAACTTTATAATTCCAAAACTTTACAGATTCAATTAATTCCAAACTTATCATCATATTCAGTTGTCGTCATGGACAATGCAGCATACCATAACATGGAAAGAGACAAGCCACTCACCAGCAACTCCCGAAAGTAGCTAATGAATCAGTGGCTGGATAGGAAAGGTGTTCTTTACTGCTTAAATAACACAAAATAGAATTTTATGAGAAAATTAAATAAGTAAGGCCTAAAACAAATAGTTACATAGTGAACACACTTTTAAGTGAATATGAACATAATGCAATAAGGCTGCCACCTATCATCTGAACTAAACCCTCGTGAAAATATGAGGAACTTTTAAAAACTGGATTAGAATGTGCAATGTTAGTTATAAGTTAGATGATGTAAAACATTTGATGGAAGTAAGTGTGCTGATGCTGACATGGCGAAGTAAGTGGAAGTGTGAAAGCTAAAAGAATTGAACTACACGACAAGAAGTATTGCATGGTGACAAAGTGAATTTGTTAAAAATCTAGTATGTAGTAACTGCTGCCGATGACAGCAGTTAAGAACATGAAATGTGTGCTTAGAAATAAAGACTGTATGTAAATGCTCACAAGTCAAATGGATCCATGATGCTTTCAATGTAATAATGTCTAGCTGAGGAGAAGCAATCTTCTTAAATTATAATGATTTACAGCTTTGTGTAAATTTAATATGTACACTGGTGTTCATCATGTGAAGTGTACATAAGATGTTTCATTTTAAAACTATTATTGAACCTATAGCCCATGTTTGGAGATAAGTTCTAAAACAGCCTACGCCTAGGAACATGCATTTAAGGTATGTAAAATGTCTTCCTTGAGAACAGTAAACACATACCATTTGCTTATTTTTTATAATAATACAATTATAATTTTATCAATGTTTTATTTACGTTGGACACAATAATCGTGTAATTCATTGTTTACAGCCATCTGAGAGAGAAGGGGGCATTCAAAATGATCATATTTTACAAACAAGTCTTACCAGTACAAGAGTTATGGTTACTATTAGAAATAATATTCATACGTTGGCTGCACTGACGATGGAAACAATAATTCCCTCTCACACCTCAGACCGACTCCCTCCACATTGCCATTCCCCACTGAACATAAGTGTTTCGTGCATTTCCATGTCTTTACCTTTCAATTTTACTTTTTTGGTATCACAACAGCATGACAAAAAATGTTAATACTTTATTGTACTATACATACACAAATTAAATTTCCACATGAGAGCACATATATACAAATCATATTCCAACAGAAATTTTTTCTGACATGTGGTTTATTCACCATGGGTTAACAAAGTTGATCCTCACTGACTGATGGAAGAAAAACTACAACATTTTTGGATTTCACTTTACTATAAAATAATAAAACCCCCAAAACTTACGAAACTGCATAGTCAATTAAGGAAATAAAAATGAGAATTTTAGTGATATTAATTTCTTTCTACCTCACATATTTTTTCCAAAATCACAGTACACAGACTAAAATCATGGTATGTGACTGTATCTTTGAACAGTTTATAGGCTGTGAATTTTCCATACTAATGCAATAGGGTCATAATAAAGTTACGCTAAATCTTTCTGGATAATAACTATGCACAGTAAAATTTAAGGGAGTTAAAATGATCAAAAGTTTCTGTATTATGAACTCATAAGTTATGAGTTAACAGGAAAATCATATCTAAGGGTCACCAATTATGACTTACTATGTACACCACCCTGGTGACATATAACGCTTAAATTCAGTGAAAATTTTTTTAAGAACTTCTTGCATGTAGACTACTGCTAGACTTATTTATAAGAAAAAATTCAATGATTACCTGAGTAATAATGTCAGCAGAAGCAACCATATCTGCTAATCCAGCATTCACTATGTGCTCTTCTAAGTCTTTAAGCATTGGAGCTATGCCATCTGGTACCCTATCCATTAATTTGAACATAAGCTGTAATCCTGAGCCAAAAATTATAATTAACTTTGATTTGGAAAACAAAATTTTCTTACACAATAAATGCAATGGTAAAATTGTATCTGAACCACTTTTCTTAAAAATAAACAAATAAGACATATTGTGAATGAGATTATACATTTGTTATGACACTCAGGGTATAACTGTCATTTTCAATGAGCAAATAATTCTAATACTGTCAGGATTATAAACTGACCACACCAAGTTGTAAATTTAAATATAAACAGATCTTCTATTGAATACAATATCCAATAGTTTTCTTCTGTCCACACATTCTTTCACAATACATTGAAGCTATAGTGATTGCAGTACCAAGCTACGTTATCATAAACTGGCCCACTTTCAAATTTTGTTAGTCTTGACAACTAGGTCTTTTTCTAAATGACAGAGTTAGATGATGGAAAGTCATATTACAATTTTTCATGTTTCCTAGTTTCTGAACTATGGTTTTAAAAACTAAATAAACATAATTTTTCCTTTTATTTATATATATATATATATATATATATATATATATATATATATATATTGTAACAGTACCAAATATGGTAGTTACATAATATAAACTAATGTAACGTCAAGTAAGAGAAAAACATGGAAGTATGTCTAGATAAATAAACCTAAGTGTATAAAAGTGTGTATCTACAAATATATTAATAAAAAATCCAACGATGAAGAAGAGAATATTAACACAGCAACATCAAATACAAAATGAAGAAAGAAAATGCCACGAGCCAAAACAAAATATCAGTAACCAGACCCAATAGGATCCAACAGTGAGGGGAATCAACGAAACAAGGACCAACAAGCTCCAACAGCAATGGAGATAAATAAAAATAGCGACTACAATGAAAATATTTGAAGAAGAAGAGAGAAGAAGGACCAGGAAGAGCACCAAGAAGAAGAAAGAAGATGGACAGAAGATATAAGGACTCAACATAAACCACGTGTACTAAAGACTATATAAGTGACAAAAGAAATGATGATTATAAATGTGAAAAAAAAACAGTGTTTAACGTTTAAGGAACCACAAACAATTACAGTGTGTACTTAATATAAATGTGAAACCTGTGAATAATTAACTAATTTCGACTGAATAAACCACACAAACAATTACAGTGATGAAGTTTACAGTGTGAGAAAATATGTTAATTTCATGATGAAACAACAAGAATTAAAATAGTCAAATAAACACAGACAATGAGTGTGACTAATTTAATAAAATTGTGATCAATACACATAATCATAAGACCACCAGAATAGAACAAAATAGAACAATTATGTTATTGTTCATAGAGAACTGACAACAAATAAAAAACATTTGTTATGTATCAAACAATGACAGGAAATTAAATTCCACCAATGACCAGAAAAATATTGTAAATAATACAAAAAAGATTTGTGTTAGTGTTTAAGAAGGAGTTGTATAAACATGTGTAACAAAATAGTTAAAATATTATAGTAAGATACCGTAGTGAAGTCAGTTTAGTAGTAGAAAAATACTGCACTAAAAAAGATGGTACATTGTTACACAACCCATAGGGAAGACACCTATTTCAACAGAAAATGATACATATTAGTATAAATAAATGATCATCAACTATGTTATCAAACAAGAATTTATTATAAATAATAATAAATATTAAGAGACAATGTATTATATTGCAAAACAATGCAAATAGAACAAGTCAAACATAATGGCACAGAGATAACAGAGATGGAACAAGTATGCCAATTTAGTTAGGCAAAGTACAGTATCAAAACCAATACCAATGTTAATAAGAGTATTACCAGTAGTGAGATAAATATCTGATAATACATTGAGAACAGATTCTGAACATAATAAGAACAATATTGTAACTAAAATATTGTAAACTAACTAACTATGTACATATGACCAGAAGTAAGCTGAACCATTGTATAGCTAATTAGTTAAGAAAAATACTGTATCAAATATTGAACACAGATTATTAAAGTTATTACCAGTAGTGAGAGGAAATCCCAATGCTACTTTGAGAACAGATTATGACCATAAAAACAGTCATTTTATATACAAACAATTAAAAACCAAATGACTATTATGAAGAAACCCAAATGTAAACAAACCATGACAAGCAAGTTACTTATGAAAAATATAACATATAAACTTGTGTAAAAATAAATGAAATCATTAGCAAGAGTTAGAATAATATCTAATGCTACTTTGGAAATCC
Source organism: Magicicada septendecula (assembly GCA_034769895.1). Taxonomy (NCBI): domain Eukaryota; kingdom Metazoa; phylum Arthropoda; class Insecta; order Hemiptera; family Cicadidae; genus Magicicada; species Magicicada septendecula. Next base: position 671,045,854 of record CM068368.1, on the reverse strand, counting down.
AAACCAAGTAGAACAATAACAATTTAGTTATTGTATTAACAAAAATAAATGACTACTATGATATGACACAACATAAACAGAGCCATTACTGAAAAATTGAAGGGTTCTGAACTAATTAAAAGATAACCATTGTATATAATAAATTAGGTACTATGTGTGTACACTAATTACAATCATTACATGATATGATTTATATAGAGAAAACCAAAAATAAGGTGAAAAAATTGTATAAGAGAGATAGAAGAGGACTGAAAATATGTAAATAGTAGGTTAACCACAGTCATATACAAATATTCTAATGTAAAATTGTGTAAATAAACTTTACTAGTATTATTAGATTGTAATATTACCGTTTTAAATAAGAAAAATTAGTTCTAAGCATATTTATGGAAAAACAAACATGGACGCTTAATGACGCCATAACGAGATTTTGTGTAGGGAACAATTATTCCCAAATGGTAAATCAAACCAATTGAGATATGGACTCAAAGTGTTTATTTAAGAAGTGTTTTATTATAATTAAGTAAAATCTGGTGTAACAGACTTATAAAAATAAGATACACCAGAAATAATAAATAAAATCGTTATTGTGATAGGAGTGATGGACGTAAAATAACCATTCTTAGACTTAAATTAACAAGCAGAATGTCCGCAATTCACTGACATCAACCATTTAACGATAGGACGTAAATTAAGAAAGTTATAGTAATTTTAAACGTTTCAGTTAAATTTTTGTACCAGTGCTGACGTCAAAAAGCCTCAACACCAAACTCGATTTTGTCAAAAAATTAAATATTTTAATAAAACAAAGGCTTTTGGGTCAGAGAGTATAATGTTTCCAACCAATAGAATGAATGAATTTCGGCAGACTAACAGGAGACGCTGAGAGGAAGCATTACAGTTCACATCTAGCTTTTCGACGGAACGGTCACGCCACTCGACAACATGAAGTTTTTATTTTGAATTTGTGCGCGACATTTGCATTAAGTGACCAACATACATAACCTTACACTACGCCAATATATACGAGTGAAAAGTGCGGAGTTATTTAATTAAACGAGTACGGTTAGTGTATAATGTCAACCGTACTTGTGAGTGCTGTGATAAATAAAAAACAGGGAGTACAATTTTATTTAAATAATACTGAACAAAAATAATAACTTCGTAACCAACTAATTTTTGATACTACGCAAGTCAAATAAGGCGAAGTATTAAAAACTATGATTAAATTATCAGAATTAAGGAGAAAATTAATTCACAATTATTAAAATATTATAAAAAATATTTTAATTATTTATAATAACTTAAAATATCATGTTTGAAATAATTATTACTGAATACAAGAATATTTAGTCACTCATTTGACTAAACTTATTTTTTTCTTGATTTTTTCGATGTTTTGAAATATACATTATTAACTTTCATACAGTATAAATAAATGTAATTCTGATAATAGCATATCAAAGTATTACGAATGATGTGTTTATATGTATAGATTAAGAAATAATAACTATTAAGAAATACTTATCCATTGTAACAATACCGGTTATAACTAACCTCAGAATCGTCACGGTAACTTGATAATTTCAATATTACCGATCTGTTCTCAAGTAACATCCAAATCAGATAGAAATACTAACAAGAGTTTTTTTTGATAAATTTTTCTCTTGTGAATAGATAATTTTTAAAACGAATTATTAAAAGAAAGTAATACATTTTTAACTACTGTACAAGTCATCCAGCTTGATAATTGTAAACGAGTATTATAAGATGCGTGCGCATTCCCGCGTACGATAGTACCATAAATATCAGACATATGGTATTAATTTTTGATTTTTATATTTGTTCGCTTATTATTAATTATTGTTAATTTTATATCGTTATTTATATTACATCTTGTGCCTGGTATCATGTTACCTAAAAGAACCTTACGAAATATGGTAATTCACTGAAACAAAATAACATAACCTCTTGAAGTTAAATTATTGTACCAATAACAGGTCTACCAGCCTTGAGATTGGACAGAGTCTTATTTGAATTTTTTAATTTTAATCATTATTTAAAAGGTTGTTAGTTTCTGATTATTAATTGTCAAAGAGTTTATTATTTATTGAATTGTTAATAAACCTCCACTTTTTATTACCAGTGAAAAGAGTATCATTTCTATTCTAAATAAGTTCATTTATTTTTTAACCAGTTCTACCACAGGTGGCGGAAGAGTTTAAAAAGATCTAACAATAATTCAGAATAATAATTAGATATTACTTCATTTATTTTGTGTGTGATACTATATTAAATATTCGATCTGAATATTTACTTGTATATAAAGTGCATGTATTTCAGAAGAAACGTCACAAAACAGGACTGAAGTATTCACGTGTGGTAAGTGAGGGAGTTATACAACAGAGTGCGCGAACCATTTTAAATAAAAGAAGTGGACTATTATTACGCACCCATTAAAAACAATACAATAACACTAATAACCTTAATAATTACAATTACATCTTTTAAGAAACAACATTATCGTAGATACCGGTGCGTATCTGCACTCACACGACTACACCACACCAAAATATATCTGAATTCCTATAACTTGTTCTTTTACAAGTTGGCTAGCCCAATGGTGTGGCTTAAAGGAGATAAAAAACAAAAATATAACTTGTTCTTTTACAGATTGGCGCCCAACGTCTGAGCACGATTTAGGGAAATTACACCATAACTAATAACCTAATCACCCCAATTCGTGAAAAGATAGCAGGTACATTACCAGTATATCAAGATGTACACCGACAGATTAAAATCGAGATCAAAATCGAGATCAACGTCGAGAAAGAGGGCAACAGAAGCGGAGAAGGAGACCAGAAGGGAAGAAAAGGAGGCCATGTCGACAGAAGACGTGGAAGAAGTTTTAATGGAAGTAAAGGACAAACCAATTGAACCAGCGGAGGGGGTTCAGCAGCCTATGGAGGAACCGGAAGTGATGATTCAAGAAGCTCCACCGGAACCAAGACAGCCTGAACAAACAACGTCACCAGGAGAATCAGCATTTCAAGAGTGGATGAGAAGGATGATGGAGTCGATGAGAGAAGACAATAAATCCAATAAGGAGGAATTAAGCAAGCAAATAGAATCACTGAAGGAAGGTCAGGAGTCACTGAAGGCGGACGTGAACAGTAAAATAGAAGAAGCCAGTCGATCAACAAACCAAAAAATAGAGGAAGGTCAGAGGGAGAACCAGAAACATATGGAGTTATTGAAAGAAGAATTTAATAACCAAATAAACGAAACGAACAGAAGGATGGAAGATGGGCAAAGGAAAACCGAAGAATTGTTGGAGAAGAAAATGGCCATAATGAAAGAAGATTTATCGGCAGAGTTGGGAGTGAAGATTGATCAGACCAACCAGAAGATTGATGGAATCAACGCTAAACTTAATCGAGATGTTGAAACCATACAAGCTGATCACAAAAGTATATGGCAACAGATAAGTGTCAACAATGACAAGATGGAAGAGACCGCTAAGGATATGGTAGAAATGGTTGAGAGAAGATTGGGAGAAAATGTCGAGGAAATCGAAAAACAAATGGCCATATTAATGACGGAAATTAATGTCGAGATGTCTGAAGTGTGGAAAGAAGGAGAAAGTACCAACCTAAAACTAGTACAGACGGAAATGGACCTCAACCAACGTATTAGTGATGTGGAGAAAACCCACGGTACACAACTAGGTGTGATAGCACAAGAGCAAACAAAGATGAAGGCAGCGCAGTCAACGTTAAAAGAAAAGTGCGAAGAAGTTTCTGGAAAGGTAGACGCGATTAAGCAGCAAGTGAATGATGACAAAACACAATTAACAGAACGTCAACGGAGAGAATTGGACGACCTCCGAGATGAAATGCATCGTCTGCAAACAATACCAAACTTCCTATCCGGTTTGAGTCACTTAGAAGGAAGGGACCAGATTGACTTCCGGACCTATTCTAAAAATCCCCTAGAATTCCTAGAGAGGATAGAAGAAATAATACAAAGAAACTGTGAGAGCAGATGGTCTATCATTAAAGGTATGTTGGATGAATCGTTTAAAAACACATTCGACAACTGGTGGACAGCAACCCGTCACGAAGTGGGGAGTTATGACACTTTCAAGACGGCATTCAAACAAAAGTATTGGTCGGAAGCCACACAAAACATCATAAGGGACGACATTACCAACGGAAGATTCGATGTGAATGGAAGGCAATCGATGACCACCTACTTCTTAGGAAAAATTTGCCTGGCAAGGAATCTGGAACCTGCAATCCCAGAAGAATGCCTGGTTACAAAACTAGCCTACCATTTTAATCAGGGTATCTCACAGGGAAGATTAAATGCGCAGATAAAAACAATTCAAGGAATGTGCGACCTACTCGAAAGCCACGAAAGAGAAAGATATTATCAACGGAATCGACAAGTACCTAGCCAAACATACGATCGAGGAGGGCCTGGAAACAATAACCCCACCATTCACAATAACGGTAATAGCCCAGGAAGAAATTTTAATAACCCACCAAGATTCCAAAATCAACCAACACCACGCCAAGACGGAGGTGGCAACAACATAAATAGAGGAAACTATAATAACCATCGTCCAGGTGGATACCAGAGAGATACGCATTACCAAAGAGGTAATAACTACTACAGGCCGTATCAAAAGCAATCTCCTAATCACCAACCACGACAAGGTAATGGTCATCAGAATAACAGTCATTTTCGCAGGGTACACTATACCCATGCCAGCCGAGGTGGGAACCGTAGAAACTATTATCAAGGACGGAGGAGTTTCCCAAACCAGCACAATCACTCCAGTAATAGTGACAGAGATGAAAGAGAGTCCGGCTATCGATCAAATGGAAGTGACAGCAGTGGAGGTCATAGAACAGCCACGCAGACTACAGAAATATACCATAACGGACACGGATCTGAAAATCAGGAGCCCGTAGCTTCAACGTCTCAAGACAGACACGAAAACGGTGACCTGAATTTAAACACCAACCGGCAGTGAAAAGCCCAAGATCACCCTCACTGAACCGGACTATTGGGTCTGATGTTTTCGCAAAACCTTCGAATCATCGCAAAATATACAACAACAATTACCTAAAAAATATAAGAAAGGATTTGATGGAAGAGAAGGAAAGTATTATCGGCGATACAAGCAACAGTGAAATTGCGTATATATCCGTGAAAGTCAACAACACCGATGGCACAGCAATGATAGATACCGGTGCCAACGTATCATTAATCGACAAGATGGAATTGGACAGAATCCAATCGGAGAATAAAGCTACCATACCAACATTGCCAATTAGCAACATAATTCTCATCGGAGCTACCGGACGTCAGAATAAGACTATCCGACAACAGGTACAACTAGATGTATCAAGCAATGGGAGAACAATACAGATGGTATTCCTAGTAGCCAGTGGGCTACCGTTTACTCTACTCATTGGTTGTGATATATTAAGAAAATACACAGCAATAATTAATATGGATACAAATACGGTGATGATGAAGACAGAAGAAGTTGAGTGGACCGCCAATTTAACAGAATACAGGAAGGCACCCTCGGAACATGTAATATAGTACATCAGGGAAGGCCGTGAACACCAAGAAGGCGCCATCAACCAGGGACTACACAACAGTCCAGAGGAAGCTCTATGGTTGGAGAAAATTAATGACATCCGAGAATTTAAAACCAGCCAGAATAGCCAAGAGTTGACTCGGGAACAACGGGACCAGCTAATCGATATATACTACCAATATCGCCACGTATTTTCTGATACGCCTGGGAAAATAAAGAATTTCCAATGTGAATTAAAATTCAAGGACCAGACAGAGTTCAAGCGAAAATCTTACCCTATCGCCTTTTCACTGAAAGAAGCTGTAAGAGAGGAAATTCAACGTTTAATAGAGAACGATATAATAGAAGTAAGCAATTCACCATACACCAACCCTATTGTCGCTGTACCAAAGAAGAATGGTGCAGTAAGAATTTGTTTAGATGCTCGTGAACTCAACAAGACCATAATTAATGACAGGACATCGCCTGGAGAAATCGATGATGTACTAAAGAATAATTTACGAGACAGACAAATAAGATCCAAGGCACTAATATAAAAATATTATATTTCCAAGAGCCTAGTCAACAAGTAAATGAACACCTTACCCGTACTATAATAAAGAATAATTTACGAGGCCGACACACAACAACTATGGCACAAATATTTCCAAGAGCCTAGTCAACAAGTAAAAATGAACATCTTACCCGTACTGAAAAGAAAAAAAAAGATGAGTATACGAGGCCGACACACAACAACTATGGCACAAATACTTCCAAGAGCCACGTCAACAAGTAACAAGAACATCTCACCCGTACTAAAGAAAAATTTACGAGACAGACAAATAAGATCCAAGGCACTAATATAAAAATATTATGATTTCCAAGAGCCAAGTCAACAAGTAACAAGAACACCTTACCCGTACTGAAAAAAAAAAGATGAATTTACGAGGCCGACACACAACAACTATGGCACAAATATTTCCAAGAGCCTAGTCAACAAGTAACAAGAACACCTTACCCGTACTGAAAAAAAAAAGATGAATTTACGAGGCCGACACACAACAACTATGGCACAAATATTTCCAAGAGCCACGTCAACAAGTAACAAGAACATCTCACCCGTACTAAAGAAAAATTTATGAGACTGACGCATTACATCCATGGCATAACTAATTCCAAGAGCCAAGTCAACAAGTAACAAGAACATCATACCCGTACTATTGAAGAAAGAAGAAGGAGCAAATGAGAAGTTGGAAAAAATAAAACCAAAGTAATGTATTAATGTAGACAAACCACCACACACAACCACATTGTTTCTAGTGTATGTTACTAGAGAAAAAGCCAATACCACATGGAATATAAATACCAAATAAAAACCATGAAGAAGAAGAAAAACAAATGTACTTATGAATTATATCTAGAAGAATGAAACCTGAAAGGAAGAATATGACGAGACGACATTCAAAGTGACAACAAAATGAAGAGATTAATCAATGATAAAGAAGAATGAAAAATAATATACTAACGAAGATAATCATGAGAGTATACCAGTGAGGAAGTGTAAAACAAACTATCCCTATAATATGTGAAGAATATAGTTAAGTTGAATCAAGAAAAGAGAGAATAACAATGTATAAACCGCAGATGCGTGAATTAATCCCAAGGATATTTATTATTTGTCGGAAGAACGACCACTATTATTATTTTTGATGATTTGAGATGAATTGACTGATGAGTAATGCCAGCAATCATTTATTATTATTGAAGGAGATGATTTGCCTCCATATTTATTGAAGTTAGTATGGCCAGTAGAGTTGAATAGCCAAAGTGAGCCGCTCTAAACTGCCCCAGCTAAACTTATGTTAGGGAATTAGGGAACTAAATAAAAAAGGGAGATGATTACATAGAGAAGATATAAATACGATTCAAATAAAAGAAAGTGAAGGGATATATGGAAAAAACATGTGAATCAACATGGAATGTACAACAATTGATAAATTCTTCAATGAAAAATATAGTATAATAATTCAGAATTAATCAATTCTTATAGGAAGGCATATGTAACAGTACCAAATATGGTAGTTACATAATATAAACTAATGTAACGTCAAGTAAGAGAAAAACATGGAAGTATGTCTAGATAAATAAACGTAAGTGTATAAAAGTGTGTATCTACAAATATATTAATAAAAAATCCAACGATGAAGAAGAGAATATTAACACAGCAACATCAAATACAAAATGAAGAAAGAAAATGCCACAAGCCAAAACAAAATATCAGTAACCAGACCCAATAGGATCCAACAGTGAGGGGAATCAACGAAACAAGGACCAACAAGCTCCAACAGCAATGGAGATAAATAAAAATAGCGACTACAATAAAAATATTTGAAGAAGAAGAGAGAAGAAGGACCAGGAAGAGCACCAAGAAGAAGAAAGAAGATGGACAGAAGATATAAGGACTCAACATAAACCACGTGTACTAAAGACTATATAAGTGACAAAAGAAATGATGATTATAAATGTGAAAAAAAAAACAGTGTTTAACGTTTAAGGAACCACAAACAATTACAGTGTGTACTTAATATAAATGTGAAACCTGTGAATAATTAACTAATTTCGACTGAATAAACCACACAAACAATTACAGTGATGAAGTTTACAGTGTGAGAAAATATGTTAATTTCATGATGAAACAACAAGAATTAAAATAGTCAAATAAACACAGACAATGAGTGTGACTAATTTAATAAAATTGTGATCAATACACATAATCATAAGACCACCAGAATAGAACAAAATAGAACAATTATGTTATTGTTCATAGAGAACTGACAACAAATAAAAAACATTTGTTATGTATCAAACAATGACAGGAAATTAAATTCCACCAATGACCAGAAAAATATTGTAAATAATACAAAAAAGATTTGTGTTAGTGTTGTAACGTACCGCTTTTTCCGTGAGGTGTTATGGAAGTGTTATTATATGCCTCACGCAGTATGCGTCACTTTTGAATTATACTAACTGACGTTTTAAACGGTATAAATAAAGGATTTTGTTTATCTTGTTTTACTCAATCTAAAAGAAATCGAGAGTGTGTGATTTGGGGTCAAGGAGGTAATTTGTTCAGCCTTATGCAGAAGAGAGAGTAAGTATCATTATTGCCCCTCTGTTGTGACGATTTTTTCTGTATGTTGTGCTGAAATTTTCATTAACTACCCACTACAATAAATTATAACACGTTATAATTCAATATTAATTTTCAATAATATTGCTTTATTGATTATTGACTTTTGTCTCCAGCCACCCAAGTATAGGTATCACAATTAATCTTTTTAAAAAGAAAACATCTTCTCGACTTTACCGAGTAAACATAGATCTGTCTAAAGAACAAAACATATATGTTGTTATTTAACCAATATTACGCTATAATAAAATACATCAGTTATTACATAATTCTTATTAATTCCCCAGGGTTCAGGGTGAATTCTTTGTGTTATGAGAGTGTCAGAAATGGCTAATTGCTACGCTTTACAAATATAAAAAAATTAATAAATAATTTTGGTTTATTATTCAAATGTTACATAGTTTCCGGAATTGCCGTAAGAGAGCAGCATGTATTTGTTTACTTTTGAAAGGAACATATGATAAAATGAATATTTTTTCGTTCTATTTCACTATTAAAAAACGAGTTTTCTTCTGTATTTATTACGAAAAATGTTTATATTACCTCGCTCCGTGTTGTCCTTACTGGATTGAAGTTTTATTCTGTGATGAGGTACGTCTTGCGTTATTATTTCCTTTTTATTTTCGAGTATTTTTCTGATTGTCTATTAGACGTAGGCCGAATTATATTGGATCCTCAGAATGGTTTCATCCACTGGTTTTTAATGTATAACACCTTTTAATTTGGATTCCTCAGGTATAATTGGTTAGTATTCACTTTGTTTATTACTCTTGCGTGAATTTCGCCTCCTCCAACGTCCAAAAAAGGTTATTTTTTTATAATTTTTGTCGCATCGATTCTTCAACTCTCTGGTTCAGTTCAAAATTTTTTCTTATTAACAATACTTGTTATTTTTCATCACTCTTAGTAACACATAGTATTTTTATTATGTAGGCAGTTTGTGATTATTATAAATTTATATTTTTATTTATGGAAAAATAATTCCCTTCCATTCCGGTTTATTTACTAATTTAATTCACATAATATGTTTTGGTTAATTTTTTTTATGACCTTGTATATAAATATTTTATCATTTTATAAATTTATATATTATTTATTTAGTATCGAATAGTGTTCATAACCGGTACTACTTCCTGTTGTCCTTTCCTTCCTAGGATTATTTTAATTTTATATTATCTTTGGTAGTTAAAATTTTTATATCTTTTAAAATTAACCCTGGGTTTTCTTACAATCTAACATAATTATTTGAAACAATATAATATTAACTTGGGTATAACAAATTGTGGTTCATACAATATAAATTACAATAAATAAATAAAATCACAAAAATCAATTAGTACTATTACATACTACTTCCATAGTTTTATCCTATCCAAAACATACAGCACAGTTTATTAATACATTAATTTCACTTTGGTTTTTTCACCTCAATGGGTACACTAGAACTCACTTCGCACTATATACCACTCGAATTGTTTATTATGTGGAGTGATATAATTAAATTTTGAGCGAGCTTTAGTTCTACCCATTTCTGACTTTTATTCTCATGATTTACTTTATTGGGACCGGGTTATGTACCGTTACATAAAGCCCCCCCACTAGAACAAATTTATTTTAGTTCAACTCGTTGATAGAAATAAATTGTTAATTGGTTCAAGTCTCCTAATGGTCTTGACTTTGTTTTCATAATAATGTTTCATTGCTGACTGATTATAAACTCTGGTAATTCAGACTTGTGGTAATTGTCGTTTTCTTACTTTACTCTCTCTCTCTTGGAGGCAAATTCATCAATTATTTCTCGGGGTTAGTGGTACTTCCACATTTTATTTGATAAGGACTGGTCACACTAATCATATTAAAATTGTTTCAACACTCATTTCTATTTACTTTTATATACTCGCTTTATCAATTAAGCTTCTGTCTGCTATCTTCCTTCTATTTTCTTCATTTAGACATCTGGAATCTAATATCACTCTTTTCAGCTATCTTATAATTATTATCCCTTAAATATTCAATTTCCCTAACATTTTTCCCTATCCTGTGCGGTGGTTCCAGTCGGGTGGCCACTCTGGGTCCATACACCGCTGTCCATCCTTACACCTTCTGAGACCAGGGGAACATCATCCCTGCTCATAAAAATTATTGCCGGAACATTTCTACGGTCAATACATAAAAATAAAAAAAAATTATAAGTAGTAGTCATTTAGCGACTAGTACCAAACACTTTTGGGATTCTTCATACTGTAGCTGTTTGTATTTATTTATATATTTCTTCTTTTCCTTGATTCCTTCTTTTTTATCATTAATTAATAGCATATAACATCATTGATAGGCCTTATGTTAAAATTCTTCTGACTTTACTTCTTGTGACATATTTCGCCGTATCATTTCTTCTTATATAATCTTCAATTCCGAGAAATTCTAATTATTGTATTAATTATCATCCTCCTTCAGTTTCATTGGAGTCATTAAATTATTTGTTATCCTTCTTATCTGAGCACATTACCATCAATTGTTTTTGTTCATTTAATTTTCCTTCTGTTTGTTACCATTAAGAATATTATTTTTTCCTATTATTTCAGTTTAAATCAGTTATTTATAAATATTACTTAATCATCTGTCCTTATATGCTTTTTGTTAAATCAAATGGTTTTGAAATATCTTAAGTAAGTTGTACTTACATACTTTTATTAATTCTAATGGTTGCAAAATATCTTAAGTAAGTTGTACTTACACACTTTTATTAAATCATCTTGTTCCTGAATAAACTGTTGGGTAAGTTGTTCTTACATGCTTTTAGAATTTTGGTGTTTTTTATTCTCTTCACTCTACATTAGTTTAACCGTTTTCAGTATCATTCATAACACGGATTGATCCACTCGTATATTTTTCCCGTGGATTCTGTTGATTAAACTTGTCAATAAAATTCGCTATTGGATTGCCCCATTGCGGATCACTACCATACATTTCAATATTATCGTATGTATATAGCCTCTCATCTTTATTACTGGGACCAGGATTAGACCCTTGATTTTTCCCATGGTCAACTCGTTTGTCCACTTTTCTTTGTTGCTGTTCTTCGGGTCTCCTCGAATCCCTTTCATCAGCCATTAGATAATTTACTTGGGCTTGATTAGTTCCCTGATTGTCATTTGGTGGATCTCCCAAAGGTATGTCCCTATGTCTATCTCTACTTCTGGACCTCCTATATTCGTCATGATCATTCCATTGTTGTCTGTTGTAGTTGTTTCTCTCATCACTTCTATCATAATTTTGTCTATGGTTAAAATACGGCCGTCTTCCTTGGTAACTATTACTGTAATAATTGTTATTAGCATGTACATAATTAACTCTGGGCCGATTCTCTCTTGGTGGTTCATTCTTCCGCTCCTCGGTATTTCCTGACCTCCATCTACTTCTCCTATAATAAGATTCCTGTTCATAATTTTCTAGCAGCGTTTCCATGCCTCCAATAGTTTTGATTTGTCCACTCAAGCGTGCACTGATGATCTTTTCTTCAAAATGATACGCCATTTTGGTCACCAGACACTCTTCAGGTATCTTAGGGTCTAGATACTTGGCGATACACACCTTCCCTAAAAAGTAAGCAGTAGGTGTTTGTCCCGCTGTACGGTCATACCTACCATGACAGATATCGTCCCTAATAATGTTTTGTACTGATTCTGACCAGTACTTAAGTTTGAACATAGTTTTGAAATCCTCATAATCACACACCTCGTTCCTAATTGCTGTCCACCAATTATCATTGATATTTTTGAACGATTCGTCTAATAGACCTTTTATCATATTCCATCGATTCTCCTTTGATCTGTTCAAAATTTCATCTACTCTCCCTAAAAATTCAAGTAGGTTTCTGCGATAATCCCGAAAGTTTACACTTTCCTTATTGTCTGGATAAACATGATGACTGCTGCATGCAGATCTAGCACTTATTCTATCTACATCACATTGAAAATTGGTTTGTATTTGTTGCAAACTATCTAATTTCTCTGCTTGGCTATCACATTGATTTTTTACATTCTCTACAGTTTTATGAAACTCTGAAAATTTACAGTTTAGACTGCTTTTAATGCTATCTAACTGGTCATTATTTTCTTGTCGTATGGCCATTACACGAACTTGGTTATCTTGTTCTTCTTTTTCCATTCTTGCCTCAACTCCAATTTTAATTAGTTCCATCCTCTCTTCAGTTGTATCTAATCTTTGGTTAGTTTCTACTAATTTCTTCTCTGCCTCTTCCTTATAGGCCTCTACTCTTTGGCTTAACGTATTATTGACCAGTTCAATTTTACCTTCTAGATTTTCTCTTAATTCTTTATTGAAATTCTCCATCTTACCTTCAATTTGTTTTAAATTCTCATTATTCTCTTCAAATTTTGCATTCATCTCTTCTCTTTGTCCTTTAACAGTTTCTTTCAGTTCATTGTATTGTTCATTCATGGTTTGTTTGATATTTCCATGAATGGTTTCTATTTTCTCATTGGTCTGTCTATTTTGTTCCTCCTGTTTCTTAAAATTCTCCTCATTTTGTTCCTCCTGTTTCCTAAATTTTTCGTCTATTTTATCATTGGTTTGTTTATTGCTTTCCTCCTGTTTTCTAAAATTTTCATCTATTTTGTCATTGGTTCGCTTTGAAGTTTCCTCCTGTTTTCTAAAATTTTCTTTATTTTCTTCCATTATAATTCTTAACATCTCCTGTATGCTCATATCTTCTTTTTGGTTGGATTTATTTGGTTGATCCCCTTGGGCATCCTCTTCAATTATTTCCGTTTCCGTATCCATAACTACTTCGGTTCCTTCTGTATCACCTGTCTGTTGGTCCATTTCACTGTCCGTGACTAATTCTATTTCTTGTTCCTGTCCACCTTCTTCAATCTCCTTTTCTTCTGCCCTCTTCTTCGATTTTCCTCGGGTATTAGGCATTTCTTGTTTTCTCATAACTGATAACTGCCAACGATAATTAGATTTTTTGATATATATTTTTTATTAAATATCAAAATTCTTTTCTAATTACCGCCCTTTTACGTTGAGCGCCAATTCTGTAACGTACCGCTTTGAGGCGTCCACCACTTACGAGTTTTTTGCAATTACGGGTTTCGTTAATTCAGCCCCACGTTGGAGTCGTCAATTCTGTAACGTCCTGCTTTTATGTGAGGCACTTTAGCGAAACGTACACCTTTAGTCAAGCCCCAAATGTTGGGTTCGCCAATTCTGTAACGTACCGCTTAATGTGAGGTGTGCACTTGCGAAAGTGTTATTATATGCCTCACGCAGTATGCGTCACTTTTGAATTATACTAACTGACGTTTTAAACGGTATAAATAAAGGATTTTGTTTATCTTGTTTTACTCAATCTAAAAGAAATCGAGAGTGTGTGATTTGGGGTCAAGGAGGTAATTTGTTCAGCCTTATGCAGAAGAGAGAGTAAGTATCATTATTGCCCCTCTGTTGTGACGATTTTTTCTGTATGTTGTGCTGAAATTTTCATTAACTACCCACTACAATAAATTATAACACGTTATAATTCAATATTAATTTTCAATAATATTGCTTTATTGATTATTGACTTTTGTCTCCAGCCACCCAAGTATAGGTATCACAATTAATCTTTTTAAAAAGAAAACATCTTCTCGACTTTACCGAGTAAACATAATAGATCTGTCTAAAGAACAAAACATATATGTTGTTATTTAACCAATATTACGCTATAATAAAATACATCAGTTATTACATAATTCTTATTAATTCCCCAGGGTTCAGGGTGAATTCTTTGTGTTATGAGAGTGTCAGAAATGGCTAATTGCTACGCTTTACAAATATAAAAAAATTAATAAATAATTTTGGTTTATTATTCAAATGTTACATAGTTTCCGGAATTGCCGTAAGAGAGCAGCATGTATTTGTTTACTTTTGAAAGGAACATATGATAAAATGAATATTTTTTCGTTCTATTTCACTATTAAAAAACGAGTTTTCTTCTGTATTTATTACGAAAAATGTTTATATTACCTCGCTCCGTGTTGTCCTTACTGGATTGAAGTTTTATTCTGTGATGAGGTACGTCTTGCGTTATTATTTCCTTTTTATTTTCGAGTATTTTTCTGATTGTCTATTAGACGTAGGCCGAATTATATTGGATCCTCAGAATGGTTTCATCCACTGGTTTTTAATGTATAACACCTTTTAATTTGGATTCCTCAGGTATAATTGGTTAGTATTCACTTTGTTTATTACTCTTGCGTGAATTTCGCCTCCTCCAACGTCCAAAAAAGGTTATTTTTTTATAATTTTTGTCGCATCGATTCTTCAACTCTCTGGTTCAGTTCAAAATTTTTTCTTATTAACAATACTTGTTATTTTTCATCACTCTTAGTAACACATAGTATTTTTATTATGTAGGCAGTTTGTGATTATTATAAATTTATATTTTTATTTATGGAAAAATAATTCCCTTCCATTCCGGTTTATTTACTAATTTAATTCACATAATATGTTTTGGTTAATTGTTTTTATGACCTTGTATATAAATATTTTATCATTTTATAAATTTATATATTATTTATTTAGTATCAAATAGTGTTCATACCCGGTACTACTTCATGTTGTCCTTTCCTTCCTAGGATTATTTTAATTTTATATTATCTTTGGTAGTTAAAATTTCTATATCTTTTAAAATTAACCCTGGGTTTTCTTACAATCTAACATAATTATTTGAAACAATATAATATTAACTTGGGTATAACAAATTGTGGTTCATACAATATAAATTACAATAAATAAATAAAATCACAAAAATCAATTAGTACTATTACATACTACTTCCATAGTTTTATCCTATCCAAAACATACAGCACAGTTTAGTAATACATTAATTTCACTTTGGTTTTTTCACCTCAATGGGTACACTAGAACTCACTTCGCACTATATACCACTCGAATTGTTTATTATGTGGAGTGATATAATTAAATTTTGAGCGAGCTTTAGTTCTACCCATTTCTGACTTTTATTCTCATGATTTACTTTATTGGGACCGGGTGATGTACCGTTACATAAACAGCGTTTAAGAAACCGTTACAGTGTTTAAGAAGGAGTTGTATAAACATGTGTAACAAAATAGTTAAAATATTATAGTAAGATACCGTAGTGAAGTCAGTTTAGTAGTAGAAAAATACTGCACTAAAAAAGATGGTACATTGTTACACAACCCATAGGGAAGACACCTATTTCAACAGAAAATGATACATATTAGTATAAATAAATGATCATCAACTATGTTATCAAACAAGAATTTATTATAAATAATAATAAATATTAAGAGACAATGTATTATATTGCAAAACAATGCAAATAGAACAAGTCAAACATAATGGCACAGAGATAACAGAGATGGAACAAGTATGCCAATTTAGTTAGGCAAAGTACAGTATCAAAACCAATACCAATGTTAATAAGAGTATTACCAGTAGTGAGATAAATATCTGATAATACATTGAGAACAGATTCTGAACATAATAAGAACAATATTGTAACTAAAATATTGTAAACTAACTAACTATGTACATATGACCAGAAGTAAGCTGAACCATTGTATAGCTAATTAGTTAAGAAAAATACTGTATCAAATATTGAACACAGATTATTAAAGTTATTACCAGTAGTGAGAGGAAATCCCAATGCTACTTTGAGAACAGATTATGACCATAAAAACAGTCATTTTATATACAAACAATTAAAAACCAAATGACTATTATGAAGAAACCCAAATGTAAACAAACCATGACAAGCAAGTTACTTATGAAAAATATAACATATAAACTTGTGTAAAAATAAATGAAATCATTAGCAAGAGTTAGAATAATATCTAATGCTACTTTGGAAATCCAAACCAAGTAGAACAATAACAATTTAGTTATTGTATTAACAAAAATAAATGACTACTATGATATGACACAACATAAACAGAGCCATTACTGAAAAATTGAAGGGTTCTGAACTAATTAAAAGATAACCATTGTATATAATAAATTAGGTACTATGTGTGTACACTAATTACAATCATTACATGATATGATTTATATAGAGAAAACCAAAAATAAGGTGAAAAAATTGTATAAGAGAGATAGAAGAGGACTGAAAATATGTAAATAGTAGGTTAACCACAGTCATATACAAATATTCTAATGTAAAATTGTGTAAATAAACTTTACTAGTATTATTAGATTGTAATATTACCGTTTTAAATAAGAAAAATTAGTTCTAAGCATATTTATGGAAAAACAAACATGGGCGCTTAATGACGCCATAACGAGATTTTGTGTAGGGAACAATTATTCCCAAATGGTAAATCAAACCAATTGAGATATGGACTCAAAGTGTTTATTTAAGAAGTGTTTTATTATAATTAAGTAAAATCTGGTGTAACAGACTTATAAAAATAAGATACACCAGAAATAATAAATAAAATCGTTATTGTGATAGGAGTGATGGACGGAAAATAACCATTCTTAGACTTAAATTAACAAGCAGAATGTCCGCAATTCACTGACATCAACCATTTAACGATAGGACATAAATTAAGAAAGTTATAGTAATTTTAAACTTTTCAGTTAAATTTTTGTACCAGTGCTGACGTCAAAAAGCCTCAACACCAAACTTGATTTTGTCAAAAAATTAAATATTTTAATAAAACAAAGGCTTTTGGGTCAGAGAGTATAATGTTTCCAACCAATAGAATGAATGAATTTCGGCAGACTAACAGGAGACGCTGAGAGGAAGCATTACAGTTCACATCTAGCTTTTCGACGGAACGGTCACGCCACTCGACAACATGAAGAAGTTTTTATTTTGAATTTGTGCGCGACATTTGCATTAAGTGACCAACATACATAACCTTACACTACGCCAATATATACGAGTGAAAAGTGCGGAGTTATTTAATTAAACGAGTACGGTTAGTGTATAATGTCAACCGTACTTGTGAGTGCTGTGATAAATAAAAAACAGGGAGTACAATTTTATTTAAATAATACTGAACAAAAATAATAACTTCGTAACCAACTAATTTTTGATACTACGCAAGTCAAATAAGGCGAAGTATTAAAAACTATGATTAAATTATCAGAATTAAGGAGAAAATTAATTCACAATTATTAAAATATTATAAAAAATATTTTAATTATTTATAATAACTTAAAATATCATGTTTGAAATAATTATTACTGAATACAAGAATATTTAGTCACTCATTTGACTAAACTTATTTTTTTCTTGATTTTTTCGATGTTTTGAAATATACGTTATTAACTTTCATACAGTATAAATAAATGTAATTCTGATAATAGCATATCAAAGTATTACGAATGATGTGTTTATATGTATAGATTAAGAAATAATAACTATTAAGAAATACTTATCCATTGTAACAATACTGGTTATAACTAACCTCAGAATCGTCACGGTAACTTGATAATTTCAATATTACCGATCTGTTCTCAAGTAACATCCAAATCAGATAGAAATACTAACAAGAGTTTTTTTTGATAAATTTTTCTCTTGTGAATAGATAATTTTTAAAACGAATTATTAAAAGAAAGTAATACATTTTTAACTACTGTACAAGTCATCCAGCTTGATAATTGTAAACGAGTATTATAAGATGCGTGCGCATTCCCGCGTACGATAGTACCATAAATATCAGACATATGGTATTAATTTTTGATTTTTATATTTGTTCGCTTATTATTAATTATTGTTAATTTTATATCGTTATTTATATTACATCTTGTGCCTGGTATCATGTTACCTAAAAGAACCTTACGAAATATGGTAATTCACTGAAACAAAATAACATAACCTCTTGAAGTTAAATTATTGTACCAATAACAGGTCTACCAGCCTTGAGATTGGACAGAGTCTTATTTGAATTTTTTAATTGTAATCATTATTTAAAAGGTTGTTAGTTTCTGATTATTAATTGTCAAAGAGTTTATTATTTATTGAATTGTTAATAAACCTCCACTTTTTATTACCAGTGAAAAGAGTATCATTTCTATTCTAAATAAGTTCATTTATTTTTTAACCAGTTCTACCACAGGTGGCGGAAGAGTTTAAAAAGATCTAACAATAATTCAGAATAATAATTAGATACAACTTCATTTATTTTGTGTGTGATACTATATTAAATATTCGATCTGAATATTTACTTGTATATAAAGTGCATGTATTTCAGAAGAAACGTCACAAAACAGGACTGAAGTATTCACGTGTGGTAAGTGAGGGAGGTATACAACAGAGTGCGCGAACCATTTTAAATAAAAGAAGTGGACTATTATTACGCACCCATTAAAAACAATACAATAACACTAATAACCTTAATAATTACAATTACATCTTTTAAGAAACAACATTATCGTAGATACCGGTGCGTATCTGCACTCACACGACTACACCACACCAAAATATATCTGAATTCCTATAACTTGTTCTTTTACTATATATATATATATATATATATATATATATATTATATTTAATATTTATAATGATGGTACCTCAAGATATTTTCTCATCACTTGGAACATGTTTTGGGAAGCCTTGTGTTCCCATTTTCAGCTTTCTTGATTTTGAGTCTTGTGAAGTACTTGTGTGTTCGTTGGTTGTTGTTGTGGTTTTCTGTTGGCCTCTGGTACTTTAAATTGGTATTATTGTGTGTGATTGTGGTGTATATATTAGTATTTTGTGTATTTTCGATGTTGAGTGCTTTGATAATTGTCTCATGTTTTGTATTGATTTGTATTTGTTCAGGTATTAGTTTGTTTTGTGTTTTATGTTTGTATATTTGTAAATTTTCCCAAATGTTCATTATGGTGCCTTTGTGTGGTATGTGTTTTATTAGTGTCATGTTCGTTATGTCTGGGAATTCATGTCCAGTGTTTATTCCATGTGTGGCCAAATTAGTTTTATATGTTTCTGGTTTTTTTGTACGCACTGAGGTGTTTGAAATAACGTTTTTTCAGTTTTTTTTTTTTTTATGTGTCCTATGTTTGTCTATATTTATTACCTTTAGTTTGTCTAAATATTAGGAAATAAATATAAATGAAAACATATTTTTCACATCATATGATATGACAAATATGTATACCAACATCCCAGTAGATGAAACAATAGACATAATAATAAGCAAACTTAAAGAACAAAATGAAGACGCACAATATACAACTGAAATAAAAAATAGCCTCCAACTAATACTAAAACAAAATTACTTTGAATTCAATACCAAAATTTGTCAACAACAAGGTTTGGCAATGGGATCTCCATTATCTAGCATAATAGCAGAAATATTCTTACATCACATAGACACCAAAATACAAAATATAATAAATTAATTTGATCCAAATGGCATATGGATAAGATATGTAGATGATGGGCTATATGTATCAAATAACAAAAATACAAATGCAGATAACATATTAAAACAAATCAATAACATACATCCAAAAATACAATTCACAAAAACAAAGAAAAACATAAGAAAATCAACTATTTAGACATAACCATCACAAGAACCAATAACCACCAACAATATTCAATATACAGAAAACCAATTTCCACTAACATCATTATACCTAACCATTCTGACCACCCACCACAACATAAAATGGCAGCATTCTATTCACTATTTAACAGAATGTACAAAATACCCCTAGAAAGAAATATAATATACAAAAATGCTCATGCATGAAAATGGATACAATAAGAATACTGTAAACAAAATAGAAAATAAAATAAAAACTAAATAATTAAGAATTAATCAAAATGAACAACACATAAATAATAACAACAATAAAAAATGGACCACATTCACATACATAAATAATGAAATGACAAAGCTAACAAAACTATTTGAAAACACAAACATAAAAATAGCATACAAAGCTAACAAAAATAATTTACGAAAACTAAATAACCCACACAACAAAGGTAATACAACAACCAATGGTACATACAAAATTGAATGCCAAGATTGCAATAAATGTAACATATGGGAAAAAAAAGTTATTTCTAACACCTAAAATGCATTAAAAAAACAGCAATATATAAATCTAATTTGGCGACACATGGAATAAACACTGGACATGAATTCCAACGAACATGACACTAATAAAACGCATACCACACAAAGGCACCATAATGAACATGTGGGAAAATTTACAAATATACAAACATAAAACACAAAACAAACTAATACCTGAACAAATACAAATCAATACAAAACATGAGACAATTTTCAAAGCACTCAAGATCGAAAATACACAAAATACTAATATATACACCACAATCACACACAATAATACCAATTTAAAGTACCAGAGGCCAACAGAAAAGCACAACAACCAACCAACACACAAGTACTTCACAAGACTCAAAATCAGGATGGCTGAAGATCGGAACACAAGGCTTCCCGAAACATGTTCCAAACAATGAGAAAACATCTTGAGGTAAAGTCATTATAGATATTAAATACAGTATATTATATACATCAAGAAACAGACTGTAGCAAAAAGCGTTTGTATATATATATATATATATATATATATATATATATATGTTGTTGACAAATTTTGCTATTGAATTAAAAGTAATTTTGTTTTAGTATTAGTTGGAGGCTATTTTTTATTTCAGTTATATACTGTGCGTCTTCATTTTGTTCTTTAAATTTGTTTATTATTTGTTTATAATATTGTAACATGACAAATGGTATGACATAAAACCATGGAAGATTTGCAAGAATAAATGAATGAGAAGCTGTACAATAAAAAAAAAAACAAGTAATAAATAAAAGAATGATAGCATAACACTAAAGACTATATTTGATAGACTCTAACTATGACTGACTATACCCAAATGTTTAGGTAAGGTGATGGAGAAAGATAAAAACAAAATAAAATATGAAGGAATATATGAGACCAAATACCCTATTCCCAGTAAATATAATTTGTAATGACAATATAAAAGTACAAACTAAAGAGTATGGAATTATATAAGTAGTAAATAAAATGTAATGAAATGATAGAAAGGGTAAATGAACCAATATAATAATAAAATAAGAAGTGATAAAGTGACAAATAAATAAAGATAAAATGTTTATTATCAGTAGGTCAAGGGGAGAATGCTGATAAATGTAAAATGTTAAATTGCAATAGTATGTGATGATTTTAAAATAATCATAGGTCATTTACAAGTACTATGTTTATTATTATTGTTTAAAACTGCTCAGTTATGTTGTAATATTTAATTATTTATGTTCATAAAGTTATTTGTAAAAGTTAAGACTAATAAACAATACATAATCTGTTGTATTAAAGATAGACCAAAGAAATTATGTATTTTGTCTATAAGTAAAAGGTTATATTGTTTTTGTAAGGTTTAGAAACCAACAAATGTTCTATTTTAAATAATTATGTTAATTTGTTTATGTAGAAGGTGTTATTCTAACAACATAAAGATCATTTGTTAGAATAAGTGTAGGCATAGAATTTCAGACACGTTAGCTGCTAGGCCTATATATAAGAACTCGAAAATTGTAAATTTCAAAGTATAACAGCAAGGTTTATAAAAATAATGAATGTAATATGAATAGGTTTAATGTTGTTAGTCTGCACAACAAAAATGTATTCGAAATAAGTAGTATAACATTAATTATTAAGAAAATTAGGTGGTAAAAATGTAAAATCATTATTTATGAACTAAAAATAACCTTGTTTGGTTCCAAATTGATGTACAAGTTAAAAGCAAGACAATGATGTTATTAGATTTAGATTCACAGTTAGTATAAGGGAATTAGACCTATTTAAAGAATTTTAACCAATTTTGTACAGAATGACAATGTATTTCAATGACAATATCTCATAATGTCCACCAATCAAATTTGGTATTTTAAACCTAGCAACAACAAATTTAGGTAAATAAGTTTAAGGATTTCTTGAGTGACCATTGATGAGGAAAGATTGAAGAGCGTATAGAGCTTGAAATAATAAACATAATTTAAGAATTCTTTAACAACCATTGATGAGTGAAGATTGAAGAAAGTATAGAGCTTGAAATAATAAAATTAATAAAAATAATTTGGGGGTTCTTTAGTGACCATTGATGAGTAAAGATTGAAGAAATTACAGAGCTTGAGATTATAAGAAAAAGTAATAGAAACGAACTAACTAATAAACAATCTCGATAGAGCATCAGAGATTATTAATAATAAGCCAAAAGCAATTCCCAAGTGGATCACAGAAGTGGATTAATCAAAAAAAGGAAAACCAACTAGTATACTCAAGACATTTTAACTGGACCTGAGATGAAGAAGCAGTCGCTAAGTATAACCTATTTTTGAGTTATCACATAACGAAGACAGACAAAGTGAATTACACTAATAACACTGATTTCACACTCACTAATTAAAATTGTGAACTTATTTTGATAATGAACAATTAAAACTAACACCAAAACCACTATTCTAGTTATTTCTTGTGTAAAAAACTGTAAATTAATTCAATACTATACTAAACAAATTAACCTATAAACACTAGTTTTGTCGAACGTAGTTTGTGACCTTAGTTGTCCATATTTCTTCAAATATATAATATTTTCATATTTGTTGTAAAGCTTGTACTTTTATTTGTGTGTTTAAATACGTTTTTCTGTAGCCAAAAGAACATTTCCACACCTTGAGATTTAACAAAATCGACCGTTACTGGTTACTAAACAGAATAGCCAACCAGCAATAAATAAAGAAAAACTCAACTTTGAGTTAAAATAATCAGGAATGTTATTGGGTAACTAAAGGGTTTAAAAAATGGATAGTTAAACTATTATTATCCGTAATACTGTATGTTTGGTTCCTGACAGTTCTTAAAACAGAGTTTGCTTTGATATAATAAATATAACCTTCTTCGAGTTACGAAAAAAAGTCGGCAACGCAGAATTTTTTAAACAAACGGCGGAAAAAAGGTGAGTTCCACAGTCGTAGTTGTTATCATTACGGGACATATTTTAAGATTGTAACAATATATATATATATATATATAAAATATATATATAACATAAAATTACATATGAAAGTCAGAGTAAATTACACTAAAAAGGGAATTCTGTCTCCTCAAATAAGAAACCAATTATGTAAAAAATAGTATATAGTAGCTAACATGTTACAACATAGTAGGCCTAAACATAATTAATGTCATATAGTTTATCAACGTTATTAGCCAGTAATTGTGTAACTGGCTAATAACACTGAGTCATTTACAAGATTGAAATAGAAATACTAAAATGTCATTAAGCAGTACAATAGGTTTCAATGTTCAATAAATTATAAAATAAAGTCTAGTAAACCTATGTAACGGGACAAAAAGGGTAGAACCATTTTTTTATTTAATAATTTTCAATAATTGTCAATGTATGTAATTCCTTTATAAAATCTATTGTTTGGGGATGTGTGGGGGAAGAAAGAACAAAGGATAGGTGTCACGGACCATGCATGTGGCTTGAGACGCAATTGTCCACGGCTATAGGTGACTAACAAATTTACCACGTGTTTTCAATGTTATAAAGAAACTTCTGGCGTCCAGAAACTACTGGAAGCTTCGATGTGTGATAGCAGGAGACGAGGGGGCATCCGGGTGGAACCTCATGGCAAATATGCACAAAGCCCGAATAGTGTCACCACGCCATCTAAGATCGGCAGTCGACAGAACACCTTCAGATCAGATGGTCACGTTGTAACCATGGACTCGGGCAGTCAGTTGTGAAGAAACAAATTGCTTAAATAATTTATACTGCCAGACTCTTACCTTGCGATGTTTTCTCGCTCTCGTAACTTACCTGTTACAATCAGAAGTTCAAGGTCACCAACATATTTTTTAAGTTAAAATATGTAAAACGTTCGTACCCTTCCCATTAATTAATCCTTTAATAATTTCAAAGCAATCTAACTCCCCTTAATCAGAAGATTCCCAGTATCGTGAGAAGAATTTGTGTGGACACAGAAATATAGGAGAAGGTTAACGGTGAAATTAGTTATTCTAACCACCTTGTTGTGCTGACTAAATCCATTATTATTTTATTCAAAAAAACTTACTTCCCTTTTTCTAACATCATTTTCAACTCCTCAAACTTTCTTTTAACACTCTATTCCCTTTGTATAACATCAAAATTATAAATCTGAGATTACAATGGCTTAATTAATATCAACATTATAAATGGTTAATTACTATAAAGCTATTCTTGACCAACCAGTACAGTACTTTTAATATTTTTACATTCTCACACGCACACCCGCTTTCATTCTCATTATATTTTTTAAATTTCCCCTTTTTATTTATAGAGCTCTTTCTTTAATTCTCGTTTGATTAGATTTACAATAGTTACTTCTCTGTTTTGCGCATTACTGCTGTGGCCGTCTTCACGTGGTTGCAACACTACCATTAATTCGCTTTGGTTCACTTTAGGTCCGATGTTTAGCTCTTTGATGTAAATTACTTTTGTTCGCATTTTTTTATTTCTGCCTTACATACATTCACTTTTTATTTGTCGGCCGACTTAAAAATTTTGCTCGAGCACTGATATAGAGAACTGCGCCATCTGAGTGCTTTTGTCGACTGCTAGTTGCTCACACACATTATGTGAACACAATTCAAATACACATTTTTATGTTTGGCCGGTCGGTTTACATTATTGAGTACAGGTTTTCGGCGAACCGCGCATTGACGCACCTGCGTGGCTCGGAAGTTCGACGTCAACTTAACTTTTCAACATGGCTCAGCGTCTTTCGGCGTTCACCTGCCTTGTTTCGCCACAGGAGGCAGGTCTCATTGTAGATTAGATTGGTTCACTCGATTAGCGAAAAAGGTCTCGCCTTCACTGCGTGGTGCATTTTGGGTTCGAGGCTATATATTTTTTCCCATAACCTTTCTCGTCCTCTGAGCACATGCCGAATTTTACATCGCAAAAGGCGACACACACGTGCGCTCATACGCACCCTTTCCGCTCATTTGCATTCCCAGACTCTTTAATTGCTTTTGTGTGACATGTACGGCTTGGTACGAGGGGGACTGCAAGGTGTTCAAAAATGTCAAGCGTTTGTGATCAAAACGTTGTTCAGCTTGAGTTGCTACTACTTTTTACAATTATTAAAGAATAAAATAAATCCCAACAGTTTGTCCCGTTACAATACCCCCCCCCCCCAATGAGAGGTTTTCTGTCGAAACAGAAAAACTCTCATTGCCTAAAAACCTAAGAGGACCAGCTAGGATATGGCGCCAACAACCCCCCTTAAATCCTTACTAAAATCATGGGTAATTTACCCCCCTAGTCTGGTGACTGCGGCTGCACCTGCATGACTCTACTGGACTTCCCTCTCGAGATCCCAACACCGCAAAGTCAGACAGGCACCGCCACAGTATCACCAAACTCAGTAACAATTAAGAAAAATATCAATAACTGGCTTTTTCACCATCCATATCCTCAACTGACTTGTTTCCCCTTAAGTCGTACTGATTTGCCTTTATCAAAGTACTGGTTCTGTATCTCAATGTATTCTATTTAAAATATTCACTACACATACTTATATTCATTTAAACATTTTAAGTTTCACATATATTGTAAACACAATTCAACCTAATAAACGTCTCAATTACTAACATTACACAACTTTTAATTCCAATTTTCATTTTAAATCTTCCAATTATTTTATCATCATGTCATCTCTGCATTTACATTCAATATTTTTTTATCATCTACCATTGGTTATTTAATTCAAACTCCAAAAAAAAATCTAAATTCATTTCAACATTTAACGTTTGCAACATTACTTGCAAAAATACTACATTAATGTGGCCAGCACCCTTCCACACACTCTATTGCCACCCCCCTGGACTGTAGCGCCCAGTTGCCTCCACAAGAACTGAAGTTAAGGAGGAATTTTGTCATCTCCTGTCCTTGCTTCGGCGTTACAAAACATTCGGTATTACTGATGTCCGAGGACACCAGTAATCCTACTAAAACTTAGGTATATGCCCTTAAACGGTCTACCATCCCATTCGATGGATAGCCGCTGTTCCATAGTTCTGGTGATTCCCCTGATTTACCCCCCGGTTAATTTCTAAATTCACCTCTTACAACAATAACAAGCTATGGCCAGACTTAGGTAGCACGTGACGTAATGTGCCCTGATCATAGCTAGTCAAAGCTGAGCCAATTCCATGGTCAGGGTTCGGTGAGGCCATGACCGCCTGAAAGTGGGGAATCACTTTAGTTTATATTACACACAATACAATTACATGTTTAGATTTCTACACACATACATAATCAACATAATAGCCATTAACCTTGAACATTAACATTGCTACATTAAACTAAACAATTCACCTTTAAATAATTTGTATAGAAAATTAGAAACATTACAACTTGAACTTTCCATTAACTCTTTTTTCCAACCTTATTTTTATTATCAACCTTTTATTTATCATTTATTGTGCCATTAAATTCTCCAAAAATTCAAATTTATTAACATTCATTTTACATCACATTTCAAATTCAAATTTGACCAAAAATTACACACCTTACAGTTTTACTTTAGTTTCAAATTCTATTAAATATTTCCCTTGTTACATTTTATTATTACATTTCAACTATAAATTTCTATTAAGCATTTTCATCATTAATTTGTTCGGGTGATTCTCAGTCATTCACAATGATTTGATTTATTGAATGGGCATTAAATAACCTTACCCACCTTCTTCCTTCTAACGACCACTAACGGACTTGCATAGGGTGACACCGATCTCTCAAAAATATTTACCTCCCTAATTTCTCTAACTCCACTTAAATCATTCTCCTCTTATTACCAAATACCCTCTTTGTACCTAGGATGTGTTCCCTTCCCTTATACTCATTCCCCTATTAGTTCCTGGCCTCTCCCAGGTAACTCCGCCAAACCTCATTTAAAACTATTCACCTCCCGCCACAACGCCTTGCGTTGAGGACTCCTTACCACACCACCCTCACTACAAAATTTCACCACCACCTATTTCCTCTCCATTTACATCACTCTCACTTCTCTACATACATACTACTGACCCGTTTCTGTATTACTTTTATTCCAAAATTCTTATTTTGTCTAACACCCATTTAAAGTTAACTCTGACTGACTTAATGCCTTATTGAAATAATCATCACCCAAACACCATCTTTTACAACATTTTACATTAATATGCTCATTGAGCATTTTATGCTCACCTTCACCGCGTGGTGCATTTTAGGTTCGAGGCTATATATTTTTTCCCAAACCTTTCTCGTCCTCTGAGCACATGCCGAATTTTACGTCGCAAAAGGCGACACACGTGCGCTCATACGCACCCTTTCTGCTCATTTGCATTCCCAGACTCTTTAATTGCTTTTGTGCGACACGTACAGCTTGGTACGAGGGGGACTGCAAGGTGTTCAAAAATGTCAAGCGTTTGTGATCAAAACGTTGTTCAGCTTGAGTTGCTACTACTTTTTACAATTATTAAAGAATAAAATAAATCCCAACAGTTTGTCCCGTTACATGCTAGGCTAAAGCAATTACAGTAGTCTAGGCCTGCCGAACCGTATTAGAAAAGGGTGCAAAAAGAGTAAATACGAAGAATGAAACCAGGACAAATTAAAGATGACGTTATTTTGTACCGTTAAAACAGTTTCGTTTATGTGGTGAAGGTGAAAGTGAACTGCGAGTGATGGTGTAACACTCTGGATACAAAGTACAGCTAAGTACAGTGTAAAAGTAAATATTTTCGCCAGGTGTGAAGTAACACAATAATAATAAAGAACTCAGTAAATGGGGGTGAAAAGGATATGTATAGAGAGTGAGAGAGAGTGTGAAAGTACTGGTTTGTAGATAAGAATTAGCTTGTGAAATTTTAAGCTTTAGAATTGTTTATAGTATTACATAAAAGAAAGTAAGAGAAGCAGAAAGAATTTAACTTTTGAATAATAAATAAAATGAGAATTGTTTAGTAGCATAAACATGCGTTAAGAGTAGTTATTATGCTAAATTACCATAACCTGTTCCGTGCTAAGAGGCTTGCCTAAAACGAACCTGAGGAAGTATTTAATCCAGGGAATTAAATTATCTAAATTATTATATGGGAAAACTGTAAGAAGGTTTCCACATTCCTTTTTCCAAATGTGGTGGCGACCTTGAATAATTTGGGATCTTCTGATCGTTTTGTAATAAGGTAAGTCATAGTAAGTTGGTCAGAGTCGGGGTATGCAATACTTTCTGCGTATTTGCCAAATATTTTATCGTTACAATTGGCGACACTGCCAGGATTTCTCTGCTGCTGCTTCATGTACATTTGCTGTGCTCTCTGCTGCATCAGCTGGTCATAATTCTGCAGTTTCTGGGTAGCATACATGCTGGTAGCAAGAGCTGGCAATCCTCCAGTCACCATCTGACCACCGCCAGGGGCATTCTTTGCTTTCATCATCCACTGTTGTTGAAAGGCCATCTCTCTTTCATAATTGTTCACCTGCTGAAACCTCAGCCCCGAAGCCTGGTGCGCAGGCTTCGGCATGATTGCTGTCTTGTTGAATACCATCCGATTCTGTGCTGTCTGCTGCTGCTACTGCTGTTGCGTGCTGCTAGCAGTAATAAGGAAAAGTTACATCCTGGCCTGTTACCATCTTAAAACATAATGCTTCACAGCTTGGGATCAGCTATCTTCAGGTGTTCAATAAAATTATACGATTTTTACACTTACGAAAGAAAGATCTGTATGGAATCTGCTGTGCACAGAAATCCTGGAGCAGCTAACAGTCTCAATTGGATAGTCCGTCTCCCAACAATGATAACTTTCAATACGTGTCTTGGCTACAAGTTGTTCTCCATCTGTATCTTCCAAAATCAATTCTCCTTTATTATAACAGACATGTTTGATAAAGCAGAATCCAAACTATTTGACATGGTACTTGTACTTGACAATTCGTACTCTGGTTCACTTTCTTGTTTTTGTTTCTGTACTACAGTACTGTGTGTGTTCGATCCATCTACAAAGCACTCCCTTTTGATATAAGTTTTTATATCTGGCAGTGATCCGTCTAAAACGCCTTCTCCTTTTATGGAAACGTGTGAATCAAATGTGACACCATGTGATTCCTGCATAGATGGTACTTGATCATGTGTATAAGATCGTCTACTGCAGATCTTAAAACACTAAGAATCCCACCACGCTTACAGGGCCGCCAATACATTTGGAGAAGGTAATGTATAAACCTTTTACACTCTTCCCATTAAAACAATTTGGTTGATTTTAATTCCCTGAATTCAAACAATTCACAGGTTCGATTAGGCGAGATTCTGACACAGAAAATAGGTTAGGTTTTGGCGTAATAACTACACTTAACACATGGTTATTGTAATACAGAAATCTGAATTTATTTTCATTGTAGCAAATCAAAAATTACTAACCGCAAATCAAAAATTACTAACCATATTCATTTTTTATTAACAAATTACTCAACACTGAGCACACATAAAAAATAGTTAAACAAAACTATAAATGATTAATTATAATTGCACAAACCAGTACTTCACACTCTCTCACGTCTCTCTCTCGCTCACTCTTTTATGCCCCCTTAATTTTGAGATCTCATTTATATTTTAATTTCTGAATAATACAAATTGATGTGTATTTTATTTAATTTTGGCCAGTCATTCTCGGTACTTAGCTGTATTGTTATATACTGTTCACTATTACATTTTTCTCATTATTAAAGATTTTTAACTATTGTATTTACTTCTACACCCAACATTTGGTTGGCCTACCCTTACTTGCCCGCGTAGGCCTCCCGACACTTTTACAATGCGACTGTTCTATCTGAAGTTGTTCGGCCGACTGCAACTAGTTGGGCTCGCTTGGGTACGCTATTCGCGTTCTTTGTGTATTCACCACATGGGTTCACCGGATGTCCACTTCGTCTCTCACCTTTACACATCGAAGATTCCAGTTGTTTCTGGTACCCGGAAATGCGTTGTAACACTGGAAAACATGTGGTTCAAGCGTAACGTGATGATAATAAACAAATACCTCACCTTATGCGGTAATGTCTGTTCGACTTGGGACATGAGTCACATACTTCGTTCTAACTTCCAAAGAGTCCTTCACAATGGATTTCATAAAATTATTACATATGGTTAATTACTGAAAATTATTAAAACAATGGTTCAGCCCATTTTGTCCCGTAACAAATAGACAACAAATGCCCATAGTTAAGCAATATTGTTTTATATGTTGTGTACTATTATAGTAAAACTGTTTGAACATTAAATAGAATTAAATAAATTGTATATAAGTTAAGTAATAAGTAAATATATTGTAAATTAGGTAAAATGGTAACTTCAGGCTTATGGTGTGTATCCAGGCCTATAACTTGTAAATGTAAACCAAATAGGAAAATAAATAATCTGTAGGCTGTAGGCTAAATGGAACCATAAAAGTGATCGAAAATGTAGTTTTAAAACATAATATGCAGTTTTTAGTTTAAAAAGTAAGGATAATACCAAAAAAACACAAAAAGCTTAATATTAGGCCTAGAAATGTCATCGACATTTCATTTTAACCTAAATTTCATGGGCAATTAAGATCTGTACTTAGTTTTTTTGATTAAGGGGCGAGATATGTGCTATCTCGGAATTTTGAGAAAAAATATAGATTATGACGTGTTTAGTGTACACAGAGTTCAGTTTTTAACCAATCACATTTGTATTTGAAAAGTGAGATGACGCTTAGTTGAGGTGACAAGATTAAACTCAACTGTTGAAAAGCTCTCGTCCAGACGCATTAGATATTGCTCTGATATTAAATTATAAAATAAGAGAAAATTAACCTCAAAATTATATAAAATTAAAGTAATTGATGAAGACGAATTGAGTATTAACCAAAATAATATTACAAAGAAGTAATTTTATACCACAATTACCTAATTCATATAAAAAAAAGGTCCGATGAATTTCAACATCTGAGTCCACGTATTGGTGAGACCTAACCATATAATTCTGTTGAAACAACACTAAAATATTCTCACATGAAATAACTGACCACTTATTGTAATTGTATTTTTTTCAATAACCTCCACACTTAAAAACACTGAATGACACATCACTTACTGAAAAAATAAGAACAGTGATGAATAGAGTTAAACACCATAAAGTGAACCTTTAGTATTGCTCTGAGACATGTTATTTTCACT
The DNA here is from genome assembly GCA_034769895.1 of Magicicada septendecula. Taxonomy (NCBI): domain Eukaryota; kingdom Metazoa; phylum Arthropoda; class Insecta; order Hemiptera; family Cicadidae; genus Magicicada; species Magicicada septendecula. The sequence continues at coordinate 671,013,766 of CM068368.1, read as the reverse complement.
ATATATAGACAAAATATTGAAAATAATTGAAACTTTAAACGGACCCAATTTTTATGGTGATTATTGTAAACAAACTGTAGCGAACACCGCTCCTGGTGGTGATTCAGTGAACTAACTTAAAGCACGACAGATTGAACGTTTTAATATATTTTTGTACAAACGAAAAAGTATGTTTTAATATAATATTTGTAAATTGTTTTATGTTAGTTGTTCAGAATTATTACTCGTTACTTATTGTTGGTTTTGGACATAATTGAAGTCTATATATTGTGACGGCAGCGGTATGCGAACATCTGCTCTCCGTTACCAGCGGCGGACACAGCTAGCCAATCAGGGATCAGCAGCCGAGACGTGACCAACTACGTGCTCGGAGCGAGCCAATCAGCGATCCCGGTTAGTGCATAAAACCCGGGCCGGCACAAAATTAAGACGCACTCTTCATCGCCACGCCATCGGACACACTTCATCTACTTTCCTCTCTCGGACGACATCGACGCGGAGTCAGCCGGAAGGAACGGCCAAAGAACAGAACCGGCGTTCTTGCATCTTTGCCCTCCAGTTCCGCGCCAGTGATGGATTTCGCTGGGGCGGCAGCCTACTCTACAACCAATGCCGAAAGAAGAGGAGAACTGCAGTACGCCACGAACAGCGGGCGCAGCCGCCGAACATCTCAGCGCGACACTACCAACATCAGCGTTCTCGCCACCCGGTCCTTTTTAGGGCCACCAAAAACACTAGAGTGTAAGATTGGCGCCATTTGTCATGCAGCAAGCCTTTTGTCCGGTGACAATATATCAATGAACCCAATACCCTGAGAAACTCAATTGTACATATTATTTCTAAAAGATTATTAAAAATAATATTGCAAAAGTAAGCAACAAAAGAATTTTTTATTTTTATTTACAAGAATTACATCTAGTAGTATATTATATACCACACACACACACACACACACACACACACACACACACATTGTTGTTATGATATTACAGAACAATCTACGTGTTTCTTGAATATTCCAGAGGAATCTGGCTGTAATGTTGTGTGCATACATGACGTTTAACACATGAGGCAGTGTTACATAATACGGAACAATCTCGTACATTCGATAGCGTTCTTCGAGACATTTCTCAATTAGCCCAACGGTGCATGTCTCTGCAAAGGTAGCGCTGAAGTGTCCTCAAGAATTTCCGATGGCTTGTGAAGGACGCGTATTATGGAACCCTGCAACTACAAATAGCCCATACCTGCTGCTTAGTTTTCTGTTATTGTCAGGCGATTACTCTGTGCATTCAAGTGGTTATTAGTGAAAAGTAATTATTGTGGAAAAGTGTTATGTGTTTTATATTCGTGCAGGACAATTGTAATACAATTGTGTTTTATATAAGTTGACATTTTATTGTGTGAACAATTTTTATTTCATTTGTTCTAAGAGACTATCGTGTTGATTACAAACTGTTTAATAGTGATAATTAACGCTGGTGATTATTGATGTAATTGGTGTCTTGCATTTTGTTTTCCACTGTACCATACGACGATCAAGTAGACCGTCGTAACAGTCGGTCAGAACTGTTAACAGTGAAAACAATGGACACTTTGTACAAGACAAAAGTAATTTCTAATTATTAGGTAAACAATGGATACCAGCCAGATGATGGAAGCTTTCCAAGTGCTGCTGCGGCAGACACAGGAACAACAAAAATTATAACGACAACAAGAGGCAGAAGAGACAAAAGAACGCCGACGGGAAAGAGAAGAAGCAGAAAAACAACAAGATGAGAAAGCTGAAGAGAGACAGAAAACCCTCCTGCTGTAAATGTAAGAACACTAGAAAGCATTACTGCTGGAAACAGAAGAAAGACAAAAAGCACTGTTGCTCGAGTCGGAAGGATGACAGGCAGAGGAATGGAAGCACGAAACAGAAGACATTAAGTGTTACTACAGGAGCAAAAACAGATGCAAGAACAAACCACTGCAGAGTTGGGTCTATTACGAGGTGAGCTTAATAATCAAATTACGAAAGTATCTGATGTAGAAGAATCAATGTCAAATAAAATAGCTGAAGTAGAAAAATCTGTGGAAAAAGCTATGGCAAAAAAAGGTCACCTTGGATGTGCTTGGGACAGTTCATATCGACGAAAGCGGCACTGGGCAACGTACTTTCACCAATTTGTAGCTGCTGCATGGGCAAATAATTGGACAGAAAAACAAGGCAGTGTGACTCGTTCTCGCATTAAAAGGTCCTGCGGCAGAACTACTACAGAAAGTGCCACCTGACAGCCAGAACACATATGCCGAATTGATAAAAGCTCTAGAGTTACGGTATGGTGATAAACATTTGCGAGATGTGTACTGCACTCAGTTGAGAGCAAGGTGACAGCATTCCGGAGAGAGTCTTCAAGAGTTTGAAGTAAGTATCGACAGACTAATTAGACTGGCCTATCCTGAAGCGTCAGTAAAGTAGGAAAGGATGGTTAGACCGAAGTGTTACCGATGTGGGGAACCTGGACATCTACAACGAGATTGTCGGGTTAAAGTTCAGCAGCAGGGAAACGAGCAGTAGTCGGTACAACGGGGCGTGTGCCGACTAACTGGAGGTATGAAGCCCTTAGACAATAAGCAATTTCTGCACTTCGGACAACTAACAGGAGCTTGGTGGTACCAGATTCGTTCAAGAAAGGCAACCCTTGATTACAGTTGACACAGGTGCAAGTTTCTATTGTGCGCCCCGATGTGGTGAAAGATCTCAAGCCAATCTGGTGCTCTTGCAGCTTGCGAACAGCTACTGGACGACCTGTAAAAGTGTTTGGAAAATTGCAGATATACCTACGCCTTGGTCGACTTGAGTTTGATCATCAAGTACTTATTGCAGACATTGTGGATGAAGCAATTCTTGGTGTGGACACTATGAATGCATATGGATTTATAGTTGACTTCAAAAACAAAGTCTTGAGGATTGGAAAAGAAGAGGAAATGCTCTCCACAATGAATACATCAGAAAATTCGATGGGTGTGATAAATCAAGTGGCTGTAACTGTTCCGCCAAACTCCAAAAAGATCATCATGATTAGAACCGAGGTAGATACTAAGGGCAACCAGTGCTCTATATTCGAACCCCAGGTAGTCAGCACACCGGGCATACTAATTGCCAGAAGTTTAGTAAAACCTGACGAAACTGGAGATGTACCTATTAGAGTGGCAAATATTTTGGATCAAGCTGTTACTTTACAAAACAATACGCTCCTAGGCAAATTGACTCCTGTGACCTGGGTAGCCGGAATTACACAAAGAAGATGCAGTACTACGGACACTTCCGATTTACCAGAGGAACTGCAGGAATTATTGAACATATCTTCTAACGACCTCTCAAGTGGTGAGGTAAAGGAACTCAGATGGTTTTTACATAAATTTAAAGATTCTTTTGCAGTTTGGGGCCAGTCACTGGGAAGAACTTCACTTCTCCAACATCGCATCAATACCACGGACACAACACTGATACACCAACCTCCTTGAAGGCATCCATTAGCTAAGCAAGAGGAAATGTCTCGGTTAGTACAAGACATGTTGACAGAGGGAATAATGGAGCCTTTGTCAAATGCTTGGTCTTCTCCCGGAGAAGGATGGTGGATTACGTTTTTGCGTAGACTATCGGAGGCTGAATGATGTGACAAAGAAAGATTGCTATCCGTTACCTTGTGTTGATGATACACTCGACACATTGTCTGGAGCACAGTGGTTGTCAACATTGGACCAGAAGAGTGGATATTGGCAAGTGGGTTTAATGGGGCAATCCTGAGTAGGTGTCATTTATTCAATAATTGTGAAATAAATATATAAAGTGTAGTAAAAGTGAATGTAACCAGTTGAAGGGCGGTCTGCAGCAACGGTGATTCATATTTATTCTGGCCTAAGACAGTAACTGTGTGAGGTCAACAACCAATCGCATATCTAACATCATTTTGTGACCATATACGGCAGAAAACGTCATATTATATTTATGCCCGTCACTTAACAATGACGTGAACCACACACGAAACAGGATGATGCGTCATAAAGAACAGTAAATAATGCATATGTTCGAGACAGTTATGTTACGACGACGAAAATTCAAATAGCCGAGAGCGGCGAATAATTGGTCAGCCGTGGCACTTGCATCCGGCATCTCGCCGCTCTTAGAACACGGACCTTGTCGCAGCCAGACGTAAAAAAGTCTGGTTGTGCAGTTTTAAAACTTTAGTTCATCGAAAGTTGGAAATCACATAATAAATACTAGCAGGATGGCAGAGGACAATCACCAGAGCCAGTGAGAACCACAGATACGTCGCGGGAATATATTTTGGCCAAGCAATTGGAAAACAAGCGATACGAACAGTACCGATAATATTTAATACATAGGGAGGAAGACGGAAGAATAATAGCAATCAGAAGATATACAGTAATTTTGAATAAAAATTCAAATATGATAACAATGGTACTAAGTCAAGTTCAGCCAATCAGGACCTATAAGTTACCATGACAACTGAAACGTTATTTATGAATTTTCCGTTAAAATTATGATTCCATTCTTGACGCTCAACAGGAATAGACGCCAGGCCGTGAATGACCAAATGTTTAATATAAAACGTTTAAAAAGTAATCAAAAGTCGAAAAGATGAAGATGTAAGAAGCTGATGAAGGACTAGAACATTTAACTGATGCCAAGGACCAATTTACCAAATTCCAAATTAATAAATTTCAACAACTAATACGAAAAAGAAGCCAGACATATTTAAGTTCCAATATAATTGAAGATTGAAGACTATTGAAGACCCCAAACCATTTCAACTGAATGACAGTACACATCTAGTCGACTGAGTTGATATGTATTGCTAAATTACCCGAATTTCTGAATTAAATTCTCTTTAAATTTTTCTCACAGTAATCTGAACTCTCACTATAAACTGATGATATTATTTCTTTCAAAGATTAAAAAAAAATAAAAAATAAAACACTAAACTTATGTTAACTAGGAAAATAACCTGTATGAAAATTACGAACTTTTGAAACACACTTTACCACACTTAAGGAACAAATTATAATTACACATTATAATATCTAAGTACAATTAATGTAAGGTAGTGTACTTTATTGTAATCATTACTAATATTCGTAATCACAAGAATCCAGGATCTGAATGAAATTAACTGTAAACAAACCAAGCAGTCGCCATGTTTGATTGAATAATGCGTTCAGAGTCAATTCACCAACCTAGAGATTTTTGTCTTATAATAATTGCCGGTGCAAATTTGTTGAATAACAAAATATAATTTTGTGTAAAACTGAATAATTACCAATCACAATTAAATAAACTAGTACAGAGTGTAACCACTGTTCTTTATTCCATAGGAAAGTGTATTATATTATTTGTGTATTTTAGCGAAAAAACCAGGGTGACGGTAAGTGCTCACGTCAGAAACTCTGCGAAATAACCGCTCGATTAAGAAGGTCGAACGAAGGCGGGAGTAAATTTGAATTCTCCATACCGTCATAGCTGAGAACACTTAATCATCCTATTTTTTAATTTAATTGTTTTAATTAAACAATTTGGCACCACCCGGGATTTATGAACACATATTGAAGAACAGGTAAGGTTTCCACTCGCGAGTACTGGTAATTCGAAGTATCGCTACGGACATCGTCAGCGCAACATATAAGTAATGACACCAGTGTGAGGTGAACACACAAAAGAATACACTTTTCAGAGTACGTACAAAACGAGTCGTTACAGATTGGCGACCAAGTAGTGAGGCTAGAATTGAAGACTAGCGGCGGTTACGAAAAAATATGAAACATTCCATGGTTACAAGGGGAAAAGCTAAGAAGGGAACTGAGGGTACCGACGAAGAAGAAATGAAAATGATTGAAGAAATGATCGAGGAAATGATCGAAGAGGATGCCCAAGAGGACCAACCAGAAAACTCAACCCAACCAGAACCGGAAGTAGAAGTAATAGTCGGCGACCAACCAGACAAACCAACCGAAGGGGCGAGGATGGAGAACATGATGAGGATGAGGATGGAACAATTAAACAAAAACCAGGAGAGGACTGATAAAAATTTTAAGAAACAAGAGGAAAAACTTAACGAAAAATTGGACAGACATAAGGAAGAAACAAATGAAAAATAGACCAAAACAGTGAAGAACTGAAGAAAATGGAGGAAAAAATTAATGAAAATTCACGGAGACAAAATGAGATTTTAAGTGAAAACTTAAAGAAACAATTAAGGGAAGATATCGAGACACTGAACAACAAAATTGAAGGAAATTATGAAACATTGAAGCAGCAGATAAACGAGAAAATGGAGGAACACAGTGATACTTTGTGGAAGAACCAAGAAGCCCTACAACAGCAATTGACGGAGGACATCCAAAAAAGAAATGAAGAACTGAAGGAAGAATTGAAGGGACAATTGAAGGAAGACAGTGAGAAGAACAGAGAAGAATTAAGATACATACTAATAGGGTATCGTGAAGAAGTCAAACAGACCAAAACGGGGATGAATACGAAATGGGAAGAAACAAATTATCCAGCAGATCAACTTAATGAAACAGTAGATAGTGGTTTCACACAATGGAATTAAACACTAGACAGCACTTCTGAAGGTATCCAAGAAACGTGGAATAAGAACAGGGAACCGGTAACTCAGAAAATAAGAAGAAGAATAGAGAAGAATTAAGATACATACTAATAGGGTATCGTGAAGAAGTCAAGCAGACAAAAATGGGGATGAATAAGAAATGGGAAGAAACAAAATACCTAGCAGATCAACTTATTGAAACATTAGATAGTGGTTTCACACAATTGAATGAAACACTCGACAAGACTTCTGAAGGTATCAATGAAGAAATAAAAAGTAAAGAAGACAAAAGTGTATTGTTACCTGAGAATAAAGATAACAAAAACAAAAAGAAAATCAAACACATAGAAACAAACCATAGAGGAGTAAAGAAGAATCGAATAATTAAGAAGATGAAGAAAACAAAAGAAACAGGAAAAATATATAAAAAGAAACTAATAAAAACCAGAGAAGAAGTGGAGATGATAAGGAATGGACTAATTGATGTGTTTAATTTACCAATGAGCGACCAAAGCAAATTAATGAAATATCAAGATTGTAGGAGGACTCTAAAAGAAATTATAGAGAGAATTCACAACAAACCAGCGGATGAAAACTTCAGCAAATCGATGTGTAAATGGAAGATACCAGAAATAGAAAGGACTTACAACAAAACAGTGTATAACAAATTGAGAAGGTCTCTAAAGCACATGAATACACCAGAAATGGAAATGCAGAATAAAAAATTAGTGATGATGTTAATGAGAGAGGTACAATTAACTTCTTTGATTAATAAACAACATAATATAGTGAATGATGTAGGCATGGATAAAAATGAACAAATGGTATTAGAAGAATTGTGGTACAAGATAGAAGATACCTATTTCACAAGGATGGAAATAGTTCTACACACTGTAACTACACGGGATTATTCCCCACTCAATATCTTCTCTAAACCCCACTGCTGGGTTCGCCAATTTATTACCCTTCAGGAATTACAGGTTCTTTATGCCTCACCTTGGATGTGTCTAATTACAAGACGGGTTTTAAATTAACTTATCACTCTCTTTGTGTACATCCACTAGTAACACTTGTTAATTATACTTCTATATAAATAAAAACACATGGAATAGTATCTGGTAATAATAATAATATTGTATTTTTATTCAAAAATTTTGCTATAGTCTATTTAGTGTAACTATTAATATAATTTAGAAATCTCAGGGTCGATTCTCTTCTCTTTGTTTATATTATTTTTAGGTTCTTTTGGCTGATATAAAGGTTCAGTAATTATAAAGGAAAAACAAGTATAGATAGTACATTACATTACAAACAATAATAATAATGAATAATATAAATTGAGTATTAATTATAATAATAAATACACGTTACACAATGTTTATCAGTTCAGTTTGGTTTCACACAGCCTCCTGGTCACAGTGATGAAAAATTCTAATGTTAGTTTGTTTATGTTGTCAAAATGAAGGAATCCACTTCTTTTGGTGTTCAATAAATGTTAACTCTTGTCACTTTCGTGGTCCGAAGCCTTCTGTTGGAATATTGTGATTGAAGTCCAGTGTCTTGTTATTAATTCAATCCAAGTGTAGTTGCTCTTCTGTTTGTGTCATCAGTAAAATTTAAAGGCTGGTTTGTTAAGCTGTTTCTTTTTTTTACTTGAATCTTATTTCTGTTATAGTTTGATATAAGGTTTTTTTACTTTCTATTATATTATTTTTTAATAATATTCATATGTTTCTTGTATAAATATTTAGCTTGTTTTCAAAATTTACACTCAACTCTCCTTCTTGGCTTATTATTTTTTAATAATAATCAACAACATTCTTTTTCTCTCTTTTGGTTTCCTGGATACACATAAATACTCTGGTCATATCTGTTCAAATTGAGATTTAGTTGTCATAGGATATTATTTTTATATAATACATTATTTTACCTTTTACGTACAAGTTGTTTGTTTAGTTATTACATCGTAATACTTAATACAATTTACACATTATTTTATTTGACAAAACTATGAACAATTTTAATATAAAATATTATAGTTATTTGTAATTTGACAAATAGTTTTGAATAATTTATTATTTACTGAACATAATCATCTAGGCCTATGTTGACTGGTTATATTTTTATATTGGAAGACTCATAATCGATCCTGCTTACACTTGTTTTATATTAATTTCTTTAAATATAAACAAACTGTTAATTAACAATTATTCTCAAATTACTATAATTCCCTTCAGGGCTTAACTGAATGCACACTTTTAAACCATTGTCTGTGTGATTAATATCTATTAAACTTATATAACTCAAACACTAATAAAGAAAAATCTAAATGTTAATGTCAGTATCATCTGCTACTATGGATTAGTAATTCATTTCATTAAATAATTGTTTATAATTACTATCCAGTACAGTGCACCCTGGCTGCTGCCCATAAAATAATTCTAGAGTGGTGCCTTAGCTTTCTACACTCTATAAATAAAATAATTAAAAATCTTATCATTATACACATCCTTGGAATCTTTTATCTTCTGAATATTTTTTCTTATTCTACCTTGCCTCCCAATAACTCCATTTATTTATTATATTCAATATTACTGTTGGTATATTTCTTAAGTAGATTTCTTTCTCTTTTATATAACTTCACTTCAGAGTTCAATGATTTATTAGCCTTAATGTCATTCACCTTGGTTATTCAATACCTTTTGTAATATAGTAGTTTTAATTATCCTTGTATTATTCTATCTGTTTTTATACTGCAACTCTTCTTCAGCAAGTTCATTTTCTAATTAGTTTATTAAATTTCTCTTAGGCTTTTGTCATTAATATTGTGCTCCATTATTATTATTATTATATTACTATATATATTATTTATGCCTGATTTAAATAGATGCGCTTATTTCTTTTAGAATTTTGGTGTTGTTACATAATTGCCCTCCTTCAGAAGTAATTATTTCTGAACATGATCTTTGGTATGGAAGAAATAATTTCTTATGTTATGTTTCATTCTTCATAATATTTTTCCTAAAGTATGCTGTAAATTGTTCTTACATTTTTTAGAATTTGGTGGTATTTTTTGTGATCAAATTCGTTTTTTATATAATAGTCATTTCAAATAATTCATGTAAGTTGATCTTACTTAGTTTAGAATTTTGATGTTATATAATAGTCATTTCAAATAATTCATGTAAGTTGATCTTACTTAGTTTAGAATTTTGATGTTTATATAATAGTCATATCAAATAATTCATGTAAGTTGATCTTACTTAATTTAGAATTTTGATGTTATATAATAGTCATTTCAAATAATTCATGTAAGTTGATCTTACTTAGTTTAGAATTTTGATGTTTTTTTTTTATCGGTTATCATCAAATCCGTCCCTTTTCTTGACGGTGTATGGTATTTAATTTAGCCGTGGTCTATAATCTCAGTTGCCCTTATTTTCCGGACTATCATTGTCTTCATAATTATTTCTTTCCTTGTGACATTTCTCGCTTCCTTCTCGTATTTCTTTTTTTTCTGTTATCCTTTCGCTTTGTTCAAATCTTATTTGAATCATTTTATTATATGGTTCATTAAACCAGGATGTCACTGGTACATCAATGATTAATGATAATACTGATGTTTTACCATATATTTCTATTTCTGTTGTATTTAATTTATCTATATTCCTTTTAAAGCGGTAATATAGTGTTTTATTGTAAATTATTTTAAAATTTGTTTTGACCTGCTTCTATAATCTATGGAATTCATGATGTCTTTTCCCCTGGTCATTGGGATATTAAGACATCAATTAAACCACTGTGCATCATCTCCTAATCTTCTCTTGTTTTTATTAATTTCTTTGGACGCATTCTTCTCATTTTCTTTGACTTCATTTCCCTGCGCTTAATATTTTCTTGGTTTTTGTCATGTTTAATTCCAGATAATAATGCTACTTGTTTCCTTGTTTTATCGTTCGGTATTTCTTCTGTTTCTGTTTTCCTATCATTTTTTATTTCTTTGGTCCTCTCATTTCTCAATTCTTCACTCCATAGTTTATTATCATTTATTATGTCATCTATTTGCTGACAAAAGTTTTTGGTCATATCATCCAATTTCTTATTTGAACCTTCATAACTTTGTTTTAACTCATCCATTTTCTTATTTGTTTCTTCATGCCTCTGGTTATTCTCATCCATTTTCTCCATCATTATCCTGAACATTTCTTGCATAGTTGCGTTCTCTGTTTGTTTTGGTTTTTCCGGTTGTTCCTCTTGTTGTGTAGGTTTGTTAGGTTCTGCAGGAGGTAGTAACCTCTCTACATCTTCCACTGGTGTCGCCTCCGAGTCTTCCATACTAATCTCCTTCTCTGCTTCTGCTGCTCTCCTCTTTGATGTTGCTCGTTTATGCATTTCTGTTGTTTTTGAACCTATATCAGCCACCAGCTAAAATTAGGAACTGAATTTTGTTATTATTTTATTATTTATTTGCCTATTGATTCCCTAATTACAGCCCCATGTTGGGCGCCAATTTGTAACTACACGGGATTATTCCCCACTCAATATCTTCTCTAAACCCCACTGCTGGGTTCGCCAATTTATTACCCTTCAGGAATTACAGGTTCTTTATGCCTCACCTTGGATGTGTCTAATTACAAGACGGGTTTTAAATTAACTTATCACTCTCTTTGTGTACATCCACTAGTAACACTTGTTAATTATACTTCTATATAAATAAAAACACATGGAATAGTATCTGGTAATAATAATAATATTGTATTTTTATTCAAAAATTTTGCTATAGTCTATTTAGTGTAACTATTAATATAATTTAGAAATCTCAGGGTCGATTCTCTTCTCTTTGTTTATATTATTTTTAGGTTCTTTTGGCTGATATAAAGGTTCAGTAATTATAAAGGAAAAACAAGTATAGAAAGTACATTACATTACAAACAATAATAATAATGAATAATATAAATTGAGTATTAATTATAATAATAAATATACGTTACACAATGTTTATCAGTTCAGTTTGGTTTCACACAGCCTCCTGGTCAAAGTGATGAAAAATTCTAATGTTAGTTTGTTTATGTTGTCAAAATGAAGGAATCCACTTCTTTTGGTGTTCAATAAATGTTAACTCTTGTCACTTTCGTGGTCCGAAGCCTTCTGTTGGAATATTGTGATTGAAGTCCAGTGTCTTGTTATTAATTCAATCCAAGTGTAGTTGCTCTTCTGTTTGTGTCATCAGTAAGATTTAAAGGCTGGTTTGTTAGGCTGTTTCTTTTTTTTACTTGAATCTTATTTCTGTTATAGTTTGATATAAGGTTTTTTTACTTTCTATTATATTATTTTTTAATAATATTCATATGTTTCTTGTATAAATATTTAGCTTGTTTTCAAAATTTACACTCAACTCTCCTTCTTGGCTTATTATTTTTTAATAATAATCAACAACATTCTTTTTCTCTCTTTTGGTTTCCTGGATACACATAAATACTCTGGTCATATCTGTTCAAATTGAGATTTAGTTGTCATAGGATATTATTTTTATATAATACATTATTTTACCTTTTATGTACAAGTTGTTTGTTTAGTTATTACATCGTAATACTTAATACAATTTACATATTATTTTATTTGACAAAACTATGAACAATTTTAATATAAAATATTATAGTTATTTGTAATTTGACAAATAGTTTTGAATAATTTATTATTTACTGAACATAATCATCTAGGCCTATGTTGACTGGTTATATTTTTATATTGGAAGACTCATAATCGATCCTGCTTACACTTGTTTTATATTAATTTCTTTAAATATAAACAAACTGTTAATTAACAATTTGTTATGTTTTATTACCCTTGATAATAATAATAAACTAAATATAATGTGATTTCGAATTTATCAAAGTTTTACTATTTACTTTTGTCGGGCGCCATCTTGCCTTACCAACTGCAAGAAAATAATTTACCAAGGTTCGAATCAGCGAACTAGGAGAACAGAATGTGGTTGCTGAAATAATAACAATCATTTATGTTCATCAATAATTAAATGTTATTAATACTTTATTATTATTCATATTTCATATTAATAAAATCGTACAGACAAAATTTGTTCGTGAATAATAGTTGTTAATTACCTTGAATCTCTTTTAATTTACTTACTCGCAATACAATAACAGATTCTTGAAATACATTTATTAAGAATTATAATGGGAACGCAAACCAGCCTTCTTATTACGATAAACTATAATAATACTATATTCTCACATACACACACAAAGCTACTTTAGAGATCTCATTTTTAAATATTTTATACTTTCTTCAAAATTTATTTCCCCATTTTATTTAATTTTTTAAAAAAGAAAAAACCAGCATGTTTAATTATTATTTTGAATGTCTACTTTCCTGTTTATGAGTAGAAGTTCGACTCCTGGGGTGTCTCCTCATGGCGTGCACTGTTTTATAGTTCGCACTATCACATTTTACTGCCGAACTGTTACTTTTGGATGAATATTGGGCGAAAAACTGTTTGTATTTTAGATGTACATATAAAGATTAACATTTTTTATTGTATGCGGACGAAATCACGCACAGCCGGCGAACACCAAAACTTCGCCTAATACCGGCGAACCGGCGACGCACAGTTATTAGCGTCTTATATGTTCAGAAGTTATATGCCGACTACCTTGTTCTGTTTGTGTGTCACAATGTTGCTGGCGTGACACACCCTGCATAGCAACGTTATGTAGGTTGCTGACGTCAGATCGCCTGACACTGTTACATAACTCAATTACTCATCAAGGATAGGCTCTGACGTAACGCTCGCCTGATGTTTCATTGCATAATTTGTTTACCGTTACATAATGTGTTTACTGGTTTCGTGTTCGTCATTTGTTGACCTTGGTACAGTTGCAGTTTATTAATTCTGCGTCTGTTGAATCTGTTTTTACAAAATACCATCGAATAACCTTCACAGTCAATGCTGCCACTGTTATTTTCGTTTCAAACAGGAAATTTACCTAAGTTCTGTTTATGGTTGTCCCTATTGCCAATTATGTTATTTATTAAAAGAAAATACAAACTCCTTTACATTGTCTCAGGTAGGCCCCCAAAATGCCCCGCTACAATACCCCCTCAATGAGATATTTTATGCCGAAGCATAAAAAATCTCATTGACACATTCATACTTGCTAGAGGGATCAGCCAGGATATGTCGCCACAACCCCCCTGTATGGTTTACAAAAATATAATCAACTCACCCTTGGTCTGGTGACTGTGACCGCATCTGCATGACAATACTGGACTTCTCTCTCGAGATCCCAACACCGTAGAGTCAGACAGATACTCAACGCCCCTGCTCTGACGCGCTGGCCAGCTCAGGTCCGCCGCCACAGCACCACCAAACACTGAAACAACAAATCAAAATATCAAATAGTGGCCTTATACAACACCATATCCCCAACTGATCTGTTTCCCCCTAGCGGTGCTGGTTTGCGCTAAGAAGCACTGGTTTTGTTTTTTACTTATTACTAACATATATCATAATACCTAACAACATAACATAACACAGGAAAATATAGACATTAATAATTCATCTTAAAATAAAACAACTTACATTTAAAATTTACACATTCTACATCAAGTTTGCATAAAAAATCAGAAAATTACCTTTCAATAATAAAATCCATAGATCTCCATTTAACTTTTATTAAGTCGTTTCTCCAAATTTTTTTTTTTTTTTTTTTTTTTCAATCTTCGTTTTACCCATCATTTTCATTTATCATTCCCTTTCATTAATTTGGGTGATTCTACGTTACTTTATCACTTTATCAACTTGGCATTTACTCATAATCTTACCCCTGTATTACTCTAACGCTCCCTTACAAAATCTTTGGTATGACACCCCACTATCAACAAATCTACTAACCCTTCTCTACCTCTAACTACTTACTATTTTAACTCAATTCGCCACCTTCTCTCTATATATAAAAAAAAATACTCTCTAACCCTTTGTACATAGGATACGTGTTTCCCCCCCCCAAAAAAGCTCAATTCCCGTTCTCTGGTTCCTGGATTCTACCTAAGGCAACCCATTCCCACTAAAACTATACCAAATCCCGTCCCAACCCTTATGTTGCGGACTCCCACACTACACTACCCCTACTACAAAATTGCCATCCCCAAAATCTCAATCTCATTACCTCACTACAATTACAACAAAATAACATCTGACAATTTATTTAAAATCTTACTACATTAAATTCCCTTTTCTCATTACTTTAAAAAGCATCTGTAAATTCGCCACCTTCTACTCTTATATAAAAAAAAAAATACTCTCTAACCCTTTGTACATAGGATAAGTGTTTCCCCCCCCCCAAAAAGCTCAATTCCCGTTCTCTGGTTCCTGGATTTTACCTAAGGCAACCCCTTCCCACTTCTCGTCTTGTTTATTCATCTTTGTGCTTAGTTCGTTAAAATGTTTGTCCCACATTTCATTCATTTTTATCAACAAATTCATCACGTCCTCCAATGAACGCTCTTTTTTTTCTACCCCCACACTGTCATTATCATTAGGCCTATTCACAGTCTTATTTACTACTACTATTGCTTCAACGATCTTACCTTTATTACTTGGCACCTCACTATCAATATCCTCACTGTGCTTCTTAATTTCTGCAAATATTCCCTCTTCCTTCTCTTCCATTCGTGTTAAACTATCGTCTAACCTCCCCCATTCCTCGTCTGTCATTTCACCTACAACCCCTCTAAATTCGCTTTCCCACTCCTTCCATACGAAACCACTATCATTTTCTTGTATCTTAGCCATATTAAAAAATTTTATTATACTACCCTTTATATAATATAATTCATCTCATACACACTAGTTACCCTCACAATACTCATAAACAAATAATGCACTACATACATAACCCTATCAAAACATAACCCCGTATTTGCGTCTATTTTACGTATGTCTAAAAAAATTTTATTTTACCTCAAACAATCATTCTGTTCTCCCCGTAGGCCGTATTTTATATAAATTTATTTATATAAAATTGTCCCTCATCTTCGGGCGCCATTGATATGTTTTATTACCCTTGATAATAATAATAAACTAAATATAATGTGATTTCGAATTTATCAAAGTTTTACTATCTACTTTTGTCGGGCGCCATCTTGCCTTACCAACTGCAAGAAAATAATTTACCAAGGTTCGAATCAGCAAACTAGGAGAACAGAATGTGGTTGCTGAAATAATAACAATCATTTATGTTCATCAATAATTAAATGTTATTAATACTTTATTATTATTCATATTTCATATTAATAAAATCGTACAGACAAAATTTGTTCGTGAATAATAGTTGTTAATTACCTTGAATCTCTTTTAATTTACTTACTCGCAATACAATAACAGATTCTTGAAATACATTTATTAAGAATTATAATGGGAACGCAAACCAGCCTTCTTATTACGATAAACTATAATAATATTATATTCTCACATACACACACAAAGCTACTTTAGAGATCTCATTTTTAAATATTTTATACTTTTTTCAAAATTTATTTCCCCATTTTATTTAATTTTAAAAAAAAGAAAAAACCAGCATGTTTAATTATTATTTTGAATGTCTACTTTCCTGTTTATGAGTAGAAGTTCGACTCCTGGGGTGTCTCCTCATGGCGTGCACTGTTTTATAGTTCGCACTATCACATTTTACTGCCGAACTGTTACTTTTGGATGAATATTGGGCGAAAAACTGTTTGTATTTTAGATGTACATATAAAGATTCACATTTTTTATTGTATGCGGGCGAAATCACGCACAGCCGGCGAACACCAAAACTTCGCCTAATACCGGCGAACCGGCGACGCACAGTTATTAGCGTCTTATATGTTCAGAAGTTATATGCCGACTACCTTGTTCTGTTTGTGTGTCACAATGTTGCTGGCGTGACACACCCTGCATAGCAACGTTATGTAGGTTGCTGACGTCAGATCGCCTGACACTGTTACATAACTTAATTACTCATCAAGGATAGGCTCTGACGTAACGCTCGCCTGATGTTTCATTGCATAATTTGTTTACCGTTACATAATGTGTTTACTGGTTTCGTGTTCGTCATTTGTTGACCTTGGTACAGTTGCAGTTTATTAATTCTGCGTCTGTTGAATGTTTTTACAAAATATCATCGAATAACCTTCACAGTCAATGCTGCCACTGTTATTTTCGTTTCAAACAGGAAATTTACCTAAGTTCTGTTTATGGTTGTCCCTATTGCCAATTATGTTATTTATTAAAAGAAAATACAAACTCCTTTACATTGTCTCAGGTAGGCCCCCAAAATGCCCCGCTACAAATTATTCTCAAATTACTATAATTCCCTTCAGGGCTTAACTGAATGCACACTTTTAAACCATTGTCTGTGTGATTAATATCTATTAAACTTATATAACTCAAACACTAATAAAGAAAAATCTAAATGTTAATGTCAGTATCATCTGCTACTATGGATTAGTAATTCATTTCATTAAATAATTGTTTATAATTACTATCCACTCACAGTTCTTCTTAATTGAATACCACTGTATCTCACATACTCTTACCAATTAATTACACTTGTTTTATATTACATTTGTAGCACATCTTAATTACATTTTACATTTACTTCTAAATTTGTATTGTACTTTATATGACTTTCTAATTGATTCATTCATTATTCATTAAATTTATTATCATTATTTATTTGTTTATGGACTACTCCAAATCTAACTGGGTACTGTCTATATAGTATAGTAATCTGTCATAGTAATGTCTGTTGTAGGACTTTTGGTTTTGAAATAGGTTCACACTTTTATTTATTTTTGTTTCTTCTTTTAAATTATTTTGATTTCGATTTGTTTAGATAACTTGTTGTTATTGCTTGCTGATGTCTTCAACAGTTGAAGTGTATGATATTATGGTATTAATATTGCTTGGTGATAAGATTGACATTTATTAAACAAATTCTTCATTATTATAGGCAAATTGAAACCTACTTTTCTTGTCAATACCAATTATTTTCTTCTTTATCTCTGGAGTTTGTTTATTTATACGGGTGGCTTTAACGAATTGTAATTCTTGAGTTTTCTCTTGGTTCATTGTATATTCTATTTATATACTACATTCTTTTATTCACATTGATTCCATACTAATGTTAAATGATTCCCCCTTGTAACTTTCAATTAAATTATAAATCTCTGACATGTATGTGTATAATTTAATCTTATTGATGATTCTAACTATCTATGCTTATCAACACATACGTGATATCATTTATTTAATTGAACATAAGAAACTCTTAAAATCTATTTGCATTCTTTCAAATTTTAGGTTAATATTTGGGTTGCATTGGTAATAATGAACGCATGTTTCTGATTAACTAACATACTAGTTTAATTATCATTTATGACATATTATAATAGTACATAGGTTACGTCGCTGTACCTGAAATACATACATATTCATAATAAACAAAGATATATCTTAATATATGCTGAAACAAAGGAAAACATACATACATATATAAATCAAATGATGTTACAATTCAATATTCTACTTATTTAATGCGTTCATTAAATCCCAAATAAGCTTTTGTTTATACGTTCATTAAATACTTTATCAGATTTACTCATTACTTTTCTTAATAAATTTCTCAGGTGTGAATTCTTTGAAAGAAACCAGGTCAGTAGAAGTTACAAATTAGAAGTAATTATAATAATGGTTACTTGGTTATTGAATATCCATTAGTTGTTGATGAAGTCTCGTTCTGGTGATGGAGATGGCTCGTAGATACATTCCGTAGTAAGTTGTTTTATCACTGCCACTTATCACTTTATTCTTCCGACCACTCGCGTAGGTGTTTGTATATGTGTAAGTAATTGAAGTTCAGTGTTCAATCAATGTTCTATCTTACTGTGTTTGCTGTGTGTTCGTTTTAAAGTCAATATACGTGTCTAGTTTCATTTGTCGCTGCTTCCACAAACGATCCTATAATTAATTAGTTTGTTTAATGTTTCGTGTTCATTATGTTGTTGATACACAATACTAAGTTCCAATAATTTGTATATCGTTAAGTGATGCTGTCTGTTAGTGTAACGGTCTGATTGTTCACTTGGTGTAATTTTCACTAAGTCCGTTACTGCGCACGCCGGTAAAGTTCACTACCGCGATATGAATGTATTATTACGTTTTAAGTTCCTTGTTATTTATCTAACTTCCGAATGATTTGAGTAAACAATGGAAAGTTTATGATATACCGTCTCTCGCACTTGTAGTTAAACTAATTGATAATTGAAATGTAAACTGTCTGAAAATTCTAACTTTAAAAACTTTAGTATAACTATTCAAAATTTAAGTGTTGACTGTCTGTCTGAAAATTGAATATCACTGTCTAAAATTTGAGTATGACTGCCTAAAAAATTGAGTATGACTGCCTCTCCGTCTTCCTGGACAGCTAGTTTTATTAATTCGTCCCTACTCAAAATTTTGTCTCTGGCGCGCTTCACGCCCACTTCTTTTCGAGATTGGTCAGTTTTTGATTTTCTCGGAAAATACTGTCCCACTCTGTCAAAATCCTACGTCATAGTTCTTCCGATAGGTTCTTCGTCTCAGTTGCTATGGAAACATCCCTCACCATCAAATTTCTCGCTGGCTGAAGGTCTCTGATAGGTCCTTAGGTCTCCCTGCTCTCTGGCTTGACGATCGTTGACCCGCTTCGACGAAACTACGGCTATCAACAGCTTGTCTATCAGCCTATTGTCTGAGTAAACTCTGCGTTTCTATAGATTCCCATTATCTGTACTTACAGTCTTCCTGGCGTATTGTTCTATGCTCTTACCCCTTTTTTTCTGGCTATTACTAATTTCGAACATCTGCTGGTCGTTGAAGTCACCCCAACTTTCCCTTCGTAAATTCTTGTCTGTCAATTAGACGATACCTCCAGCTGTGTAACATGACTTTAGTTTTTGTCAGCCTATCTTCCAGTATTGTTACTTAAGGTGCAGCGTATCCGTTTCATTGTAGTATGGAGCATCACTTGTTTTTGTCGCTTATCGTCTACTGACGTAACACGGCCACATCTGCTACAATTCTCGGTACGGGTGTGAATGTCCTTCTTACTTTGTTACAGCTGCGGAGAGCAATAATTCTGGACGAAACTTTCCCTGTCATCTTACGCCACCAAATTCTATAGTTGGATTGCACTTAATGCGTTTCTATTGTCAAGTCAGCAACGCTTCACTGACACCTTCTCATTACTCCTTATTTATTGCTCCACCATAAGTCGTTGACACTTGCCTCGTGTGAACGTACTCTGCCGAGGTGAAAATTTAAAATTTTCTGCTCGTTACAGTGTCCTCAATTTCGATTTGACGATGTGACCTCGGGGAACAACTCAAATCTAAATTCTGCGCCCTGTACGTCGCCTCGCCGTATCCATCTTCTTCAGGGAAAGGTATACACAATAACCTACTTTCAAAAGCTTATATGACCAGTGGTACACCCCCTTTTGGTTTTAATTGGTTCTTTGAATTTATTGCCAGCTATTTGGGATAGCTGAACGCATTTCACATTGTCGAATTGACATATAAATACCTTATCTTTATAATTATAAGACAAATCATAAATTCCATAAGCAATTAAATAATTTCATCAATCGAATAAAATTTTACCTTCTAAAATATCATACTCACAAGATATTATCAAACAGTTAAGCGGTTCAATGTAACCTTTACATGATATCAAAGAAAATCTTCTATACATATACACCTTTGTGCATTACTAATGATCTTACCAGTAAAATCTTTTAAACTGTTATTTTTTTTAAAATTAGATTGTTAATCAACCCACTAGTTACGGTAATCAAGAAGGACGGTAGCGTACGATTGTGTTTGGATGCGAGGAAGGTGAACAGTGTGACTATCCCGGACTACGAGGGTGCCCCTCCAATAAACGACATTTTGGCGAGATGTGGAGAGATGAAGTACTTATCTACCGTAGATCTAACTAGCAGTTTCTGGCAAGTACCACTGAAGTCGGAATGCCGGAACTTCACCGCTTTTATGTACGACGGCAAGTGTTATCGTTTTACAGTTACACCATTCGGTCTGAGTACCAGTTCTGCTGCACTGACCAGGGGATTGGACACAGTACTGGACGAAGAAGTAAAAGAGAATACCATTATTTATGTCGACGATTGCCTGTGTTATTCAGAAGATTTAGAAACGCATTTGTTACATTTAGACTTATTATTATCTAATTTAAGAAGGGCAAATTTAACCATCAATTTGGAGAAGTCGCAGTTCTTCACACAAGAAATCGCGTACCTCGGTTATCAACTAACAACGCAAGGAATACGAGCAACTGACGAGAAGATAGATGCCATTATGAAGTTCCCTGCACCTCGGAACCAAAAACAATTAAAAGGTTTCCTGGGGTTGACAAATTTCTATAATCGTTTTACAGACAAATACGCGGAAACTACTAAACCATTACTGGAGTTGTTACGGAAAGGACAGAAATTCACCTGGACACAGGAATTAAATGAATGCTTTCAGCAGGTTAAAAGGTTATTCGTAGAAACAGTCATCTTAAAGTTTCCCCGAATAAACCAAAGATATTATATGCAATGTGACGCCAGCAACTTTGCATATGGCGGACAACTATATCAATTGGACGAAGAAGGAAGAATTGGAGTAATAGCTTTTACCAGCAGGACATTCAAGGGTGCGGAAATAAATTATTACACTACGGAGAAGGAGCTTTTGTGTATTGTAAGATGTCTTGAGCGGTTCCGTATATACATACTAGGACAACCGTTAACCATCATTACTGATAATAAAGCACTGACTTTTATGAATAAATGTCATTTAAACAACTCGCGTATTACACGCTGGATCTTAAGTATTCAGGAGTACAAATTTGACATTGTCCATTGTAGAGGTAAGGACAATATTATTGCCGATCTTCTGAGCAGAAATCCAGAAGATGCCACACCAGAAGTAATTAGTGACAATATTTCCGAATATTTAATTAACCACCTGACAATCAAAATGGATAAGAAGGTAAGCAAGATCCTAATGGATATTGGAAGGCACCAAATTCAAGACCATAAGCTTAAGTATATTATTAATAAGATTAGGGAAAATTGTGTAGATAAGAAATTAAATAAATTTTATAGATTCGTCGATGAGAAATTGTACAGATTACGCAAAGGAGAGTGGAAACTATACGTACCGAATATATAAAATTATCAATCTCTTACCTTATTTAAATGTCCTTTTAATTCTTCGATCCTAGTTGTCTTTTCTTTCGTAGTCTCGTCCAACTTCTGTTCTGTTGAACGTTGTCTCCCGTCTACGTCTTCTAGTTTTTGAATAATATTACTATTTGTTCCTTCTTGCTCCTGTTGTCTCTGCAGTATGGTATTGTGCATCTCGGCCTTGAGTTCCTCGTGCTTCTTATTGTAATCCTTAACGTGAACATCGAACTTGTGATTAATCTTTTTAACGGTCGTCTGGGTAGAGTGTACCGCCGCCATCCATTCTTGTCGATCGTTATCTTGTTTCTCTTGTATTTCTACGTACTTCTTGTCGGCTTCTTCTCTCAACTCTCTCACGACATCATCTTGTTTTTTCTGTAATTCATCAACCTTTCTTTCCCAAGTCTGCTGGTAGTCACGTATCTCGGACCTTATTTGTGTCATCTCTTCCTTATGCTGGTCGAGTTTTTCATTTTGTTTTTCTAACTTTTCATTAATTAATCTATTACCTTCCTTTTGTTCTTCCTTCTGCTGGTCGAATTTTTCACTTATTAATTGAATACTTTCTTCTCTAATTAATTTAATATTTTCTTCTAGTTTCATGCTTCGTTCTTCTTGTTTCTTTTCTTGTTGACGCATGAACTCCATTAACATTTGTATAGTTCCATCCTCTAGTTTTGATGTCTGTCCTCACGCCCTATCTTCTGGACTCTCCACCACACTACTTGGTCCGCTAGGCGTAGTATTGTCCTCGGTATTTACTGCATCTAATTGGTTATTAATGTCAAGTTCTACACTGTCTGAATTGCTCGCCATTTTAGCCCTACTGCGCGTAATCATTCAAACTGACTTACACTAATAACACTTATCTTACTTCTACTTCTATGACACTACTTTTTCTACTACTTCTACTGCCTGTTCTTTACCTAAGCCGTACGTGTTAACAATCTGTGTTAATACGTATCATGCCGTGCGAATGGGCGCCATTTTGTAATGTGTAATTTATAAATCTATTATGCCCCACGTTGGGCGCCATTTTGTAACTTTCAATTAAATTACAAATCTCTGACATGTATGTGTATAATTTAATCTTATTGATGATTCTAACTATCTATGCTTATCAACACATACGTGATATCATTTATTTAATTGAACATAAGAAACTCTTAAAATCTATTTGCATTCTTTCAAATTTTAGGTTAATATTTGGGTTGCATTGGTAATAATGAACGCATGTTTCTGATTAACTAACATACTAGTTTAATTATCATTTATGACATATTATAATAGTACATAGGTTACGTCGCTGTACCTGAAATACATACATATTCATAATAAACAAAGATATATCTTAATATATGCTGAAACAAAGGAAAACATACATACATATATAAATCAAATGATGTTACAATTCAATATTCTACTTATTTAATGCGTTCATTAAATCCCAAATAAGCTTTTGTTTATACGTTCATTAAATACTTTATCAGATTTACTCATTACTTTTCTTAATAAATTTCTCAGGTGTGAATTCTTTGAAAGAAACCAGGTCAGTAGAAGTTACAAATTAGAAGTAATTATAATAATGGTTACTTGGTTATTGAATATCCATTAGTTGTTGATGAAGTCTCGTTCTGGTGATGGAGATGGCTCGTATATACATTCCGTAGTAAGTTGTTTTATCACTGCCACTTATCACTTTATTCTTCCGACCACTCGCGTAGGTGTTTGTATATGTGTAAGTAATTGAAGTTCAGTGTTCAATCAATGTTCTATCTTACTGTGTTTGCTGTGTGTTCGTTTTAAAGTCAATATACGTGTCTAGTTTCATTTGTCGCTGCTTCCACAAACGATCCTATAATTAATTAGTTTGTTTAATGTTTCGTGTTCATTATGTTGTTGATACACAATACTAAGTTCCAATAATTTGTATATCGTTAAGTGATGCTGTCTGTTAGTGTAACGGTCTGATTGTTCACTTGGTGTAATTTTCACTAAGTCCGTTACTGCGCACGCCGGTAAAGTTCACTACCGCGATATGAATGTATTATTACGTTTTAAGTTCCTTGTTATTTATCTAACTTCCGAATGATTTGAGTAAACAATGGAAAGTTTATGATATACCGTCTCTCGCACTTGTAGTTAAACTAATTGATAATTGAAATGTAAACTGTCTGAAAATTCTAACTGTAAAAACTTTAGTATAACTATTCAAAATTTAAGTGTTGACTGTCTGTCTGAAAATTGAATATCACTGTCTAAAATTTGAGTATGACTGCCTAAAAAATTGAGTATGACTGCCTCTCCGTCTTCCTGGACAGCTAGTTTTATTAATTCGTCCCTACTCAAAATTTTGTCTCTGGCGCGCTTCACGCCCACTTCTTTTCGAGATTGGTCAGTTTTTGATTTTCTCGGAAAATACTGTCCCACTCTGTCAAAATCCTACGTCATAGTTCTTCCGATAGGTTCTTCGTCTCAGTTGCTATGGAAACATCCCTCACCATCAAATTTCTCGCTGGCTGAAGGTCTCTGATAGGTCCTTAGGTCTCCCTGCTCTCTGGCTTGACGATCGTTGACCCGCTTCGACGAAACTACGGCTATCAACAGCTTGTCTATCAGCCTATTGTCTGAGTAAACTCTGCGTTTCTATAGACTCCCATTATCTGTACTTACAGTCTTCCTGGCGTATTGTTCTATGCTCTTACCCCTTTTTTTCTGGCTATTACTAATTTCGAACATCTGCTGGTCGTTGAAGTCACCCCAACTTTCCCTTCGTAAATTCTTGTCTGTCAATTAGACGATACCTCCAGCTGTGTAACATGACTTTAGTTTTTGTCAGCCTATCTTCCAGTATTGTTACTTAAGGTGCAGCGTATCCGTTTCATTGTAGTATGTAGCATCACTTGTTTTTGTCGCTTATCGTCTACTGACGTAACACGGCCACATCTGCTACAATTCTCGGTACGGGTGTGAATGTTCTTCTTACTTTGTTACAGCTGCGGAGAGCAATAATTCTGGACGAAACTTTCCCTGTCATCTTACGCCACCAAATTCTATAGTTGGATTGCACTTAATGCGTTTCTATTGTCAAGTCAGCAACGCTTCACTGACACCTTCTCATTACTCCTTATTTATTGCTCCACCATAAGTCGTTGACACTTGCCTCGTGTGAACGTACTCTGCCGAGGTGAAAATTTAAAATTTTTAAAATTTTCTGCTCGTTACACCCTGTATTAAAATATATTATGAATGAATATCGGCGTTGAGTGGCCCTTTTACGTCCAATTGCTCATCCGAACATTCACATACCTGGTACAGTGCACCCTGGCTGCTGCCCATAAAATAATTCTAGAGTGGTGCCTTAGCTTTCTACACTCTATAAATAAAATAATTAAAAATCCTATCATTATACACATCCTTGGAATCTTTTATCTTCTGAATATTTTGTCTTATTCTACCTTGCCTCCCAATAACTCCATTTATTTATTATATTCAATATTACTGTTGGTATATTTCTTAAGTAGATTTCTTTCTCTTTTATATAACTTCACTTCAGAGTTCAATGATTTATTAGCCTTAATGTCATTCACCTTGGTTATTCAATACCTCTTGTAATATAGTAGTTTTAATTATCCTTCTATTATTCTATCTGTTTTTATACTGCAACTCTTCTTCAGCAAGTTCATTTTCTAATTAGTTTATTAAATTTCTCTTAGGCTTTTGTCATTAATATTGTGCTCCATTATTATTATTATTATTATTATATTACTATATATATTATTTATGCCTGATTTAAATAGATGCGCTTATTTCTTTTAGAATTTTGGTGTTGTTACATAATTGCCCTCCTTCAGAAGTAATTATTTCTGAACATGATCTTTGGTATGGAAGAAATAATTTCTTATGTTATGTTTCATTCTTCATAATATTTTTCCTAAAGTATGCTGTAAATTGTTCTTACATTTTTTAGAATTTGGTGGTATTTTTTGTGATCAAATTCGTTTTTTATATAATAGTCATTTCAAATAATTCATGTAAGTTGATCTTACTTAGTTTAGAATTTTGATGTTATATAATAGTCATTTCAAATAATTCATGTAAGTTGATCTTACTTAGTTTAGAAATTTGATGTTTATATAATAGTCATATCAAATAATTCATGTAAGTTGATCTTACTTAATTTAGAATTTTGATGTTATATAATAGTCATTTCAAATAATTCATGTAAGTTGATCTTACTTAGTTTAGAATTTTGATGTTTTTTTTTTATCGGATATCATCAAATCCGTCCCTTTTCTTGACGGTGTATGGTATTTAATTTAGCCGTGGTCTATAATCTCAGTTGCCCTTATTTTCCGGACTATCATTGTCTTCATAATTATTTCTTTCCTTGTGACATTTCTCGCTTCCTTCTCGTATTTCTTTTTTTTTCTGTTATCCTTTCGCTTTGTTCAAATCTTATTTGAATCATTTTATTATATGGTTCATTAAACCAGGATGTCACTGGTACATCAATGATTAATGATAATACTGATGTTTTACCATATATTTCTATTTCTGTTGTATTTAATTTATCTATATTCCTTTTAAAGCAGTAACATACTGTTTTATTGTAAATTATTTTAAAATTTGTTTTGACCTGCTTCTATAATCTATGGAATTCATGATGTCTTTTCCCCCGGTCATTGGGATATTAAGGACATCAATTAAACCACTGTGCATCATCTCCTAATCTTCTCTTGTTTTTATTAATTTCTTTGGACGCATTCTTCTCATTTTCTTTGACTTCATTTCCCTGCGCTTAATATTTTCTTGGTTTTTGTCATGTTTAATTCCAGATAATAATGCTACTTGTTTCCTTGTTTTATCGTTCGGTATTTCTTCTGTTTCTGTTTTCCTATCATTTTTTATTTCTTTGGTCCTCTCATTTCTCAATTCTTCACTCCATAGTTTATTATCATTTATTATGTCATCTATTTGCTGACAAAAGTTTTTGGTCATATCATCCAATTTCTTATTTGAACCTTCATAACTTTGTTTTAACTTATCCATTTTCTTATTTGTTTCTTCATGCCTCTGGTTATTCTCATCCATTTTCTCCATCATTATCCTGAACATTTCTTGCATAGTTGCGTTCTCTGTTTGTTTTGGTTTTTCTGGTTGTTCCTCTTGTTGTGTAGGTTTGTTAGGTTCTGCAGGAGGTAGTAACCTCTCTACATCTTCCACTGGTGTCGCCTCCGAGTCTTCCATACTAATCTCCTTCTCTGCTTCTGCTGCTCTCCTCTTTGATGTTGCTCGTTTATGCATTTCTGTTGTTTTTGAACCTATATCAGCCACCAGCTAAAATTAGGAACTGAATTTTGTTATTATTTTATTATTTATTTGCCTATTGATTCCCTAATTACAGCCCCACGTTGGGCGCCAATTTGTAACTACACGGGATTATTCCCCACTCAATATCTTCTCTAAACCCCACTGCTGGGTTCGCCAATTTATTACCCTTCAGGAATTACAGGTTCTTTATGCCTCACCTTGGATGTGTCTAATTACAAGACGGGTTTTAAATTAACTTATCACTCTCTTTGTGTACATCCACTAGTAACACTTGTTAATTATACTTCTATATAAATAAAAACACATGGAATAGTATCTGGTAATAATAATAATATTGTATTTTTATTCAAAAATTTTGCTATAGTCTATTTAGTGTAACTATTAATATAATTTAGAAATCTCAGGGTCGATTCTCTTCTCTTTGTTTATATTATTTTTAGGTTCTTTTGGCTGATATAAAGGTTCAGTAATTATAAAGGAAAAACAAGTATAGAAAGTACATTACATTACAAACAATAATAATAATGAATAATATAAATTGAGTATTAATTATAATAATAAATATACGTTACACAATGTTTATCAGTTCAGTTTGGTTTCACACAGCCTCCTGGTCAAAGTGATGAAAAATTCTAATGTTAGTTTGTTTATGTTGTCAAAATGAAGGAATCCACTTCTTTTGGTGTTCAATAAATGTTAACTCTTGTCACTTTCGTGGTCCGAAGCCTTCTGTTGGAATATTGTGATTGAAGTCCAGTGTCTTGTTATTAATTCAATCCAAGTGTAGTTGCTCTTCTGTTTGTGTCATCAGTAAGATTTAAAGGCTGGTTTGTTAAGCTGTTTCTTTTTTTTACTTGAATCTTATTTCTGTTATAGTTTGATATAAGGTTTTTTTACTTTCTATTATATTATTTTTTAATAATATTCATATGTTTCTTGTATAAATATTTAGCTTGTTTTCAAAATTTACACTCAACTCTCCTTCTTGGCTTATTATTTTTTAATAATAATCAACAACATTCTTTTTCTCTCTTTTGGTTTCCTGGATACACATAAATACTCTGGTCATATCTGTTCAAATTGAGATTTAGTTGTCATAGGATATTATTTTTATATAATACATTATTTTACCTTTTATGTACAAGTTGTTTGTTTAGTTATTACATCGTAATACTTAATACAATTTACATATTATTTTATTTGACAAAACTATGAACAATTTTAATATAAAATATTATAGTTATTTGTAATTTGACAAATAGTTTTGAATAATTTATTATTTACTGAACATAATCATCTAGGCCTATGTTGACTGGTTATATTTTTATATTGGAAGACTCATAATCGATCCTGCTTACACTTGTTTTATATTAATTTCTTTAAATATAAACAAACTGTTAATTAACAATTATTCTCAAATTACTATAATTCCCTTCAGGGCTTAACTGAATGCACACTTTTAAACCATTGTCTGTGTGATTAATATCTATTAAACTTATATAACTCAAACACTAATAAAGAAAAATCTAAATGTTAATGTCAGTATCATCTGCTACTATGGATTAGTAATTCATTTCATTAAATAATTGTTTATAATTACTATCCACTCACAGTTCTTCTTAATTGAATACCACTGTATCTCACATACTCTTACCAATTAATTACACTTGTTTTATATTACATTTGTAGCACATCTTAATTACATTTTACATTTACTTCTAAATTTGTATTGTACTTTATATGACTTTCTAATTGATTCATTCATTTTTCATTAAATTTATTATCATTATTTATTTGTTTATGGACTACTCCAAATCTAACTGGGTACTGTCTATATAGTATAGTAATCTGTCATAGTAATGTCTGTTGTAGGACTTTTGGTTTTGAAATAGGTTCACACTTTTATTTATTTTTGTTTCTTCTTTTAAATTATTTTGATTTCGATTTGTTTAGATAACTTGTTGTTATTGCTTGCTGATGTCTTCAACAGTTGAAGTGTATGATATTATGGTATTAATATTGCTTGGTGATAAGATTGACATTTATTAAACAAATTCTTCATTATTATAGGCAAATTGAAACCTACTTTTCTTGCCAATACCAATTATTTTCTTCTTTATCTCTGGAGTTTGTTTATTTATACGGGTGGCTTTAACGAATTGTAATTCTTGAGTTTTCTCTTGGTTCATTGTATATTCTATTTATATACTACATACTTTTATTCACATTGATTCCATACTAATGTTAAATGATTCCCCCTGTATTAAAATATATTATGAATGAATATCAGCATTGAGTGGCCCTTTTACGTCCAATTGCTCATCCGAACATTCACATACCTGGTACAGTGCACCCTGGCTGCTGCCCATAAAATAATTCTAGAGTGGTGCCTTAGCTTTCTACACTCTATAAATAAAATAATTAAAAATTTTATCATTATACACATCCTTGGAATCTTTTATCTTCTGAATATTTTTTCTTATTCTACCTTGCCTCCCAATAACTCCATTTATTTATTATATTCAATATTACTGTTGGTATATTTCTTAAGTAGATTTCTTTCTCTTTTATATAACTTCACTTCAGAGTTCAATGATTTATTAGCCTTAATGTCATTCACCTTGGTTATTCAATACCTCTTGTAATATAGTAGTTTTAATTATCCTTCTATTATTCTATCTGTTTTTATACGGCAACTCTTCTTCAGCAAGTTCATTTTCTAATTAGTTTATTAAATTTCTCTTAGGCTTTTGTCATTAATATTGTGCTCCATTATTATTATTATATTACTATATATATATTATTTATCCTTGATTTAAATAGATGCGCTTATTTCTTTTAGAATTTTGGTGTCGTTACAACACCAAGGTTATCCGAACCACAAGTGCAGAGGAAATGATGGACCATGGGTAAACTAAGTGAAGATAAACACCGAGAAATGGGACTGATTTTCGAATTACCGACCATGCAAACCAATGGAAAAGAGAAAATAAAGAATTACAAAATTCAAAAGATGTAAGATCAACTTACAATAATATTTAGATGACATATGAGGCAAAATATAAAATGAAGGAATAAGTTACAAAAATTCCTAAAAAGTAAGAACCATCAACTTACTATAATAGGAGACAAAACAAATAAACCAAAACCAAGTGAAAACAAGAATTAATAATACAAGAGAATTAGAAGGGAGACCAATTAAAATAAACAAAAATAAAATCAAGCAAGAACTGCTAAGACAAATACCTAAACTTACAAAGATTATGAAGTATTCAGAAAAAAAAATGAACTGGTATAAGAAAAGAAAAAAACATGTATCAAGCAAATATAAAGCAAATGGCTAAAGCAGAATAATGGTAATCAACCAAGAAAAAGAAAAAAGATGTCTAAGATAATTAAAATGATCACAAGAAGAAAAGAAAAACAAACTAATTAAAAGTTAGAAATAATGAAATTAACACCTAAATAAATAAAAAACAATCAACTGTGTGAGTAAATAACAGAATATAGCCAAGGTACAGCGGAAGGAAGAATTAGTAAAATGACCTAAAGAACCATGAAGTGGACAATCCCCAAAATATTATTATTAATGTAAGTCACAAGATGACAAAAAAGGTATTTAAGATTGACTGAGAATAGGTCCAGCAATCAATTAACTGAGCAGAGATGATGTTCCTCTGGTCTCAGAAAAAAAGGTAGTAATGGAAGAAACCTGCTACTAAAAAGTTAGGGAAAAATTATATAACAGGGAGAACGCACTAATGGAAATAAATAAAAACAGATCTAAATAAAATGGAGTGGAATAAGTAAGAAGAAAAACAAGAAAGAAGAAATAAACAAGAAGAAAAAGGAAAAAATTATATATAACTGATAATTTCATAAAAAACTATACTAGTGTTTTACCAAAATGGTCAATTTTGAAGGAGAGGCATTATGTTACAACACAAACAAGCCACCCCAATACCAGGGAAAAAATGATGAATTAACTATATAAAATGTTTAAACTAAAGAAAATAAAATGACGATAACGCGACAAACGAC
This sequence comes from Magicicada septendecula, assembly GCA_034769895.1. Classification (NCBI taxonomy): domain Eukaryota; kingdom Metazoa; phylum Arthropoda; class Insecta; order Hemiptera; family Cicadidae; genus Magicicada; species Magicicada septendecula. The sequence goes on along the minus strand of CM068368.1, from coordinate 670,982,481 downwards.
TACATGACCCAACCCAAGTGATTGAATCAATAGATAAACCAAATAAAATGAAACCAAATGAGAAAGAGAAAACCAAAATAAAATGAAATCGAAGAAGAAGGAAAATGAAGGTGAAACAAACCAAGTATAAAGGAAATAAAATGAAATCAAAGGATAAAACACAAACAAATAATATAGAACAGAGAAAGGAGAAATGTTACACTCAAATATAATAATGAAAAAGAAACCAATAAATAACAAATGTAAAAGATAGTTATTAGTATCGACTAAATAATCAATGTAAATGATAATTGATAAAACCAGATAAAGTAATGACAAACTAAAAGTACACTAACCAGAGAAATAGAGTTTAAATGTAATAAAAGACTCTAATAATAATAATATCTACAACAAGAAATGCATCTCCTGGAATGCCAAAATAAGGCATTACAACACCGTCGTAAAAACGGAATGTCTCTACGCCAGTGAATGCCTCTCGATGAACTATAACCTCGACAAACTAGAAGTCCTGGAAAGGAGAATTCTAAGAAAAATCATGGGTGCAGTTCGGACTGAAGATGGATGGAAGCTGCGAAGCAATAGGGAAGTCTACCAGAACGTGGAAAGAATCTCGGAGACTATGCGGAGGAGGAGGCTGACATTTATCGGACATCTATACAGAATGGACAAAAATCGATTAACCAAACAAATATTCGACTACCTCTGGAATAAGAAGACCACTACAACGTGGATTAAGGAATTTAGAAAAGATTTAGAAAAGTCGAATATCACAGAGTCCCATATGTTAGAAAGAAGTGAATTTAGGAGTACAGTGAAAAATCTGGAATTGTTTCAAGATGCAGGAAGACCTAATAGAAGTGGACGAACTTGGACAGAGGATCAAAGGAAACAAGCCAGTGAGCGTATGAAGGAGTATTGGAGACAGAGGAAACTCCAGGCAAAGAAAAAGAAATAAAGTTGTAGCGTGATCCTAAGTGGTCAATTCGCTAAAAAAAAAAAAAAAAAAAAAAAAAAAAAAAAAAAAAAAAAAAAAAAGACTATAATGAACTGTATAACTAACCTTTGTAAAGAGAGAGATAGTGAACATAAGTAAGTGACAAAGAAAATGTAATGTTAGGGATTACCCACTAATAACACTTAAAATAAAATATAAGAAGTGCAAAGTGATGGTGTAAAACCCCAAAATAATAAGAAACCCTATTGATAGGTATAAACACTCAATAATCTGTGATGAACAATATAGATTTAATGGTGAACATTATTATTCAATAAGAATTTTGTTAATGATAGTATTAAGATTAATTGTAAATGAGGGATACAATGGTATTCAGGGAAGGAATCCAATAGAATGTCAAAAGTTAGTGTTACCATGGCTAGAGAGTAAAGTTAATATAAGAATAAATATAGTAACGAAAATAACAGCAAAATCAATAAACACCCTATGTTCTAAGGGATAGTCAGTTAAGGAGATTTGAATGGTGTGATGATGTTTATCACCCAAAAAAATAAATAAGAATGAAACAAATTGTAAACAAACGTTGCATAATAGCTGTTAAAGAATTGTTCGATTAAATCTATGAATAGGAATATGGCTGAAAGGATTACACAGACCATAAACCTAAATGTTATATTGTATTTTATAGAGAATAGTAAAGTTGCCAAATAATAAACATTGGCAAAATAAATAAGAAAAAAGATAAAGTAATATAAATCTGATAATACTGGAAGGGCAGTTAGAAAATAATAAACAAACCATATTGTAGAAACTAATGTGTTACTTTACTAATTATGTCCCTAGTTCTGGGCGGCATTTGTTACTTTACTAATTTTGTCCCTAGTTCTGGGCGGCATTTGTTACTTTACTAATTTTTATACTCTTAATAAAATACATCTGTATATGTATGTGGAAACAACCAGTAACCTATATTTTGTTTTGTTTACTTTATTTCGATCAGACACGTTTGTCACACATACCATAATTATGGTATCCACCATAATTTGTGAATTCGTTTGCTTCAGTTTTGTTATTATACTTATTATTACTACCTAACGGTCCAGGATTCGACTCAGCGTGAATGCTGACACAAGGAGGAATTGAAATGAGAATACGTTTCTTTGACACCATGAACATCAATCGTAATTTATTTCTGCATTTTTAGTTGTGTACACCGGACAATATTCCAATATGGCGGCCATTAAATATATTGGCTCGCTTTCATACTAAAATCAGTTATATTTTATCAAACATTAATTTACCAGAATCTTTATATTGATTATGCAGCTGCTTCATATTTAATTAATTTAATGATAATTCTTTAAAAGAAAACGCAAACCAACACCCCGATGGGATGTCGACATTATCGGGCACACCCTACTTTCTCTCGCGCATTCATACTTATAATTTCAAAATTATTTTTTGTGTACACATCTCTATGATTGATTAAAGAGCTCTTTAAATATAAATTTGGGTTTTCACTTCCCTGATTTGGTCGACTGGAAGTTCTAGACGTGCATCACATGTTGTTCCCTCCGCTGGCGTTGTTACATCATATCAAATTCACTGACTCTACTTCTAATTTTGAAAAGCAATCACTGCACACTGTCTAAAGTTTACTGAGGTGGTTACATTTCACATTTTGATTACATTTTGAGTTATTTCAAACACTAAACCAGTGTAAAATGCCGGTTGCCTGTGAGACAGGTGTTACTACTGCTGCTGTATTGTATAGACTGGGACTCAACACTACGCAAATTCTACATACGTGTGTGTGTGTAAACGTCATCGTTCTTTGTTTCTTCGTTACATAATAGTCTTGTTGATTACGTATTTTTATAGCGTCATTGTGGTTTTAATGACGTTGGGCGTTGTTGGCCAATGAGATAGAAGTAAGTAGAGCCGGTATTGGTTACAGCAACCATTACAAGTCTGTTTATCGGCACGTATTCTGCTGTCCTTGAAATTGTTTTGTTGTCTCTGATCTGCGTCGTCGTATGCGAAACCCAAGGGAAATTGTATCACACATATAAATGATTTTTAAAACATTGAAATACCATAGTTTACTACCTTGCATACCATATTTTTATATCATACCTTTTGTACTGTCACAAATGAAAACATTCAATAATTGTGAAACAGATCCAAAACAAGTCAACAAGTAAACAAATCATTTATAATACCAACACAAAACATGTATGAGAGTAAATTAATAAGTAATTAGTATAAAATAAGTAAATAAGGCCAGTTACTACTTAGGCCTATGAAATGCCTAACTGTAAAAAAACAAATAACTACAAATTGTAAAAAACTAACAAGAATATTAGCAAATCCAAGGCAAGCAACTAATCAAGGATAATTAGTGAATCATATTAAAAGATAAATGTTAAATTAAGGACATAAAATAAGAAAGAAATGTAATTAGATAATATCAACATAAATGTTCAAACAATAATACATAAGAAAACCCAGCTTTGTGGGATGTCAAAATGATCTTTGAAAGAAAATACGAACAGTAGTGATAATATTTAATACATAGGGAGGAAGACGGAAGAATAATAGCAATCAGAAGATATACAGTAATTTTGAATAAAAATTCAAATATGATAACAATGGTACTAAGTCAAGTTCAGCCAATCAGGACCTATAAGTTACCATGACAACTGAAACGTTATTTATGAATTTTCCGTTAAAATTATGATTCCATTCTTGACGCTCAACAGGAATAGACGCCAGGCCGTGAATGACCAAATGTTTAATATAAAACCTTTTCAAAAGTAATTAAAAGTCGAAAAGATGAAGATGTAAGAAGCTGATGAAGGACTAGAACATTTAACTGATGCCAAGGACCAATTTACCAAATTCCAAATTAATAAATTTCTTCAACAACTAATACGAAAAAGAAGCCAGACGTATTTAAGTTCCAAAATAATTGAAGATTGAAGACCCCAAACCATTTCAACTGAATGATAGTACACATCTAGTCGACTGAGTTGATAAGTATTGCTAAATTACCCGAATTTCTGAATTAAATTCTCTTTAAAATTTTCTCACAGTAATCTGAACTCTCACTATAAACTGATGATATTATTTCTTTCAAAGATTAAAAAAAAATAAAAAATAAAACACTAAACTTATGTTAACAAGGAAAATAACCTGTATGAAAATTATGAACTTTTGAAACACACTTTACCACACTTAAGGAACAAATTATAATTACACATTATAATATCTAAGTACAATTAATGTAAGGTAGTGTACTTTATTGTAATCATTATTAATATTCGTAATCACAAGAATCCAGGATCTGAATGAAATTAACTGTAAACAAACCAAGCAGTCGCCATGTTTGATTGAATAATGCGTTCAGAGTCAATTCACCAACCTAGAGATTTTTGTCTTATAATAATTGCCGGTGCAAATTTGTTGAATAACAAAATATAATTTTGTGTAAAACTGAATAATTACCAATCACAATTAAATAAACTAGTACAGAGTGTAACCACTGTTCTTTATTCCATAGGAAAGTGTATTATATTATTTGTGTATTTTAGCGAAAAAACCAGGGTGACGGTAAGCGCTCACGTCGGAAACTCGGCGAAATAACCGCTCGATTAAGAAGGTCGAACGAAGGCGGGAGTAAATTTGAATTCTCCATACTGTCATAGATGAGAACGCTTAATCATCCTATTTTTTAATTTAATTGTTTTAATTAAACAATTTGGCACCACCCGGGATTTATGAACACCTATTGAAGAACAGGTAAGGTTTCCACTTGCGAGTACTGGTAATTCGAAGTATCGCTATGGACATCGTCAGCGCAACATATAAGTAATGACACCAGTGTGAGGCGAACACACAAAAGAATACACTTTTCAGAGTACGTACAAAACGAGTCGTTACAAAATATATATATATATATATATATATATATATATATATATATATTGCAATGGAACATCGCAGAAAGGGTCTTTGTAGCTATGACTACATGCTTTTATACAATTTATGATGTTATAGACATGTTGAAAATTGATTTTGTTAAAATTTTGTAAAATAGCTATAAGTTTTGAAATAAGAAATGGGTAATTAAAACTGTTGCATGTCAAAATGCCCATAAATATATTTTCTGTCATGTCAAGTGCGAATTTAGTGCGCGAGTTTTTCGTATTTACATGAATAACTCTGGTGTAAATTAACGTATCGAATTGAAACTTGGGACAGCTCATACTTCTGAATTAGCACTACATTTTTCATATGTCAAAGACTCAAAACATATTATTTAAATATGTATTTTTTTAACAGAATTCACCTTTCTAAAAAATCCTTATCTTCTGAAAGTCATAAAACATTTAGATAAAATCTATACATACTTTTGCAGTCTTCAGCAAAATTGATCAAGACATATGTCTACCTATCTAACCCATCAATCACGTGCTATGGGTTTTAACCAATCAGAGGCTCCAATTTTCATTCAGATTGGTCCCTCATGGAAGAAGCTTCGGGCAGTTCAACCTAGCAGCTCGGCCTTAACAGACGTTGTCTCTGTGCGAGTTTGTCGTATCAGTATACGTTCTACATAAGGGTTTCGAGTACGGGGTCTTAGCAACGAGTTGCCTGATCAACTGGGTATTAGAACTCAAAATAATTTAATTATAAATTAAACAGTGCTATCTCGCGATAGTCAAGATTTTTCTGCATAGGAATCAGGTGTATTTGCCGAAATATACCTGGGTGAATGCGAGGACACGTCAAGATACCGGAAGGTGTATGTAAAACACACCGAAATCTAATTAAATTGTTAAACCCATTATCGAGCCCTGAGATAAATAAGATAAAAGACTCTTGATATTATTTTGTTATAATTTACTATGCCTTATATTTGTTTCATTGCAATATATATATATATATATATTTATATGTGTGTGTATGCGTGTGTGTGCGCGCACACGCAGAAAATTATAACAGAATATTTTAAACAACTTTCAACACCATTCATACTTATTCCCTACTGACCTAAATGCTTCCTGCAATGCTTGAAGAAGAGCGTAACTACTACTTTTCGATGTTCTTGTTCAATCATCTGCTCCTGACTCTTGAAAATGTTGGTTCAACGTCTCCCATATATTGTAATGCGACATAAATAGAGCCCCGCATAACTAACATTATAATGCAAATAATCAAAGAAATTATTTAAACAAACCCAAAATGAGTAGGAAAATAAACTGATAAAGAAAGTGACAATAAAGGAAATCAGTAGAGTGATACCATTAAAAAAACTAAAGGATAGGCATTGGTGTTAGTATTAAGTAAAAGACTCATGATTGAATTAGTAATAAGACTTATTTTATTGTTCAGTAATAAGTCAATCCTTATGACTTAGTTTAATTAGTGGCTCGGCAACTACACGCGCGGTCGGACCGGTCCAACGGAGCCGAAGTTACATCGTGTTATGTGTGTGTCGTTATTGTGATTTAGTAAATATGTGCAAATGTGTTTTTATGTGATTTATGTGAATTTTAACATTTGACGAGGATTACTGATGATGTGACACATGTCACGAAACGTGTCTATATAAAAAACGCTAGAACGAAGTCACTGACGGATACAAGGTAATTAAATTATTGTGAAAAAGTGACTTGGATACTATATAAAAACAAAATAACTTTTATATTTGTTAACATTAGTAATTAAGATTTCTTATTTTTATATATTTGTAATGTGTTGTATGCCTTTTTAAAACATTTCTGACTTCTTAACAGCCCAAAGAACTCAAGCCCTGAGATTATTAAGTTGCATTATAATTATTTGAAACTTGTTGAAGGTCGGATTCAAGTAACGAATCGATACGAATCTGTCAAGGTCGACCCAAGACCGAACCATTTACATTTTTTTGAACCAATAAGCAGAAAATAAAAATCAATAATTACCTATAAAAGAGTTATTATTTAATACTTGCAAATAGGCTAAGAGTGTATTTACAGGTATTAGCGGGAGCGAGCAGGTACATAGGCGAATATCGCCTTGCCGACGACAGAAGAGAAAATAACCTACAACTGCCAGAGTACGGTTAGAGCTGATCGCTCATTAACCAGAAATGCGGGAATATTCAAATAGCACTAACCGACGATAATCTCTCCTCCTCTCTCTCTACACTAAAATACCAAAAAGATCAATTACACTAGACACAGAACAACTAAGGTTCAAAAACAAGAAGAATAACACATAATTAATAGTTAATATCATTAATAAACCACGATACAGCACTAATACATTATAGAATTAGTAACGGTAGATACAAGTATTGGTTACAATATCAAAACCAATATACTACATCAACTTTCTACCAAGGATACAACAAGTGTGCATTAAGCAATCATCTGCTTTTTGATTTCTATCAAGACACTATGTTTCTTGTGATCATATGGTAAATTATTTCAGACATTGTACCTGTCTGAACCACAATCAGTACAGCTTCAGACAACCACATAAGAATAATAGCATCCTTTGCAAGCTATGCCACTAAGTTATTTGTGATTATGAAAGAGAATATTTAAGAAAGACATTACAAAACGCTGTCTACACTAGACAAACTACTAAACATTGTCTACTAACATTACTACTATGCTAATGCCGTAACATTATTAACATTATTATAACTGCATTATGAGGAAGGAATTATATGTAAAAAGCAAAAAGGGTTAGATATACAGGGGTTACTTCATATAAAATTAGCAGAGCAACACACATTAGCAGTTGAGGTTAAAAACATACATGTTAAAATATGGAAGGTGACAGTACAATGTCACATTTAATATATCTACTCGCCAGCTATTGGAAATAAAATAGTATTCTGAAAAACTATCACGATTACATTTGAGTATAATAAAAGAAAAATCAAAGAGAATTACAGAGGTATATTGCTACTTTATACAGCCTATAAAGTATCTTCAAAAACGTTTAATAATCAGGTAAGAAAGATAATGGGAAATATATGGAATTCATACAGGATTCATAAAGGTAGAAGTCTAACAGATGTGATACGTCGTTGACCATAGTGAGCAGCATGAATCATTGACCTGTATTATCCTCTCCATATACACTTAAAAATTTACAAGAACATACAATCAACAACTTGGCTGTAGCATTTATTCAAAATGGATTGTGTGCCTGAACTCTGTCAGAATAATGTTAAATATTAACATGAAGCAACACAAAACAAAATAGGTCAGATGGGACTAGGTTTGGTGGATGTTGCCATGCAGAAATTAAATGCTTTGTCAAAAACATCTTACAGATACTTCACTGGTGCTAGCGCATTCTCTTGGTGAAAAACCAAGAGACAATCTACCATATGTCATGTCTATTTTGTCTCAGCTCCTTAATATAGTTCTAATTACCAGGATTTTTATGCATCCAAGCAATGTGAATAATTCCTCAGGTATTAGGAAAATATTACCATCACTGCTTTGAATTTGCTCATTGTTTTTTCTTTAACTATTCAATGGAGTGTGTGACAGACGCTCATCACCATAATCTTTCTTTAACAAGTGGTAATGGAATTTCTATATTGGTCCGTGTAAATACTTAAAATTATTTTGATGGAGTTCAGATACATGGTCCATTCAACAAATGCTAATCCGGAGCTAATAGTTGCATGTGTTTGAAGAAAATTTAAGTGTAGACAGAGGGGAGAAACAGGCTAATGACCAAGCTGCTTGCAGTTGCCAGTGTTACAGGAAAGTGGTGAAAAAACCAGCCTGATTATTTTATAATCACACCTCGTAATCTCCATACTTACACAGCTTGTGCAGCCTATGAGAACATTGCCTCAACACAGGAAAATTATGGGATATTATATATTAACACTATTATATTTGTCACAAAGGGAAACAGAGATAACACTACACAAAAATCAATATATATATAAAATTCGACGAAAACCTGAAACTCTAATACGAGTTACAAGATGGTGTTGAAGAGATGTCATATGTAACATGGAGAGAACTGAAAAATTTGATTTGAGAGAGATGATAACATCAAACAGAATAAATGGGATGAGCATCTTGAGAAAATGTTCTCTGGGGAGGAAACTGATTACAAAATAAATAATAAGTATAAAGCTCAAGAAAGAAGACACCTAGTTAAACTGAAGAACACTTGAACATTATAATAAGCAACATTTCACAAAATATGAGATGAAGAGGAGAAGAAAAATTATAGGATCACCACAACAACATATTGACTATTAAAGCTGCATATTATATTGAAAACAGCCTTGCTCGAATAAACAGATATGGCATGATACATGAATTTTGTAATAAATTTTTATATTTTTTTATATATAATAATATTAGTAAAAGTGAACAAAGAGGATGAATTAACAAGATATTAATAAATTTTTGTTATTTAAAAAACTTAAAATAAAAACCAACCACAATTCTGAAGATTAAAATACTGTAAAAATGCCCACACTTAAATTGCACTTTTAAAGAGGGACCAATTTTTTAACTCTTTTATTATACATAATTTTACCTTGCATTACCACCTTTGAACTGTTATTTCAGTAGAAAGATATACATTCTGTAAGCAACTATCCACTAATACACTAAACTATTACTGATAACAATATTCTTAATTAACTCTCTGGGTCATTACATGCCAAATCAACCTGTCACTCAACCTGACCATTTCAGATTTTAATGAAACTTTCAGGAAAAATTCTCCCTTATGATGGAAATGAGAATATATTTTATAGGGGTAATGGATATAGGGATTGTAATAGAGGTTTACTAAACATACAAACAAATAATCAAGCCATAACTTATTTAAAATCATTGTGAATAAAATATCTGCCAATTACAGGTGTTCTGGCACAGCACAGAAAGCCTGTACAGACTTGTCTGATTCATGTACTTACAGGAGTGTGACTCATATCCACTCTAGCTCAGTTTTTGCTTAGTTTCCTTTAAGATCTCAGTGAGTGAACAGTTAGTTGTTGGCAATGTCACTTAAAAAGTGTTTTGCATAAAAGTATGAATTTTATACGTTACTACTTTTTTAGTGGATGTGAAAGAAGTGTTCTCCTGTGATAACAATATGGGTGAACCCAGTCAAACAAAACATTTTTCAGTATATTGCTGTAATCCATTTAAAAAGGCTGGTCATTATTACTACAAAAAAAGCTTGAGACCTGTGAATGAAAATGTTTTAAAACGTAATGCCAATTTACGTGAAGGCGACAAGATATGTTGTGGTTGTCGTAAAGCTGTTTTCAAGCTACCAGAAATTCCAACTGAGCAAGAAGAATTGCATTCGGACAGCTCAGAATCGCAGTATGATTTGAATGTTCCTGAAGTACAAGTTCAAAACTCATGTTCAACTCCAGAGAAAGTAGAGGCAATTGAAGCCTTAAACAAAAGTCTTGCTGCTATAGATGAAACGCCAATAAAAAGAAAACGTTTAAGTGAACAAAAATACCCAGATGAAAAGATAAAAAAAGTGACTGAAGCTTTCCGAACAAAAGTTCTAAATTTAAGTCCAGGTACCTCTGACTCTGACGCCGTAAAAAATAATGACAATGAAGTTATTAATCAATTAAAAGAAAAGTTCAACACTACTACAGACAAAAATGTGAGAATGCAGATTCTAGTAACTACACTTCACAAAAGCTGGATTCTAAAAACAATTGAAACTGAATTTGGAGTGTCTAACTTTACGGCTAGAAAGGCAAAAAAACTGATACATGAAAAAGGTATTATGTCATCCCCAGACCCAAAGCCTGGAAGAACGTTGGACCTTGCAAAGGTGGCCTTAGTCAAGGACTTCTATCAAAATGATGAAGTCAGTTGTCAAATGCCAGGTAAAAAAGACTTTGTTTCGGTAAAAAAATATGCAAACATGTACATGTGCAAAAGTATTTAATTCTAAGTACATTAAGAGAAGCATAAGTACTATTCAAGGAGCGTTAGATCAGATCAGAAAATTTGATTTACTAAATTTTGTGAGCTTCGTCCCAAGCATTGTGTTCTACCTGGGTCCAGTGGGACACACACTATGTGCGTTTGCACAATACATCAGAATGCCAAATTAATGATGGCTCAGTGTAAAATACCTGAATTAACAAATGGTGAGCTCCCTATTAAAACATACAAAGATGTAACAAGCAATATAATTTGCAAAACTCCAACATGTAAATGTTATTTTGCAACTGCCCAGGAAGTGACGATTTGAAGGCTAGGTTTGAAGAAGCTTTTGAGCTAAATAGCGTTGAAAATGTGAGTTTCAAACAATGGATGCAGATTGATAACAAGTGTGTCCTGGAAACTGTTACAAAACCAACAGAAGAGTTTGTGGATTATTTGTTTCCGTTTGCCAAAACTCTTAAGACACTCTTTCATTGCTACTCAACAGTCTTCATACTTGCGACACTTAAAAGAAAATCTACCTCAAAACCAATGCATTGCGCTTTGTGATTTTGCTGAAAATTATGCATTTGTACTTCAAGATGCTGCACAAGGCTTTCACTGGAATAATGCTCAAGCAACAATACATCCGTTTGTTATATACTACATGGATGAGGAAAGCAAAAAGCTGGCATACCTTAGCTTAGTTATCATTTCTGATTGTATAACACACGATACCGTTGCTGTTCATTTATTTCAACGCCTCATGATTGACTTTCTTAAACAGAACCTGCTTCATAAGCCCGAAAAGCTCCATTATTTTTCAGACGAAGCAGCATCACAGTACACAAACAAATCCAACTTCCTCAATCTCTGCGATCATGAGAACGATTTTGGAATTAAGGTTGAATGGAACTTTTTTGCAATGTCACATGGAAAGAATGCATGTGACGGTGTAGGAGGAACTGTAAAACGTTTAGCAGCATTGGCCAATCTACGTATGGTTTACAATGTACAAATCATGACCCCTCGCCAACTTTACAATCGGGCTTACGCCAATATTGAAAAGATCAGTTTTTTGTATTCCACTAAAGACGAAAATGAGGCAGAGGAACAGACCTTGAAGAGACAGTTTGAAGAAGCAACAACAATAAGGGGCACTCAGCAATTTCACAGTTACACTCTTGTGAGTGAGACAAGAGTTTTAGTGAAAAGCCACTCATTTTCAGAGGTATCAAGTGTAGAAATAGTTTCAGCTGACGACACTGATGCTGATTTGGACACTAATGACATTGTTGGCTTTGTCACATGCCAATACTCAGACAAGTGGTGGTTAGGTTGTTTGTTAGGAGTAGAAGCAGATGAAGTAAAAATACGTTTTTTGGAACCACATAGCCCTTCTCCATCTTTCAAATACCCACAATTTACTGACATATTAGTTGTGCACAAAAGTGAGGTTTTAACAAAAGTTGGTCCTACAACAGCAACAGGAAGAGTTTATCGCCTTACAGACTTAGAAACTAAAAAGGCAAACAAGAAATTATCTGTTAAATTAAAGAAGAACTAAGATCTATTTAGGTATTTTGGTGCGATTACAAAATGACTGAGTGCTAACCAAGAAAAAACTTATTATTTTTATCATGTAAAACCAGGTATGTAACCTTCCTTGTTATGATGATTGTCTATGTATTAGTATGATGTAAGTAACAAAAAATGTAGATTTTACAAATTGTCTGTTACCGTGTAAACACAAAACAAAAATTATTAGCCTATAGATGCGTTGTACATTACTTTAAGGTTTTTGTCATAACTCCTGATCCCATTGCGATCCCACTCTAAAAGTTTCAGGATTTATAGCTTATAATATTACAAGAAACATATTTTTTCTATTTTTTTTTTAAAAACACTCTCAAAATGTATGTAAAAATGTTTTTTGGATTTAAAAAAAAGATTTTACCAAACATAGTCAAGTACCATATCAAATTAAACCTTGTAAGATTCTCTTTAAAATGAGGGGTCAAGCAAGTCTCTAAGCCTTATAGAACTTGAGTTATTAAAGAATTAAAAAGTTCGTGAAAGCCAAAAAACGGTATTTTTTCAAAATTTTTAAAATTAATTACATCATAACCCAAACAGATAAAAAAAATCTAAAAATATATTCCCATTTCTATTATAAGGGATATTCCTGCAAGTTTCATTGAAATCTGAAATGATCAGGTTGAATCTTAAAATTTTTTGGTTGGTTTGGCATGGAATGACCCCCTCTACAGCTTTAAACACACATGATTATATACAGGGTGTCCCGGGAGGAGAGGGAAATAATTTGAGAAATGGTTCTATAGTGTAAAAGAAGAAAAAAAGTTCATATAAACATATGTCTGGAAACGCTTTGTAAGCGAGTTACGGCTAGCGAAAGATTTCGCCCGGGTTTCGGTTCCCCCGGGTAAATGAAGACTTTCTGAAATTCTGGGAAAGTAAATTAAGGGGCGAATTCTGTTGTTTCTTAAAAAACGTTTTTTTAGGTTAGAAGTACAATAACTTTGTTAAATGATTAATAAATGCATAAAAGTTAAAAACAAAACTTGTAAAGAATTTAATTCTGAGAAAAATGGTGTAAATAAAGTCAATAAAAATCAACAAAAAATTCCAATTTTGGTTAAAAACAAATTTTAGTTTTTAGGCAAAGATTTTTCTGTTTTATGTCAGATATCATGAAACTTATGGGAGATACAGTTCTGCAACCTGTTTTATTCAATTTTTCAGGTCAAAAACCATAAGAAACAACAGAATTCGCCCCTTAATTTACTTTCCCAGAATTTCAGAAAGTCTTCATTTACCCGGGGGAACCGAAACCCAGGCGAAATCTTTCGCTAGCCGTAACTCGCTTACAAAGCATTTCCGGACATATGTTTATACGAACTTTTCTTCTTCTTTTACACTATAGAACCATTTCTCAAATTATTTCCCTCTCCTCCCGGGACACCCTGTATATAACCTCGCATAGTTATAAATATTTAATACTTTGATCTGATCGTAATACGAAGTATTGAATTAAAACGTATTACATACTTACTTTCAGTTTCATTATTTTTTATCATTTCTGCACATTCTGATAAAATGGTAGGCTTGAATGTAGACACCAGCACATTCACACAGCACTCTGTTAACTAACAGAATCACCATCTGATTAATTTCTTCATTAAAAAATTTTTGAACCTTAACGCTATTTTTCTTAATTATAACTTTTCTATTATTGATTTGTTAAGGTTATATACACAAAATATAAATGTCTCAAATATATACATGAGTAAATATATAATGTGCAATCCGCTTTTTGTTAGAATGTTTTTACTTCCATATTCCTTAAGGAATGGAAGTATCGTGATGGCAAAAAAAATCGTGTTCGAGATTATTGCAGATTCTGATTCTACTACACTCAAAACATGAAAAAAGTCGTTTTCCGAAAAGTGTCTGTGTGTGTGTCTGTCTGTCTGTCTTAGATTTTTTTTCTATGGCAAACGATAACAGCCGCAAATTCAAACAGAATCAAATAATTTTTTGCATACAGCCCTGATTTATAGAGTACTCGCGACCTATTGTTTTTGGTGAAGATCGGTTGAGGGAAAGGGGTAGTTTACCTGCAACGGTTTTTTTTTATCAAGGGTAATTTTGTTTGTTTGGCAAACGATAACAGCCGCAAATTCAAACAGAATCAAATAATGTTTCGCATACAGCCCTGAATTGTAGAGTTCTCACGATCTGTTGATTTTGGTAAAGATCGGTTAAGGGAAAGGGGTAGTTTACCTGTACCGTTTTATGTTTTAACAATGGTATTTACTATGGCAAACGATAACAGCCGCAAATTCAAACATAATCAAATAATGTTTTGCATACTGCCCTAAATTGTAGAGTTCTCAAGACCTTTTGTTTTGGTGAAGATCGGTTAAGGGAAAGGGGTAGTTTACCTGCAACGTTTTATGTTTTTAAGGGTATTTTCTATGGCAAACGATAAGAGCCGCAAATTCAAACAGAATCAAATACGTTTTTGCATACAGCCCTGATTTCTTGAGTACTAAAGACCTATTGTTTTTGGTGAAGATCGTTTAAGGGAAAGGGGTAGTTTACCTGCCACGTTTTTTGTTTTATCAAGGGTATTTTTTATGGCAAACGATAACAGCCGCAAATTCACACAAAATCATATAATATTTTGCATACAACCCTAAATTGTAGAGTACTCAAGACCTGTCGTTTTTGGTGAAGATCGGTTAAGGGAAAGGGGTAGTTTACCTGCAACGGTTTTTTATCAAGGGTAATTTTACTTCCATATTCCTCAAGGAATGGAAGTATGGTGATGGCAAAAAAAATCGTGTTCGAGATTATTGCAGATTCTGATTGTACTACACTCAAAACATGAAAAAAAGTCGTTTTCCGAAAAGTGTCTGTGTGTGTGTCTGTCTGTGTGTCTGTGTGTCTGTCTGTGTCTGTAGATTTTTTTTCTATGGCAAACGATAACAACCGCAAATTCAAACAGAATCAAATAATTTTTTGCATGCAGCCCTGATTTGTAGAGTACTCGCGACCTGTTGTTTTTGGTGAAGATCGGTTGAGGGAAGGGGGTAGTTTACCTGCAACGGTTTTTTTTTATCAAGGGTAATTTTGTTTTTTTGGCAAACGATAACAGCCGCAAATTCAAACAGAATCAAATAATGTTTCGCATACAGCCCTGAATTGTAGGGTTCTCAAGATCTGTTGATTTTGGTAAAGATCGGTTAAGGGAAAGGGGTAGTTTACCTGTAACGTTTTATGTTTTAACAAGGGTATTTCCTATGGCAAATGATAACAGCCGCAAATTCAAACAGAATCAAAAGATTATTTGCATACAGCCCTAAATTGTAGAGTTCTCAAGACCTATTGTTTTTGGTGAAGATCGGTTAAGGAAAGGGGTAGTTTACCTACAACGTTTTTTTAACAAGGGTATTTTCTATGGCAAACGATAACAGCCGCAAATTCAAACAGAATCAAATAATTTTCTGCATACAGCCCTGATTTGTAGAGTACTCAAGAGCTGTTGTTTTTGGTGAAGATCGGTTGAGGAGAAGGGGTAGTTTACCTGCAACGTTTTTTATCAAGCGTATTTTCTATGGCAAACGATAACTGCCGCAAATTCAAACAGAATCAAATAATTTTTTGCATACGTCATTGAATTGTAGAGGACTCAAGGCCTTTAGATTTTGGTGAAGATCGGTTAAGGGGAAGGGGTAGTTTACCTGCAACCTTTTACGTTTTAACAAGAGTAAAGTACTTGAAAATTTTATTTAAACTTTTTGAAACAATGGTAATTGTTAAAAATAAAATAATTTTGTTGCCAGGCAATAAAATTATAATTTTTTCATTTTAATGTAAATTATGTTTGAGTTAATATCTTTATATATACAGTGGAACTTGGTTATTACGGCCTCGGCTGTTACGTCAACTCGGGTGTAGCGTTATTTTGTCATAAGTCCGGTCAAACTGATATCTTTAACATTATAAAAATTCCCGGTTTTAACGTCACTAAATATTGTACTACTCTGTTATAGCGTCAAATATTTCTCAGATATTTTACTCTAAATTTCATATAAACGTATATATGTGCGCGTGCGCGTGCGCGCTAGCCCATGGCTACATTGTACAGACATACATTGTATGCAGACATACATTGTATGCAAGCAATAAGCACTGTAACAGGACTGCCGGCGCCAGCCATTTTACGTGCTCCAACGGATGGCTAGATCGATTTAAGGCCCGACACTCGATTTCCTTTGCAAAAATTTGTGGTGAGGCAAAATGCGTAGATCTGAACGTTACAGGCGATTGGGTGCGTAACACTTGGCCAGAAATTAGACGATCATATAAAGATGAAGACATCTTTAATGGACATGAAGCTGGAATTTTTTATAAATTAACTCCAGATAAGACTTTCAAATTTAAAAATGAAAAGTGCGTTGGTGGGAAGCTCTCTAAACAAAGAGTTACAGTTTTTGTTTGTGCGAACATGACGGGAACCGAAAAAAGGAAACTTTTAGTTATCGGGAAAAGTTTGCATCCTAGATGTTTTAAAAACATCAAAAAACTTCCTGTAAGTTACACTGCCAACATAAAAGCGTGGACGACTTCTAGTATTTTTGAAGATGACTTCTGTACGTGTGTATGTCACTGAACTCCTCCATGTACAAAATAATATATCGTTCGTGGCAGGTAAGCATATCTCAGTTATGTAATGTTTACGTTTCCATTTTATTATTATGCCTACAGCAATAAAAAGGCAGGTAAGACACACACACACACAATTCACGTTATTTCTGGCCTCACTCATGTTTATTTTCTTACATTTGCACGCTTTTTATATGGAAAGTGCCGAAACCCACACCAACATAACGCGTGCAAGCAGAAAAAATGGACATCAATTTGCTTCCTGTGGATCGCTGGGCAATGTAACTGCACGTGTTACAGAGGAACGATTCATAGACAGACTTTTCGTCTTTAGGGAATGAACCCTCTGCAAGATGCTGAGGGTCCATGAGTGACTTCGGAGCGCTCCTTCTTTTTCGCGTGTTTGTTCTGTGAAACGTACACTGTAGATTCGCAGCTTTACTCTAAGCAACGCTCAATAGGAAATGTTGAAAATTTTTGTCCACAGTGTACCCTCATTCACACTACACCTGCTCTGATGTTTTAATTACGGACATCATAATATTAAAACTTTGGAAACTTGAGCACTACTTAATGGAGATCAATCATTAACTTATACAAGCCATTAATTTTATGCATATATTTTATATATATGTGTACAACGTTATCGGCAACAAAGAAGTAGTTTTTGTTAAAATTCCTTCCCGGGATATTTGGCCGTAGTCCAATGTTTTCTACAAAACCAGATGTTTCGGCAATGCCGTCGACTTCCATCATCAGTGAAAATCGAGTGCGATAACGTGAGGTGGTATAAGTTAGTGACCACAGTACTGTGGTTAAGGCTGAAGCAGTAAGTAGAAAGAAGTAGTTTCTATGGTAATATTTCATTTCAAAAATGATTTTAAATATAAATCTTAGAATATGGAAGTCATGTATGGTTCTCCATACCGATATTTTACTTCCATATTCCTTAAGGAATGGAGTATGGTGATGGCAAAAAAAATCGTGTTCGAGATTATTGCAGATTCTGATTCTACTACACTCAAAACATGAAAAAAAGTCGTTTTCCGAAAAGTGTCTGTGTGTGTGTCTGTCTGTCTGTCTGTCTGTAGATTTTTTTCTATGGCAAACGATAACTGCCGCAAATTCAAACAGAATCAAATAATTTTTTGCATACAGCCCTGATTTGCAGAGTACTCGCGACCTATTGTTTTTGGTGAAGATCGGTTGATGGAAAGGGGTAGTTTACCTGCAACGGTTTGTAACAACCAAAAATTTAAAAAATTTTTAGTGTGACTGAAAAGACGTTACATTCAGCATGA
Organism: Magicicada septendecula; assembly: GCA_034769895.1. Taxonomy (NCBI): domain Eukaryota; kingdom Metazoa; phylum Arthropoda; class Insecta; order Hemiptera; family Cicadidae; genus Magicicada; species Magicicada septendecula. The sequence continues at coordinate 670,964,089 of CM068368.1, read as the reverse complement.
CACACCTACTCAGCCCACGAGCAATAAATAAAGAAATGTGTGTAGAAGTGTCAAGTGAACGTTTACTTCAGACAATGCAAGTACGTTTCACATAGTTGTACAATAGGGCACAGGGTTGGCCGTGACAGGCTCGTCTAAAACACGAGATTTACAGCCTGCAAATGTCAGATAATGGAAACTGTGTCAAGTACCAATTTAGAGGAGAAACTGTGACGGACACACTGCCGGGTTAATTTGTAGAGTACTAGTAAAGAATAAAAAGAGTGTAAGTCACACAATAGTATATACCCTATACGAGGACGGACATCGATACCTAAAATAATAGAATCGAACTTGTAAACAGCAGGGGAACGACTTACTGGCGACAACGGATATTTACGACAGGCAGTAGGTGTGCCGTTTTGGAAACGACGTCACGCTGCGCCAGGATAGCGTTCAGAAAAAAAGGGTCAAACACAGCGAACAATAACAAGAGACGACACATTGTTTTCGTGAGAACTGCAGCGAGACCCGGAGTACGCTTAGACAATGGCATGATAGACGAGCATGAAATTTCTCCTGTTCTAGGAAAAGAGTACGGAGGCTTTCGACGCGAACCCGTGGGGAGACAGGATATCCAATCACAACCCAGCATCTACCCAGAGACCTGGTGGAGAGGACCGTCGCCAGCATAGCAACGGGAACGTCGAATGGGAAGTGAAGAACGACACTCTGGCTTAAGGGTAGGAGATCTTCCGTCCTATCATGTTCAACTTGAGGCGTGTTTTCCAGTACGGTGCATTGTGGTACACGATGTTTGATAAAAACTGCTTGCAGAGCACGCGGGAGGAGAGTCTCTCATAATTTTTCAACCATATACTTTGGACGGTCTTTCATAAATTTTTACTCATATACTTTGAGCAGTCAGTCGGTCAGTAGAACAGTCTTTATAATTTTCAACAGTCGGTCGTCAAAGTTCGATTAACATACGGACGGCAGTGGGACTTTGAAATTTTGCCACGCGTCATATAACTAAGAGACTTAGACATTTCGATATTGGCGCGTATCCGGTAATAGTGTACTTTCAGTGTCTAAAAACATGCGACATACGCCAGTGCTTAACAATTATAGAATTATTTATTATACTCTAATTCAGAATTGAACTAACCAGTCACACTTACATCAATAATCGACGCGTAGAACTTTCGTTGATGTAATACCGGACGGCGAAATAATAACATTATACAGTGTTGCGGTGCGATTCAATATCATGTGGAACAATTACACCGCGGCATCAAAACACTAACAGTAATGAACATATCAAACGTTGAACAATAGACAGACATATATATATACACCATAAGTAACGATGAACTTTAATACGAACACACAGCGCGAGTGAATCTGTTTCGCGTGTGTTAAGTGTCAGTCACAGCTCAGCACAGCTTCCCACACATGATCCAGCAGAGAGGAGTTACGCCGATGGAAATATCGGATAAATTCACCTAAACAAGTAATCTTTATGCTATTCTTATCATAAGAAACTCTACTGTCCTGTCTCTTTTTCAAGAAACACCCCTTGAGCATCTAATTTAAACATGATAAATATAATTAACGCCATCCATCTGAGGCATACGATGAACGCATTAGTATAGGATTTATTGTTTGAATATTTGTGTTTCTATATATCGATTACATTATATATGTATGTGTATGTTTTTCAGCAAACAACGTATTGGATTTACCTTGTAATTTGATGTATAAACATGTGTTCTTTTATGTTCTTTTCATGAGTTTATGAATGTATGTATTTACAGGGAATCTTCCATATTTTATATATTGAATTTAATGAATGATATAATGTTAATAAATAAGTGTTTATTTTATCAATATGCGTTCATCATTGTCAAATTACCTCAGAACGAGAAAGTGGCATTTGAGTGATTTATGGTAGTTTATTTTATTTTATTTATTAATGCAACAACTAGAGTCTCCATGCAATAGTTATGCTAACGTAAAGTAATTAACGTGTTATTTATTGATTACACGAGCTCATTATGCAAATTAATATATTCAATAATTACTTAATCACAGATTCGTTAATTCAGTAGCGTAATAGCATAACACCCCACAGTGTTGTATTTGCCGCCCAAAGAACGTGGGGCATTACAATTATCAGAAACTCCCAATATAAAGAAAATCTTGTATTTGGCGCCCACCGCACGGCAAAGAGCAGGCAGTAGAGATAGGATAAGCGTATATATTAATATTTCATGTTAGTAGTTGTAAGAACAAATATTATTAGTGTGAAGCTAGTTGGACTGGGACTGAATGTTAACGCGTAGTAAAGCTGCAAAAATGACGACCAGTAGCACAGATTCCATGAATTTTGACATTAATAACCAACAGGGAGTACCTGGTGTCGAACGAGAGGAATCACCAACTTATTCACAAATGACCGAGGAGACGTCAGACGTCAGAGCGCGGGGACAGGAGTCCCAACAACAACCGCAGGAAGAGGTGACGTTGCGCGCATTAATGGATTTTATGAATGAAAAATTCGAAAAGCAAAAGGAAGAGATTAATGAAAATTTTAATAAAAAATTCGAGAAATTAGAAGAGAAGTTTGAGAAGCAAAAAGAAGAAATCAATGAAAAGTTCGAGAAGCAGAATGAAAATTTCACACAAATACGCGCGGAAGTGCGTGAATATATAAATAATTGTGATAAGAAGATAGACGAGGTTCAGAAGCAGCAGAACGAAATCATAAAAGAGTTAAGGGACGACACCGACAAGAAATTCGAAGAGGTGCGTGAAACAAGAGAATTAGACCGACAGGAACTAAAGAGTGTTGCCCAAAATACTCAAACGAGCATCAAAAAGATCCACAACAGAGTGGAGACACACGCAAAAGAAAATCACAAGAAGCAAGAGGAATTGAAAGTCCAACTATTCCAAACAGTAAGACAACTACAACAGGAACAGGGAGACGTAAACAACACAATGCAACAGAAAATCAATGAGGTAGATGGAAGACAGAAGTCGGCGGAACAAAGACTAGACGAGAGCACCAGAGAGAAAACCACCCGTATTAACTAATTAAAATCCCAGATAGAACGACTACAGCGTCAGCTAATTGAAGGTGAGTCTGGAATAATCAGTAGAATTAACGGACACACGCATACAGAGTTAAAGTATAACGGCACTGACAGGTTCCCAATGGAGTTCCTGAAGGAATTGTCAGAGATCCAGGAACAGTACTACAGCAACGGTGACATTAAATGGATCGGAAGACACTTGGAGATGGACGCTGGAATATGGTGGCGCGTCATAAGGAATCAAATCTCCACGTACGAAGAATTCAAAGAAGCTTTCACCTTGAAGTACTGGGGTCAAGAACGCCAGGACAATATACGCGACAATCTGGAGTACGGCAGATATGAGTGGAATGGACCAATCACAGCTGTCCAATATGTAGAACGGATTTTACTGGAAAGTCGGCAACTGTCACCAGCATTAACCGACACTCAGCTGATACGAAAACTAGCTCGCCACTTTGGTAAGGACTTGCAGCTCGCCGTGGTCACACGTGGTATCACGAGTATACCAAATTTCGAAGCGCTGATTACGGAATTCACAAGTATACAGTCGAGCGGAGATAACACTCGCAGACCACATTATAGACCTTACAACGAAGGGAGGAACAATCCGAGAGAAAGGGAAACGCAATACAATAAAAATGAAAGTGACCGACAGGCAACAAGGGGTCGGTATGACAACAAACACTACGTCAATACAGTACAGTTTACACCAGCTGAGCCAGGACCCAGTGGCACGGTCGTTGGCACTACCCCAAGGGCGAACGGTAACAGCGACAACAATAACAACAACAAAAATACGTCGAACGAGGGGAGGAGATAGAATTTCTAAGCGACTCGTTTCCGAGTGAGAGTGTAAATATATTGTTACCTGATTTACGAAAGGACCTACTAAAAGAGGACGACGAGATTGTAAATAAACAAATATTGAAATGTCCCGAGATTACTATTAAATTTAATAATGATGTAACTGTCCAAGCCTTACTTGATACTGGTTGTATTGTTAACGGGTTGTCGGAAACTTGGTTTAATAACCATAAGAAGAGTATAGAACCATATGAGACACTACCCGTAACGAATACATTTATAATAAGTGCTGTAGGAAGTAAATCCAAATTAGTTAAGAGACAAATATTGTGTGACATTGAGATTGATAGTATCCGATATGAATGTGTGTTTTTGGTAATACCAGAATTAGTGAAACCGTGTATACTAGGAATTAGTTTTTTACAAGAAGTTGGGTGTCGCATCGACATCGGAAACAAAGTAGTTAGTTTAAAAAACGATACTGTTGATGAGGAGCACATTATACCAATCATGAATATTGACGTGATAAACAGTGAAGAAGAAGAGGAAGTACTGCGATGCATCGATGAGAAGATTGGGAGCATAGACTGCGTGGATGAAGGAATACTGCAACGCCTGAAGGAGATTTTGGTAAGGAACCGGAATGTTTTTAGGGAGTGCCCGGGAAGAATAGAGGGTTACACGCACGAGTTTCACGTTACGGACAGGACACCTTACTTTCAACGAGGGTGGCCTGTGCCGCTTGCCTACAGAGACAAGGTGAACGAGGAGATTAATCGGATGTTACGATATGGAGTAATCGAACGTTGCGCCAGCCCGTACGTCAACCCAATCGTGACAGTTATCAAGAAGGATGGGAGGGTTCGCCTATGCCTCGATGCAAGAAAAGTGAACAGCGTGACCGTGCCCGATTACGAAGGAGTGTCCCCGGTAAATGAGATATTGGCTAGATGTGGTGATATGCAGTACTTGTCGACAGTCGATTTATCCAGTAGCTTCTGGCAAGTCCCATTAAAACGAGAGTGTAGGGATTTCACTGCGTTTATGCATGAAGGGAAGTGCTACCGATTCACAGTGACGCCATTTGGACTCAGCACCAGCTCTGCAGCATTGACACGTGGATTGGATGTGGCCCTCGAGGAGGAGGTCAAGAAGAACACGATCATCTACGTGGACGACTGCTTGTGCTACTCCAATAATATACAAACACATTTAAATCATTTAGAAGCGTTGCTAAACAACCTCAATAAAGCAAATATAACTGTCAACCTCACCAAGTCACAATTCTTCAGACGAGAGATCTCCTTCCTTGGTTATCGCCTTACAACAAAAGGGATACAAGCAAACGATGACAAGGTAAAGGCGATTATGGATTTCCCAGCACCGAAGAATACAAAACAACTCAAAGGTTTTCTTGGTCTTACCAATTTTTATAACAGATTCTCGAGTAAATACGCAGAAACAACGCAACCTTTACATGAACTGCTGAAAGGTGGACGAAAGTTTTCATGGACAAAGGAAGTGGACGAGTGTTTCCAGAGAGTCAAGAATTTATTTATCGACACAGTAACTCTACGGTTCCCACGGCCGAACCAAAGATACTATATTCAGTGTGACGCTAGTAATTTTGCGTATGGTGGCCAGCTTTACCAGATTGATGAAGATGGAGAAATCGGCGTCATCGCTTTTACAAGCAAGACATTTAAGGGAGCAGAACGCAATTACTTCACGACGGAGAAAGAGCTCCTGAGTATCGTTAGATGTCTGGATAAGTTTCGTATGTACATACTTGGCCAACCACTCACGATAATCACCGACAATAAAGCATTAACATTTATGCACAAGTGTCACTTAAATAATTCCAGAATTACAAGATGGATTCTCGCCATACAGGAGTACAATTTCGACATTATCCACTGCAAAGGAAAGGATAACGTCGTTGCGGACATACTGAGTAGATACCCGGCTGACACGGAACAACACGAGACAAACGAGGAGACGCACGAATATTTGATTAATCACCTAGTTATTAAAATGAGTCAACAATTAGGCAAAATAATTAGAGGTATCGGCAAATACCAAAATGAAGATGCCAAACTCGGAACGCTCATAGATAAGATTAAGAATAACGTTATAGATAGTAAATTAAGTAAATTTTATAAAATTGTTAATGATAAGTTGTACCGACGACGACGTGGCGAATGGAAACTATACATTCCTGACAGCGTGTCGAAGGATCTAATTGCAGAGATACACCAAATGTACGGACACCTAGGCCCGAAAAGGTGTATAAAAATGTTACAAGAGCACTTCACGATCGACAGCTTGATCAAGAAAGTGAAGGTATACACCCAAACTTGTGACTCTTGCCAACGGTACAAGGATACGAACAACAGGATGCTCTTTGGCGGAACAAAAGCCATGATACCATCAGCCAAAGGTGACATAGTAAGTGTTGATTACTATGGACCCTTACCAACAGGTATAGGAGGTGTCAAATACTTACTTGTCATGGTGGACAACTTCACAAAGTTTGTCAAACTATTTACACTAAGAAGAGCGACAACCACCACGACACTACGACGGATCAACGATTACTGTACGAAGTATGGACGACCGAGAGTCATTTTAACCGACAACGGCACGCAATTTACCGCCGAAAGATGGGTTAAAGGTCTCGAGGAGCTGGGAATACAACCAAGATATACCGCGATAAGGAATCCTCGAGCGAACTTAGCGGAAAGGATTAACCGCCAATTGGGAAATCTATTCAGGATCCTGGTACACGACCAGCATAGCAAGTGGTCAAGATACGTCGGAGTAATTGAAACATGTATCAATGAAACGTACCACGAAACAATAGAAATAACACCCCACGAGGCACACTTAGGAAAGAAGCCGACCCGCGCATGGGAGAAGTGGCTGGACAAAGACGTCATCAACAATGAACACAATCCCAATATTAATGTGTTTGTAAAGATAAAAGACAAAAGAGAGAAATATGCTAAACGTATCAATGATGGTAAGAATATTACTAAATTTGCTACCGGCGATAAGGTGCTGTTGAGGAGCTACCATCAATCCGACGCCGCAATGAAAAGGATTGACAAGTTTTTCGAGTTATACACCGGACCATACAAGGTTAGTCGCGTCCTTGGTAACGCAACATACGAGCTCGCTGAGTGCGATAGCAATGGAAAACTGAGGGGTATTTTCAACGTACGATTGCTGAAGAGATACTTTGAGACAAAATCACAAGTCTCAAAGGAAAACGAAAGTGCATCGACAATCAGTTAGACTAGTGGATTCGGAGGCGGATCAACACATAAGGTGAATGTCCCGCGAAAACCGGTCCAACTAGCTAATCGGTATGATGTATATCTTATTAGTGTATAATGTAAAGATTTTGTACAAGGAGTTCTTAAGTCACAATGTGGCAACCTAACGACATTAATTACATGTGTATAGCCAGTGTTAGTGGAAATTTAAATAGAAAAGACAATTATGATGTGAAAAGTTCAATTGAATGTGCAGCAATAAATTGCGAAAAGACGTTATAACGAGTTTTATAGACACCCGATGATATTAGATTAATTAATCAAATCTGAGTGATATAAAACAAAGTTAGTTATGATCATAATGATCTCAAGTGAATTGTTAATTGTTCCTGAATAATGTATATAAATTACTAATCAATATAATTAGTATAGATGATAGTAACACGTATTGTGAGTGATACTCAATAATAATTAGTGAATGTATCAATGTGTATTTACAGGTCGTAAATTGTATTTTAAATGGTCAAGATAGACTAAGAACATTAGATATCATAATGATATTTAAACGATACATGAATAATTGTAATTCATGTCGAAAATCATTATTTCATGTGTTAGATTATAAGCGGACGGCACTGCCATCCACAGCTATTATTATTGTACATAATCCCATATCTAATTAGATATGCAAATATGTAAAAAATGCGTTCATCTTTCCTCAGATGCACGGCAATAAATTCCCAGAGGTAGTTTACGACCAAATATAGGGAATATATATCCATATACCCCAAGCAGAGGAAAGTAGGTCATTGACCGCGACTTTATCAGAGGGGAATCCCACAACAAACTCAGAGCGCAGAAATCGGATTAGAGTGTCTTCCGCTAATCCAACATCAAATCCGATTTGGGGACCTATGAACAACCAAAAATTTAAAAAATTTTTAGTGTGACTGAAAAGACGTTACATTCAGCATGACACACCTACTCAGCCCACGAGCAATAAATAAAGAAATGTGTGTAGAAGTGTCAAGTGAACGTTTACTTCAGACAATGCAAGTACGTTTCACATAGTTGTACAATAGGGCACAGGGTTGGCCGTGACAGGCTCGTCTAAAACACGAGATTTACAGCCTGCAAATGTCAGATAATGGAAACTGTGTCAAGTACCAATTTAGAGGAGAAACTGTGACGGACACACTGCCGGGTTAATTTGTAGAGTACTAGTAAAGAATAAAAAGAGTGTAAGTCACACAATAGTATATACCCTATACGAGGACGGACATCGATACCTAAAATAATAGAATCGAACTTGTAAACAGCAGGGGAACGACTTACTGGCGACAACGGATATTTACGACAGGCAGTAGGTGTGCCGTTTTGGAAACGACGTCACGCTGCGCCAGGATAGCGTTCAGAAAAAAAGGGTCAAACACAGCGAACAATAACAAGAGACGACACATTGTTTTCGTGAGAACTGCAGCGAGACCCGGAGTACGCTTAGACAATGGCATGATAGACGAGCATGAAATTTCTCCTGTTCTAGGAAAAGAGTACGGAGGCTTTCGACGCGAACCCGTGGGGAGACAGGATATCCAATCACAACCCAGCATCTACCCAGAGACCTGGTGGAGAGGACCGTCGCCAGCATAGCAACGGGAACGTCGAATGGGAAGTGAAGAACGACACTCTGGCTTAAGGGTAGGAGATCTTCCGTCCTATCATGTTCAACTTGAGGCGTGTTTTCCAGTACGGTGCATTGTGGTACACGATGTTTGATAAAAACTGCTTGCAGAGCACGCGGGAGGAGAGTCTCTCATAATTTTTCAACCATATACTTTGGACGGTCTTTCATAAATTTTTACTCATATACTTTGAGCAGTCAGTCGGTCAGTAGAACAGTCTTTATAATTTTCAACAGTCGGTCGTCAAAGTTCGATTAACATACGGACGGCAGTGGGACTTTGAAATTTTGCCACGCGTCATATAACTAAGAGACTTAGACATTTCGATATTGGCGCGTATCCGGTAATAGTGTACTTTCAGTGTCTAAAAACATGCGACATACGCCAGTGCTTAACAATTATAGAATTATTTATTATACTCTAATTCAGAATTGAACTAACCAGTCACACTTACATCAATAATCGACGCGTAGAACTTTCGTTGATGTAATACCGGACGGCGAAATAATAACATTATACAGTGTTGCGGTGCGATTCAATATCATGTGGAACAATTACACCGCGGCATCAAAACACTAACAGTAATGAACATATCAAACGTTGAACAATAGACAGACATATATATATACACCATAAGTAACGATGAACTTTAATACGAACACACAGCGCGAGTGAATCTGTTTCGCGTGTGTTAAGTGTCAGTCACAGCTCAGCACAGCTTCCCACACATGATCCAGCAGAGAGGAGTTACGCCGATGGAAATATCGGATAAATTCACCTAAACAAGTAATCTTTATGCTATTCTTATCATAAGAAACTCTACTGTCCTGTCTCTTTTTCAAGAAACACCCCTTGAGCATCTAATTTAAACATGATAAATATAATTAACGCCATCCATCTGAGGCATACGATGAACGCATTAGTATAGGATTTATTGTTTGAATATTTGTGTTTCTATATATCGATTACATTATATATGTATGTGTATGTTTTTCAGCAAACAACGTATTGGATTTACCTTGTAATTTGATGTATAAACATGTGTTCTTTTATGTTCTTTTCATGAGTTTATGAATGTATGTATTTACAGGGAATCTTCCATATTTTATATATTGAATTTAATGAATGATATAATGTTAATAAATAAGTGTTTATTTTATCAATATGCGTTCATCATTGTCAAATTACCTCAGAACGAGAAAGTGGCATTTGAGTGATTTATGGTAGTTTATTTTATTTTATTTATTAATGCAACAACTAGAGTCTCCATGCAATAGTTATGCTAACGTAAAGTAATTAACGTGTTATTTATTGATTACACGAGCTCATTATGCAAACTAATATATTCAATAATTACTTAATCACAGATTCGTTAATTCAGTAGCGTAATAGCATAACACCCCACAGTGTTGTATTTGCCGCCCAAAGAACGTGGGGCATTACAATTATCAGAAACTCCCAATATAAAGAAAATCTTGTAGGTTTTTTTTTAACAAGGGTAATTTTGTTTGTTTGGCAAACGATAACAGCCGCAAATTCAAACAGAATCAAATAATGTTTCGCATACAGCCCTGAATTGTAGGGTTCTCAAGATCTGCTGATTTTGGTGAAGATCGGTTAAGGGAAAGGGGTAGTTTACCTGTAACGTTTTATGTTTTAACAAGGGTATTTCCTATGGCAAACGATAACAGCCGCAAATTCAAACAGAATCAAAAGAGTATTTGCATACAGCCCTAAATTGTAGAGTTCTCAAGACCTGTTGTTTTTGGTGAAGATCGGTTGAGGGAAAGGGGTAGTTTACCCGCAACATTTTTTTAACAAGGGTATTTTCTATGGCAAACGATAACAGCCGCAAATTCAAACAGAATCAAATAATGTTTTGCATACAGCCCTGATTTGTAGAGTACTCAAGACCTATTGTTTTTGGTGAAGATCGGTTAAGGGAAAGGGGTAGTTTACCTGTAACGTTTTATGTTTTAACAAGGGTATTTCCTATGGCAAACGATAACAGCCGCAAATTCAAACAGAATCAAAAGATTATTTGCATACAGCCCTAAATTGTAGAGTTCTCAAGACCTATTGTTTTTGGTGAAGATCGGTTGAGGGAAAGGGGTAGTTTACCTGCAACGTTTTTTTAACAAGGGTATTTTCTATGGCAAACGATAACAGCCGCAAATTCAAACAGAATCAAATAATGTTTTGCATACAGCCCTGATTTGTAGAGTACTCAATACCTATTGTTTTTGGTGAAGATCGGTTAAGGGGAAGGGGTAGTTTACCTGCAACGTTTTTTTATCAAGCGTATTTTCTATGGCAAACGATAACAGCCGCAAATTCAAACAGAATCAAATAATTTTTTGCATATGTCCCTGAATTGTAGAGGTCTCAAGACTTTTCGTTTTTGGTGAAGATCGGTTAAGAGACAGGGGTAGTTTACCTGCAACGGTTTTTTATCAAGGGTAATTTTTACTTCCATATTCCTTAAGGAATGGAAGTATGGTGATGGCAAAAAAAAATCGTGTTCGAGATTATTGCAGATTCTGATTCTACTACACTCAAAACATGAAAAAAAGTCGTTTTCCGAAAAGTGTCTGTGTGTGTGTCTGTCTGTCTGTCTGTGTGTCTGTAGATTTTTTTCTATGGCAAACGATAACTGCCGCAAATTCAAACAGAATCAAATAATTTTTTGCACACAGCCCTGATTTGCAGAGTACTCGCGACTTATTGTTTTTGGTGAAGATCGGTTGAGGGAAAGGGGTAGTTTACCTGCAACGGTTTTTTTTTAGCAAGGGTAATTTTGTTTGTTTGGCAAACGATAACAGCCGCAAATTCAAACAGAATCAAAAGATTATTTGCATACAGCCCTACATTGTAGAGTTCTCAAGACCTGTTGTTTTTGGTGAAGATCGGTTGAGGGAAAGGGGTAGTTTACCTGCAACGTTTTTTTAACAAGGGTATTTTTTATGGCAAACGATAACAGCCGCAAATTCAAACAGAATCAAATAATGTTTTGCATACAGCCCTGATTTGTAGTGTACTCAAGACCTTTTGTTTTTGGTGAAGATCGGTTAAGGGGAAGGGGTAGTTTACCTGCAACGTTTTTTTATCAAGCGTATTTTCTATGGCAAACGATAACAGCCGCAAATTCAAACAGAATCAAATAATGTTTTGCATACGTCCCTAATTTGTAGAGGTCTCAATGAGTTTCGATTTTGGTGAAGATCGGTTAAGGGGAAGGGGTAGTTTACCTGCAACCTTTTACGTTTTAACAAGAGTAATGTACTTGAAAATTTATTTAAACTTTTTGAAACAATGGTAATTGTTAAAAATAAAATAATTTTGTTACCAGGCAATAAAATTATAATTTTTTCATTTTAATGTAATATAATATTTTTCATTTAATACAGCAATAAAAAGGCAGGTAAGACACAGCCTGACTGTTTGGCTGAAAATGATTTTAAAAATAAATCTTAGAATATGGAAGTCATGTATGGTTCTCCATACCGATATTATAGATTCAAGATGCCTGTGTGACTGTGCCTGCGGTCAGAACAATGTCGATGTATACTGCAGACTTGGGATTAACGATTTTAAAAAATTAACGATTAAATTAATCGTTTAAGAAATTGGTTAACTTTTTAACTTAATCATTAATCATTAAATTTTTTGTTAACGATTAAACAAATTAATGAGTTAATTTTTGGCTGCCCAAGAGTAAAGTTGCCAAAATAGTTGTTGAAGTCAATGATGGGGAAAGTTTGTTCTAGACAAGCCAATTCCTAATCCGTTGGCAGACAATGGACTAGCTTTCCCCCATAACACCATTAGGCTCCTTTGTTTCCTTGTTTTCAACCTCTGGGTGGCAAGGATGGTTTTCTGTCTTTTGCTAAATTATTTGCATGACTACCCGAGACAAGTAGACAACAAACAACTTCTATTTTGACATCTGATATAGTGGGAATACAGTGTTGCTAACATACGTTTTAATGACATGCTGAGATCTAAAACAAAATTGCGTTGCATGCACTGAATATTGCACATGTTCACTTGGTGACATGAACCGGCAACGTCATCTGCTGCTGGACGAGCGCGTATTGAATGTTAGCAATAATTGGCTAATTCAAAGAACGCCAAATTCTACTCCTCCAACTACCTAATTATCACAAAGGATTTAAACAGATTTTCAACTCCACAAATTTATCGTTCACTGTCCGTTCTCATATATGCTTCTCCTCATTTTTATATTAGTGCAGTCACCATAGTGGTAATTGTTTTGTAAATAGTGTAGTTTTTTGTTATGTACTTTTGTTTTTTCACGAATTTATTTTTGTTCCGTATCATTATTTTTATATTATTATGGTATCGTCACCTTGTCCGGAAATTTCTAGTTTTTATGAACATGCAGTACTTAGAAATAAATGGTCTCAACTTAACTTTTAAGTGCTTGATGTGTGTGCCCACGGACAAACATATTGAAACATCACTGACTCCAGTGTCACTAATTTGAAGACACACATAAAGGTAAGCTGATTAATAGATTGTAAAAGTAATCAATAGAGTAGCCTAATTATTGTCTGTTCCATTAAGTCATTTAATACTACATTGCCCTGCAGGCACAATACAGTATCAGTAGTCAGTACTGTGGTAATTAATATTTAATTACCTGCTGCAATTTAAAATAATGTTCACACAATTTAATGATTAAATAAATAATCTATGACTTTTAATTATTTAATTATAAATGATTGAATTTTTTAATACTAAATATTTTAAATAGTTTTTTCTGTATCAGAAATTTTACTTCATTTTTTTTTTAAAAAGCTTAATTTGTGGATTTATTTAACATGATTTTAATTATTTCAACAGCCAAAGGAGCTTGCTCAATAAAGCAACAAAAAACAGAAAACACAAATTTTTAACTTTTAATCAGTTAATTTGATTTTAACATTAACTTTAATCAGTTACTTTTTTTGCACATTAACTTTAATTCAGTTAATTTTTGAGAGCATTAACTTTAACTTTAATCAGTTAAAATTTTTTATTAACTTTCCCAAGTCTGGTATACTGTTACAGAATACATACATCACCACATCATGCAGGATCATGTGGTAAGCAACAAAACTGCATACTTGGGACTATTTATTTGACAGGAATCTTGTTGCTATTGCAGATAAAGAAATCTGAATTAAACTAGTTTGGAAATACTCATTTTAATGAGCTGAGTAACATGAAATATACAAACTCAAAGTATAGTAACTATACATAGGACAGGACTAATATAGTAAATATTAGTAACAACAAAAATAATAATTATTATTATTACTATTATAAATCAGTACAGTAAATAATATACAATATAAAGCATAAAGGTATAACATGAGTACTGATAAATAAATACTATTTTGAATGTTCATCACTTCTTTGTTCACTACTTAATAATTATTAGTATTGTTGGTACTTTCACTTGTGAACTTACTTGTTGTATTTACTCATACGTCGTTTTGGAGTGGTGTGCTCCTTCATCAGTGAGTTTGGATACGGAATGTGCAAACTGTCGGTAATTTTATGTATAATGGTTTTAGCTAACAGGTTGTGTGTGGGTGGAGGTGGAGGGGATTGGCGCAGGAGTTTGAATTGTTGTAGGTGTTGTTTATTACTGTGTCAAATAGTGTGTTTGGTTTGAATTGTAAATGGTCATTGAGTATGTTGTTGGGTTGTGTTTTGTTGTGTTTGTATATTTCAAATTGTTCTGTGGTGTTAAGTTTACGACATATACAACAAAACAGGAGTTTATAAATTAAAATGCAATGATTGCGACAAATTCTACATAGGCCAGACAGGAAGATCTTTTTCATCCAGATTTTATGAACGCACCAAAGCAATCACCAATAATAACATACAATCCACATTTGCTACGCATATCCAGACAGAAAACCACAGTTACACCAATATAAAAAAAAAACCTTAAAAGTTTACACTTCCTACCCAAAAGTCATAAACTTAACACCACAGAACAATTTGAAATATACAAACACAACAAAACACAACCCAACAACATACTCAATGACCATTTACAATTCAAACCAAACACACTATTTGACACAGTAATAAACAACACCTACAACAATTCAAACTCCTGCGCCAATCCCCTCCACCTCCACCCACACACAACCTGTTAACTAAAACCGTTATACATAAAATTACTGATAGTTTGCACATTCCGTATCCAAACTCACTGACAAAGAAGCACACCACTCCGAAACGACGTATGAGTAAATACAACAAGTAAGTTCACAAGTGAAAGTACCAACAATACTAATGATACATAAATATTATATCAGCTTTCTAAATTAAAGATATGTACAGGTAAGAATCTTGTAAAGGACAATTAACGAGGACAACTAATAGGCATGTTTAATCTTTTCTGCTTATGAAAATTTCAGATGTTAAGCGTGATTAAGATATTCTGAATCACAATCATAGAGCAGAGAAACAAACACAAGCACTAAAAATTTAAATTATTACTAATTAAAGCTCACCTACTGCAGGCTAGTCATTTTTATTTAAAAGTTTTAAATGAAAGAAGAAAGTGGTACGCTTTATAAAAGAAGAAAGAGTGGGTTGACACGCCATCACTAATAATGGCTGAATAAAGTACAAGAGTTGATTTGTTACAATTAAACACTATAACTTGTGGTTTATTCAGCATTTGCCACTCTTAATCTTCAGTCTTCTGTAATCTCTTATGACAGATTTCTTTATTTGGCTGATAATCTGAGCTAACACCTTTACCATTTATTGTTGTTTATTTATTTTTATTCTTTATTATGTTATAATTATTTATTTATTATTTTTTATTCTCACTTCCTGGATGCGATACTTAGTTTGTCTATTGTAGTTTGGAGTCCACCTTCGTTACTCATTACCAGTACAATAATCATAAGCATATCTAAGATGGTTCAGACAGAACACACACACACACACAAAGATTTTTTTTTAATGCAGTTATGTAAAGCTTAGTGCTACTAGATCATCTTGACATACTAGGATGGTTTCTGCATTTTGTTGCAGATTCAATTTTATGGAATTATTTTTATTTGCGGAAATATGAATTCTGCTTACATCAACACTGAAAATTTAGTAGTGCTTGTTCTACTTCAAGATGGCTGAAAATATTTTATATTCTAAGAAAGCTAGAAATAATGGTGCATGTTATTTCGTAGCGTTTTCAAATATTTTAAGGGTGAGAGGCAATGGTAACATGTACTGAATTCCTTCCAGAAGTGGCCTGCTTGTATATTCCAACATTATTTTCATTCTCTTGGTGATTATTTTGGAGAGCAGTTTTTAGATTTCCCCCCCATCTTCTTATGGTTTAATATGATACCCCTTTCCTTCGTGGTTTTACAATCCTCGTGCTAGAGAAGGTATCCTCTCCTGAACAAATATCTGTTCAACAAGATCTCTACAGCTCTGCCTATGAGTTTCCCATCTTCCATACCAATTCCCTTTGCAACATTACCCTGGCACATTTCCATTTACCTCTAGCTTGCTATCAAAATAGAAAAAAATATCAACATGTGAAGTACGTTTGTCACTGCTCATTTTAAATACTGATTCTTGTATTAAACATGCTCATCATAAGTAAAGTCTGTTTATCTTAAAGGCGACATTTCAATAAATGTTTGCTACAGTAACCGACCAAACACTGACAATTGTCTAATTTAAAACATGCCCCAATTTTCTGGATGATACATGAAATTGTAATGGGGCAAATAGAGCAGAGGGTTTTAATACATAATAATTTTAACAATTTGTGGCCAACTATGCTACGCAACACTTTTATATCACCAAGTGTGTGACTTTTGTAAACACCCAGTAGTCAGCTCGGTGTCAGGCAGGCAAGGTACAAAAGCGAATATAACGTTGGAATGTAAAAGAGCGCGCGTGTGCCGCCCTTTGCGACGTAAAAGTCATGCACAGGATTCCCTTACCGCCTTTCCCGAGATGTCGAGAAAGGCGCAAGACGCTCAACAGCCAATCACGTAGCAAGTTGGTGGCCGCGGATAGTCCACTGAGAGTATTCTCGCCATTTTGGATGCCCAGTCGACTAAAATCCTCCAGACCGCGCGGTCAGAAAAGTAGTGCTCGCGAGCAAATATCCAGTCGGCCGACTACTCAAAAATGTTATTTTAAAATGATTTAGACAGTAACGGAGTGTGAAATAAACGGACGTTCAACAATATCAACGTTAACAGTTTGAAACAGTACCGGAGTGTCTAGTGAGAGTAATAAACCTGTAACGGTGATGAAAGGATTGGCTTATACGAGGATGAGTACCTTTTAAACAATTTTACACCTTGTAAACGATAAACTATTTAACAGCTGCCTACTAAATTTTGTTATACTGACAGAGCTCTACCAATTGAAATGGGGATGTAAAGATATGATGAGTGTGTGAGCGTGTGAATAAAAAATTACAAAATATGAAGCACTGGTTTGCATTAACTAGATTTAAGTTTGAGTAATACAATTTCTAATTTTTATAAATTTTTCCTTTTCTAATTTTAAAATGGTGTACAACCAATATAATAACAAATTCAACGCCTTGTTTTATTGTTTAAATCATAATAGATGTAAGGGAGGGAGAAAGAATATTTTTGTGTTTATGAGGGTACTGAAAGAAGCTTAAAGTGTCTCGAATAAAGTAATTGAAGTAATGTAGTAATGTAGCAAAGAAAAATAAACGAGAATAAGATGTGTATGCAAATAATCAATTTGTTTTCCTTCCAATAACCATTCTGCTCTTACTATAACTCGTTCAACAGAATCCTGGACCTTGGTGAGTAAAATATGCAGTTGGCAATATTTCACGACGGCGTCCGAATAATTGGACGAAAACACAGCTATATTTTGTGAAAATATAAAAGTAAAGTAATAAATAACATTACAATTGGCACGTCGAACAGGGACATTTGCATAAAAATTTATTTATGTAAATGTGGGCCTGTTTTGGAGAGCAGAAGGGTTGTTTGAGGTAAATAAATAAAAACTTTTAGTTATGTCTAGATAGAGGCAGGGTATGTTATAATATGATGTGGTTATGTATATTATAAAGAAGTAAGAAGTAATAAAAATAAATACAATGGAGAGAAATAACGATGAAGTCAGCCCAACTGACATTAATACAGAAAGTCAATCCAATATAGAAATAAGCGGAACAGAGTTGGTAATAATGGACGACGTTGGAATCCAATCAAAGTAGAAAAGCTGATGACAATGATATGTTGAAAAATTTGTATAGTATGATGTGTAGTATGAAATAAAGTTCAGAAAAGCAAAACACAGTGTCAAATAATAAATTTGATGAACAAAATAGTAAGTTCAATGAAGTGAGTAGTAATATCAATGAAGTAAAGAGTAATATTAGCGAAATGAAAGAACAAAATAATGAATTAAAAACAATGTCAATGAAATTAATAAACGTTTTGAAAATACCAATGAAGAGTTTGCTAGTAAGTTTAACGAATTAAATACAAAAATAGATAGTTCATTAAAGAATATGAATAACAGAATTGATGAAATAGATAGTAGTATGACAGAAAGAATTGATAAACAAATACATGATGTGACTGAAAATTTGGAATATCAAATAAATGAATGTAAATTTAATACAAGTCAGATTGAAGAAATTAATAAAAATATTCAAAAATGTGAAACTGATACTGATAGTAAAATTAGCGAAATAAATACTAATTATAAGACAGAAATACAGCTATTGCATGATACTGTAAAGACAACAAACCACAATAGAGTTCAATCTAAATGTGAAAACAATGACAAATTCGCTTTAATTGAACGAAATATAATAGTGTGAAAGACGAATTAAGTGGGGAAATAAATAAAAAACTAACTGGCGTTACGGAAAGAATAGTAATTACATGGGATATAAAGAATGAAATAGAACTCGAATCATTCAGTGGCGAGAGTAGAGCAGTGCATCCGATGCAATTTTTAAATCGCACCAGGGAATTTAGTAGATTTAATAACAATATTTGGGAGGTGCAGTTGTTGCGGATAGTAAAATGTTTCAGGGGAAGTTCTGCAATATGGGCGGAGGCCCACAGAGTCGAGTGGGAGTGTTACGACGATTTTGAACGGGCATTTAGGGGAAAATACTGGGCGGAGGAAGATCAAGAAATTTTAAGAAGTCAAATTATGGGTCCGGGTAATTTTGGAGGTCATAATAATAATAATGTTACCATCTATGTTATGAGATTGTACAATGAAGCTAAATACTTAGAGCCTCCGCTGCCACTTAAATCATTCGTACGACATATCAGTAAACATCTGCCCCGAGAGGTACAAATTACACTCATGACCAGAGAAATCAATGACATAATCGAGTTAGAGAAAATTCTTGATATTTTTCGGAACATAAGGGACAGGGAGGTAGGTAGGCATCAAAACTAGCCGATAATACACCATAATGGAAATAATAATCAAACGAGGGAGTTCACGTCTGGATACGGAGGGACGAGAATAAATAATAATACTAATAATAAAATAATAATAGAGATGAGGGTTGGAGGTGCTCAGCATGTAGAGGTGAGAATTTTGCGGGAAGAACGGTATGTTACAGGTGCAGTAAGAGACGAAATGAACAATGGAGAGAAGCCGGAATAAATCAGCACAGTCAACATCAGAGAGGAGTAGAGAATAGCGGTGGAGCACCTGGAAGCAGCAGAGATCAGGCCAGAGGTCACATGGGACACCCGCAGGGCAATACCACCATCCGAACGGAAAACTGAGGCCGACAATGGAATCAAGGACCTCACCATTGTCCACAGAGAACAACAGGGTCCAGGAAACAGATGAATACCAGAGTAACGTGATCCAGACAGATATAACGAAGGAGTTACTAAAGGAAGATAACACAGAGATTATGGAACCAAAGACCGGATTGACTGAGGTAGTCGTCACAATAGAAGGTAAAAGTTTCAAAACATTGATAGATACAGGGAGCGAAATATCGGTGATTTCAGAAAATGTACTGGGGGAATTAAAAGAAGTAAATAAAAATATTCCTCATTACCAGTTGCGGGTATGACAGTAGTGGGGGTAATGGGAGTACAGAGTAAAAGGGTGACTAAACAAGTCCAATTAAATTTATTCATTAACGAAGCTGAGTTTGAAAATACACTTTTAGTAGTCAAGGGGTTAAGCTTAGATGTAATCTTGGGAAATGATTTTTTGAAGAAAAGTAGAAAAATAATTGACTTCAATAAACGGGTAGTAGATTTTTATAGTGGAAGTGAGCCAGTCAGGGTTAGTTTTGAGCGAGTGTTAGATAAGGTTAGAGTTTTGGGAGTAAAAATGATACCGAAGCGGGTAGGCGAAAGGGACACAGAAGCTAAAGTGAATGTATGTCAAGAGAGGGAGATGTATGAGAGTGATGATAGAATATGGGCGGACAGAGAATATAAATTTTGTAGTGAGGGTGGCGTTGTAGGGAGTCCCCAATGACAGGAGTTGTGGGCAGTAGTGGAACGTTTTAAAGAGGTGTTTGCTGAGTTACCTGGGAGGGCCAGGAACTATGAATGTGAGTTGTAAGTACGGGAACACACACCCTTCATGCAGAAGAGTTATCTGGTACCATATTCGAAAAGGAGAGCAGTGTAAGAGGAGTTGGACAGAATGATGGAGGGAGACATTATTGAGAGATCGATATCGCCTTACTCAAATCCGTTAGTGGTAGTAATAAAGAAAGATGGGAGAGTGAGATTGTGTTTAGATGCGAGGAAGATAAACCAAATTATAATACCGGACCGGGAGTCACCGGAGCCAATAAACGAAATTTTTCAAACATTCAGCGGATTCAAGTATATGAGGTCTTTAGATCTGACAGCCGGATACTGGCAAGTTCCATTAGCAGTGGAGAGTCGGAGGTATATGGCGTTTCTCTTCAATGGTAAGAACTATCAATTTAAAAGATTGCCATTCAGGCTTAACACTAGCGTAGCGAGTTATATTAAATGTTTAGATATGATATTGCAACCTAAGGACTTTCTAAGAGTGTATGTCGATGATATATTAATTGCTTCTAGAACATTTTCTGAATATGTGGAACATTTAGAATATGTACTGAATAAATTGCAGAATAGGGGTTAACGATTAATTGGGAAAAGTCAAAGTTTTTACAGACCGAGATACATTTTCTAGGTTTTATCATTACTCCGGAGGGAATTCTAGCTAACCCTGACAAAGTAGAGGCTATTATGCGTTTCCCCGAACCAAAAAATATTAAACAGCTACAGAGTTTCTTAGTCTGTGCAACTTCTACAGAAAGTTTCAGAAAAATTACGCGCAGATTACGTCAAGGCTAAGTCCAGTTTTACAAAAGAACAAACAGTGGAAATGGGGAGAGACGGAAAGAGACGCATTCGAAGAGATAAAAAGAAAATTTTCTAACATGATAATGATGAATCACCCTGATTTCTTAAAAACTTTTTATTTACAGACCGACGCCAGCAACGTGGCCCTAGGAGCAGAGTTATATCAGGAAGACAGCGACCGGGAACATCAGACAATAGCTTTTGCCAGCAGATCCCTTTTGGCGGCCGAAAGGTATTACACAACGACGGAAAAGGAGTTGCTTAGTCTCGTGTTCGCTGTGGGAAAATTCCGCACATACATCTTGGGGAACAGGACAGTCATCAGGACGGACCACAAAGTGCTGTCGTTTCTAAACACAAGCAGGTTAACACACAGCCAGCTAACCAGGTGGGTACTAGCCTTACAAGAGTACACTTTCTCATGGGAGTATATTAAAGAGGTGGAAAACAAAACAGGGAGGGACCTAAAGGAGTAGAAATTTTTCGGTTAACAAGGGAAGATAGACTTTTTAGTGAGGAGTTAAGGGATATCAAGACTATGCAAAGATCAGATAATAAATCGGGGAAAATAATTGCTAGTTTGGAAGCGGATTTAGATGGGTCTGAATATAGGGTGCATTTTCAAGTATATCAGCGAATTTTGTTCAAGAAAATAGAGGGGGGTGAGCGTGATTGGAGATTGGTTATACCGGAAGAGTTGACAGATAGAATCATATGGGATTGTCACATAAGGTATGGACATTTTGGAGCGAAAAAGTGTGCAAATGTATTAAAAGAGTCATGTGTTTTTAAGAATATGGAAAGGCGAGTTCGAAGATTGTTACGGGTATGTGATTTATGTCAAAGGTCTAAAGTAGTTAATTATCGGGTAGAAGGGGAGTTGAATTTTATTAAAGTGGAGAGACCGTTTGATTTGGTTGCAGTAGATTTGTATGGGCCATTGCCAAAGGGTAGGGGTGGAGTGATGTATGTTTTTGTAGTGTTAGACACTTTTTCTAAGTTTGTTAAATTATATAGCGTAAAGAGAGCGACGAGCAAGGTGTTAAGCGAGAAGATAACGAGGGACTACATGGTCAACATAGGAAAACCAAAAATAATATTGTCAGATCACGGACCCCAATTCATCAGCGGTAGGTGGCGGCAGACTCTGGGATGGGAAGGAATCATACCAAAGCACACGGCAGTATATCATCCGCAGTCCAACCAAGCAGAGCGGGTAATGAGAGAAATCGGCAGAATATTTCGAGCATATTGTCACACCAAACATAGTGAGTGGCCGCTGTACGTGAAGAAGGCAGAAGATTGGTTGAACAGTACCACCCATGAATCCACCGGATTTACATCTTATGAATCGATAAAGGGGACGCGCGCCCGCCTAGAATTTTAGAACAACTTTTCGATTATCCGCCGGAAAAACAGACAATAGATGTGAACGTGAAAATCCAGCTAGCAAATGAAAGTTTATTAACAAAAGGTGAAAGGAGAAAGCGTAGGCATGATGCCAAGGGTAAGTGGACCAAGTATGAGCTGGGACAGTTAGTATTGGTGAGGAGACACGATTTGTCGAGTGCCCAGGATAAGGAGCTTAAGAAATTTTTTCTCTTATATGAAGGACCATATGAAATAATCGAGATAAAGATGAATAATGCATATGTGCTATGAAACAAAGTAACGCGAGAGACAATAGGTACTCATAACGCAACTAATTTAAAGCTATATGGGTCACCATAAATATGGATAATATTAAATGAGTTTTAATATGGGTTTGTATGTTTTCAGAAGGGACTCTCCCCCATTTTCGGGCGACCATGGTCTCACCAGCCCTGGTCGTGGATTTTGGTCTTTTAGGGGTGGACCATGGTTGGAGCTAACCTCATACATGGGGTGGAACAACGATGGTCTTTCCCTACCAAATTGGTAGAAGTACAAATTTGCATAATGTCAAGAACGGGGAGGGGACCCCTACGATTTGTGGGTAAAAGTTACAAAAAGAGGTGCATAAATTGGCACATCCCACGAACCAACGATTGCCTTAGTTTTAAATTAAAGTATCGTAAGCAGTTTTTAAGTTATTTAATTAATAAGTAATAATATTTGATAATAATTAGGGTTAATTAATAATATTTAATAACAAATGTCAGTTTTAGAGGCTATTTATGCAACTCCTTCAAAGCTGCCATAAGTGCTTACAACTCGTGTTCATTAACGTATGGGATCTGACCATCACCGACCCCATCTCTATAAACCATATTTCTGCTGGTCCTCTTAAGAAGGGTTTGGGTGGGTAGAAACAATGTGTAAATGTACGCTGTAACGGTACGGAATTGTAGGGCCAAGGTAATATCTTAAAAAATTTATTTCCCTATGTAGTCAGCGTTCACCTTTTTGGAACCTCGACTTAGTCAACTACGTATGCAGTGTTTATTACAAAACAAAACGTCTGTGTTTTGTCTCCGCACTCAAACAGTCCAGCCAGATGATGAAACAACATACAATTTTGCATCAGCCGTGAATCACGGAGAAAATGACGCCAAGTTATGAATTGCACCAGGCGGCAAAAAATTGCTAAATCTTATGCCTGTGTTATAGCGCTCTTTTAAAAGCACCAATAGAAGCGCAGACTGACGATCACGTGACTAGAAAAAACTCCGTGTATTTCTGCCCTAGCGCAGTACTGAGAGCAGTTCCATTGCACTCGTGGCCGCGCGGACAGAAAAAATTAACCACCTAAGTACTTAATCACAAGTAAAGTCGGCCGACTGCATTATTAAAAGTGAAATGTTCGAATGATTGAATTTAAACAAAACGGTTCGAAAATCCGCAAGCAATTAAAGATAGACGAAGGACAAAGTAACTCTAAATAACTTCAAGTGACTCTCGAAGTGCGGGACAAAAAAGTGCTTACACAAATTGGACCAGGTCTACAACCAGGCTGAGTACTCATTAAATAATTTTCTGATAATTACAAAATTGAACAGTCATAAAATTCATAACTATTATTACGAGATCTCTAAGGGAATGGGTTTTATTCAAACATTAATGTAAAAGAAGGAGTGTGTATGTGTGCGTAAAGGTTATGTACTGGTTCGTTACAGCATTTAATATATTCATATCCAGTTAGTAAAATCATTTATAATTGTAGTTAAAAAACTTTATAGGGATAAGAATCAAGTTCATGGTTTGAGATAAAGTAGTTGTACAAACTGTTGTAGAACGTAAAAGAAGGGGGTGAGGTTTTAATAGTCAATAAAAATAAGCATGTGGTTTAGACAGTATAAAATGTGTTAGCATAATCATTTCGCACTTAAACCCAGATAACCTTGTCTGCAGTGGATTTTCGTCTGTAAGACCCTGGAAAGGTAAGAGTTTATTTAATTTGAACAACCTATGTTAAAATCCTAAATTTGAAGTAACTTGTAGTGTTTAAGTTTTGTGGGTAAAAGTGTAACGGTACGAAATTGTAGGGTCAAGATAACATTTTAAAAATTATATTTTCCATGCAGTCATTGTTCACCCTTGTAGAACCCCGTGTTAGTCAACCAAATTGGCTGTGTTTATTACAAAACCAAACGCCTATGTTTTGTCTCCACACTCAAGCAGCGTAGACAGATTGTGAAATAACGCCTAACTTCGCATCAGCCGTGAATCACGGAAGAAAGTAATGTAACTCTAGATTGCATCAGGCGGCAAAAACATTGCTAAACTTTCCGCCTACGTTAAGGCGCTCTTTCAACAGCACCAATGGGAGCACATATGCACGATCACGTGACCAAAAAACACTGTGTGCAATTTAGCGAACTAACGCCAGTTCCATTGCAACGCACGGCTGAGCGGCCAGACAATCAGCAGACAGTTACCAGAACAAAAACGGTAGCCTCGGATGAGTTCTTGGTAGGCCAAAAAATACAAAAGTAGGCCTACCAAGTAATATAAAATGACGTAAGGTAATAATAAACTGTGTTCGGAGTGGATAGTGACTAGTGAAAACAGTTCCGGACAATATTGTGTACAACATTTGGATATTACGCAAATAGGTAACAAGTGTAAAGACAGTTTCATTTGGCCAAAACATTATAATTAATAAAGAGCTCATTAATTAAATAGGAAGTTTTAAAAAGAAATGTAAATTGAGTGAGTGTGTGTATGGGTTATTAAAAGTACTGGCTCAACTAGAAAGAGGTAGTAGTAGTCTATACAAAATTATTGGACTAAAGTTAGTAAACATTTTAAATATAAACAAAACGTAATAATCAATGATAGAGTATTTAATTAAAATAATAAAAAGAGCAATTAAAAGGTTCATTCTTCTATAAACATGTGTTAGTGTAGTTATTTCGCCGTAAACCATTTCCTAGTTTTCTGTGCTGACAACTCGTTTAACGATCTTTGGGATTTTCTGAGTTTTATTATGTTCAGATAGCGGGATTTTTATAAGGGCAAAAGTGTTCAAAGTTTACATGTAAAACTAAAAAACATGTTGGCGACCTGGGTAATTTAATAAGGTAAGTTTTACGGGGACTATGACGGTAAGTAAAATTCTGGCAGCGGTGAGTATTATTTTATGATGAGTGTATTATATGTAATTATAAAAGGTAGAAGGCGAGGACCTTCACAAAAGTTACAAAAAGAGGTGCATCCCACGAACCAACGATTGCCTTAGTTTTGAATTAAAGTATCGTAAGGCAATTTTTAAGTTATTTAATTAATAAGTAATAATATTTGATAATAATTAGGGTTAATTAATAATATTTAATAATAATAAACGTCAGTTTTGGAGGCTATTTATGCAACTCCTTCAAAGCTGCCATAAGTGGTTACCACTCGTGTTCATTAACGTATGGGATCTGACCATCACCGACCCCATCTCTGTAAACCATATTTCTGCTGGTCCTCTTAAGAAGGGTTTGGGTGGGTAGAAACAATGTGTAAATGTAGGCGTGACCAAATACATACTCTGAGAGAATACTTGCGAATTGAGACAGTGATAACAAACAAATATCTTGTATAAATGTGAATAGATAATATTCTAGGTGAAATAAAATAAGCTATTATTTTGTACCCGCTATTTGGGATGTTCAGTAAAGTCATGGTAAAGAAAGTGTGACGAAGGGAAATGAATGGTGTTAGATAACACATTGCATGTGTTGTTAAGTTTTATGTAACTAGTGTCATAATTCTCATGGATTGTATATATAACTATGTAAACATATTAAACATGTGATTCCCCACTTTCGGGCAGTCACGGCTTCACCGAACCCTGACCGTGGAGTTGGCTTATTGGTAACAAAGTGTGGGCAGGCTTATTGTACCCTAACCATACTTGTTATTATTTTAAAATTGGTGACTTTAGAAATTAACCGGGGGGTGAATCAGGGGAATCAAACATTACTTTGGAACAGCGGCTATCCATTGAATGGGATGGTAGACCGTATAAGGGCATGTAACTAAATTTTAGTAGGATTACTGGTGTCTTATATAACAGTAATGCCGAATGTTTTATAACACCGAAACAAGAACGGTGTAAGCAGCGTTTACACCATAAAAAACTTCCGTTCTTGTGGAAGCAAATGGGCACTACAGTCCAACATAATGTTCAATAGTGTGTGTGGAAAGTAGCTGGCCATTACAAGCCAGGGACATAAATAATATAGTATTTATGTAAATAGGTAAATGCCTCGCCCGGTTTACCCGGGAGGTTATTTACCCAATTGTAACTGGGTTAGGGGGGTATGATAAAATGAAGTGGAAGGAGGAACATAACTGAATAGTCAGTTGTGGATTATGATGTAATCATAATCACATTGAAGTTGGAGTTGATTTGTTCTGATTATATGGGTGGTTATTGTATGGACCCACTTGCTGTTTCGTATTGATTCTGCTTTGTTGTATAAAAAATAACTGAAGTAGTTTGCCTTAGAATGGCGATGTCAGCTGTAAATCTTAATGGAAATGGAAGAGGGAAATATTGATAAATTGAACTCATAGTTGAACTGTGGAATTGATTTTTTTTGTGTTTAAATTCTGTCTTGTAAAAGTATCACGATAGGTAGTTTCAATCAGATGTATCATGAAATATTAAGGATATATGTGTATTAGAAGTTATAAAAAACCTGTGCTTCTTAACGCAAACCACCACAGCTAAGGGGAAACCAGATCAGTTCTGGATGTGGTATAATGCAGGGCCATTATTTACTGTTTTGATGTAATGTTTCAGTGTCTGGTGATGCTGTGGTCACGTGCCTGTCTGGCTTTATGGTGTTGCGATCTTGTCAAAGGAAGTCCAGTAAAGTCATTCAGGTGCGGCCGCAGTCAATGGACCAGGGGGGTAAGTTACCCATGAGCTTTAGTAAATTGTAAACAGGGTTACGGCGCCATATCTGGACTGATCCCTTTAGGAAGTATGTGAGTGTCAATGAGAGTGTTTATGCTTCGGCATAAAATCTCTCATTGAGGGGGTATTGTAACAGGGCAAATAGAGCAGAGGGTTTTAATACATAATAATTTTAACAATTTGTGGCCAACTATGCTAGGCAACACTTTTATATCACCAAGTGTGTGACTTTTGTAAACACCCAGTAGTCAGCTCGGTGTCAGGCAGCACAAGGTACAAAAGCGACTATAACGTTGGAATGTGAAAGAGCGCGTGTGTGCCGCCCTTTGCGACGTAAAAGTCACGCACAGGATTCCCTTACCGCCTTTCCCAAGATGTCGAGAAAGGCGCAAGACGCACACCAGCCAATCACGTAGCAACTTGGTGGCCGCGGATAGTCCACCGAGATTATTCTCGCCATTTTGGACGCCCAGTCGACTAAAATCCTCCAGACCACGCGGTCAGAAAAGTAGTGCTCGCGAGCAAATATCCAGTCGGCCGACTACTCAAAAATGTTATTTTAAAATGATTTAGACAGTAACAGAGTGTGAAATAAACGGACGTTCAACAATATCAACGTTAACAGTTTGAAACAGTACCGGAGTGTCTAGTGAGAGTAATAAACCTGTAGCGGTAATGAAAGGATTGGCTTATACAAGGATGAGTACATTTTAAACAATTTTACACCTTGTAAACGATAAACTATTTAACAGCTCCCTACTAAATTGTGTTATACTGACAGAGCTCTATCAATTGAAATGGGGATGTACAGATATGATGAGTGTGTGAGCGTGTGAATAAAAAATTACAAAATATGAAGCACTGGTCTGCGTTAACTAGATTTAAGTTTGAGTAATACAATTTATCATTTTTATAAATTTTTCCTTTTCTAATTTTAAAGTGGTGTACAACCAATATAATAACAAATTCAACGCCTTGTTTTATTGTTTAAATCATAACAGATGTAAGGGAGGGAGAAAGAATATTTTTGTGTTTATGAGGGTAATGAAAGAAGCTTAAAGTGTCTTGAATAAAGTAACTGAAGTAATGTAGTAATGTACCAAAGAAAAATAAATGAGAATAAGATGTGTATCCAAATAATCAATTTGTTTTTCTTCCAATAACCATTCTTTTCTTACTATAACTCGTTCAACAGAATCCTGGACCGTGGTGAGTAAAATATGCAGTTGGCAATATTTCAAGATGGCGTCCGAATAATTGGATGAAAACACAGCTATATTTTGTGAAAATATAAAAGTAAAGTAATAAATAACATTACAAAATACAGTAGACTCTCGGCTATCCGACTCCCAACTATTCGACCTCCGGCCTATCCGACCCGCTCTAAAAAAAAGTATTTTTTGAGTACTTGTATGCAGTATGCTGCAGTATTTCCGATCAGATTACTAGTGCCTTCAAACGTCATGTGAGCAATCCCGCCACGCGGGTGAAGGTGCTTACGCGTGAATCACCAGTTACCACAGTTACCAATACAGTACGGTATGCCAATTGATTCATGTTGTGACAGGAAAGTTCGTGTTCCTTATTATAAAGTGTGTATACAGTATTGTTGGTGGCTTTTATTTTTAAGTGAAATATGGGTGACAAACGAAAGAAAGTGGTAGTAACTTTGGAAGAAAAACTGCAAGCAATAAAAAGAATGGATTCTGGTGAGTCGGTAAACAAAATTGCACTGGAGTTAGGAGTTGGAAAAACTACTGCGGGTGATTGGCGAAGAAATCGCGCAGAGATTGAAAAATGGTGTTCTAAGCAAGCAAGTGGCAGTGGCGTGAAAGTTAGAAAAACTATGCAAAAAGGAAAACATGTGGAAGTTGAAGAGGCTTTATATCTGTGGTATGAAAATGTGAGGGGGAAAGGATTGACGGTTTCAGGCCCCTTGCTCCAAGAAAAAGCGATTCAGTTTAAAAAACAGATCGAAGGAGACGATGGTGAGTTTACTGCCAGTGACAAGAGGCTTGATCGCTGGAAGAAACGTTTTGGTGTTCGTCAGATGACAATTAGTGGTGAAGCATTGTCTGCCAATAAGGACGCTGTCCCTGACTTTAAAAAACACTTTTTGACCTGCTTGATAAGGAAGGTATTTCCGGAGAACAAGTGTACAACTGTGATGAGACGGGATTGAATTACCGTATGTTGCCGTCTAAAACGCTAGCATCTAAACAGGAAAAGGCCACACCAGGGTTCAAGAAGAGCAAGGACCGTGTTACAGTTTTAGCTTGTAGTAACGCAACCGGAAACCACAAGTTGAGACTGACCTTGATTGGAAAATCTCGCAAGCCTAGGGCTTTTAAAAATCTTAAAGATTTAAGTTCTTTGCCCCTGCATTATACCCATCAAAAAAAGGCGTGGATGAATGGAGAAATTTTCAAAAATTGGTTTGAACAAGAATTTGTGCCACAAGTTGAAAAACATTTAGCTGAAAACAATTTAACAAGGAAAGCAATCCTACTTTTGGATAACGCTCCTTCACATCCAGAAAATGACCAATTAAAAGATGGAGACATAAAAGCTTTGTTCTTGCCTGCAAATGTTACATCTATATGTCAGCCAATGGATCAGTGAGTGCTCCAAGCTTTGAAAAAGAAATATCGACGTAGGCTACTAAGCTATATCATCGCGACAATTGATAATACAGAAGTTGCGACGGCACTACAGTCAGTAGACATGCTTGACGTCATCAGATGGGTGTCCGAGGCATGGGATGAAATTCCATCTTTAACACTTGTGCGATCGTGGAAAATTTTGCTGGATCACAGAGCCAGTGATAAGTGGGAAGAGGTAGAACAGCAATGTGGTGTGGAAAATGCAACTGATAACACTGCGCTTGTATCGCTGTTAGAAAAAGTTCCCGGATGTGAGGAAGCTTCATTGGAAGACATCACAGAATGGTTGGCAAAGGACGAAATTGAAGAAATTGCAGACGAAGATATTGTAGCGATGGTATTAAATGAACAGCCGATTGAAGAGGAACAAGGTGATGAACCCTCCAATCATATAACCCACTCCGAAGGCCTGAAGGCGATCGAGACGGCAGTGGAATACATTGACAGCAAGAAGAAGCAACACCAGCAGACATCATATGTTTACGTAAGTGGAAGGATATAGCGGCGAGGAAAATTAATGCGAGGAAAGAAGTAGGTCTCAATTACAGACTTTTTCAAACCTTAGACAATGTAAGTTTCACTTGTTCTTTCATTATACAGTACGTACTTTAGGTTATTATAATTTGATTTATATTAACAACTAATTTGGTTGAAAGCTTTCGTATAAATTAAAACTCATAGTAAAACTCATTCAACTTATTGTTAACTACACATTTTGTTTCGTCCTTCAAATAAAGGTTTTGTGAAAGATACTGTAGTTGCGAATTCTTATTTCATTTCTTTCTAATTCATTTATTACTGTACGTCATTTATAAGGACAAACTGATATGACGTACGCATCCAAATAGCAACAAGTACATTCAACGCAATAGGGTGGCGGTCATTGACCTTACAGAGGCTGGTATGCCTACGGCTCCGGTGTATCCGACTTTTTTGCTATCTGACCCGGCCGACCGCCACATTAGGTCGGATAGTTGAGTCTACTGTAACTACAAATTTTAAACTATAAGTGAAATTCATTATAACCATATTACCGATTATATCACCCACAAAAAAAAATAAAGGCCAACTCTGTTAATTGGCCAGATCCACAATTTTCTGGCTGGCTACGTGCTGAAGCTAATGCTATAAGAGTTTAAGAATTTTATAATGAAAACAAGCCTTGGTCTAAAAAGTTTCAGCCTAATCCAATCAATGACACTGCTGAACATCTACTATATGTAAACATAAGAAATGTTAAAACATTCTGTCAAACAGTTTTCGTCATACGGTTGTTCAAAGTACACTAGTGTTATATACAAAGATAAGAACTGAACATCATATGGTGAAAAAATCATTACACACCCAAAACAAAGCCACAGTTGAAACAATGGAGAGATGTTGGCTGCCCTCCACCAAAGGAAGCAAAGACTGTTTGTAACGGGACAAACTATTGGGGCTTATTTCTTCTTAAATATTGTAAAATGTAATGGCCACTCAAGCTGAACAACATTTGAATCATAAACGCTGGACAGTTTTTTAACACATTGCAGTCAGTACGGTACCAAGCCAAACCATACGTACGTGTTGCTGTTGTGCAAAAGCAATTAACGAGTCTGGGAATGTGAAAGCTATCAGCGAGGGGGCGTATTCGCGCGTACGCGTGCATGGGTGTAACACTGTGAACAGCTTGAAAAGCACGTACGAAACATTCTTTCTCGCCCAGTGTGCAGAAAACAAAGAACTCAACACAGTAAAATCCGCCTCAGTCGCAATTACACTCTAAAACCGGCCGGTTGTAAAGAACAGTTCCGGAACGAAAATGCGGGCCTGCAACTCAAAACAAAATGTGATTTTAAAACCGAGTGTATAATTTAAATCGGAACATGATTATCCAGTGAGTAATTAAAGTAACAGTTTAGATAAAAGTTGGTGCGACTAATATGTGCGGAGTGATGGACTCATTGGAACATTGGACTCTTTCGTAAAGCCAGATCAGTAACCGGAGTGGTATATCAACTTCAAAATTATGTTCTTTTAGAGTACGCTATTTACCATTAAATGAAATTGAGATCTCAAATGGGCATGGGGCATATGTATGAATGCGAGCGTGAATAAAAATAATAATAATGATAAAATAAGAAGCGCTGGTTTGGGTTAATTAAATTTTGATGGTAGTTTTAAAGATGTTATTTTATCTATAAAGTTATATATAAGAAAAATTAAGTTTTTGTCTGAATAATTTTCATTTTGATATGCAAAAAAATGTTAAGAATTAGCCTATGGGAATTGAAAGGGATATAAAAACAAAAAAAAATGATCAATAAAATTTCAATTGCTTAGTAAACTAAAAAATGATCGTTATTATTCAAATAACCAGTTCTGACTTTCCCGTTCGCTGATTCGAACCCTGGCGAGTGAAATCTTAGGTTGGCAGATAACAACATGGCGTCTACAGAGCCTAAACGCATAGTAAATAAACAAAACCTATTTCAAATTTATAAAAGGTAAGTACTTGTACAATTGACGACCCGAACTGTGACGATTTAATAATGAAAATATAAGTAATAGTACAATTGACGCTTCCGAACAGTGACTTTATATAAATTATTTATATAAATACAGCCTACTGGGAGGAGCAGAATGGTTATTTGAAATGAATAATGTATAAATAAGGTACGTAAGTAAGAAGGTTATGTTATGTTTTTGTGATGTTAGAGATATAAAGCAACAGTTCGAAAGAAATACATTTAAACAAATCTTTTCAAAATGGCAGATAAAAATATAGATATCAGTGTAAATGACAAAACGTTTATGAGTGAGATGGGAGTCTGCTCAACACCAATAAGTCAGATCGAGTCGAGTGTGACCGAATCTATAGATTTAGACAGAGTACAAGTAACACCCATCTCGACTCGGTACGAAAATAAAACAGATGAGATTAGTGGAATGATGCAATTACTGTTAAAGATAGATAAGAAATGTGACAATGTAGATAGTAAATATGAAAAACAAAATGCAAAATTGGATGAGCATAAAAGTGATTCCAATGTTAAATATGATAATTTAAATGCCAAATTTGATGAAATGAAAAATGAAATTAAAAAACGAAATGATAATTTTGATAAACAATGTGACAAAGTGAATAAAAGGTTAGATGAGAGATTAAGTCAAATAAGGAATAAGAAGGTAAGTAGCAGTGAAAATAGGATGAAAAATAAGGAAGAAAGAATTAATAACAAGGTGAGTAATAATGATGATTTGAATAATGAGTTTACAAGTGATAACAATCATAATAGAAGTAAAAATGTGGTGTTAGAAAATAATTGTGTGGATATTGATAGCGATAATGAAATTTTAGAGAGTACAATATAATGTTGGAATGTTAGTATGTGTTGATGAGAGAGAGAGAGAAAATGGAGAAAGAATTTACAGGTAAAAGGATTGCAGGGGGTACATTTTTCCCATGATATTGTAGTTGGGGGTGAAGAAAAGGCTTCACATGTGTTTAAGGAGGATGTAAGTTCCTTCAGAATTTATTTGGAAGACAAAAGGTCTGCCAATAGTTGTCCCTGAATTTTTTGTGCACTTCATAGGTGGTGCAGTAATTATGAGTTAGTGTCCCCTGCATATATTGAGAGAGAGAGTGTAACTTAGTGTTATTGTGAGAGATATTTTGAGAGAAAGAGAGAGATAGAGATTTTTAAGATAAATAGAAAGTATGAAGAGTTTGTGGAAAGGTTAGGAGTAGAGATGATGTATAATTATAATGAATACTTACCTTGGATTAAAGATGCTGTTATTAGAGATGATGTTATAAACGATGATAATATAACTTACCAGAGTGTGACAGACAATACTGAAGCTGACAGGACCATACCCGATCATGACAAATTAGATGAGATTGTGGAAAATTATAAAAATTTGAATAGTTTGTACATTTATAATAATAATATAAGGTATCCAATAATAAATAAGTTATGTATACCTAAGATTAGATTTATTATTTGATGATGGTGGATAAAGTGTTTTATTGTGTAATGAACATTTAATTATGTGGACAGTGATTTTTAAAAATGGATTGTTTATGAACTGATTAATGGTCAATGATAAAATAATAAGTTGGATTGTATATTTTTTTTATATTAATGTCAATGTATTTGTGTATTCTTGATGTTGTGTATTACACGTATTTTTATGTAAACCATGTATGTAACAGGAAGTTATAGTTTAATTGATTTAATAATAACAATTAACATTTTTTTTGACTAAACAAGTGATGAAAGTAATGGTGAAAGTTTAAATAATTGAATTAAAATAAACTGTAGATGAATCAATTGATTAATGATTGTTATACAAATAAATTTTGATAATGAAGTTAAATGATTTTATGAAATTAATATTCTATAATGATTCGTAAACGATTAAACATATAATATGTGTGAATATGGAATTACATTGTTATTATGAGGTGATAAGTGATGAATTATCAGGGATCATGTTAAGGTGAAATGTTGTAAAAGGGTTTGGGTGATAATGATAAATAAGGCATGTGAGTTAATCAGAGTTAATTTTAATGGGAGTTAGAGAGAATAAGAAGCTGAAATACCAGTAATAAACAAAGAGAGTATTAGATATTTTAGGGACACAGTGGTTAGTGATTTATACGTAGAGAAGGTGAGTAATATGTAATTAAGGAGTAAATAGTTGATGGTGATATTTTGTAATAAGAATAGTGGTGTAAGGAGTGATCAGCGTGCGGCGTGGCCAGTAGACCAGCGTGCGGCGTTGTGGCAAGTGATAGAGTAGTTTAAGGGAGTGTTTGCCGATATTTGGTGGGGGAAAAAAGGTTATGAATGTATATGGCCAGGTTGGGAACACATTCCTAGTACAAAGAGGTAATAGATATTTTATTTTAAGAGGTGAAAGAGTCAAATAGAATTAATGTTGAGGGGGGTTGTTATTGAGAGATTGGTGTCACCCTATGTATTATGTTAGTGATTGTTAGTAAGAAGAAAGGGAGTAAGATTATAAATATTAATGCCATTTCAATAAGTCAAAGCATAGTGAATACAGGAGTCACCCAGACTAATCAATGATCAAAATGTGAAGGGTTCAGTAGAAAATTCATAGTAGGAAGGTAATAAGAAATGAAATATAATGTAACATGAATGTTAATAATAAATTTGAATTTTATAGAATTAAATGGTACAATAATGAGTAATTAAAAGTTGATATAAAAGAGTTAATAGAAAATTCAAGTAACAATGTTTATAAATTTCTATATAAATTATTTAAAGGTGAATTGTTTGTTTAATGTAAATGTAGCAATGTTAATGTTCAAGGTTAATGTTTATTTGTTTATTATGTTATGTTATGTTACTATGCAAGATTAAAGGGTAATTTTGGGGGCAGTTATGACACTAGGTGTCAAACCATTGCGATTCCCTACATTTCGGGCGATCTCGGCCTTACCAACCCAGATCGTGGTTTTGGATGACAATCAGCTGTGGGCAGAGTTATTGTAACACTGACCACAGTTGGTTGCCTTTGAAATTGGTCAAACATAGAAATTTAATGGGGTTTAATAAGGGAATCAAAGATTATTTTTGAACACAGGCTATTTTCACCCAAATAGGGGTGGTAGACCTTAGGGGCATATATTTAGATAATAAGTAGGGGTACTTATCCTGAAGTTTTTGTAACGCTGAAGCAAGGATGGGAGTGAGAAAAGAAAAAAGTGTTCACTCCTTCCGCCTCAGTCCTTGTGGAGGCAACTGGACGCAGCAGTCCAGGGGGGGCAATAGTGTGTGTGGAGGAGAAAAGGGGATGCTTTTTATTAACAGCGCCGGATAAATAGAATTTCTGTTAATAATAATATTTTATAAAATGTTAAATGATTTTGAATTGTTTTAGATACAAAAGAGAAAATGTTTAAGAATTATAGAAAGAGGGAGATATAGATAATTGTATTTGAGTAAATTATGATTGTGTTTAAATATTTTGGAAGTATTATTGCATTAGTATGAAGATTTGTATTTCTTCTTGTTAATGGGAAAGGATTAATTATTATCGATTGGAATCGAATATTTTATAAATGTTAATGGGAGCGAGCTAAGAGAAAGGAATGTCTGTACAATAATTCTTGTAATCATATAGGTGTTAGGAGTTAAAGAAAACCCGGTGCTTCTTAACACAAACCAGCACATAGCTAAGGGGAAACAGATCAGTTAAGGATATGGTATTATACAAGGCCACTATTTTAATATTTTAATTTGATGTTTCAGTGTCTGGTGATGCTGTGGCGGCGGTCCTGAGCTGGCCTGCGCATCAGAGCAGGAGTGTCAAGCGTCTGTCTGGCCTTGCGGTGTTGGGATCTTGAGAGAGAAGTCCAGTAAGGTCATTCAGGTGCGGTCACAGCCACTGGACCAAGGGTGAGTTAACTATATTTTTATATAAACAATACAGGGGGTTGTGCCGACATATCCCAACTGATCCCTTTAGAAAGAATGAGAGTTTTTATGCTTTGGCATAAAACCTCTCATTGAGGGGGTTTTGTAACGGGACAAACTATTGGAGCTTATTTCTTCTTAAATATTGTAAAATGTAATGGCCACTCAAGCTGAACAACATTTGAATCATAAACGCTGGACAGTTTTTTAACACATTGCAGTCAGTATGGTACCAAGCCAAGCCATACGTACGTGTTGCTGTTGTGCAAAAGCAATTAACGAGTCTGGGAATGTGAAAGCTATCAGCGAGGGGGCCGTATTCGCGCGTATGCACGCACGGGTGTGACCCTGTGAACAGCTTGAAAAGCACGTACGAAACATTCTTTCTCGCCCAGTGTGCAGAAAACAAAGAACTCAACACAGTAAAATCCGCCTCAGTCGCAATTACTCTAAAACCGGCCGGTTGTAAAGAACAGTTCCGGAATGAAAAAGCGGGCCTGCAACTCAAAACAAAATGTGATTTTAAAACCGAATGTATAATTTAAATCGGAACACGATTATCCAGTGAGTAATTAAAGTAACGGTTTAGATAAAAGTTGGTGCGACTAATATGTGCGGAGTGATGGACTCATTGGAACATTGGACTCTTTCGTAAAGCCAGATCAGTAACCGGAGTGGTATATCAACTTCAAAATTATGTTCTTTTAGAGTACGCTATTTACCATTAAATGAAATTGAGATCTCAAATGGGCATGGGGCATATGTATGAATGCGAGCGTGAATACAAATAATAAAAATGATAAAATAAGAAGCGCTGGTTTGGGTTAATTAAATTTTGATGGTAGTTTTAAAGATGTTATTTTATCTATAAAGTTTTATATATAAGAAAAATTAAGTTTTTGTCTGAATAATTTTCATTTTGATATACAAAAAAATGTTAAGAATTAGCCTATGGGAATTGAAAGGGATATAAAAACAAAAAAAATGATCAATAAAATTTTAATTGCTTAGTAAACTAAAAAATGATCGTTATTATTCAAATAACCAGTTCTGATTTTCCCGTTCGCTGATTCGAACCCTGGCGAGTGAAATCTTAGGTTGGCAGATAACAACATGGCGTCTACAGAGCCTGAATGCATAGTAAATAAACAAAACCTATTTCAAATTTATAAAAGGTAAGTACTTGTACAATTGACGACCCGAACAGTGACAATTTAATAATGAAAATATAAGTAATAGTACATGTTCATTCAGTAGACAACGCATCAATTAACTAACGTTATAGAAACTTTATTAATGGATTACCTTGAAAAACATAAAGTATAGCAAGTGAATACTGTACATATTTTTAGGATAAACTGGATGAGAATAGTTATAGAAAAACCAGTTTTGCAAAGAACAAAATATATTTCAGCAGGACAATGCATCAGCACATAAATCTGCTTTGACAATGGAAAAATTAAGAGATGTTTATGTATGGGTTGGTGGAACATTCTCTCTATTCCTTATATGCTGGATTCGCCACAAGAATTGGATCTCTCAAATAGTTCAATGTTTGCTGAACAATAAAATTTATGTTAAATTTAAAATCAAATGTTTCATTGTGAAACCAAGAACCTACTGGGGCATCTTCATACATGTTAGAAAATGTTAGTATTTTTTCGTAGTGCTTTCAGTGTAGTTCCTGTTTTCGAGACAAGTATATACGAGGTGTTTCAAAAAGAATCGGATGTTTTTTTCATGTGCGATCAAATGAAGCACGGGCGTTGACCTCGAGTACAGGCATGCAGTGAACCCTACTGCGGAAGCGCTGACTGCCGCCATCCCACTACAACTGTAACGGGACAGTTTAGGTCTACCCGGGGTAATTTGGGGAAAGGGGAAACATAAAAGTATAAATAATAATTGTAAAATTGTATTCATGAATTATAACACCGTAGCAGACA
The DNA here is from genome assembly GCA_034769895.1 of Magicicada septendecula. Classification (NCBI taxonomy): domain Eukaryota; kingdom Metazoa; phylum Arthropoda; class Insecta; order Hemiptera; family Cicadidae; genus Magicicada; species Magicicada septendecula. The sequence continues at coordinate 670,925,479 of CM068368.1, read as the reverse complement.
AGGAGTGAAATAGTTTCAAGGTCAATATCAGGACACAAAGAAAAACAGTTACATTTAGCCAAACGAACTTTGACCGATGAAATCACCGGTCACGCGGTCACGCCACATGACGTAAGTGCCGATCCTTTAAAATACATCACTTGGTATGCAAGGCTCGGTCAACGTCGCCTCACAATTTGGCTTCGTCATATTCAGAAAACAATGAAATGTGATCACGTGAACCCCCACCATTTCAGAACTCGAAGCAGTACAATTCGTCCCAGTTAAAAATTATACTTTGTGCCGGCCGGTCGCTAAAAAAGTTCCGGAACGAAATTACGGGTGCCCGTACATAACAATGTAACGTAAATCAGTACAAAGAATCGTTGCATATGAAATGACAGTTTTGGTATAAAAAGTAAAAAGTACAAAAGTGCGTAGTGAAAAAGAACATATTACACCGGAAAATGGACTCTTTCTGGCAGATAAACAGATAAGTAACAGATGGAGAAAATTAAAATAAAATATGAGCTCAAAGGGAAAATCTAAAAGATGTTGTATGTGAGAGAGAGAGAGAGAGAGAGAGAGAGAGAGAGAGAGAGAGAGAGAGAGAGAGAGAGAGAGAGAGAGAGAGAGAGAGAGAGAGAGTGTGTGTGTGTGTGTGTGTCTGGCTTAATTATATATTAAAACCATGAAGCACTGGTTTACGTTCTATAAAATTGATCTTATGTTTAAAATGTATTTATTTCTATTCTAAAGAGAGAGAAAAATCATGCATAATAAATGTTCTTATTGTCTGTATAAAAAGTCGTAGCAGAAAGAAGAAAGGGAGGGGGAATATTTTGTTTACGGAAAGATTGAAATGATGTTAAAGGGTTTTATTGTTTTTATGTTTTATTTTGCTGTATACAAAATTCAATTAAATAAAAGTATAACCATAGTATGATGGTAATACAGTTGTACTTTCTTGAATAACCAATTCTGTTCTTCCAGTTCGCTGATCCGAACCCTGGTAACAAAAAATTTTATTTAGGATTGGTACTAATGCAAGATGGCGGCCGAGTTGAGTGAAGGCTGAATTTTATAACCACAAAATACATTAAACAATATATAAGAGAATGTAACGGGCCTATTTTGGGGCAATAACACAATTTGTATTTTTTTCTAATAAATAACATTTTTTGGTGATAGGGACAAAAAAGTTATAAAGAGAGGTAAATTTGTTGATGGGAACGAGGGCGACGGTGGCTGCACTGCTTGAGGCGTTGAATGCAGAATTATTTAATAATATTTTATATAAACCAGATTCAACAGACAGCAAACTGTGCCAAGGTCAATAAATGACACAACAAATTTGTCAACAAATTATATAACGGACGATCAGGCAATGTGTTGCGTCAGCGCATTACATAACGAGGTGTGTCACCAGTTTCGTCAGACACTCAGCAAACGAAAGTAGTCTACTGGCGCAATGATACAAACTATATACAAACAAAGAAAATTGATCATCCAGCAACAGCCGCTTCACAAATTAGCGCCTGTAGCTCTTCCCCAGTCTCATCTCATCACTCGCGCGAGTTACATGTAAAAGTTTCGAAACGTAAGTGCGGGCCCGCAGACAACATATAAAATGTGACGAAAATGTAAAAAATAACTAACAGTTTTCTCTTCATTACAACAGTTTTATCTTTTTCCGGAAATTATACTTTAAAACTGAACAATGTGCGCGTAAAAGTGTGACGCCACCAACTCAACTGAACAGCTAAGTAGCCATGCATCATAGCCATTTTAAAATTTTAACAAAGGTTTCTTTTTTTCAAAATTAAGTAATGGGGAAATAAATTTTAATAAAATATAAAATGAGAGATCTCTAAAGTAACTTGGTGTGTGTGTTGCGTGTGTACGTGAGAATGTATTTAAATTAAGAAGGCTGGTTTGCGTTTTAAAAATGATTTAAATTAATATCTTGATATTTTTTTTTGTTAATTTTGTTAATTAAAAGGTTCATACTATGTTTCAAATTTTACTTTCATGTGAGTTTTTTCTTTGTTAGAATGAGAATTGTGTTAAAGATTTTTTAAAGTTAAATGTTAATAAATTTAAATGTTTGAATATCTAATTGTCAATAAATTTTAAATCAGGGTAAACCATATAAAGTTCTTTATTTTGAACAACCATTCTGATTTCCTGTTCGCCGAAAAGAACCCAAACATGGTAAGTACGTATATTTTTTCATACGTAGTTGGTAACAAAGATGGCGCCCGATAATAAACATTGAATACAGTAACCGTAGAATCAGTTCAATCATATTTATTTAATATCAATTTGTTTGATACTGTACAAGAAAAGTAAACATTACACACCGAATCAGTCACTGTCTGCCTGCATGTCAGTAAGAATGTCTATCGGGCGCCTGTCAGATTTCATTTATTGTAAAATGACAGAAAAACTTGAGCAGCGGTACTGCATTAAATTTTGCTAACGACTTGGTGATACCAAAGCGGATACTATTTGAAAATTTCAGCAGTCTTTTGGGGACGATGCTATGAGTGTCACATGTATTAAGGAGTAGTATAATCACTTCAAAGATGGCTGCACATCAGAGGACACCGAACCGTATTCTGGCAGGCCTTCAACAAGCTGTAATGATGAAATCACTGACCAAGTGCAAACTTTGGTCATGGAGGATCGTCAAATTACTGTCCGAGAGATTGCAGCAGAGGTGGGAATAAGCATTGGTTCAGTACTTTCCATTTTGACCAAAAATCTGGCTATGCGAAGACTGTGTGCAAAATTTGTGCCAAAGCTGTAAACGATAGAGCAGAAGGGACTCCATTTGGAAGTTTTGCAAGACATGTTGGACTCTGTAAAACCTGACCCAACCTTCCTCAACAATGTGATCACTGGCAATGAGACGTGACTGTATAGGTACGATCCTGAAACCAAAGTTCAGTTTTCACAATGGAAACATTCATCATCCCTGCGACTGAAAAAAAAGTGCTCAGCAAAATCAAAGTCATGCTGATTGTGCTTTTTGACTCATGCAAGATAGTGCATCATGAGTACGCACCACAAGGCCACACAATTACCAAAGAATACTATTTAGAGGGTATGCGTCACCTCCATGATACTGTGAGGCGCAAAAGGCCAGACCTGTGGACAGTGCAAACTTGGCAACTCCATCAAAACAACACACCTGTCCATTCTTCTCATTCTGTCCATAATTCAGACTTTCTTGGCAAAACATAACACTGCTCAGCTACGCCAGCCTCCTGACTACTCTACTCTCCTGACATGGGTCCCTGTGATTTTTGGTTATTTCCTAAGTTGAAAAAAATGTTGCTGATAGGGACCCAATTTGTGTCAAGAGAAGACATACAAAATATGAGACAACTATACTCCATACCAAAACGTGACTTCCAGACATGTTTCCAAAACTGGCAGGACCGCCGGATGAAGTGTGTACAATCTAAAGGGGAGTACTTAGAAGGGAATAAATGTTTAAAACCTGCAGTTAATAAAATGTATTTTTCCTGAACAAAGGTCTGGTAATTTTTAAACACATCTTGTATATTCACATATTATGGTTTAAAGTCATATAATGATTACATATTATAACGTGTAACCCTCGTAAATTACACATTATACTGGGTTTAAAGTAATATTCTTACTACACAGTAGTGCATAGTGAAACTACAAAACTGTATGTCTTCATAATTAATCACATTACTTTTAGTAATTATAATAATACAAAAGTTTACGTACTGTTAATAAAAACTAACCACTTGAACAGATCCACTACAAGGCTCCAAATATTTCTGAGCACGTATTTCTTCTTCACGCAATTTTGCATCTGCATAGTGCATATAGTTTTTAACCCCATTGGCTTGAAGATACTGTGGAGCCTTCATTTTGTAAAATGCTTCTGTTGCTTCAATATATGCTTTCTCAAAATTTTCACGGTAAATTTGTAGTTTATCATCAGGATTTGAACACAGATTAACTGAAAACAGTATCACAGATTAATGATTGAGTTAACAGATGTTTCTAAACAAATTCAAAACACTCATCAAGTGGCTACCATCATCAAAAAAAGTGTCTGTATTGTTAAAAAAATGTATATTGTTAATACAAAAAATTAAATATGTATGTGTTCTATTGAATGCTTGAACGTTCTATTAAATGCACATGTACATTTTATACATATGTGTTTACATGGTTAGTTTAAATTTTACATATGTATTACAATGATACAACGTTATTTAATGTGTCGGGCGCACGCTCATGAGAGACAAAATTATACAACGGTAAATAACATTCCTAACAACGTGTACGTGTATTTAGGGGTTCAGGTGTAATTATAATAAGGGAAGCCTTTTTAGGAAATTCAAAATGTTCCCATTTATTAATTTAAACAAACATATCAAGAAATAATAATATACAAATAATGATTACTTCGTCATATGATATTCATTATACATGGTTTCAAAGTTTCTTTGTTTGCTGTAATTTCATCACCAACATAAACCTTATATCACAGATATAATATTATTAATTTTAATTAAAAACATTTCTTCATTATGTTATACTGTCTGGACTACTCAGTCTGAATGTGTGCTTTCAATATAAAAATATTTACTAAGTTAACTATTTGTTCATTCTTTGAACAAATCTAATTGATTCTTTCAAATGTACATTAAAATATTTTCAATAAATTATCAATTCAAAAATTATGCTTTCATAATTACTCTATAATTTAAATTAAAGTATTTTCAATAAATTATTGATTCAAAAATTATGCTTTCATAATTACTCTACAATTTAAATTTAAATATTTTCAATAAATTATTAATTCAAAAGTTATGCTATAATTTTTTATACAAGACATTTATAAGTTATAAATTACACCTTTTTTTGAAATTATTGTCTTTCTTTTGACAATGTTTATTAATCTTTGATTAAGTCTTTTGTTATGAGGAATACATGGCTTTCTTTCACCTTAATTGTAGCGGTTCCTCAGCATACCCTCTCCTGGTCCTGAGTCCTTGATGTTGTGAATCCTACATAGTCATGAAGTCCTGGATCCTTTCCTCGTTCTCCAGGTCCTCTCAGAAGTCCTGGATCCTTTCCTCTTCCTCCAGGTCCTCTCAGAAGTCCGATGACTCATCCTTTACGTCTGGAATTTATGCCATGTAGTGCTCTCGTCCTCGGTCTGGAGTAATGCTCTTAGATGTAGATCACTTGTAGACATCTGACGATTTCTTTGTTACGGTAATTTTTAATTACTGTTTTCCATTACTATTTTAAATCAAAATATTAATCGTAATGCTTTATAAGTTATGGTTAACAAAAAGGTCTTATAAGACATATTGTCTAACTCTGTCCAAAGTAATTAAAATTTCACGTCTCTGACGGACGTAGCATTCCGCCACGAATGAAGACTGTTAGAAGAGAGAGATTAGCTCTCCTGGGCTTCTATTTATATTCACCAAGAAAACTGCAGCTGTCGATTCAGGAATTAGCCTGTCGACAGTTGAACCATGGCGTGATAGCCCCCACTCTCGTCCTATTTCACATTTTTGCACTTTTTCGCCAATCGCACTGTTTAACGCGGATTTTACGCCGATAAAATATTGTCTAATTTAATGACCTATGTGATGTGCAATTATCATGATGCTCGCACCACTAGTGTTATTATAATGCTTTAAAAATCGCACAGAATTCGCAATGATTGTCCGAATTACGTAAAATTCGCACTACACTTGTGTCTGATTTTTACACGTGTTTAGAAGTTTTTACCTTCTCGCTAACATCTATGCTTTGCTTAATATTAAATATATTCTTAATTTAGCATTGACTTGGGGTGAGGTTGGAAACTTTCAGGCTCAAACAGGCTTCACGCACACACACTATTTACTTGTGTACACGCATGCAGCGGTAATCGCGTGATCCTGCGTGTTGACTCCTGTTTGCAAGCCAGCTTCCAATTTCACACCTGCTCGTCTATTATATATTATTAAAATTAAATTAAATATTTATTTTATATTATATATGCGCATTACAGCCTATGCTTGTATTGTCGCAGTATATCATATTTATACCTGGTATTTAATAAAGCTGTTCACTTCTGTATGTGTTTTACAGGTGATTGTGAGAGAAAAATATAAAAATGTTAGTTAATAATTATTTATTTTTCACTTATTTTGTTTCTTTTTCACTTTTTTTTTGCAATATCAGTATGGCTAAATGTACCTCATACACATTTGTTTTTTACTTTATCAAACCTTTATATAGTAAACTTTAAAAATATTTGACTTTGGGGCATCACGGGCCAAAAATGGAAGTCAAAACTTTAAAACAATTTTAAAAATCTATGTGAGGCATCAATTTGTGAGGAACGTTATTCATAATTTCACAATACCAATAATCTGGAATCTTTAATAATCTGACAAAATTAATATCTCTTCTTTCTGATATATTGCAATGGAACAATTGTATGAACAGTGTACTATGATGCATATTGTAACATTACATAATATCATGACCACCAGGGTCCAAAACAAACATTAACCAACCATCAAAAATCATAAGAAATACCACATTTAAATTTCAAAGTTAAGTAAAGGGAAAAATTAGGAATTGATTTTAAAAGGAATTGTAACGGGGCAAAAAGGGGTAAAACCAATTTTAAGTATTTGTGATTTGAATATTCTCAATTTTATTTCGCCCAAGTGTAGCGTCGAGACTGGTGTGAATTGGCATTGGAATGCAGACTTTCAACGATGGTGCGTACGCGCCTCCAAGTGCGCGCTCAGGCAGCCAAGGTTCTCAGGTTTTCGGTCACGTATGAATACATTCTTTCTCGCCCGGTGTGGAGAGAACAAAGACAGTCGGCAAAAAACATCTCAACGCAGCGGACGCGAGCAGTGTGTGCGTCGCCGGCTGGACACAGTTTTAGTCTCGCCCGCATATAAAAATGTAGATAAAAACAGTATCCGTTATTACATAACGGTGGCTACGGCCGGTTCAACCCACGGAGTCCCCGCGAGCCGAAAATTTATTAGAATGTGAGTTCAACCTAACAGCAATCTAACATGGACTAACTGTGAGATATTAAATATATCTTTAACAAACTATGAAGATGATTAAAGAAATAAAGACAATGACAATAGACTAGACGTAAAGTAACTAACAACTAGCCCAATAGATTAGGTAAAGTGAGAAAACCCTAGACGAAGAGAAGAAAATATAAGCGGATAGAAGAAAAGTACTATAAAACCCAACAATATACAAAAGCAGGAAGAAATAAGATATGTCCTACACTCTAAGCAAGATGAGAATCGATGCAAGATGAACAACTCATAACAAGAGAAGCCCAGAGTGAAGAACAGAATAACAATTAAGCCATGACAAACTAATTTAAATAACTGGACTGACAAAGAGAACTTATAAAGAAAATTAATGATATAATGAATACTGGTCAGGATGTGCTGAACTTTGTTGTTCAGCTCTGTCAGTCATTTTACAATCGGAGAGTGCACCGATACCTAGCGGTAAAACGATGCGAAATTAATGTATCTACCGTTGATAGTTAAGGGCAGTACTGAATTAAAGTAATAATTCGTGCTGCGCTCTTGTATCGAAATAGGACAGTCTTATTACAGTGCCCGATCGCTGTCGCTATCTGTCGGCTTGTTGAGGCATTATAAAAGCCAGGTGCCGCTACCTGTCGCCTGATTAAAGACGGGCGAAGTGCTTCACCAACTGCGTTCCTTGTGCTTGTCTCGACTTGGAATTCTAAGTGATTGCCTCGTGGTAAATTCCTTCGGTGGAGAGAAGAATTAATTCCATCTTCTACTTCTAACAACTATGGAAAGATAAGTTCTTAAACGACTGCGGTGAGTCTTAATTACATTATATTAATTATATACTAAATTTCACGGGAGAAAACGTTTTTTTAGTAAGCCTGAGTGAGCGTGCCCACTTGTTCAATCGTGCACTCTGAGATACGTAATTGTTGTAAAGTTTTTATAAACTAATAAAACTAGATTATTGGAGTGTCTGAATCTCGGCCCTAAAACCTAAAGTACATTAACAACAAAATAATTAAGTTTGAACTTTCATTAACACCGATGTGATGAGATACGTGTACATCAAAATGTTGCACAATAGTTGTTGGTTAGGTGGTATAAAGTTTTGCTACAATATTAGTAAAACCTTATACATATATATGGGAACTTACTCAGGCACGTTTTAAATGTAAATCATGTCACATTCAAATTAATGGTGTTCTCAAATTATATGTAGTAAGAAAACTATGAGTTTTAAATAAATTCTGCACCACGTGGTAACCACAATTTCACTCAAAGTAATAAGTTCATAAGATGTTACAAAGCCAAAATAAAATTTTATATTGCAAAAAGTAACTCACATTAGGTGAGGTTCAGTTTATAAAGAATCATTGTTAGAGAGTTTTTAAATAAGGCATGCTGGCCAAAATAATTTTACCAAGTTTCATTATGTAGCCCATAACTAGGTGTTGTCTTTATATATGTATTTTGGAGGGTGTCCAAACAGTGGGGGCATTTGTGTGTGGTCTCTCACTAAAAATGTAATGTGTGAGCAGGGTTCGCCGACCAGAGACAAAGTCCTGCTACATTGCTGAACGAATTCCATCTTAAAAAGCTCCACACTCGCCACCGAAGAGAATTAGCTCACCACAACAACAACAACATGCCAATCATAAGATCGCCACGTTACCAATAAAAGACCATCCTTCTGGACCCATAAGCAGGTGAAAAACAACCATTTATATTAACACGTAGAATCAACATGGCACCACCAGTTATACATAACCATCAGTTTCTACCTTTCAAGTTAAACATTCATTTGGATCCCCAATTGATGGGACAGTTTAGTGTGTACACTAAGAAAAAGAATTAATTGTAAAATTTCAATATATTTATAGTAAATTATCAGTTCAGAGACTGATATGGTTACCAGACAGCATCCAACATAGATTTCCACTCATTTCTTTATAGGGCTATCGCTACAGATTTAAAGTCAGTTTTGTTATTAGTAATTTTCTCAAGTTTAATTTACTATGCATAAAAACATATATTTTCTCTTATTTTTAAATCAGTTTATTTCATTTGTATAAAAAGATTACTGGGGAGGTAGGCGAATTTTTAACTAGTTTCAACCAAGCTATGCATGTCGAAACACTTTTCAACTTGTTTGTTGAGACAAGTTTGTTGAAACAAGCCGAAAGTTGAATGAACATGTCCGTCTCTGGCCCAAGTGTATTTTTTTATAAGGTGCTAATATTGTGCAATTTTCTCTTTTCATTAATTGGCCCTATTTAAGTATATATAAATTCTTTATACTCATTACGATAACTGGGGGGCGTTAATTATTTTAAAACAATTTTATTTCTCACCGGAATTAGATACTTAAGCACTTAGCCACTTAGGCACTTACTTTTGAATTTTTATTAGGTCCTGGGGACATTTGTATGCTATACATTCTCTTATACACATGACGTGCAATTAACCCACACCATGTGGATACCTTTATAAATGTAAATTTCTAATCCTAATTGGGATTATTATTATAAAAAGAAAAGTTAGAATTTATATACACCAGAAGGGTAATATAAAAAAAAGGGCGTGGCAAGAGACCTTTATGTATTTTATGTATACTGTTGTATAATGTATTTTTGTCCTGTGGAACATGTTATGTGTGTATATTTCTGTGTACATTTTGGGGGTTATAAATATTATACATTTTCTGTACTTTTGGTGGGATATAGGGATTTATTATTCAACGTCTTTTACAACAGAAAGTTAACACATGCAGTCATGTGGGTATATCCTTTTCATTTTCTTTTTAAGGGAGGTATTCTATCTCAATAATCGTGGCTGATCATTTCTTTAAGGAAATTAATTATTTAATTTAACAAGTATAGGAATTGTCACCTTTAAAATTTATTTAATTTGTTGCGTAATTATTTTATTATTAATAGTAACAAGGAATGAAATTATTTATCTTCATTAATTCATATACAGTATTCTAAAAGGAACACATGATATAAATTTTATATTTTAATAAATAGTTTAATGGGAGCTTTATTTTGAGGTTAATGATTATTTTAAATTTTCAATTCATTGATGGTGTGACATAGCAATTATTTTCTTGGATTCAGTTAATATTTTTCAGGTGGCCTTGTTGAGAGAGTATACTTATTTATTTAACTATTTTAAAGGGGAATTAAAGATTACTGTTGTATTTATTTATTCATTATATTTTTATTATGAGATAGAATAATAAAAAGGTATTTGTTAATTATTTAATTCTTGAGTTTTCATTGCAAGTCCCGTCTCACTGGATCCAGCGCAATTTTTAGCTTCTCTAGGCCTTAGCCTAGTTTTAATTAACTTGTGGCCCCTCTTTACAAAAAGAAATATTCTTTTTGTTTTAACTACTCAAGAAGAAGTAGGGGTTACAAGGAGAGTGAAGTAAAATTAGTCTAAATGTAAATTAACTGTGTATCAGAAAGAATAACTAAAGTGCATCTTGTAAGCCAGTCATGTAACTAGAGTAAATGTAGGGATATAAATTGTAGACTGATAATCATAAATACAGTTTTAAGAAGAGTGATAAAGACAGAAAAGTGTATAATAGACCTAAAGTAATAAGTAACCTTGTTAATACTATAAGAGTATGAAATGAAAGACATAAAACTCATTATAAGATGAACACATTGTTGTCAAAATAAAATAGGACCCATAACCTCACTCAATGTGAATTATGCAATTAAACTAAAAGAATTAAGTAACGAAATGACTAGTAATCCAATTTCTGTTGGATGATAATGAACTTATATGTTATAAGAGTAATACCAACACAAAGAGTATGTATATAATAACAAGAATTATAATTAGAGTAAAATCAAATAATGAAATGGACATTCTGAATTTACCTAATAAGCAACTCAAAAAACTTTAACATTAAAAGATAACAGAGATGAAACATTATTGTTAATAGAATCAGCAATCTTCAAAGTAACTTATATGATGTGACACAATTATAATTAGCATAAAAATATATCATGATAATATAATTTAGACATACTTGTATCCTGAGACCAGATGCAAGAAATTTTACTGAATTAACAGAAAAGGGTGATATCCTATTACCAATCAAATAATTGTAACACCTTAGAATAACTACTATCAATATTTTGTAAAGGATAATGATCCCAAAATTAAATATATAATTAAGAGTTAAGGTAAATTATATAACACCATATAGTGCATGAACTATGGGTGAATCTAAAGAGTATAATTCAAGGGAATAACTGTATAAAAAACACTAACAATAATAACCAGAAGTTGTACTGGTTAACTAAGTTGAATAAGTAACACTATTCATGAGTAATTCAATAGAAATAAACGAAACACTTGTAAAACTAACTTGGGTGATAATAGGCCTAAAGGGAGCCTAGAGACTGTTACTACATATTATGCTGAACAGAGTATCAGATTAAACCATCTGTAGTAAACTCATTACATAGACTAGACACCAAGTAGTAACCAGAATGTAAACACTATAAACAATTGATTCTAGGATTACTAGCAGAACAAACAAAGCCTAGGTGTGCCAAACACCATGTATTTTCATAACAAAGATATATAAATAAGACATCAATTAAGCTAGACAATGATGACCAGTAGTTGAACAGAATACTTAAGATTAAGTGTGTAATGTAAAACAATACTAAAATACCACCATTCAATTATAATAAGTAAAAATAAATCATGTTACTAAGGGAAGATCAAAGCATAGTATCAAAATTAGTGTGTTAACCATTAAGAGATCATAATATGACCCAATAACAGAAATGGACTGTATGTAATGGAAACAAGTACTGTACTAGTAAAATCGAATTGTAAATAAAATAAATATAAGTTAGATTTTAATACAAAACATTGTAAGAGACCTAAGTATAACAGTGATCATTATCAAACATGATCACTTATGGCTTGTGGGGTATCGAAATATCCGAAAAGACAATTGCAATCGATTGACAAGGTTAGATTAGAACTCCCAAGTACCATAAGGAAGTTAAATGAATTTAAAAATATTTGTATAAATTGTGATAAAATATTAAGCATCTTTTTCATACTCTCCACCCCAAAAAAAGATGCTATCTTATAAAGCTGATGGGGTGTCATCGTGCTTTCCACCAATCAAATTGGTTATAGAAAAGCTTGGCCCGAAACAGACGCCAACGCAGAGCATCATTATTGTATGATCGACTCTGGAGACAAGGCGAGAGTTACCGGCGACAGAAGAGGAGAGAGACTCTAACCTGCGCAGGCATCGAATGTAATGTTTGGGTCGACATAACCCAAAAGTTTTAAAAGGTTATTAACCAATTATAATAAATACACTATCAGTGGAGTGACAGTGAGATTCGATTGCATAGTGTACAATCCCATGCAATCGCGGGATTTTAAATAAAATAAAAGAAAAAAAGGGAGTATAGTGACTTTAATAATTTTAAGAAAAGTATGAAATAAACCATCCTATTAACATGTGTAGCATAAGGCAGTCTAACTGAACATTGAAGAGGCACTCAAACCTCAATCAGTCAATGAATAAATTTACTAGTAATAAGAATCAATAAATGTTATTAACCCTAAGTTATATTATGAAATATTAACAAACATTAGAAGGACGTTATGCCTTCCAGAATTTATAATTTTCAATTTTTATTTTAAACCAGTTAATGATTTAAGAGAGATAATAATTTACCTTTTTAGGTATTATCCAATATAGGCTATAAGATGATCGTTTTTACACACGCAATGCACTCATAATTTTCGTAGATTAGAATTTTATTAATTGTTAAGAGTTATTCTTTTCCTTAAGTTAATTGGCTCGATAAAGAGACGCCAATCTAACCTAGATGTTGGCGCAAGCCGTCTTTTAAAGTTTTATGTAATTAATTAAGTTTTTATTAACTCATTGTAATCACTCTCCTACTAAGCAGTTTTAATAGTTGTGTTATCTCAGCGTTTAGTATCTTGCAGACTAAAAGAACTCATGTTTATTAGTAATTATTTCAAAACAAAACACATCGTGGAGTATGACAGCCACGAAATCAGCTTAACCACCCTGAGATTTTTTCATGAAGGCAATCATTAATGTGAAGTTAAATATTATTGTTTTAATTGTTTGAAGGATGAAAGTCATGAGTAGTAACAAGGAATAAATTGTATTTCCACAAATTACCTAGAGTTCGAACCAGTTATTTCATTAGAGTAGACATTTTCAGGCTAAGTGGATGGTGAACTACAGTTGGCACCACTTATAGCGCCCGCGTGAGAGAAAGGTTTAAATGCAATTCGTATTTAGATAATCCTCTCTACAACCACGCGAGATCCAGGACACTACACCAAGTAAGTACTTCCATGATAAACTTGTTATGATTTCAAGGAGCATCTACTCAGCCGATTCATCTCTACGAGTGAAGAATAAACATAGTCTACCTCTAATTAACTGAGAACTACGACTACTCGTGAACCATTAAAAATATTATCTTCAGACATGAATCTATTTAAATACACGACTTAATAATAAATTCACTTCGAACCAATACAAATAAATTTCAACTAAATAAATAAATAATAAGAAGAAGAATTTTAATAATCGTTAACTTACAAAAATGGCACCACAACTTGGGGCTTTAACGGGAGATTTCCCGACAAGTTACAATATAGAAATTACAAGTAACAACAAATAGAAAAAAAATTATTGAACCAGTATGATTTGAAAACTAACAATCTAACAGCATATCACCTGATGTGAAGTCAAGAGGGGGGGGTGAGATCTCTGTGTGTGCAGCATTGTTTAGTGCTGTAGGTTATTAATGTGTGTGATGCCAGTATGAATATGAAAATTAGATGCACACGTAAAACTGTATGTTTTTACGAAATTGTTAAAAACCGGTTCACTGCAGGTTAAAATTGGATATATACCATCGGTTTGTGCAGAATGTTATGTACCCTTTGAAGTCATGGTAGTGTGAATTCATTATGTATAAAGTGACAGTGTAACTATTTGTTAATTATTACGATATACAATTAGTTATGGAGTAATAATAAACACTCCCATGAAGTGAAAAATGTCACGAATCAAGAATAATTATTTTATTTGCTAAGAGTGTTATACAAACGATGAGAATCGCCAATATAGGCAAATAAATTTTCATGCAGTGAAAGTGACAACAAGGCTGTTGTAACATTGTTGACAAGCCAAGGAGTGTTTAATCAATCTTCAGTAGGTTTGTAGTGCCACAACTATATAATCTAAGTTGGTAAACCATATTATCTCTTTCCAATCAGATTGTCACGAGTGAACATGGTGTGTTTCACTAGTAGTGCTTGTTACCAATATGTCTATTGATGTATACCAATCTCTCCCCCCCTCTCGCTATCTACATGTCACACACGTACACACATCAGAACGACCAGAACTACAGTGTCAGGTGGAAAAGTGGTGAAACAGAGATAATAATAAAGAATCTATAAAACTGTATATGATATAATTTTGATATATATATAAATATTGCTACGACAGCACAGAACAATCTACGCGTTTATCGAATGTGCCAGAAGGATCTCGATGTAACGCGTGTGGCGTACGTGCTACTATACGCATTTTGCGAGAATCTTCTCGACTGTACCGGGCTTCTCTCGGGCGCCTGGCCTGTGTCAAGGCCGTAGTAATTACGTAGTTCAATGCGAGATATTGGATAGTGCGGTTCGAGTGTATTAGTGAGATATATTTCCAGAACGGTTAGAGTTATTACTGTGTACGTTCAAGTAGTTATTATTGAAGTGTTGCGTTTTATATTTGGACAGTATAATTGTAATACAGTTAAGTTTTAATATTAGTGGACATTTTATTGCGTGTGAACAATTTTCATTTGATTTGTTGTAGACACTGTGTTATTAATTACAAACTGTTTTACTGTAACAATTAAAGGTGTGATTAGTGACTTAATTGTTGTCTTGTACTTATTTTGTTTCCACTGTACCTACGGCGATCGAGTAGACCGTCGTAACCAGTGGTGTCAGAACTGGGATAGAACAGTGGAAACAGTGGATACTTTGTACAAGACGAGTGTAGTTCATAATTAATTAATAAAATGGATACCAGTCAGATGATAGAAGCATTCCGAGCAATCCTACAGCAAAGTCAGAAACAAGAAAAAGAAGAACGAAAACAGGAAAGAGAAGAAGCAGAAAAACGACAAGACGAAAAACGTAATCGTGAAAATGAAATACCAGAGGGACGGAAAAAAGAAGAATTTAGCCGTCAAGCAGACGACGTTAAGACGTTCGTACAAGAGGATACCACTGCAAAATTTCTCCTGTTACAAGGTGAGCTGAACAAACAAGTTGACAGAATATCTGAAATAGAAAAATCTGTGTCAACTATGAAAACAAGTATGTCAAGCTTAGAAGATTCAAAATATCAGAGAAATCAAAGAATGCTATTAACTGAAGTAAGGTCAGTTTTTGCAAAGGCCCCATCGTTTAATGGAAGCACCCACTGGGCAACTTATCATCGCCAATTTGAAGCTGCCGCTCGCTTAAATAACTGGACGGAAGAAGAGAAAGGCCTTTCACTCATTCTTGCGTTAAAAGGACCTGCCGCAAAGCTAATACACAAAGTGCCATCTGACAGTCAGAACGTATATGCAGAATTAACTAAAGCTCTAGAATTACGGTACGGTGACCAGCATTTGTGCGAAGTGTACCATGAACAACTTAAAGGGAGGCGACAGTGTTCAGGGGAGAGCCTTCAAGAGTATGAAGCGAATGTCGACCGACTGACGAGATGACTTACCCCGAAAAATCGGAGGACTTCCGGAAGTGGATTTCTCTCATTATGTTTATTGACGGTATAAGAGATAGTCAGTTACAACAAGTGTTGAGAATGGCACGGCATGATAATAAATCAGACGCTCTTGTTCATGCTCTCCGTTTTGAAGCTGCCAAGTCGGCAACTTACATTAATCAAAGTATGCCATCACGTTGTAGCCAAACGGATCCAATACCACAGTATCGTCATAGTGGATGGCATAAAGAGACGATTCAAAAACAACAGTTTAAGAAGTCAGCACAGCACCACAACAATCTTTCGAACCAAAGGACAAAGACAGAAGACCAAAGTGTTACAACTGTGGGAAACGTGGTCATCTACAGGTAGACTGTTGGGAGAAGAAAATACCGAGAGAAGGGAGTGATCGCACCAATTGGAGAAGTAAAGCCCCAGAACACCACACAGTTTCCACGCTACACAAGACCAGTGGAAACTTGATTGTTAATGGATTTGCGGAAGGTAAACGAAGATCATTTACAGTTGACACGGGCGCTACAGTGTCCACTGTGCGCCCTGACTTAGTCAGCAACCGCCAGCCTCTAATTAGCTCTTGTACAATACAGACTGTGACTGGAAGCCCCGTCAAGGTGCTAGGAAAGGTAGACGTACGTGTATGCCTGGGTCTTCTTGAGTTTAGCCACCAAATGCTCGTTGCAGACATTGTCAATGAAGTGATTCTTGGCACGGACATTATGAATGCCTACGGATTCGTTGTGGACTTAAGAGAGAATGTCCTGAAAGTTGGCCAAGAGAAGATAAAGCTTTGCATGGCTAAAATGACAGGGTCTACCAACCATTCGATTAAGCGAGTGGCGTTAGTCGAAGAAAAAGTCAACAAGTCTGGTCGAGAGGAATCCTCCCTGTTGCAAGCGGAAATGGAGGAAGAACTAGCAGGGGAAGTACAAATAAGTATAACGACAAAAGAAGTGATTGGAAAGCCAACTATGGGTGCTGAGACAAAACTCTTGCTTGTTCCTGAGCTGATAGAACTGCCCGAGGGTAAAGTGGCTGAAGATGAGGTTACGCAAGAGGTTGTTGACGAGAACCAAACAAACTTGGATCAGCCAGTGGTATTTAGGTCATCAATACATGACGCAACGGGAGTGATTCCAGTGAAACTAGTGGTTGCGCAAAAGACTCACATTCCTGTGATGTTCGGATCACACGAGACTGAATTCGAAGAACGGGAAAATTATCCTTCGCAAGGACATCCACCTAGATCGCCTGGTCGAGTATTACTTCGGAGACGCTTTGCCAGTTCGGGACGAACAGGCTAAAGGCGTGCTACGACAGCACAGAACAATCTACGCGTTTATCGAATGTGCCAGAAGGATCTCGATGTAACGCGTGTGGCGTCCGTGCTACTATACGCATTTTGCGAGAATCTTCTCGACTGTGCCGGGCTTCGCTCGGGCGCCCGGCCTGTGTCAAAGCCATAGTAATTACGTAGTTCAATGCGAGATATTGGATAGTGCGGTTCGAGAGTATTAGTGCGATATATTTCCAGAGCGGTTCGAGTTATTACTGTGTACGTTCAAGTAGTTATGATTGAAGTGTTGCGTTTTATATTTGGACGGTATAATTGTAATACAGTTGAGTTTTAATATTAGTGGACATTTTATTGCGTGTGAACAATTTTCATTTGATTTGTTGTAGAAACTGTGTTGTTAATTACGAACTGTTTTACTGTAACAATTAAAGGTGTGATTAGTGACTTAATTGTTGTCTTGTACTTATTTTGTTTCCACTGTACCTACGACGATCGAGTAGATCGTCGTAACAATATGATATATTGTTACGACATCACAGAACAATCTACGTGTTTATTGAATGTTCCAGAGGGATCCAGAATGTAACGCGTGTGGTGTATGTGCTTGTCAACGCATTTGCTAGACGGTGTGAGAATTTGCACGGGCGGTCTCACTGTGTCAAGGGCGCAAGCAATTACGTCATAGTTTAGAGGTAATACATAGTATGTGGAATCGTCTAGATTTTCGGTAGACTATAAATACCAGTACTCAACGATGTTCAGTTCAGTATTAGTCGCGATTAATTACAGTGCGGTTCGAGAGTTATTATCGGGCAAAATTACTGTGTGCGTTCAAGTGGTTATTAGTTAAGTGTTGTGTTTTATAATCGGATGGTATATTGTAATACAACTGTGTTTTAATATTACTTGACATTTATTTGCGTGTGAACAATTTTTATTTGATTTGTTATAAGAGACTGTGTTGTTAATTACGAACTGTCTACCTGTGAAAATTAAAGCTGGTGATTAGTGACTTAATTGGTGTCTTGTATTTAGTTTCCACTGTACCGACGACGATCAAGTAGACCGTCATAACAGTGGTGTCAGAACTGGGATAGAACGGTTAACAGTGGAAACGGTGGACACTTTATACAAGACGAGTGTAATTCGTAATTAATCGGTAAACAATGGATGCCAGTCAGATGATGGAAAATTTACAGGCGCTGTTGTTACAGACGGAGAAACGACAGGATGATAAACGCAGGCAGGAGGGGGAAGAAGCAGAAAGACAACAAAAAGAAGAACAAAGACAAGAAAGAGAATAAGCAGAAAAACGACAGGATGAAAAACGTTAGCAAGAAGCAGATAAAACGGAAACTCTCTTTGAAGCTATGCAGAAACAGCTGCAAGAACACAGTACCGCAGAATTGGGTATCCTACGAGGTGAGCTTAATAAGCAAGTTACTAAAATATCGGAGGTACAACAATCAATGACATTAAAAATAGTTGAAGTAGAAAAATCTGTCTCGATTGTTGAAGAATCGATGTCTACAAAAATATCTGTCATAGAAGAATCTGTGTCAAATAAAATATCTGCAGTAGAAAACTCAATGGCAAACATAAGAAAACAAATTAAAAGTGAAGTTGAGCAGTTCATGAAAATACAACAACAACAAATTTCTGAACAGACTGTACCAATGATAAAGACAGAAAAAGTCACAGAAAATAAGTCAATAGAAAAAGTAACTTTGCCTGCAGTAGGGGAAGTTCATGACAAAGCTCCAACCTTTGACGGAAGCAGTCACTGGACAACGTACCTCGGCCAATTTGAAGCTGCTGCATGCGCAAATAACTGGACAGAGAAAGACAAGGTTGTTTCACTCATTCTTGTATTAAAAGGACCTGCAGTAGAATTACTACAGAAAGTGCCACCTGACAGCCAAAACACCTATGCCGAATTGATAAAAGCTCTAAAATTACGGTACGGTGATAAACATTTGTAAGATGTGTACTGCACCTAGTTGAGAGCAAGGCGACAACATTCCGAGGAGAGCCTTCAAGAGTTTGAAGCAAGAATCAACAGACTAATTAGACTGGCCTATCCTGAAGCGCCAGAAGATTTTCAAACGAGTTTTGTGATGCAGACATTTACTGCCGGTGTCCAAGATAACGAACTACAGCAAGTGTTATGAATGGCAAGACACCAGAACAGTGCGGACGCCGTGGTACATGCTTTGCAATTTGAGGCCACCAAATCAGCATCTGGTTGGACAAGAAATAAAGATCTCGACGTCTGGTTGGCACTAAAAGATCGCGAAGTCACAGATAAATGAGGAAGAAGAACAAGGAACAGAGACTCGACGGTCGGTGCCACAGAATAAAATGAGAAAGAATGGAAGACCAAAGTGTTATAGATGTGGGAAACCTGGACATCTACAACGAGATTGTCGAGTTAGAATTCAGCAGCAGGGGAACGAGCAGTAATCGGTATAACGGGGCGTGTGCTAACTAACTGGAGGAACGAAGCCCCAAGACAATACGCAATTTCTACACTTCAGAAAAACAGCGGGAGCTTGGTGGTTACCGGATTCGTTCAAGAAAGGCCAACCTCGATTACAGTTCACACAGGTGCAACAGTTTCCATTGTGCGGCCCGACGTGGTGAAAGATCTTAAGCCAATCTGGTGCTCTAGCAGCTTGCGAACAGCTACTGGACAGCCTGTAAAAGTGTTTGGAAAAGTGGAGATATGCCTATGCTTCGGTCGACTTGAGTTTAATCATCAAGTACTGGTTGCAGACATTGTGGATGAAGCAATTCTTCGTGTGGACGTTATGAACGCATACGGATTTATAGTTGACTTCAAAAACAATGTCTTGAGAATCGGAGGAGAAGAGGTAATGCTCTCCACAATGACGACATCACAAAAATCGATGGACGTCATACACCAAGTGGCCATAACTGCTCCGCCAAACTCCGAAAAGATCATCATGGTTAGAACCGAGGAAAATACTACGGGCAACCAGTGCTCTATATTCGAACCCCAGGTAGTCAGCACACCGGACATATTAATTGCCAGAAGTTTAGTAAAACCTGATGAAACCGGAAATGTACCTATTAGAGTGGCGAATATTTTGGATCAAGCTGTCACTTTACAAAGCAATACGCTCCTAGGCAAATTGACTCCTGTGGCCTGGGTAGCCGGAATGACGCAACGAAGATCCAGTGCTTCGGATACTTCCAAATTACCAGAGGAACTGCAGGAATTACTGAACAGATCTTCTAACGACCTCTCAAGTGGTGAGGTAAAAGAACTCAGACAGTTTTTACATGAATTCAAAGATTGTTTTGCAGTTCGGGGACAGTCACTGGGAAGAACCTCTCTTGTGCAACATTGCATCAATAACAGGGACACAAAACCGATACGCCAACCTCCTCGAAGGCCTCCATTATCTAAGCAAGAGGAAATGTCTCGGTTGGTACAGGACATGTTGACAGAGGGAGTAATCGAACCTTCGTCAAGTGCTTGGTCTTCTCCTGTAGTGCTGATGGCGAAGAAGGATGGTGGATTGCGTTTCTGTGTAGACTACCGGAGGTTAAATGACGTTACAAAGAAAGACTGCTATCCATTACCTTGGGTTGATGATACACTCAACACGTCCGGAGCACAGTGGTTTTCCACAATGGATCTGAAGAGTGGATATTGGCAACTGGGTCTTCATCAAGAAGACAAGGAAAGACCGCTTTCTCAACCCCAAGTGGCTTATTCCAATTTAACTTCATGCCATTTGGACTCTATAATCCATCGGCAACATTTGAAAGATTGATGGATCTGGTACTCCGAGGCCTGACATGGAAAACTTGCCTTGTTTATTTAGTCGATGTCATAGTCATTGGGA